>NC_069399.1:85230685-85640191 GCF_026875155.1 Cherax quadricarinatus | reverse complement strand
GCTGCCCTTTTCTCCCCCTGTCCCCCTTTGTTTGCTGACCTGATCTATTGTCTTTATTTATAACTTCATGCTGAATCCTTTATACTTTACTTTTTCCAACCCAAGTGTTGCAACCGCTTTTTTCCCACACACACCCTACCCATCTTCCATCTTTTAAAATCATGGCATTTACCAAGGGCCTTTCTAAATCATCTGCAAGTGCCCCCCCCCAGCCCCAGAGAGATGTACCCCACCCCTTTTGCAACAACATGTTTGCCATAAAAGTTGTCCTTGCATGAATGGATTGCAAGTCCTTGCAGTATCGTCACCAGAAATTTTACACCAATTGCCCTAACAACCTTCATTTCCTACTCCCCTTCTAGCAAGATCTACATTGATTGGGCCCTCCCTTAGACTTAAAGAAATCTATAGCTGACCGTACTTTCTACAGCTTTTTTCTCCCCTACCCCTTCCCAATATCATTTCCCACCAGCACTGAACAGATAAAGGGGTTTTCTCCCATTTCCTGACAGAAAATTTTCCACCCGTTGACAATGCCCCAACACCGCTCCAGGGAACCACCTACCCCCATCTTCTATTCCATTAAAAAACACGGTCAATTACTACCTGAGATCACCAACCCAAGAAGCCTTACCCCCTTAGCAGGGGGAGATACCCTTTCCTTTACTGGCCACTGAAGTACATTCATCCGAAAACAGAGAACGATTTCCACCTTAAATCTTCACTCTTAACTTTCCCTTCTCCCGATGGGGCCTTTTCCCTTTCTGTGAACTACTCGCCACTTTTAGCGGGGCTGGGCTGCACCTCCTGCTGGGAGCCGTTGCTGCCTCCCCCCCTACAGCCTCCTCACAGCGAGAGACGACTGCACCTCGCGCAGAAGCCCATTCCCCACAACTCCACCACCTCACACTCTCTCCCCGACCCATTGAGGTGGGCCTCAGCCCCTAATCTCCTCCTGGGGAAGGGAAAACCTCCTCCTTTAATCCCCCCAACCTCAATTTTTAAAACATGCAAAGCAAGCCCTGCTTTGTAACCGTCCACCAACCCCAAGGGAGCCAGGTCTGGCCTCACGTGACGACTGACCACGAGTAGGTGGTGGGGGGTTTTTGAGTGGTGGGTGGTTGTGAGTGGGGGGGGATGTGGAGGGTGGTGGGGGTGTGTGGGTGGTGGTGGTGATGTGGGGGGGGTTTGGGTGGTGTGTGAGGGGGTGGGGGGTATGTGTGAGGGGTGTGGGATGTGTAGTGGTGGGGGTATGTGTGAGTGGTGGTGGGTGGGGAGTGTGGTGGTGGGGGTTGAGTGGGGGGTGGTGGTGATTGGGGGGTGGGGTGGTGTGTGTGAGTGGGGGTGTGTGAGTGGTGGGGGGTGGTGTGAGTGGTGGGGTGTGTTGTAGTGGTGGGGGTGTGTGTGAGTGGGGGTGGTTGAGGGGGGTGAGTGGGTGGTGGTGGGGTGTGAGGGGGGTTGGGGTGAGGGGTTGGGGTGGTAAGTTGGTGTGGTGGAGTGTGATGGTTTGGTGTTGTGTGGTGGTGGTGGGATGTGTGGGGGTGGTGATGTGGGGTTGGGGGGGGGGGGGTTTTGGTTTGTGTGTGTGGGGTGGGGTTGTTGGGGTGGTGGGGGTGTGTGGGGGGTGGGGGGTGGGGGTGTTGTGGTGGTGGTGGGGGGGGGGGTGGTGGGGTTTTGGGTGTGTGATGGTGGTGGGGGTGTTTTGAGGTGGGGGTGAGTGTGAGGGTGGGGGGGGTGGGGGTGGGGGGGGGGGGTGGGGTTGTGGGGTGTGGGGGTGGTGGGGGGGGTGGGGTGTGTGGGGGGGTGGGGGGGTGGGGTTGGAGGGGTGGTGGTGGGGGTGGGGTGGTGATGGTGGTGTGGGGGTGTGTGAGTGGTGGGGGGGGGGGGATGTGTGAGTGTGGGGGTGTGTGAGGGGGTGGGGGGGGGGGGGGTGTGGTGGTGGGGGGGTTTTTGGTGGTGGGGGGATGGTGGGGTGTGATTTGTGGGGGGGTTTGGGGGGGGGTTGGGTGAGTGGTGGTGGGTGATTGGTGGTGTGGGGTGTGAGGGGTGGTGGGGTGATGTGTGAGGTGGTGGTGGATTGTGGTGTGGGGGTGGTGAGTGGTGGGGGGGGTGGGAGTGTGGTGGGTGTGTGTGAGTGGGGGGGGGGTGATGTTTTTGTGGGGGGGTGGTGTGTGTGGGGTGGGTGGTGGTTTGTGAGTGGGGTGTGTAGTGTGAGTGGGGGGGTGGTTGGTGTGTGGGGGGGTGGGTGGTGGGTGGGGTTGTGGGGTGGTGGTGAGTGGGGGTGTGGGGGATGTTGAGTGGGGGGGGTGGTGGGGTGTGGTGAGTGGTGGGGTGGGTGGAGTGGTGGTGGTGTGGGGGGGTTTTTTGGGGTGGGGTGAGGGGGGGGGTGAGTGGTGTGGGGGGTTGGGTTGGTGGGGGGGGATTTGTGGTGGGGGGTGATTTGGTGGGGGGGTGTGTGGGTGGGGGGGGTGTGTGGGGTGGGGTGGGTGATTGTAGTGGGGTGGTGGTGATGGTGAGTGGGGTGGGGTGTTGGTGGTGTGGTGAATTGTGAGTTGGGGGGGGTAATTGGAGTTTTGGGGTGGGGAGGGTGGTGGGGTGAGTGGGTGTGGGGGGTGATGGGATGGGTGGTGATGTGTGAGTGGGGTGGGGGTGAGTGTGAGTGGGGGTGGGGGTAAGGGGGTGTGGTGGTGGTGGGGGGGTGGGGAGTGGTGGGGGTGGTGAGGGGGGTGGGGGGGGGTGATTTGAGTGGTGGGGTGGTGTGTGATGGGGGGGGTAGTTGAGTGGTGGGTGTGTGTGAGGGGTTTTGGGGGTGAGGGAGTGGGGGGGTGATGTGTGAGGGGTGGTGGGGTGGGGGGGGGGTGGATGTGGAGGGGGGTTGGTGGTTTGTGAGGGTGGTGGGGTGATGTGTGAGTGGGGGTGGTGAGGGATGGGGGTGGGTGATGTGTGAGTGGGGGGGGTGGGGGAGTGGGGGGTGGTGGTGGGGGTTGGGGGAAAGTTGGGGTGGGGTGGTGAGGGGTTGGGGGGTGTGGGGTGGGGGTTTAAGTGGGGGTGGGATGGGGGGGTGAGTGTTGGTGGTGGTGATGTGGTATGTGGGGTGGGGTGGTGATGTTGGTGGGGTGGGTGATGTGTGAGTGGGGTGGGGTGAGGGGGTGGTGGGGGGTATTGTAGGGGGTGGGGGTATTGTGAGTGGTGGGGGGTGGTGTGTGTGAGGGGGTGGTGGGGGTGATTTTGGGGGGGTGGGTGGGTGAGGGGGTGGGGTGGTGAGTGTGGTTGGTGGTGGTGGGATTATGGGTGGGGGTTTTGGGGTGAGGGGGGGGGGGTTTGGTGATGTGTGGTTGGGGGGGGTGTAGGGGGGGTGGGTGATGGTGATGGGGGGAGGGGGATTGGTTTTGGGGCGGGGTTGAGGGGTGGGGGTTTTAGGGGGTGGGGGGAGTGGGGGGGTGGTGAGGGTGGGGGGTGGTGGTGTTGGGGGGGAGTTTTGAGGGGTTGGGGTTTGGATTGGGGGATGGTTTGGGGGGGGGTTTTGGGGTTTGGTGTTTGGGGGGATAGGGGTGGGTGATGGAAACTGGGATAGCGGTGTATACGGGGTACGTGGGATGACGGGGGGATAGGGGTGGTGATGACGGGGGAAGCGGTGGGATGACGGGGATAGCTGGTGATCCGGGATAGCGGGGAAATGCCTGGGATACGGGTGATGACGGGGGATAGCTGTGATGACTGGGATAGCGTGGTGATAAAGGGGGAACGGTGGGGATGAGGGGGATAGCGGTTTGATACGGATAGGGGGGGAGATGACTGGGGATAGCGGGGGTATGACTGGATAGCGGTGGGATACGGGGTAGCGGTGGTGATGACTGGGAAGCGGGGTGATGCTGGGATAGCGTGGGATGACGGGGGATAGGGGGTGGGGAAGGGATGCTGGGGAAAAATAGCGGTGGAGATGACTGGGGATACGGTGGTGATGCCCGGGGATAGCGTGGGAGGGAGGGTTAGCTGGTATGACGGGGAAAAGCGGGGGTGATGACGGGATAGCGGGGGATGACGGGGGATAGCGTGGGAACGGGGGTAGCGGGAGAGAGGGGATAGCGTTGGAGGGATGAAACTGGGATAGGGGTGGGGATGACGGGGGGAAAGGGGTAGCGGGGTGGGAGACGGGGGATAGCGGTGAGAGGGAACTGGGGGGATACGGGGGAGATGACGGGATAGCGGTGGGATGACTGGGTTAGCGGGGGGAAAAAGGGGGGATAGCGGGGGATGACGGGGATAGCGGGGATGACGGGGGATAGCGGTGGGAGGGGACTTTGGGGATACGGGGGAAGGGATTTTTACTGGGGATAGCGTGTGATGCTGGGGATAGCATGTATCTGGGATAGCGGGGGTAGCTGGGATAGCGTGGTGATCCCTGGGATAGGGGTTTTATACGGGGGATAGCGGTGGTGATGGGGGGAACGGGGGTGATGATGGGGAAGCGTGTGAAGGGGACGGGGATACGGGTGGTGATATGGGATCGGGGTGATACGGGGGATAGCGGGGGGTGTGGGGGGGATGAGGGGATAGCGGGGGGATCAACGATGTCACCGACCTTCCTTTTTATTAGCTTCTTTTACACTTTTTTACACGTTTTTAAACCCGGGGACTTTAAAACCCCTTGTCTTTTTTTTTTAAACCCTTAAACCCCCCCCAATACAGCACTGTACTGTTTTTTTACCCCTCAATACTAGCACTGTACTGTGCTTCACCCCTAAATACACACTGCGTTCTTTTCACCCCTCCAAATACTAGCACTGACGGTCTTCCCTGAAACTAGCACTGTACGTTAAACCCCCCCACTCAATACTAGCACGTACGTGTCCTTCACCCCTCAATACTAGCACTGTACGGCTTCACCCCTAAAAAACTAGCACTGTACTGTTTCACTCCTCAATACTAGCACTGTACTTCTTCCCCCCTCAAACAGCACTGTACGTTTCTCACCCCCAATACTACCTGTACTGTGTCTTCACCCCTCAATACACACGTACTGGGTTTTCCCCCCTCAATACTACACTGTACTGTCTTACCCCTCAATACTAGCACGACTGTGTCTTCACCCCTCAATACTAGCACTGAAATGTCTCACCCCTAAAAAACTAGCACTGAACTGTTCTCACCCCTAAATAAAACCCTGCTTTCTTCACCCCTCAATACTACACTGACTTGTCTTCACCCCCCAAAAACTACACTGAACTGGTCTTCACCCCTCAAAACTAGCACGTACGTTCTTCACCCCCAAACTAGCACTAAAACTGTGTCTTCACCCCTCAAAACACGTATGTGCTTCCCCCTTTAATACGGCACTGCTGGTCTTCACAACTAAATACTACCCTTTACGTGTCTTCACCCTCAAACTACACTGTACTGTGTTTTCACCCCTCAATACTACACGTACGTTCTTCCCCCCTCAATACAGCACTGTACTTTCTTCCCCCCTCAAAACTGCACTGTACTGTGTTTTTCCCCCCTCAAAACTAGCACTGTACGTGTCCCCCCTCAATACAACCTGTACTTTCTTCACCCCCAAAACTCACTGACTTTTCCCCTCACCCCTCAAAACTACACGTACGTGTCTTCACCCCCAATACACACTAACTGGTCTTCCCCCCGCAAAGTAGCCGGGTCTGTTTTTTCACCCTCAAACTAGCACTGTACTGTCTTCACCCTTTAAAACTGCCCTGTACTGTGTCTCACCCCTCAATACGGCACTGACTGTGTCTTCACCCCTCAATACTAGCACTGTACGGGTTCTTCACCCCCAAAAGCACTGTACTTGTTTCACCCCTCAATCTAGCACTGAAACTGTGTTTTTTCACCCCCTCAATACTAGCACGTACTGTGTTTTTCACCCCCAATACTAGCACGTACGGGTTTTTCACCCCCTCAAACTACCTTGAAAACTTGTCTTAAACCCCTCAAAACTGCACTTACTTTTCTTCACCCCTCAACAACACTGTACGTGTCTTCCCCCCTCAATACTACACGAAAACTGTGTCTTAAACCCCTAAAAAACTAGCATGACTGTGTCTTCACCCCCAATACAGCACTATCCCTGTTCTTCACCCCTCAATAGTACCTGACTGTGTCTTCACCCTTTAAATACTGGCACGTACGTGTCTTCACCCTCAATACTAGCACTTACTGTCTTCACCCTTCAATACTGGACCTGTACGTTCTTCACCCCTCAAACTGGCACTTACTGTGTCTCCACCCCTAAATACACACTGTACTTGTCTTCCCCCCCAAATACAGCCTGTACGGTCCCTTCACCCCCAATATAGCACTGTACTGTTCTTAAACCCCTCAAACCAGCACTGTTCTGTTCTTCCCCCCTCAATGCCAGCACTGACGTGTCTTCCCCCCTAAATACTAGCACTGCACTGGCCTTCACCCCTCAAACTACCTGCACTGTCCTTTCACCCCTCATACTAGACGAGTTGTCTTTTCACCCCAATACTACACGTACTTTGTTTTCACCCCTCAATCCAGCACTGACTGTGTCTTCACCCCTCAAATGCCACACTGTTCTGTTCTTCCCCCTCAATACTAGCACGGTACGTGTTTTCCCCCTCAATACTACACTGTACTGTGTTTTTCACCCTTCAAACTACACTGTACGTGTCTTTCACCCCTAAATACCAGCACTGTACTTGTCTTCACCCTCATACCTCACAAACGTGCTTCACCCCTAAAATACCTGCCTGACTGTTCTCACCCCCAATACCAGCACGTACGGTCTTCACCCCTATACCGCACTGTACGGTGCTTCCCCCCCTCAATACCACACTGTACTTTCTTCACCCCTCAATACTAGCACTGTACTATACTTCACCCCTCAATACAGCACGTACTAATCTTCACCCCTCAATACTAGCATTTTACTGTGTCTTCACCCCTCAGTACCAGCACTGTACTGTTCTTCACCCCTCAATACCAGCACGTACGTGTCTTCACCCCTCAATACCACACTGTATTGGTCTTCCCCCCTCAAACCAGCACTGTACGTGCTTCACCCCTCAATACCCACTGTACTGTGTCTTCATCCCCCAATAAGCCTGTACTGGTCTTCACCCCTAAATAAAAGCACTGTACGTGCTTCCCCCCTCATTACAAGCACGTACTGGTCTTCACCCCTAATACCACACTGTACGTGTCTTCACCCCTCAAACCACACTGACTTTGTCTTCACCCCTCATACCAGCACTGTACCGGTCTTCACCCCTCAATACCCACTGTACTGATCACCCCTCAATACTAGCACTGTTTTTGTGTCTTCACCCCAAAAATCCCAGCACTGTACTTGGCTTCACCCTTTAATACCAACTGACGTGTTTTCACCCTTTAATACCAACACTGTACTGTGTCTTCAACCCTTAAATCCCAGCACGTACTGTGTCTTCACCCCTCAATACAAGCACTGTCGTGTTTTCACCAATCAATACCCACTGTACTGTCTCTTCACCCCCTCAATACTACACTGTACGTGTCTTCACTCAATACTAGCACGTATGTTTTTTCACCACTCAATACAAGCACTGTACTGTGTCTTCACCCCTAAAATACTAGCACTTACGGTCTTCACTCAAACTAGCACTGACGCTTCACCCCTCAATACTAGCACTGTACTGTGCTCCACCCCTCAACTAGCCTGACCTCTTTTTCACCCCTCAATACACACGTATTGTTCTTCACCCCCAAACTAGCACACTACTGGGTCTTCACCCTCAATACTAGCACTGTACTGTCTCCCCCCCTCATGCAGCACTGTACTCTTCTCGCCCCTCAATACTACACTGTACTATGTCCTCACCCCTAAATACACACTGTACTTCTTCCCCCCCTCATCCCAGCACTGACTGTGCCCTTAAACCCCTCAAGCTAGCACTGTACGTGTCTTAAACCCCTCAATACGAGCACTGAAACTTCCCTTTCCCACCCCTCAATACTGGGTTTTGTCGTTCTTCACTCAAAACTAGACTGTAGTTTTTCACCCTCAATACACACTGTACGTTTTCACCCCTCAATACCACACGACTGTGTTTTCCCCCCCAAATACTACACTGCTGTCTTAAACCCCCAAAATACTAGCCTGTACTTCTTCACCCCTCAAACAAGCATGAAACTATGTCCTCACCCCTAAATACTACACGACTGGCCCTTCACCCTTAAATACTAGCACAGACGTCTCTTCACCCTCAAAACTAGCACAGTACGTCTTCACCCTTCAAAAAAGCACGTACTGTGTCTTCACCCCCAATACGTCACTGTACTGGCTTCCCCCCTCAACACTAGCACGACTGTCTTCCCCCCTCAATACACTGTAGTGTCTTCACCCTCATACTAACTTACGTGTCTTCACCCCTCAATCCAGCACTGTACGTGTCTTCACCCCTCTATACTAGCATTTTTACTGTGTCTTACCCCTCAATACTGTCACGTACTGTGTCTTCCCCCCTCACACTACACTTTTATGTGTCTTCCCCCTCAATACTAGCACTGTACTGTTCTTCACCCCTCAATCCCAGCACGTACTGTGTCTTCACCCCTAAATACCAGCACGACTGGGGCTTCACCCTTTAATACCAGCACATACTGTGTATTCCCCTCCAATACTACACGTACCTGCTTCACCCCCAATACTACACGTTTCCTTCACCCCCAAAAAGCCGTACTTTTCCCTTCACCCCTAAACCTGCACTGTACTGTTCTTCCCCCTCAACACTACACTGTGCGGTCTTCACCCTCATCCTACAGTACGTGTCTTCACCCTCAATCTAGCACTGTACTGTCTTCCCCCCTCAATACACACGTACTGTTCTTTACCCCTAAATACAAGCACAGTACTGTCTTCACCCCTCAATACTAGCACTGTACGTTTTTTCACCCCCAATACTAGCACTGTACGTTCTTAAACCCCTTAACACCTTTGCACTGTATTTTGTTTTCACCCCTCAATACGGGCACTGACTGGTCCTTCACCCCCAATACAGCACTGTACTGGTCTTCACCCCTTAAACACTTGCACTGGGGGTGTTTTCACCCCTAAATACTAACACTATATGTGTCTTTACCCCCTTAAATACCAACTTTATCTGTGTTCTTTACCCCTCACTCCCCAGCACTGTACTGTTTCTTCACCCTAAATACCGGCACATACTGTGCCTTCCCCCCTTAAAACCCAGCACTGTACTGGTCTTCACCCCTCAATCCTAGCATTTACGTGTCTTCCCCCCTCAAACTAGCACTGTACTGTTTCCCCCCTCAATCCACACTTACTGGGTCTTCACCCTCAAAACCACACTGTACTGTTCTTTACAGCTAAATACAGCACGACTGTTTTCCCACCCCCAAAAACCACACTGACTGTGCCCTTAAACCCCCTCAATGGGAAACACGTACTGTGTCTTCACCCCTAAATCCCAAACACGTACTGGTCTTTCCCCCCCTCAATACTAGCACTGACTGTGCTTCACCCCCAAACTAGCATTTCCGTGTCTTCATCCCTCAATACAAAACACGCCGTGTCTTCACCCCTCAATACTAACACTGCACTGTGTCTTCATCCCTCAATACTAACACGCACTGGTTTCACCCCTCAAACACACTTACTGTGTCTCACCCGGCAAACAACACTGCACTGCTTCACCCTCAATACTAGCACTGACATCATCACCCCTCAATCTACATGTACTTTCCTCACCCCTCAAACTAGCACGTACTGTGTTTTTCACCCTTAAAATACTAGCACAGTACTGCCTTCACCCCTCATTACTAGCACATACTGTTCTTCCCTTTCAATACTACACAGCCCCGTGACTCCCCCCTTTAATACTGTCACTGTACTGTGTTTTCACCCCTCAACACAAGCACGAAATGTTCTTCACCCCTCATAAAACACGCACGGTCTTCCCCCCTCAAACAAACACCGCACTTGTCTTCACCCCTCAATATAACACCGCATGTGTCTTCACCCCTAAATACAACACCACTGTGTTTTCACCCCTCAAACTAACCCTTCATGTGTTTTTCCCCCCCTCAATACCACACGTCTGTGCTTCACCCCTCAATACCAGACGTACTGTGTCTTCACCCCTCAATAACGGCACTGTACTGTGTACTTCACCCCTCAATACTAGCACTGTACTGTGTACTTCACCCCTCAATACTTGCATTGTACTGTCTTCACCCCTCAATACTAGCACTGTACTGTGTCTTCACCCGTCAATAACAGCACTGTACTCTGTACTTCACCCCTCAATACTAGCACTGTACTGTGTCTTTACCCCTCAATGCTAGCACTGTACTGTGTCTTCACCCCTCAATACTAGCACTGTACTGTGTCTTTACCCCTCAATACTAGCACTGTACTGTGTCTTCACCCCTCAATGCTAGCACAGTTCTTTGTCTTCACTCCTCAATACTAGCACTGTACTGTGTCTTTACCCCTCAATGCTAGCACAGTTCTTTGTCTTCACTCCTCAATACTAGCACTGTACTGTGTCTTCACCCCTCAATACTAGCACTGTACTGTGTCTTCACCCCTCAATACCAGCACTGTACTGTGTCTTCACCCCTCAATAACGGCACTGTACTGTGTACTTCACCTCTCAATACTAGCACTGTACTGTGTACTTCACCTCTCAATACTAGCACTGTACTGTGTTCTTCACCCCTCAATACCGGCACTATATTGTGTCTTCACCCTTCAATACCAGCACTATACTGTGTTCTCCACCCCTCAGTACCAGCAGTATTCTCTGTGTGGAGTATACTGCTGCTCCACATATGATCATTCAACAGTTTGTCAGCTTCAATCTGAACCCCTGATAACAGTGTTAAGTGTGTTTTAAACTCAATGTTTATACACCGATATGAGTGATGAAGCCCTTTTTTTCTTCACAGATAAAAGCAGGATATTATTAGCTTTTATGTCAGTGTGTACCGATTTTTCATAAATGGGGGGACTGTGCGTGTGCGTGTGCGTGTGCGTGTGTGTGTGTGTGTGTGTGTGTGTGTGTGTGTGTGTGTGTGTGTGTGTGTGTGTGTGTGTGTGTGTGTGTGTGTGTGTGTGTGTGTACTCACCTAGTTGAGGTTGCAGGGGTCGAGTCCGAGCTCCTGGCCCCGGCTCTTCACTGGTCGCTGCTAGGTCACTCTCCCTGAACCGTGAGCTTTAGCATACCTCTGCTTAAATCTGTGTATGGATCCTGCCTCCACTACATCGCTTCCCAAACTATTCCACTTCCTGTCTACTCTGTGGCTGAAGAAATACTTCCTAACATCCCTGTGATTCATCTGTGTCTTCAACTTCCAACTGTGTACCCTTGTTACTGTGTCCAATCTCTGGAACATCCTGTCTTTGTCCACCTTGTCAATTCCTCTCAGTATTTTGTATGTCGTTATTATGTCCCCCCTATCTCTCCTGTCCTCCAGTGTCGTCAGGTTGATTTCCTTTAACCTCTCCTCGTAGGACATACCTCTGAGCTCTGGGACTAGTCTTGTTGCAAACCTTTGCACTTTCTCTAGTTTCTTTACGTGCTTGGCTAGGTGTGGGTTCCAAACTGGTGCCGCATACTCCAGTATGGGCCTAACGTTCACGGTGTACAGGGTCCTGAACGATTCCTTATTAAGATGTCGGAATGCTGTTCTGAGGTTTGCTAGGCGCCCATATGCTGCAGCAGTTATTTGGTTGATGTGCGCTTCATGTGATGTGCCTGGTGTTATACTCACCCCAAGATCTTTTTCCTTGAGTGAGGTTTGTAGTCTCTGGCCCCTTAGACTGTACTCCGTCTGCGGTCTTCTTTGCCCTTCCCCAATCTTCATGACTTTGCACTTGGTGGGATTGAACTCCAGGAGCCAATTTCTGGACCAGGTCTGCAGCCTGTCCAGATCCCTTTGTTGTTCTGCCTTGTCTTCGATGGAATGAATTCTTCTCATCAACTTCGTCATCTGCAAACAGGGACACCTCGGAGTGTATTCCTTCCGTCATGTTCACAAATACCAGAAACAGCACTGGTCCTAGGACTGACCCCTGTGGGACCCTGCTGGTCGCAGGTGCCCACTCTGACACCTCGCCACGTACCATGACTCGCTGCTTTCTTCCTGACAAGTATTCTCTGATCCATTGTAGTGCCTTCCCTGTTATCCCTGCTTGGTCCTCCAGTTTTTGCACTAATCTCTTGTGTGGAACTGTGTCAAACGCCTTCTTGCAGTCCAAGAAAATGCAATCCACCTGCCCCTCTCTCCCTTGTCTTTCTGCTGTCACCATGTCATAGAACTCCAGTAGGTTTGTGACACAGGATTTCCCGTCCCTGAAACCATGTTGGCTGCTGTTGATGAGATCATTCCTTTCTAGGTGTTCCACCACTCTTCTCCTGATAATCTTCTCCATGACTTTGCATACTATACATGTCAGTGACACTGGTCTGTAGTTTAGTGCTTCATGTCTGTCTCCTTTTTTAAAGATTGGGACTACATTTGCTGTCTTCCATGCCTCAGGCAATCTCCCTGTTTCGATAGATGTATTGAATATTGTTGTTAGGGGTACACATAGGGCCTCTGCTCCCTCTCTCAGGACCCATGGGGAGATGTTATCTGGCCCCATTGCCTTTGAGGTATCTAGCTCACTCAGAAGCCTCTTCACTTTTTCCTCGGTTGTGTGTACTGTGTCCAGCACTTGGTGGTGTGCCCCGCCTCTCCGTCTTTCTGGAGCCCCTTCTGTCTCCTCTGTGAACACTTCTTTGAATCTCTTGTTGTGTGTGTGTGTGTGTGTGTGTGTGTGTGTGTGGTGTGGTGTGTGTGTGTGTGTGTGTGTGTGTGTGTGTACTCATCTAGTTGAACTCACCTAATTGTGGTTGCAGGGGTCGAAACGCAGCTCTTGGCCCCGCCTCTTTAATGATCGCTGCTAGGTCCTCTCTCTCTGCTCCCTGAGCTGTCATATTTCGTCTTAAAGTCATTTATGGTCCCTGCTTCCACTACATCACTTGGTTGTTCCACTTCATGAGACTCTTTGACTGAAGAAGTACTTCCTAACATCCCTTTGACTCGCCTGAATCTTCAGCTTTTAGTTGTGACACCTAGTTTCTGCGTCCCCTCTCTGGAACATCCTGTCTCTGTCCACTTTATCTATTTCATGCAATATTTTGTATGTCGTTATCATGTCTCCCCTGACCCTGCTGTCCTCCAGCGTCGTCAGGCCGATTTCACTCAACCTTTCTTCGTAGGACATTCCCCTGAGCTCCGGAACTAACCTTGTTGCAAACCTTGACACTTTCTCTAATTTCTTGACGTGTTTGACCAGATGTGGGTTCCAAACTGGTGTTGTATACTCCAGTATGGGCCTGACGTACACAGTGTACAGAGTCTTGAACGATTCTTTACTAAGGTAACGGAACACTATTCTCTTGTTTGCCAGGCGCCCATATGCTGCAGCAGTTATCTGGTTGATGTGTGCTTCTGGAGACGTGCTCGGTGTTATGTTCACCCCAAGGTCTTTCTCCTTGACTGAGGTTTGCAGTCTTTGGCTACCTAGCCTATACTCTGTCTTCGGTCTTCTTTGTCCTTCCCCAATCTCCATGACTTTGCATTTGGCAGGGTTGAATTCGAGAAGCCAGTTGCTGGACCACGTGTTCAGCCTGTCCAGGTCTCTCTGTAGTCCTATCTGATCCTCATCTGATTTAATTCTCCTCATTAACTTCACATCATCTGCGAGCAGGGACACTTCTGAGTCTATCCCTTCCATCATGTCATTCTCATATACCAAAAATAGCACTGGTCCTAGGACTGACCCCTGTGGGACCCTGCTCGTCACAGGCGCCCTCTGTGATACCTCATAACGTACCATGATTCGTTGTTGTCTCCCTGTCAGATATTCTCTGATCCATTGCTGTGCCCTTCGTGTTATACACGCTTGATCTTCCAGCTTCTGCAATAATCCAGACTCTTTAAATCGTACCAGGTTTCAGTTAATGCAATAACATCAAAGTTTCCAGCACATGCTACCAAACGTAGTTCAATAATCCTATTTCTTGCACTTTGACTGTTAGAATAAAATACCATCATATGTTTTTCTTCTGCACATTTTTCCTATTCACCTTTGCTTTTACACAATTTCTGAAATTATCATTACCCTGAGTTATTCCATGACAGTTACTATTAAGATTCTTAATATCAGAGCGTAAGTCAATATATCCATACTCATTATTTATCATTTCTAAACCCATACCTCTAACTAATCCTAGTTTTAAGTCCTAACAACCCTGTCAACTGAGCTAGCAAGAAAACCCACACCTGCCCTGGATAAGTGAACCCCATCCCTGGCATACATGTCATTTCGGCCATAGAAGTTGTCCCAGTGTCAATGAATGGTACTGCATTATCCTTAGTGTTTATCCAGCCAACAATTAATACCAATTGCTCTGAACAACCATTCATTTCCAACACCCCTTCTTGGCAAAATGCCACATAAAACAGGGTGCCCTCCCCTTCTTCCTAATTATGTCTGTTGCTGTTCTGTTATCAAACCATCTAACAATATCCTCTATCCCAGCCCCAGGAAAGCAAACCCTCTGTCTCCTATTGTTGTCCTTCAAGCAGGAGGCCGTATCCATGTACCTAACCTGGCTATCCCCAACAACAAAAATATTCTTACCTTCCTTGGTGTCGTTCAACGTGACGTTCCCAGTAGTCGACTCACATTCGTCGGGTAGAACGGAGAATGCATTAGATGTTTCCACAACAGTCTCTTCCTTCTTTATCGTTTCTACTTTTCCATTCGTCGTCTTGATCGTCAACTTCGTTCTATGCTGTCCAGCCATTTGTCCAGGTTCCCTTCTTGACCTGAGGACTCACAACAGGAGGACTACTACAAATCCTCTTGTTTTACTCAGTCAGTCGCCGTATCTCTATCTTCCCTACCCTCAATTCTTCCTTAATTAAGCTGCTGATAAAGTTGCTCGATGGAGGGCATCTTGGTTCAGTCCAAGGAGAGTACACTAACGTCCTCACTGAGCTAAGTACACGTCACCACGTATATGAGTAGACCTTCTGCAATGTTCCTCCATTCTTATGTTCTTATGTGAGATAGCGATGAAGAAGTTTGTTGGCGAGGGGTTCAGCTATGTTATAGCAGCTGTTGTTCTGGTTGAAGTTGATAAATTAGACACGTGCAACATTTGGGTATGTTTAATGAGGAAACGTTTCGCTACACAGTGGCTTCATCAGTCCATACAAAGGAGAATGGTGAAGAACAGGAGGAGTTTGAGGTAATCAGTCCCTCAGCGTTGAGTCGATGTGATCAGTCCATCAATCTTGAATAGAATACAGCATATGTGCGAAGAAGTGGCTTATATACTGTGTGAAAAATGGTTTAAAACCGAATAGTTGAAGATTGAGTCACTTATGCAACATATGGGAATATTTATTGAAAAAACGTTTCGCCACACAGTGGCTTCATCAGTCCAGTACAAATCAGAAGGGTGTAAGGAGAGGAGGAGTTTGAGGTAATCAGTCCCTCAGCCTGGAGTCGATGTGTTCTGTCCATCAGTCTTTTAGAAAGTACAGTATAGATATGTATATATAATCGCCAAGACCGGAGTCCTGGCACGGGTCTTAATCTTGCGACGACCCGTCTTTTGGCTCCCAAAGGAGAAAGGGTTCTGCAGTGTTGCAATGTATGCTGATCAAGCACTGTTCTTGTCAGCTCATCTGGTGCATCTCATAAGCGACAAAACCGTATGTACTCCTAACTGTGGACACTAGCGAGGAGGAGGATATATCGTTATCACAGGCAACAGCTTGTCTGGTTCGTTGACTCCATGGTACATAGTGCAGCCGCAGTCCTCTCTGGGTCTTCTTCGGGAGGGGACATCAGTGGTAGTTGCCTGCTGAGTGTCTCAGTAGCTTGGCACTCCAGGAGATAGCGTGTTAGGGGCGCTGGACAGCGTGCTGGCAGTACTGGCACATCTCCTCTGCCTTGTCTACCATCATCTTGGCTGTGGGAAAGCCCAAACGAAGCCAATGTATGGCGGTACACTGCCTCTGGACCAGCTTCTATCATATGGAGGGGGTTCTCCCTGAGTCGCTGCTCGGTGCCACTGTTGATGTTGGGTATCATCTAGGACCTCCCCATAAGTTTCATTGCTCTGGCGGCCACCAGTTTGAACTGGCGTAGGGTGATGGGGACAGTAATCCTAACATGTGGATAATCTGTGGCTGCCTTGGCTGCATCATCTGCCGCCTCATTTCCCCGGATGCCAGCATGGCTGAAGATCCAGTTCAATGTCGATCTGTTACCCTGAACTTCTGAGGCTGTCATTACGCTCAGAATTGATGTGATGAGGTGAACATTGTCCTGTGGTTGGGGATGGGAGAGGGCATTGATTGCAGAGGTGGAGTCAACATGTATGACAGGTCGGAGTCGATGTCGTAGGGCATGTGACAGTGCCTGCTGAATCGCCACCAACTCAGCTTGAAGGATCGTGCAGTGGTCAGGGAGTCGCCAGCTTTGTGTGTGGCCATTGTGGTACAGTCCAGCTCCTGCTCTCTTCCTGTCAGGGTCGACAGAGTCATCTGTGAAATACACTGCACATGTGCATCCCTCTGCCAGTGCCATGCTTGTCTCAGCATGATTGCTGAGGGTGTCTTGACTGCAGAGACGCTTAAAGGTAGGTAGTTGCATGACGCAAACATCGGCCGGATCTGGGCGCCAGGGTGGATGATACCCAGCAACAGGAAGGTCAAACAGGAAGGTCACAACTCTTCTCAAGGAGTAGTTGTATAGGCAGCAGCTTCCGCCCAGCAGCACAAAACGAACGAATCCAGTAGTAGTCCGTGAAGAGAGTTGGATCTTGTATCATGGTTGCCAAAATCCGTCTTCTCAGTGGGGTACCTTGCTGCCGGTGCAGAATCGTGGCTACTTTGCAGGCGTTTATGTATCTTACTCTGTCAGCCAGGGAAGGAAGCCAGGCCTCAAATCTGAGACATATTGTGTTGGTCCAAATGGGGGCCCCAAGCATAGTTCTTATCGCCTGGTTTTGTACGACCTCCACCCTTTGCCTGCTCTGCGGAAAGAGATGAGCTAACGCCGGTGCACCATAGTCAATGAGCGAGCACACAGCTTGTATATAGTACAAGCGAAGTACATCTTTGCTCGCCCCTGCACGGTGCCTTGTCATGGCTCTCATGGCGTTGAGTCTGAGTAGAGCACAGGATCTGACATACTCTGCCTGTTTCTGAAAGGTCAGTTTTTCATCAATATCGATTCCCAAGTATAGGCAGGAGCCTGTCCACTCAAGTTCTATATCCCGAATACGTAATCTACTCACAGGATCTGGTCCCTTGAACATCATTGCAAGAGACTTCTCGGCGTAGATCTTGAGGCCTAGTTCCTTGCAAGACTGCGTTATTAGGTCCAAAGCTCTCTGGGCCTGTCGTTCTAAATTGCCTTTCCCATTCACTACGAGTGCAAGATCATCAGCATAGTTGAGGAGCTGCGTACCACTATGAAAGGGAAGGCTCACAAGTTCCTGCATAAGGGCGTTAAACAGGGTAGGACTGAGCACACCTTGTGGCGTGCCGTTTTCCAGGGTTTTAAAGGAAGAGTAGTGTCCCTGAAAGCTGACACAGGCCTGCCTGTCCCTAAGGTAGGACTATACAGGCTAGGAGGCGTCCTTTGATCCCCTTCCGAGCTAGTATTGCTAGAATTGCTGTGGGGCTGGATAGCTCAAATGCCTTCTCGAGGTCGAGGTAGATGACGATACTAGGTTTTTTGTTACTATCAGCAATCTGGCTTAGTTGGGTGGTTATGCACTCTGCTGTACCCACTCCTTTGATGAAGCCAAGTATGTGATGATGAGGCGGTCCAAGTTTCCATAGGAGGCGGTTTAACACCATCCTCTCCTGCCTACGGTATATATGCTACTTCTCCGCACAGCATATGTGCGAAGAAGTAGCTTTAATGAAGACAAGTTTCACTTATTTTGCTGTGGAAGAAAGGAAGAAATAAAGACTGAAACGGAGTACAAGACAAACTTAAATCATTAATTAAATTTGTTTAACTTAATAGATCTTTTGTGTTACTTAGTACTTAAATTATGACTGGATGAAGTCTCCGCAAAGGGCTTTATGATCACTGTATTCATCGAGAACAGTTTGGTACATCATATTTATGTAATCATCATCATAATTCTTCTATCACATCTAGTTATTTAATAAAACATTACTGTTACAAAGTTTTAAGTTGCTGAGAGTTCAGGAAAATTTCCCGTCAGTTCCAACGAGGGTTTTGTTGCTCAAGTTCCTCGTCGTGTGGATCACCTAAATCCTATGTTGGGAAACCGGGGTAAATTACCCCCAAATGGGGTAAAGATGAAAATCTCTGGGGTAATGAAAGCTTTGAAGAGTTTCGAGAGTATATACTCTCTGAGCCCGGCCATGGGCCAGGCTTGTCTGGTGCTCGCCTGGTCAACCAGGCTGTTGCTGCTGGAGGCCCGCTGCCCCACATATCCATCACAGCCTGGTTTATCTGGCACCTGGTGAAGATACTTGTCTAGTTTCCTCTTGAAGGCTTCAACACTTGTTCCAGCAGTGTTTCTGATATCTTCTGGTGAGATGTTGAAAAGTCTGGGACCCCGGATGTTGATGCTGTGTTCCCTTATTGTCCCCACCGCACCCCGGCTCATCACTGGGTTTACTTTACACTTCCTCACATATCTTTCACTCCAGTATGTTGTTATGGCAGTGTGCAGATTTGGGACCAAGCCCTCGAGTACCTTCCAGGTATATATTATCATGTACCTCTCTCTCCTCCGCTACAGTGAGTACATGTTCAAGACTTGCAGGCGTTCCCAGTAATTTAGGTGCTTTACTGGCTCAATGTGACCCGTAAACGATCTCTGTATTTGTTCCAGCTCCGATATTTCTCCTGCCCTGAACGGGGCCGTCAGCACTGAACAATATTCTAAGTAAGGGACCACTGGCGATTTGAAGAGTGTCACCATCGGCATTGTTTCCCTTGTTTTGAAAGTTCTCAATACCCACCCAGTCATCTTCCTGGCTGTCGTGATCTTTGTCTTGTTATGGTCTTTAAAAGAAAGGTTCGCTGACATAATTATACCTAGGTCTTTAACGTGTTCCTTACGTTCTATTTCGTGACCCTCTTGAGTTTTGTATATAGTGTTCCTTTTGAGTTCTTCATTCTTTCTATACCTAAGCAGCTGGAACTTATCACCATTGAACGTCATGTTGTTTTCCACTGCCCACTGGAAAACCCTGTTTATGTCTTCCTGTACTTTTTCAGTGTCCTCTACCGTACTGACTTTCATGCTTATTTTAGTGTCATCTGCAAATGATGATACAAAAGTGTGCCGGGTGTTTTTGTCTGTCTGCTATGAGGATGAGGAACAGCAGAGGTGCCAGGACAGTGCCTTGGGGCACTGAGCTTTTGACCTCGCTGATGCTGGATCTTGCCCTGTTCACTATCACTTTTTGTGTTCTGTGTGTATGGAACTCGAAAATCCATCTGCCTACCTTCCCCGTAATGCCCATGGCCCTCATTTTGTGCGCTATCACTCCATGATTACATTTGTCAAACGCCTTTGCAAAATCTGTGTAAATCACATCTGCGTTTTGGTCGTCTTCCAGTGCCTCCGTAATTCTGTCATAATGGTTCAGCAGCTGTGACAGACATGATCGTCCTGCTCTAAAACCATGCTGGTTCGGGTTATGTTGGTTGTGCTGGTCCATGAAATTTGTAACCTGCCGTCTCATCACTCTTTCGAAGATTTTTATGATGTGAGAGGTTAGGGCTACTGGTTTGTAATTTTTAGCTAGTGCTCTACTACCTCCCATGTGCAAAGGAGCTATGTCTGCACTCTTAAGGCCTCCGGTATTTCACCAAGATCTAAGCTCTTTCTCCAAAGAATAATGAGGGCTCGTGCTAGTGGTACTTTGCACTTCTTTATGAACAGAGCATTCCATGAATCTGGTCCAGGTGCTGAGTGAGTGGCCATGTTTTCCATTTCTTTTTCGAAATCTATGGGATTTGTACTAATGTGAGTTAGTTGGTCTGTGCGGCCTTCTTCTGGAGTGAAAAATATTTCTACATTTTCTACTTTGCTGTCATTTAGTGGGTTGCTGAACACCGACTCATACTGTTCTTTTAGGATTTCACTCATTTCCTGTTCATCGTCAGTATACGAGTCTCCTCTCAGTAGTGGTCCAATTCTACAGGTAGTTCTTAACTTGGATTTTGCGTAGGAATAGAAATGTTTTGGGTTTCTTGCAATATCCTGTATGGCCCTTTGTTCCCTTTGTACTTCTTCTGTGAGGTATGACATCCTAAGTTTTTGCTCTAATTCAGTGATCTCTCTGCTAAGTCTATCTTTCCTCTGTTGTAGCATATTTGTGTTTTTAAGCAGTTCAGTAACCTGTTTTCTTCTTCTGTACCATCTCCCACGCTCTCTCTCTATATATCTGATCTTCTTCTGGGTTTCCTCAATGGTACATGTTTCATACATACTTTGTATGCTTCTGTATTCAGCTTCTCTAGGCACTGGTGGGATTTAGGTCGCTCATGTCATATATAAATAAAATTGCATAAAAAATTATTATTTGTAAGTGAGGCAAATTATGAAAGTTATATTTTTTAAACAAATAATTTATAGTTTCTTAATAAAATAAAAAGTCTGATTTATAGGAGACCATTTCTTAAGTTTGCAATAATGTAAAACTGGTAAGGATTCAAGTCTAGTGGGGAATTTCGCTCTACACATATTTGTTTTGGTAATAATACTCCAAAAACAGTCATAAATGTTCATTAAAAGATTCAAAGATTTATGAAGGAAAGGTTTCGAGAATCTTAACTTATATAGCTATACCTGTGACCAGTTTCCAGAATTTTTCTAGGCCAGGAGTCCATCACCCTAAGGCCATATTTATTGATACAAAATGTATTAGTGGACCGTTTCGATCAGCATAAGGAATTATGAGGTGCATAAATAATTAGCCACGACTAACTCACAGTTTGAAGAGGAAGCATCAGACGACGTTTCGGTCTGTCCTAGACCATTATCAAGACCGAAACGAAACGTCGTGTAACGTTTTCCCTGTTTAATTCTAGTTTGTGTGTGAATATGGTTTATAAATGAAGAGATAAATATACATTATAGAATAAGACATGACTTTACATATTGCAGCAGTGGTTGGCAGGAGGTGCTCCAGCACGGTATATATTACTTGACATGACTCAGGTCAGGTCATAGGTTATATTGTGCAAGCTTAATACTTCTTGACCTCTCTCTTGCTTGGCTTTGACTCCACTAGAACCTGTTCCTGCCACTCCAAGTACTGCTGGAATATTGCAAATTATATAGTATACACACACACACAGACACATACACACACACACACACACACACACACACACACACACACACACACACACACACACACACACACACACACACATATATATCCTAGGTAGTAGGTTGGTAGACAGCAACCACCCAGGGAGGTACTACCGTCCTGCCAAGTGAGTGTACAACGGAAACCTGTAATTGTTTTACATGATGGTAGGATTGCTGGTGTCCATTTTTCTGTCTCATAAACATGCAAGGTTTCAGGTACGTCTTGCTACTTCTACTTACACTTAGGTCACACTACACATACATGTTCAAGCATATATGTATATACACACCCCTCTGGGTTTTTTTTCCATTTTCTTACTAGTTCTTGTTCTTGTTTATTTCCTCTTACCTCCATGGGGATGTGGAACAGAATTCTTCCTCCGTAAGCCATGCGTGTTGTAAGAGGCGACTAAAATGCCGGGAGCAAGGGGCTAGTAACCTCTTCTCTCCTGTATATGTTACTAAATGTAAAAGGAGAAACTTCCGTTTTTCCTTTTGGGCCACCCTGCCTCGGTGGGATACGGCCGGTGTGTTGAAAGAAAGAAGGTATATATATATATATATATATATATATATATATATATATTATAATATATTATATATATATATATATATATATATATATATATGTGTGTGTGTGTGTCGTGCCGAATATGTAAAACTGGTCAATTAGCAAGAACTCATTTAAAATTAAGTTCTTTCTAAAATTTTCTCTTATACGTTTAAAGATATATATTTTTCATTAATGTTAATGTAAAAATTTATAATTCTGTCCCAAAAGAATCTTAGAAAACTTACCTAACCTTATTATAACAAGAACAATTTATTTTAGCCTAACCCAACTAAATATATTTTAAATACGTTTACAATAATTTAATACTAAACAAACACAATCAAATATATTTTTTTTCGTTAGATTTGAATGATTTTTGGCGAAATTATTGCATACACAAATTTTCAATTGTCCTATATGGCAAGATGAGCGTTGCTATTTAAGCCAGATCGCAAGTTCTGCCTATTCGGCACGTCACACACACACACACACACACCACACACACCATATATATATATATATATATATATATATATATATATATATATATATATATATATATATATATATATATATATATATATATATATATATATGTCGTGCCGAATATGTAAAACTGGTCAATTAGCAAGAACTCATTTAAAATTAAGTCCTTTCTAAAATTTTCTCTTGTACATTTAAAGATATATTTTTTTCATTAATGTTGATGTAAAAATTTATAATTTTACACCAAAAGAATCTTAGAAAACTTACCTAACCTTATTATAACAAGCGCAATTTATTTTAGCCTAACCCAACTAAATATATTTTAGATTTGTTTACGGTAATTTAATACTAAACAAACACAGGGAAATATATTTTTTTCGTTAGGTTCAGAATGATTTTGGCGAAATTATTGCATACACAAATTTTCACTTGTCCTATATGGCAAGAGGCGTGGAGTTAAAAGATAAAGAATCACACAAAGTGGGAGTTGTCACAGTTGCTCTTTGCTGATGTCACTGTGCTCTTGGGAGATTCTGAAGAGAAGTTGCAGAGATTGGTGGATGAATTTGGTAGAGTGTGCAAAAGAAAATTAAAAGTGAATACAGGAAAGAGTAAGGTTATGAGAATAAAAAAATTAGGTGATGAAAGATTGGATATCAGATTGGAGGGAGAGAGTATGGAGGAGGTAAATGTATTCAGATATTTGGGAGTGGACGTGTCAGCGGATGGGTCTATGAAAAATGAGGTAAATCATAGAATTGATGAGGGGAAAAGGGTGAGTGGTGCACTTAGGAGTCTGTGGAGACAAAGAACTTTGTCCTTAGAGGCAAAGAGGGGAATGTATGAGAGTATAGTTTTACCAACGCTCTTATATGGGTGTGAAGCATGGGTGATGAATGTTGCAGCGAGGAGAAGGCTGGAGGCAGTGGAGATGTCATGTCTGAGGGCAATGTGTGGTGTGAATATAATGCAGAGAATTCGTAGTTTGGAAGTTAGGAGGAGGTGCGGGATTACCAAAACTGTTGTCCAGAGGGCTGAGGAAGGGTTGTTGAGGTGGTTCGGACATGTAGAGAGAATGGAGCGAAACAGAGTGACTTCAAGAGTGTATCAGTCTGTAGTGGAAGGAAGGCGGGGTAAGGGTCGGCCTAGGAAAGGTTGGAGGGAGGGGGTAAAGGAGGTTTTGTGTGCGAGGGGCTTTGACTTCCAGCAGGCATGCGTGAGTGTGTTTGATAGGAGTGAATGGAGACAAATGGTTTTTAATACTTGACGTGCTGTTGGAGTGTGAGCAAAGTAACATTTATGAAGGGGTTCAGGGAAACCGGCAGGCTGGACTTGAGTCCTGGAGATGGGAAGTACAGTGCCTGCACTCTGAAGGAGAGGTGTTAATGTTGCAGTTTAAAAACTGTAGTGTAAAGCACCCTTCTGGCAAGACAGTGATGGAGTGAATGATAGTGAAAGTTTTTCTTTTTCGGGCCACCCTGCCTTGGTGGGAATCGGCCAGTGTGATGATAAAAAAAAAAAAAACTATATGGCAAGATGAGCGTCGCTATTTAAGCCAAGATCGCAAGTTCTGCCTATTCGGCACGACATATATATATATATATATATAATATATATATATAATATATATATATATATATATATATATATATATATATATTATATGAACTTTATTAATAGACAGAATACATTGATAGAAAACACAAACATGAGTACATTGGTACAATATATCAAACGTTATGAATCACGTCCAGCTCCTCCGAAGCTGGACGTGAGCGATCCGTAAACTCTCTACCGTCTAGGCGCAGTGGTTCCCAAACTGGGGGTAATTTAACCATTTTTGGGGGGTAATGGAGGGGTGACAGAAAAAAAGTTATGAATTCTGAAAATCAAGAAAACAATGCGGTACCCGGTATGAGGATTATTGTTAACTTTGTCTTAGTATATAAAGTTGTAAAGTAAACCTATTATAAGTAAGTAATAGAGTTAAACCAAATAACAATAAACATCAAAAACTAATATATAGTATTAGAAAAGAAGAAATATATAGCTAAGTGTGTGGAAACCCAAAAGTATTTTGACAAGTATGCTTCAGGACAAAAGTCACTCAGTAGCCCAGATCGACCTGTCCAGTACGCGTCACTCACTTCCTGAGGCTGCCTCTATTTCACACTGTCAGTTTATCTGTGAGCATCAGCCGAGGTAGACATAAGCTGGTATGTATGTGTACTGCCCTGTGCAGTATATAGTTAGTATTTACCCACTGTTACTGTGAATTTGTAGCTATTATTAATTTTATATATAATGTATGTGTGGTTCTTACGTTTTCTATGGTTTTGCTAGGATTAGCAGAGTATGCGAGGCTGTATACGTTCACGTTTAGCCATATATATCAATAATAACAACATTTTGTGAAAGAGGTAACATGCTTTATGTGGCATGTTAAATTGGGTAACAAGCTGAAAAAGTTTGGGAACCACTGGTCTAGGGTAACCCAGGCAACTAGTAGAAAGAATCCGAAATTAATACCTATTTGCGGCTTGGGTTAGCCTAGATTTACACACACGTCGGCGAACTTTTTTGGGTATTACCTCAAAACAGATTTGTGTACAGCAAAATTTCCCACTGGACTTGAAAGTCCACAGAATCCGGAAAACACAAGGAGCATTCAAATTTTAAATAGTTTATTGAATCCATTTTTATGGAGTAAACAGACGTACAGACGGAAAAGTATGTTATTATACGCAATAAAGCAATTTTAAAAATTAAACATAATTAACAAAATTATAAAACGAAGAACTGCGTGAAATAAAAAATAGTGACAGTTAATAAAAATATTATTAAGGAACTGAAGAATTTCATTGGAAACATTTTTACTTCATTATCGCCGAAATTTTCATTTTTACCCAATTTGCGGTAATTTACCCTAGTGGTTCTCCGACTCAGAGCCTAGACGGTAGAGCATCCGACTATCAGTTTATAGACCGCAGTTCGAGCTCCTCGTACACACACACACACACACACACACACACACACACACATCACATCACATCACATCACATATGAAAGGCCCCTCGGAGCTAGTGATCACTTGGTTCTGAGCTTTGAATACATATTAGAATTACAAGTGGAGAGGGTAACAGGAGTAGGATGGGAAAAGCCAAAGTACAAAAGGGAGGACTACACAGGCATGAGGAACTTCCTGCAGGAGGTTCACTGGGAAAGATAATTGGTAGGAAAATCAGTAAACGAAATGATGGACTACGTGACAACAAAATGCAAGGAGGCAGGGGAGAGGTTTGTTCCCAAGGGCAACAGAAATACTGGGAAGACCGGAACGAGCCCCTGGTTCATCCAAAGGTGTAGGGTGGCAAAAACTAAGTGCACTAGTAAAGTACAGAAGACAAAGGACCCAGGAAAATAAAAAGATTACTCGAAGAGCCAGAAACGAGTATGCACAGATAAGGAGGGAGGCCCAGTAACAGTACGAAGATGACATAACATCGAAAAGCAAGTCTGACTCGAAGCTGTTGTATAGAAACTATCAAAAGGAAAACAAGAGGGCGAGGAAGGAAGGTGAGGAGCTCACAAGAAACGACCAAGAAGTATGTGAGGAGCTCAACATGAGATTTAAAGGAGTATTTACAGTGGAGATAGTAAGGACTCTGGGAAGTCAGAATAGGGGGGTACACCAACAAGGGATATACCAACAACTGCTGGATGAAATACACACACCCAAGGAGGTGAAGAAGCTGCTAAGTGAACTTGATACCTCAAAAGCAGTGGGACCGGACACATCTCCATGGGTCCTTAGAGAGCGAGCAGAGATGCTGTGTGTGCCACTAACAACAATCTTCAACACATCCATTGAAACTGGGCAACTACCTGAGGTATGGAAGACAACAAATGCAGTCCCAATTTTTAAGAAAGACACGAGGCATTAAACTACAGACCAGTGTCACTGACGTGTATGCTATGCAGAGTCATGGGAAGATAATCAGGAGAGTAGTGGAGCACCTAGAAAGGAATAAGCTTATAAACAACAACCAGCACTGTTTCAGGGAAGGGAAATCATGTGTCGCAAACCTACTGGATTTTTATGACAAGGTAACGGAAGTAAGACACGAGAGAGAGAGGGGGTGGGTAGATTGCATTTTCTTGGACTGCAAGAAGGCCTTCGACATAGTTCCTCACAAGAGATTAGTGCAAAAGCTGGAGGATCAGGTGCGCATAACAAGAAAGGCACTGCAGTGGATCAGAGAATTCCTGACAGGGAGGCAACAACGAGTCATGGTACGTGACGAGGTGTCATAGTGGGCGCCTGTGATGAGCGGGGTTCCACATGGGTCAGTCCTAGGACCAGTGCTGTTTTTGGTGTATGTGATTGACATAACGGAAGGGATATACTCAGAGGTGTCCTTGTTTGCAGATGATGTGAAGGAATTGATATGGTGGACAGAGATAGAATGTTCCAGAGATGGGATGCAGGAACAAGGGGTCACAATTGGCAGTTGAAGACTCAGATGAGTCAGAGGGATGTTAGGAAGTATTTCTTCAGTCATAGAGGTGTCGGGAAGTGGAATAGTCTGGAAAGGACCTAGTAGCAGTCAGTGAAGAGGCGGGGCCAGAAGCTAAGAATCGACCCCTGCAACAACAAATAGGTGAGTACACACACACACACACACACACACACACACACACACACACACACACACACACACACGGAAGAGTACAAGAGGGTGTTCCTAGACAGAGACAGAACAAAATCAGAATGACAGCAGCTGAGGGAGAGGACAAAAAAGTGAAAGGAGCTAGGAAAAGAGACAAGGAGGGAACCAGCAGAGGTCAGTCAGAGCAGAACAGAACAGCAAGGGCAAGCACACACACAACTACTCTCAGAAACCATACAACCTATCACACCATCCCAACACACACTACAATCCATACCCACAGCCTCCACCCAACACCGAGCTATAGAATCCCACAGTATGCCACCAGGTCTCCCACCCTCACAGGCCCCCAAACCACAGTGTTGGAAAGGAAACTGAAGGTATGGTACACAAATGCTGATGGAATAACAAATAAGTGGGAGGAGTGGCATGAAAGAGTCAAAGAAGCATCACCGGACATCATAGCTCTCACAGAAACCAAGCTTACAGTATGATAACAGATGCCATCTTTCCAACGGGATACCAAATCCTGAGGAAAGACAGAGGGAACAGGGGGGGTGGAGGAGTGGCGTTGCTGATCAAAAATCGCTGGAATTTTGATGAGCTGGAGAGAGGAGACAGCGGAGAAGAAAGTGATTACATAGTGGGAACACTTCACTCTGGAGGTCCCAAGGTGGTAATAGCAGTGATGTATAACCCACCACAGAACAGCAGGAGGCCAAGGCAAGAGTACGACGAGAGCAATAGAGCGATGGTTGACACACTGGCTAGATGGCCAGAAGAGCTCATGCATGCAGGGCAAAGCTCCTGATCATGGGTGACTTTAACCACAAGGAGATCGATTGGGAGAACTTGGACCCACATGGGGGCCAAGATACATGGAGGGCTAAGATGATGGAGGTGGTACTGGAAAACTTCATGTGCCAACACGTAAGGGACACTACAAGAGAGAGAGGAGAGGATGAACCAGCAAGGCTGGACTTTGTATTCACCTTCAGTAGTGCAGATATCGAGGACATCATATGAAAGACCCCTTGGGGCCAATGACCATGTGGTTTTAAGCTTCGAATACACAGTAGAGCTACAAGTGGAGGGAGAAGCAGGAAGGCCAGGACGAATGAAGCCAAACTACAAGAAAGGGGACTACACAGGAATGAGGAACTACCTGAACGGGGTTCAGTGGGACAGAGAACTGGCAGGGAAGCCAGTTAATGAGATGATGGAATATGTAGCAACAAAATGCAAGGAGGCTGAGGAGAGGTTTGTACCCAAGGGTAACAGGATTAATGAAAAAGCCAGGATGAGCCCATGGTTTACCCAAAGGTGCAGGGAGGCAAAAACCAAGTGTGCTAGGGAATGGAAGAAATATAGAAGGCAAAGGACCCAGGAGAATAAGGAGAACAGTCGTAGAGCCAGAAACGAATATGCACAGATAAGAAGGGAGGCCCAAAGACAATATGAAAATGACATAGCAGCGAAAGCCAAATCTGACCCGAAACTGTTGTACAGCCACATCAGGAGGAAAACAACAGTCAAGGACCAGGTAATCAGGCTAAGGAAGGAAGGAGGAGAGACAACAAGAAATGACCGTGAAGTATGTGAAGAACTCAACAAGAGATTCAAAGAAGTGTTCACAGAGGAGACAGAAGGGACTCCAGAAAGACGGAGAGGTGGGGCACACCACCAAGTGCTGGACACAGTGCACACAACCGAGGAAGAAGTGAAGAGGCTTCTGAGTGAGCTAGATACCTCAAGGCAATGGGGCCAGATAACATCTCCCATGGGTATTGAGAGAGGGAGCAGAGGCGCTATGTGTACCCCTAACAACAATATTCAATACATCTATCGAAACAGGGAGATTGCCTGAGGCATGGAAGACAGCAAATGTAGTCCCAATCTTTAAAAAAGGAGACAGACATGAAGCATTAAACTACAGACCAGTGTCACTGACATGTATAGTATGCAAAATCATGGAGAAGATTATCAGGAGAAGAGTGGTGGAACACCTAGAAAGGAATGATCTCATCAACAGCAGCCAACATGGTTTCAGGGACGGGAAATCCTGTGTCACAAACCTACTGGAGTTCTATGACATGGTGACAGCAGTAAGACAAGAGAGAGAGGGGTGGGTGGATTGCATTTTCTTGGACTGCAAGAAGGCGTTTGACACAGTTCCACACAAGAGATTGGTGCAAAAACTGGAGGACCAAGCAGGGATAACAGGGAAGGCACTACAATGGATCAGGGAATACTTGTCAGGAAGAAAGCAGCGAGTCATGGTACGTGGCGAGGTGTCAGAGTGGGCACCTGTGACCAGCGGGGTCCCGCAGGGGTCAGTCCTACGACCAGTGCTGTTTCTGGTAGTTGTGAACGACATGACGGAAGGAATAGACTCTGAGGTGTCCCTGTTTGCAGATGACGTGAAGTTGATGAGAAGAATTCACTCGAACGAAGACCAGGCAGAACTACAAAGGGATCTGGACAGGCTGCAGACCTGGTCCAGCAATTGGCTCCTGGAGTTCAATCCCACCAAGTGCAAAGTCATGAAGATTGGGGAAAGGGCAAAGAAGGCCGCAGACGGAGTACAGTCTAGGGGGTCAGAGACTACAAACCTCACTCAAGGAAAAAGATCTTGGGGTGAGTATAACACCAGGCACATCTCCTGAAGCGCACATCAACCAAATAACTGCTGCAGCATATGGGCGCCTAGCAAACCTCAGAACAGCATTCCGACATCTTAATAAGGAATCATTCAGGACCCTGTACACCGTGTATGTTAGGCCCATATTGGAGTATGCGGCACCAGTTTGGAACCCACACCTAGCCAAGCACGTGAAGAAACTAGAGAAATGCAAAGGTTTGCAACAAGACTAGTCCCAGAGCTAAGAGGTATGTCCTACGAGGAGAGGTTAAGGGAAATCAACCTGACGACACTGGAGGACAGGAGAGATAGGGGGGACATGATAACGACATAAAAAAATACTGAGAGGAATTGACAAGGTGGACAAAGACAGGATGTTCCAGAGATTGGACACAGTAACAAGGGGACACAGTTGGAAGCTGAAGACACAGATGAATCACAGGGATGTTAGAAGTATTTCTTCAGCCACAGAGTAGTCAGTAAGTGGAATAGTTTGGGAAGCGATGTAGTGGAGGCAGGATCCATACATAGCTTTAAGCAGAGGTATGATAAAGCTCACGGCTCAGGGAAAGTGACCTAGTAGCGATCAGTGAAGAGGCGGGGCCAGGAGCTCGGACTCGACCCCCGCAACCTCAACTAGGTGAGTACAAACTAGGCGAGTACACACACACCACCACACACACCACCACACACACACACACACACACACACACACACACACACACACACACACACACACACACACACACACACACACACACACACACACACACACACACAGTCTACATGAAACCTTCGTAACTTTGAATCAGTGCATGTTCAGAATGGTGGATCATAGCATAATGCATTGCTGTGCGTAAGGTAGACTAACTTCAGTCTGTTACAGCAAAAATAGTGTCCCAGGTGAGTGTTAATAACTGAATAACGCAGCCCTCTTTAAGTGGGCATGACGCCCCAGATGGTTCAGTGGTTCATTAAGACCGGATCAGTCGAAATAGTGAAGGACACCACCAAGTCGTTCAGAGATATGTCAGTGGGACAAATGATTCTCAGATTTGTTTCACGTGGTGAGCACAAGTGATCGCTCGCCTGGGTCATCCTCTCTGCCCAAGGACTTCCAGCCTCCATAAACTTTTTATGCCACTCACGTAACGGTGTGTGTGCTTACATTATGATTAACTTCTACTGTTTACGATGGTTATTGCCCCCTTACAGCCTGGTTCCAGACCAGATTTGGTTGTTGTCCTGATCGATTAGGCTGTTGATGCTGGCCGCATGCATCCAGTTGCTCAGGAACTGATTCAATTTCAAAGTTCCCTCTTGAAGTCAGGAAGACTGTTAATCTCTCTCATGCACGAAAAGTGGTCATTGAAAAGTCGTGGTCCTCTGACATTTAATGAGTGTTTTTTATTGTAATCGCCGCAACCCTGATTTTTATTGGAGGTGCTTTACACAGTCTGCCAAGTTTCTTACTTTCATACAGAGTGATTTCAGTGTGCAGGTTAGGGACCAATCCCTCCAGGATTTCCCAGGTGTAAATTATGATGAACTTTTCTTGCCTTAGTTCCAAGGAATACAGTTGAAGGTACTTCAGTTATTCCCAGTAACTGAGATGATTGAGTATATACGAGTAGTGCAGGCTCTTTATACTTTCTGTTCATCGATCTCGTCTGCGCTGAAGAGCTAGTAGTATACAGCAGTATACTAGTAGTATACATCAGTATACTAGTAGCATGGAGAGAACAGTTTGATGAGTATACAGTAGTATACATCAGTATACTAGTAGCCTGGAGAGAATTTGATGAGTTTCATCATTGTCTTGAAAGTTCTGGTTATTTTCCTTGTGCTAGCAATAGCAGCATTGTTGTGATCTTTGTGAGATCTTCCACCATCATTACTCCCAGGTTTCACTCATGAAACTGGCTTTGTTAAATGATTTGAGTTTGACATTTGTCCTGTTTGAAAACCACTTGTTCATGGTTGCATTAATATTTGGACTGCTTGTGAAGCCAGGTATTCAAAAGGGAGTAGATTGAAATTAGTTCTGAGCTTACCATAACCACGTACGTCCTCGCATCATGAAACATGCCCGGTGCTACTGGGTACATGATGTTTGTAGGATTGTTGGTCCACTGGGCAAGAGCGTCGCGAATTCTGACTTGCTTCCCATAAGGCGGGCTAAATTAACATGAGTTCGATCCCCAGCAAGTCGCAGTTTATTTATTATATATATATATATATATATATATATATATATATAATATATATATATATATATATATATATATTATATGTGTTGTGTGTGTGTGTGTGTGTGTGTGTGTGTGTGTGTGTGTGTCGTGCCGAATATATAAAACTGGTCAATTAGCAAGAACTATTTTAAAATTAACTCCTTTCTAAAATTTTCTCTTATATGCTTAAAGATTTTTTTTCATTAATTTTGATATAAAAATTTATAATTTTACACCAAAAGAATCTTATAATAAGGTTAGGTAAGTTTTCTAACAGGCGCAATTTATTTTAGCCTAATCCAGCTAAATATATTTTAAATATGTTTACAGAAATTTAATACTAAACAAACACAATGAAATATATTTTTTTCGTTAGATTTAGAATGATTTTTGCGAAATTATTGCATACACAAATTTTCGGTTGTCTTATATGGCAAGATGAGCGTTGCTATTTAAGCCAAGATCGCAGGTTTTACATATTCGGCACGACATATATATATATATATATATATATATATATATATATATATATATATATATATATATATATATATATATATATATATATAATATATATAAAATATGCAATAAGATCACAGTAAACAGGTGATATTATAACAAGCGCAATATAATTTATGATAATCCAACTAAATATATTTTTGATAAGTTTACAATAATTTAATAATAAACAAACACAATGAAATATATTTTTTCATTAGGTTCAGAATGGTTTTTGCGAAATTATTACATAAATTTTCGCTTGCCATATTCGACAGGAAGAGCGTTTCTATTTAAGCCATTTATCCCACGTCTCGACTGGCTCGGAGTCGAGCAAACACCCGGTGTGTAGAAGAGAGGGGTATGTGTGTTATGACTGATCAATTAATTATCTGATCAATTTCTTAGTTGAATCCAATCGAAGAACCTGCCTTCCCATCCCAGGATAATCTAGGATTACTTACCACTTACTACACAGAGCAGTGTGTGTTCCCGGGTGTAGACGTATTACTGGAGTCCTGAAGTTCAGTGGATGGATCTTTCACACATGGGCAGTACTCATTAACATACATATAAATGCGCTTTCAGTAGTATGTATTGGTAACAAACATTTACATTCGTGATGTGTGGAGTCTGTAGGTCATTAACTCCCGTTAGGAACACTGCGAAATACGTATATGAGTCACCATTTACACCTGGGTTTGTGATGGAGAAAAGTTTCATGACGAGCCTGGCCCATGGCCGGGCTCCGAGAGTAGTGAGACTCGAAACTCATCAAAGGTATATCAGAGGTATGTGAACGTATGCGTCTAGTGAAAAGTAAATAACTTTATTCAGGTACAGGTACACATAAATACAGTTACATAAATTATCATACATAGCAACATATGTGTAGTTTACCTAGGATACCCCCCCCTCCAAAAAAAAAAAAAGTCAGATAAAGTGACCCATTTCAGGTGGGTAGTGTCCGTCACTGTTGAAGTCTAGTGGTGTAACAGTGAATGAAAGATAAGTCGCCCTTACTGAAGCTGGGCTCGTCTTGTGAAAGACCCGGCGTTATAGGGTTTCGTTCCCCTCCCTACACAGGTTTATAAGCGACACGTAGGTGTCGTCCCACGTTTATGTGACTGGTCAGCGTGGGGTAGTTGTCCCCACGCTGGTGGGTGGCACAGGTGGGGCCCATTGTTGGAGATGTATAGGCTGAGATGGAAGTAACTAGGCTAATTAATCTACAGCTAACTAACTTAAGTATTTATAAGAAAGATTGAGTAGGAGACTATTAAAAGACTACAGTTAAATTAAATTGTTAAATTTGGCAGACAAGTATGACTAAATAAAAAAAAGGCACAATACCGTGACTGGAACGATACACAAATAACCCGCACATAGAAGAGAGGAGCTTACGGCAACCCCCTCCCCCCTAGATAAAGAGTTACAGGACTCGCAAACTCTCAACTCCACCACCTCTCACGACATCTTATACCCCCTCCCCTCTTAGGGCTTAGGGAAAACAGGAAATTCGAAATTCCCCACACCCAGGATGTAACCCGGGTTCTTTCGGTTGTGAGATGAGTGTGGTGCCGCCAGTGAGGTAGGTGATTCAAGGTGGTCCACCCACAGCCCGGTGCAGCTGGACACACTGTAAATTTGAGAAAAAAAAAAAGCAAAGGCTTCTCCATTACTAGGTTGTTTTTGATTGGTGGCGAGTGACACGGGAGGTGGTAGTGGCGGCGGCGGCGGCGACCAGGCTGAGTCTACCTGGAGGGTGATCCGGAGGTCAACGCCCCCCGTGGCCCAGTGCTTGACCAAACCTCCTGGTGGATCAGTACCTGATCAACCAGACTGTTACTGCTGGCTACATGTAGTCTAACGTACGAATCAAAACCTGGCTGATTGGGTACTCACTTTAGGTATCTGTCAAGCTCCCTCTTGGAGGCAGCCAGGGGGTCTATTAGTAATTCCCCCATATGCCTGGTGGGAAGCTGTTGAAGAGTCCTGGGTCCCAGACACTTACTGTGTGATCATTGTTAATACAGCACTGACCGTGCTGCTTTGTCAGTCTGTCTCTGTCAGTCATTCTAGCAGTTGTCATTTCCTCACATGAAGTCTGAAATACATTTTTAAGTTAGTTTTGGTTAGGTTGTCTTGTCCCATATCCATAAAAAATAAACTGCATCAAAACAGTGGAAAAAGATAGACGATAAAAAATATAAATATGAAAGGCGATGAAAAACTGTATAAGATAAAAGGTAATTAGTAAAAAAGATCTGCCGCCTGAACAGAAAACCGGCAGCTCCTGCGATGCGCGCGGCCGTAGTGAAGCGGGTCAAGGCGCCGTCAACGGTAAACCATTTGACTGTTTTCACAACAGTGCCATGATGGCTGTTGTGTCTGCTTGCCTCCCTAACCTACCTACCTCTCTCTTTTTTTTTTTTTTTTTTACACAGGGTTTGACAAGGTTAGGTTAAGGATCCCTAGCTTTATTGACAAGCTATTTACAGGTTAAGGATTCCTAACTTTATTGGCAAGCTAAGAGCTGTTACCTACATCAGCTCATCTGAAAGCATTTTTATTGTTATGAGACATACAAGTAGGGAGCCATCTGTGGGCCAGCATTTTCATTTGATCAACTGACTTTATCTCGTTGACATCATTATGCTGTACGAATGTATTCCATACTCGAGTCATCCTGGGTATATATGATCTCAGATGGAGTGATGTTCTGGAGAAGGGTACAGCCAGAGTGAAGTTGCTGCTTTCTGCCCGTCTTGTGGCTTAAAAGCTTGTTTCACGCTGTACTCGAAGTGGATCCAAGTGTGGTACTTTGTCAATATTGGCCTTGTACATAACAGTAAGGCCACCCACATCCCTCCTGTGTTGAAGGCTCTGCTGAAATGACAGATCTATCCAGGATGGGTCCAGGTGAGAGATGAGACGTCTTGTTCTGTTCTCTACTCTGTCAAGCAGTCTCAGATGAGAGGGGGGGACAGGCAAACCAAGAAAGTGGAGCATACTCAAGGTGTGAGCGTACTTGTGCCTCGTACAGAATCTTTCAACCCTTACTGTCAAGCAGATGCGAGATACGGCGAAGTGCTGTAAGCTTCCTGGCTGCCTTGTTTGCAAGATTTACAACATGGTTCTTCATGGTTAGTTTGGAGTCAAATTTCACCCCAAGGATATCAACTTCTTCTTCAGGTGCCAACACCCTCCCATTCGTCCTTACTACTGCGCTACTACTTACTACTTACTAGAGACGATCATCATTTGTGTTTTCTCAGGTGCAAATGTTACTTGCCATCTATTTCCCCAAGCTGATATAGCTCTCAGCTGGTGATTGATGTAGCTTAGAGCTGCTGGCATTTCTTCTCTTGGATAAGTGAATGTCATTGTACAGTCGTTTGCATATGCATGTGATTCTGGAATGAGATGAATGTCGTTGAAGTAGACATTCTATAACAATGGTCCCAGCACGCTTCCTTGTGGAACACTTACCCCAGTAGGATGCCTTACTGATTCCGTTCCATTGAGAACTACACTTAGAGATCTACCATGAAGGTAATCACTGAGGAGACAGCGTAGAGCCTGCAATTCCCAGTGCTTGAAGTTTTGCTAAGAGGCCCTGGAGCCACACCCGGTCGAAAGCACCAGCAATGTCCAGTGCTACCACACAGCTGACTTTGGATTCATCCAGTGACTGGTGCCACTTAGTGGAGAGGTTTAACAACAGATCAGCAGCAGAGTAACCTTTCCTGAAGCCATATTGATGATCACAAAGTAGTGAGTGGTAGTCAAAAAACTGTCATTTGTCTTGAGATTATTGTCTCAAGGATCTTACCAGTGACTGACAGGAGTGACACTGGTCTGTAGTTGCTGATTTCTGCTCTGCTCTTCTTTTTGTGAACAGGGACTACATTTGCCTCTTTCCATAGAGAAGGCCATTTACACTGTACTAGGCAGTGCTGAAAGATGCGAGTTAGAGGTGCTGCTAGCTGGTCTGCACATCTTCTCAGCAATCTTGGGCTCAACTTGTCTGGGCCCACAGCCTTTTCTCTCTCTCTTTATCTCTCTTTATCTCTCTCTCTCTTTCTCTCTCTCTCTCTCTCTCTCTCTCTCTCTCTCTCTCTCATCTCTCTCTCTCTCTCTCTCTCTCTCTCTCTTCTCTCCTCTCTCTCTCTCTCTCTCTCTCTCTCTCGTGCGCGCGCTCTATCGCTCTCCAGTTTTATTAAATTAAAAAGAATTTTCCTTCCCGTTTGCACTTTTACATGCCCCTCTCCATCTGTACGTACGCCTACCTCTTTGTGTACACTGACACACACACACACACACACACACACAGACACACACACACACACACACACACACACACACACACACATATGTACACTTACACTGTACGTTTCATTTTTGTGTACCCCTCCAGGAGTACACTACTGAGTGTGGCACTACGTCCCTGCCTACGTCAGCTACCTGTATATACCTGGTGCTGAATACACTCTACCACACTGTACACTCTCACTGTGTACACTCCATATACATCACACACTGCCTGCTCAACACCTGTTTTTTTTTTTAATTTTTGGAGGAAGTTTGTGTTTGTCAGTCGTATGGGTACAACACTGTTGTGTCTCCAGCTCTCTTGTAGCTGCAACACTATTGTATCTGCAACACTATTGTATCTGCAACACTATTGTATCTGCAGCACTGTTGTATCTGCAACACTATTGTATCTGCAGCACTGTTGTATCTGCCATATTCTTCTATCTTCCACGCTGTTGCATCTGCCATAGTCTTGTATCTGCCACACTGTTGTATCTGCCACACTGTTATATCTGCCACACTGTTGTATCTGCCACACTGTTGTATCTGCCATACTCTTGTATCTGCCAAACTGTTGTATCTTCCGTACTCTTGTGTCTGTAAATATTGAAGTGAAGAAGTGAGTCTCTCTTGGTAGCTGCTGCTCATATTTAAGGAATGTAATGGGTCTCTATACTGATTATTTGCATTTCGCTGTCCTCCACCCTCATTATTCCTTACTCATTATTACTCTTCGCCTTTCGTTTCTTGGGTCCTGTCATATCTACTAAAAATTTTCTCCAGTCAGCAAACTTTGTTCTATAAATTTGTCACCTGTGGAATGCATTGGTAAAAGTCTTCTGGCAATCTGATATTATGCAGACCACCCATCCTAATCTAGCTTTCCTCAGTTTTGTTATGGATTCATTTCATTCATTGTGGTTTGTAAGGTAGTATCTACCTTCTCCAGACTCGTATAAGTAAGTTTATTTAGATGCAGGTACACACAAATACAGTTACACAAATTATCTAAGATAGCCCAAGTAAGACGTGTAGATTATCTAAGATAACCCAAGTAAGTAAGACGTGTAGATTATCTAAGATAGCCCAAGTAAGTAAGACGTGTAGATTATCTAAGATAGCCCAAGTAAGTAAGACGTGTAGATTATCTAATTAGCCCAAGTAAGACGTGTAGATTATCTAAGATAGCCCAAGTAAGTAAGACGTGTAGATTATCTAAGATAGCCCAAGTAAGTAAGACGTGTAGATTATCTAAGATAACCCAAGTAAGTAAGACGTGTAGATTATCTAAGATAACCCAAGTAAGTAAGACGTGTAGATTATCTAAGATAGCCCAAGTAAGTAATACGTGTAGATTATCTAAGATAGCCCAAGTAAGTAAGACGTGTAGATTATCTAATTAGCCCAAGTAAGACGTGTAGATTATCTAAGATAGCCCAAGTAAGTAAGACGTGTAGATTATCTAAGATAACCCAAGTAAGTAAGACGTGTAGATTATCTAAGATAACCCAAGTAAGTAAGACGTGTAGATTATCTAAGATAGCCCAAGTAAGTAAGACGTGTAGATTATCTAAGATAACCCAAGTAAGTAAGACGTGTAGATTATCTAAGATAGCCCAAGTAAGACGTGTAGATTATCTAAGATAGCCCAAGTAAGACGTGTAGATTATCTAAGATGGCCCAAGTAAGTAAGACGTGTAGATTATCTAAGATAACCCAAGTAAGTCAGACGTGTAGATTATCTAAGATAGCCCAAGTAAGTAAGACGTGTAGATTATCTAAGATAGCCCAGTTAAGTCAGACGAAGTGACTTCCATTGGAGTTTTTGTGTTTAGTGGAGAGGTTCTTTTCCCAAGCAAGTGTTTTGCTAACTCTCTCGTCTCTCTCTCGTCTCTCTCTCGTCTCTCTCTCTCTCTCTCTCTCTCTCCGGGCTTTCATCTCTCTTTGTCTTTCTGGTCTCTCGCTTTTTTTTTTCTCTCTCTCTCTGTCTCTTTTTAAACAGGGTTTAACAAGGTTAGGTTAAGGATCCCCTAGCTTTATTGACAAGTTAAGAGCTATTACCTACATCAGCTCACTTGAAAGTATTTTTATTTTGATGAGACATACATGTAGGGAACAGGATGAAGGTGGAGCTATCTATGGGCCAGCATTTTCATCTGATCAGCTGACTTTATCTCGTTGACATCATAATGTACGAATCTCTCTCTCTCTCTCTCTCTCTCATCTCTGAATATTGTTGTGAGGAGGAAGCGGGTGTCAGTGAATGTTGTGTCTAAGTTCAATGTGTGTTGTGAATATTATGCAAGGAAGGAGGTGTGAGGGAGTGTGCTGGGTTGCTCGGGAAGTATATAAAGTTTGGGCGAGATGATGTTTCAGTCTCAGGAAGGTTTGGAAGGAAATCGTCAAGAACTTTCAATGTTTTAAAGCTTAATAGGTTTCTGAATTCAGTTCATGTCCAGCCGGGCGTGCGGCTGGCACCAATAGCCTGGTCGACCAAGGCCAGAAACGGGGGACCGGACCGCGGGTACTGTGACCTCGGAATTGATGCAAAGTAATGTAGAGGCTTGAACACGAAACTGTGTGTGTGTGTGTGTGTGTGTGTGTGCGCGTGTGTGTGTGTGCGTGTGTGTGTGTGTGTGTGTGTGTGTGTGTGTGTGCGCTTGCGTGTGTGTGTGTGTGTGTGTGTGTGTTTGTACTCACCTGTTTGTGGTTACAGGGGTAGATTTATAGCTCCTGGCCCCGCCTCTTCCCTGATCGCTACTAGGTCCTCTCTCTCCCTGCCCCATGAGCGTCATCAAACTTCGTCTTGAAACTATGTATGATTCCTGCCTCCACTACATCACTTGCCAGAATATTCCACTTCCTGGCAAGTCTATGACTAAAGAAATATTTCCTGACATCCCTTTGACTCGTCTGAGTCTTCAACTTCCAATTGTGACCCCTTTTTTCTGTGTTTATTTTCTGTAACATCCTGTCTCTTTCCACCTTGTCAATTCCTCTCGGTATTTTGTATGTCGTTATCATATCTCCCCTAACCCTCCTCTCCTCCGGTGTCGTCAGGCCGATTTCCCTTAACCTTTCATACGTGATGTCCTCGATGTCTGAGCTACTCAGGGTGAATACGAGGTTTAATCTTGCTGGTTCATCCTGATTTCCCTTTCTCTCTCTGGTATTATTCCTAGCATGTTGATGCATGAGGTTTTCCAGTACCACATCCATCATCTTGGCTCTCCCTGTTTTGGGGCTCCCATGTGGCTCCAGGTTTTCCCAGTCAATCTCCTTGTGATTGAAATCTCCCATAACTAGTAACTTTACTCAACCTGTGTGAGCTCTTCTGGCCACCTCAGCTAGCGTATCCACCATTGCTCTCTTGCTGTCTTCATATTCTTCTCCTGGCCTCCTGCAGTTTGTGGTGGGTTGTACATCCCTGCAGTGACTTACTTATGTCCCTCAGACTGAATTGTACCTACTATATAGTCTCTCGCCCATTTCGTCAATTCCTTTCATTTCCTCAAATCCCCATCAGTTTTTAACGAACAATGCAACTCCTCCTCCCCTTCTGATCCCTCTATCTTTCCTCAAGATCTGATATCCGGGTGGGAAGATTTCATCTGTTATCCTGGTGAATTTCGTTTCTGTGAATGCTATGATATCTTTCATGCCATTCCTCACATTTATTTGTTATTCCATCTGCATTTGTATACCAAACCTTCAGCTTCTTTTCTAAAACTGTGGTCTGGGGAGAATGTTGGGTTTTGGGGAGTGGGAGACCTGGCAGGGAACCATGGGGGTGGAGTTTGTGATGAAGGTGGGGGCAGTAGCTATGGTGTGTGGGTTTTGGGTTAGATTGGTTGCATTGGGGTTGTTGTGATTGTGGTCCTTCTGTAGGTGGTTCTGAAGGAGGTTGTATTTGCTCTTCCTCCTGAGTCTGGGTTCTGCTCATCTGTCTTTGCCTCTCTTTCCTCCTTGTGTCTTTGTACCATCTCTTTCAGTTTCTACTTTTCTTGTGTCCTGTCGCGGTCGAGGTACACCCTCCAGTACGTTAGTATGTCCCTTAGTCGTGCTTTCTCCTGCAGGATCCTGTTTCAAGCCGATTCTGCCTTGAATATCAGTTTGATTGGCCGTTTGTTTCCTCTTGCAAACCACCCTATTGCCAGAAAATTTGTCAACTGGGTCATGTCACTCTCCCCTGTTGCATTCATGATTCTTTCAATCGTTTTTTTCACCTCCTGTCTTCTTGCTTCATAAGTTTTCCCTTCAACTTCCTGGAGCCCATAAACAAAAACTGACCTCTCCCTTTCGTCCTCCCACTGCATTTCCCTTTGCATCTGCAGAGTCGATTCAGTTCCCTCCATTGCAGCGTTCTTTCAGTCTCTTCTTTGTTTGATATCCATGTGCTCAGTGGTCTGTCATTTTCCCTTCTCAGTTTTTTCTGGATACTGCTGTGGTCTGTTAGGGCCTCTGCATATAGCTTAGCTGTGTACTCACCTAGTTGTGGTTGCAGGGGTCGAGTCATAGCTCCTGGCCCCGCCTCTTCTGTGGCTGCTACTGGGTCTCACTCCCGGCACCATGAGCTAAATTTATCATACCTCTGCTTGAAGCTATGAATGGATCCTCCCTCCACTACATCGCTTGTGTGTGTGTGTGTGTGCGCACGCTCACCTAGTTGTGGTTGCAAGGGTCGAGTCACAGCTCCTGGCAACACCTTTTCACTGGTCGCTACTAGGTCACTCTTCCTGCTTCATGAGCCTCATCATACCTCTTCTTAAAGCTATGTATGGATCCTGCCTCCGCTACATCACTTCCCAGACTATTCTACTTCCTGACAACTCTGAAGAAATACTTCCTAACATCCCTGTGATTCATATGAGTCTTCAACTTCCAATTGTTGCTGTGTCCCATTCTCTGGAACATCCTGTCTCTGTCCATCTCTCTCTCCTGTTCTCCAGTGTCGTCAGGTCGATTTCCAATAACCTCTCCTCGTCGGACATGCCCCTTAGCTCCGGGACTAGTCTTGTTGCAAACCTTTGCACTTTCTCTAATTTCGTTACGTGTTTGGCTAGGTGTGGGTTCCAAACTTGTGCTGCATACTCCAATATAGGCTTGGCATACACGGTATACAGGGTGTTTGTGGGTGTGCACGTGTGTGTGTGCACGTGTGTGTGTGCGCGTGTGTGTGCGCGTGTGTGTGCGCGTGTGTTTGTGCGCGCGTGTGTGTGTGCGCGCGTGTGTTTGCGTCCGTGCGCGCGTGTTAGTGTGTGTGTGTACTCACTTACTCACCTATTTGTGGTTGCAGGGGTCGAGTCATAGCTCCTGGCCCCGCCTCTTCGCTGATTCCTACTGGGTCCTCTCTCTCCCTGCTCCATGAGCTTCATCATACCTCGCCTTAAAACTGTGTATGGTTCCCGCCTCCACTACGTCACTTTCTAGGCTATTCCACGGCCTGACTACTCTATGACTGAAGAAATACTTCCTAACATCCCTTTGATTCATCTGAGTCTTCAACTTCCAATTGTGACCTCTTGTGTCTGTGTCCCTTCCATGGAACATCCCGTCTTTGTCCACCTTGTCTATTCCGCGCAGTATTTTATATGTCGTTATCATGTCTCCCCTGACCCTCCTGTCCTCCAGTGTCGTCAGGCCGATTTCCCTCAACCTTTCTTCGTAGGACAATCCCCTTAGCTCTGGGACTAGTCTTGTTGCAAACCTTTGCACTTTCTCTAATTTCTTGACGTGCTTGACTAGGTGTGGATTCCAAACTGGTGCTGCATACTCCAGTATGGGCCTGACGTAAATGGTATACAGAGTCTTGAACGAATCCTTTCTGAGGTATCGGAACGCTATCCGTAGGTTTGCCAGGCGCCCGTATGCTGTTAAGTGGGCCAATCTTGTCCCTAATTTTACTTTTGTATACCTGAAAGAACCCTTTTGGGTTAGTCTTTGAAGCCCTTGCAACCTTAGCCTCATAATTCCTTTTTGCTTTTCTTATTCCTTTTTTCTTTTCTCTCTTTAATTGAATATATTGATTTCTTAACTGCCCATCCCCTCTTTTGATATGCCTATATATGCCTCTATTTTGACCAAGGAGATGTTTTAATCTATTGTTCATCCATTTGGGATCATTTTTGTTAGATCTAATTTCCCTACCTCGAACAAAAGTTGTCTGGGCAGCTAGAACTATGCTCTGAAAAAACGTCATATTGGCAACCAAGATCACCTACCTGACCCATAGTCAGGACATCCCAATTTAGCCCACCCAGGTAATTTTTCAGTCCCATGAAGTCGGCCAAGCGAAAATCTGGGACAGAGATTTGATTGCAGTTATCTGGGTAATTCCGTGATATATTGAAACTAAGTGATTTGTGATCACTTTCCCCAAGCTCATCATTAACCTCAAGATTATTAATTAGTGAATCTTTGCTGGCAAGAACCAAGTCAAGCAGATTGTTTCCTCTAGTTGGTTCTGTCACAACCTGTTCTAAAAAGCAATCCTGAACCGTATCAAGAAAGTCACTAGACTCAAGATTTCCTGTCATATTGTTCCAATCAATTTGTTTAACGTTAAAATCTCCCATTATCACAACATTTTCATATCTAGATGCCTTATGAATTTCGTCCCATAACAGCTTACTGCACTCTCTATCAAGGTTTGGGGGCCTATAAATCAGACCCAAAATTAATTTGTCACATCCCTCGAGAAACTGTAGCCAAACAGATTCTGTGTTCGATGTTTCTAATCTTATGTCTAAGACAACAATTTAAATTTTCTCTGACATAAACCGCCACTCCACCACCCTTCCTGTTGACCCTATCAGTGTGGAATAGTTTATAACCCTGTATGTTGTATTCAGAAGGCATTTCTCTATATTTCAAGTTGAACCAGGTCTCTGTTATAGCAATAATATCTATATTACCTACACTTGCAAGTAATCTTAGCTCGTATATCTTATTTCTAAGACTCCTACTATTTGTATAGTAAACCTTAAGGGAGCTAGTCACTCGTTGCCCTCTACTATCTATCTTTGTTTGTTGATCAATTGATTTGCCATTACTAGCAACTTTATTTTGAATATTGTCTTTTAAACATATCCCTGAGGTATCCCGGTAATAACTGCTGTTTTTAACCCTAATGCTGCAGCCTGATTGTTTCCCACAAACACCCATACCTCTATAATCTATCAGTTTAAATTCCTAGACAAGTCATCAATTACCCTCTCAATTGAATTGGCTAATGCAACCACTCCATCCCCAGAGAGATGAACCCCATCCCTTGCATACATATCACGTTTGCCAAAGAATAGGTCCCAGTTATCAATGAATGGGATTGCAAGTTCCTTGCAGTACCTGTCTAGCCAGCAATTTATACCAATTGCCCTAGACATCCACTCATTGCCCACTCCCTTTCTAGGCAAGATGCTACATATGACTGGGATCCCTCCCTTAGACCTAACTACTACTATGGCTGACCTGTACTTATCCAGCAGCTCCTCTCTCCTGCCCTTCCCAATGTCTGTTGATCAGCAGGTGTCGTCCAGCATACTACTGTGATGTTCCTCCTTTGTGTTTCTCTCAGTCTTGTCCTACTTCTTATAATTTTCTTTATCACTTACTTGAGAGTGATAATGTCAAAGGATCTCGCTGGGATGCTGCTGAACACTAACGGCCCTTTTTAAGGCAGGCGAAGTTGTAGATCTGAAGAATATACTTTCGACGTATAAGTACAGTCAAGCGCCTCAGTTAATGGGATCATCTAAAGTCCCTTGACCTGAACTCCTTGAAACACAGGCGAGAAAGATTATTTACTATTTACGCCTGGAAACTCCTAGAGGGACTAGTCCAAATTCTGTACACAGAAATCACTCCCTACGAAAGCAAAACACTCGGCAGGCGGTGCAACATCCCCCTGATGAAAAGCAGGGATGCCATGAGTACACTTAAAGACAACACAATAGGTGTCAGGGGCCCAAGACTGTTCAGCTGCCTCCCAGCTGGACAGATATCTAAAGTCAGTACCTGACCAGATTTGCTATGAATCTTGCGTTGGATTGTGTGTGGCCAGCAGTAACAGCCTGATTGATCAGGCCCTGATCCATCATGAGGACTGGTCATGGACCAGGTCTCGGGAGAGTTGACCTCCCGGAACTCCCTGCAGGTAGTTAGGTATTCTCTTACCAGTCTAACTCATTTGATATACCTTGATGAATTTCGAAAGTTTTTCTATTCTCGAAGTCAGGCTTTGTCTTTTCCTTGTCTGGTGAATCAGGCAAACACCAGATGGATATGTGGGTCCGCTGGCCCATATATTCATCACAGCCTGGATGATACGAAACTTGGTGGGAGGTACTAGTCCAGTGTCCTCTTGAAGCCTTCCACACTTGTCAAAGCAGTGATTGTGTGTGTGTGTGAAGACATGCTGGGTGTCTGTGTGAAGTCAAGCAGGGTGTGTGGGTGAAGACAGGCTGGGTGTGTGTGTGTGTGTGTGTATGTGGAGACAAGCTGGGTGTGTGTGTGGAGACAAGCTGGGTGTGGGTGAAGACAAGCTGGGTGTGTGTGAGACAAGCTGGGTGTGTGTGGAGACAAACTGGTGTGGATGAAGATAAGCTATGTGTGGGTGAAGACAAGCTGGGTGTGTGTGTGTATGTGGAGACAAGCTGGGTGGTGTGTGTGTATGTGGAGACAAGCTGGGTGGTGTGTGTGTGTGTGTATGTGGAGACAAGCTGGGTGTGTGTGTTGTGTGTTATGTGGAGACAAGCTGGTGTGTGTGTTGGAGACAAGCTGGGTGTGGGTGAAGACAAGCTGGGTGTGTGTGAGACAAGCTGGGTGTGTGTGGAGACAACTGGGTGTGGGTGAAGACAAGCTGGGTGTGTGTGTGTGTGTGAGAAGACAAGCTGGTGTGTGTGTGTGTGTGTGTGTGTGAAGACAAGCTGGGTGTGTGGGTGAAGCCAAGCTGGGTGTGTGTGTGTGTGTGTGTGTGTGTGGTGTGTGTGTGTGTGTGTGTGAAGACAAGCTGGGTGTGTGTGTGGAGACAAGCTGGGTGTGTGTGTGTGAAGACAAGCTGTGTGTGTGTGTGTGTGTGTGTGTGTGTGTGTGTGTGTGTGTGTGTGTTGTGTGTGTGTGTGTGAAGACAAGCTGGGTGTGTGTGTGTGGAGACAAGCTGGGTGTTGTGTGTGAAGACAAGCTGTGTGTGTGTGGTGTGTGTGTGTGTGTGTGTGTGTGTGGAGACAAGCTGGATGTGTTTGGAGACAAGCTGGGTGTGTGTGTGGAGACAAGCTTGGTGTGTGTGTGTGTGGAGACAAGCTTGGTGTGTGTGTGTGTGTGTGTGGAGACAAGTTTGGTGTGTGTGTTGGAGACAAGCTGGGTGGTGTGTTTTGGAGACAAGCTGGGTGTGTGTGTTTGGAGACAAGCTGGGTGTGTGTGTGTGTGTGGAGACAAGCTGGTGTGTGTGTGTGTTGTGTGTGTGTGTGTGTGTGTGTGTGGAGACAAGCTGGGTGTTTGAAGACAAGCTGGGTGTGTGTGTGAAGACAAGCTGAATGTGTGTGTGTGAAGACAAGCTGAATGTGTGTGTGTGAAGACAAGCTGGGTGTGTGTGATGAGACAAGCTGGGTGTGTGTGTGAAGACAAGCTGGGTGTGTGTGTATGAAGACAGGCTGGGTGTGTGTGTGTGTGAAGACAAGCTGGGGTGTGTGATGAGACAAGCTGGGTGTGTGGTGTGAAGACAAGCTGGGTGTGTGGTATGAAGACAGGCTGGGTTGTGTGTGTGGAGACAAGTTGGGTGTGTGTGTGGAGACAAGTTGGGGTGTGTGTGTGAAGACAAGCTGGGTGTGTGTGTGTGTGAAGACAAGCTGGGTGTGTGTGTGTGGAGACAAGCTGGGTGTGTGTGTGGAGACAAGCTGGGTGTGTGTGTGTGGAGACAAGCTGGGTGTGTGTGTGGAGACAAGCTGGGTGTGTGTGTGGAGACAAGCTGGGTGTGTGTGTGGAGACAAGCTGGGTGTGTGTGTGTGGAGACAAGCTGGGTGTGTGTGTGGAGACAAGCTGGGTGTGTGTGTGGAGACAAGCTGGGTGTGTGTGATGAGACAAGCTGGGTGTGTGTGTGAAGACAAGCTGGGTGTGTGTGTATGAAGACAGGCTGGGTGTGTGTGTGTGTGAAGACAAGCTGGGTGTGTGTGATGAGACAAGCTGGGTGTGTGTGTGAAGACAAGCTGGGTGTGTGTGTATGAAGACAGGCTGGGTGTGTGTGTGGAGACAAGTTGGGTGTGTGTGTGGAGACAAGTTGGGTGTGTGTGTGTGAAGACAAGCTGGGTGTGTGTGTGTGTGAAGACAAGCTGGGTGTGTGTGTGTGGAGACAAGCTGGGTGTGTGTTTGGGGACAAGCTGGGTGTGTGTGTGGAGACAAGCTGGGTGTTGTGTGGAGACAGCTGGGTGTGTGTGTGGAGACAAGCGGGATGTGTGTGGAGACAAGCTGGGTGTGTGTGTGGAGACAAGCTGGGTGTGTGGTGTGGAGACAAGCTGGGTGTGTGTGTGGAGACAAGCTGGGTGTTGAGTGAGACAGCTGGTGTGGTGAAGACAAGCTGGGTGTGGGTGAAGACAAGCGGGTGTGGGTTGAAGACAAGTTGGGTTTGGGTGAAGACAAATTGGGTGTGTGGGAGTGTGTGGGGTGTGTTAATTGGAACAAGCTGGTGTGTGTGTGTGTGTAGTGGAGACAAGCTGGTGTGTGTGTGTGTGTGTGTGTGTGTATGTGGAGACAAGCTGGGTGTGTGTGTGGAGATGTGGAGACAAGCTGGGTGTGTGTGTGTGTGTGTATGTGGAGACAAGCTGGTGTGTGTGTGTGTGTGTGTATGGGAGACAAGCTGGTGTGTGTGTGTGTGTGTGTGTGTGTATGTGAGACAAGCAGGGTGTGTGTGTGAGACAAGCTGGGTGTGGTGAAGACAAGCTGGGTGTGTGTGAGACAAGCTGGGTGTGGAGAAGATAAGCTATGGTGGTGAAGACAAGCTGGGTGTGTGTGTGTGTGAGTTTGTATGTGGAGACAAGCTGGGTGTGTTGTGTGTGTGTGTGTATGTGGAGACAACTGGGTGTGTGTGTGGAGACAAGCTGGGTGTGGTGAAGGACAAGCTGGGTGTGTGTGTGTGTGTGTGGTGTGTGTGTGTGTGTGTGTGTGTGTGAAGACAAGCTGGGTGTGTTTGTGGAGACAAGCTGGGTGTGTGTGTGTGTGTGAAGACAAGCTGGGTGTGTGGGTGAAGCCAAGCATGGGTGTGTGTGTGTGGTGTGTGTGTGTGTGAGTGTGTGTGTGTGAAGACAAGCTGGGTGTGTTTTGTGAGACAAGCTGGGTGTGTATGTGTGTGTGTGTGTGTGTGTGAAGACAAGCTGGGTGTGTGGTGAAGCCAAGCTGGTGTGTGTGTGTGTGTGTGTGTGTGTGAAGACAAGCTGGGTGTGTTGTGTGGAGACAAGCTGGTGTGTGTGTGTGTGTGTGTGGTGTGGTGTGTGATGTGGTGTGGTGTGTGTGTGGTGTGTGTGTGTGTGTGTATTTGCGCGTGTGTGGAGACAAGCTGGTGTGTGTGTGAAGACAAGCTGGTGTGTGTGTGTGTGTGTGTGTGTGTGTGTGTGTGTGTGTGTGTGTGTGTGTGTGTGTGTGTGGAGACAAGCTGGTGTGTTTGGAGACAAGCTGGGGTGTGTGTGGAGACAAGCTTAGTGTGTGTGTGTGTGTGGAGACAAGCTTGGTGTGTGTGTGTGGAGACAAGCTGGGTGTGTGTGTTTGGTGACAAGCTGGGTGGTGTGTTTGGAGACAAGCTGGTGTGTGTGTTTGGAGACAAGCTGGGTGTGTGTGTGTGTGTGTGTGGATACAAGCTGGGTGTTTGAAGACAAGCTGGTGTGTGTGTGTGTGTGTGTGTGTGTGTTGTGTGTGTGGTGTGTGTGTGTGTGTGTGTGTGTGTGGAGAACAAGCTGAATGTGTGTGTGTGAAGACAAGCTGGATGTGTGTGGATGAGACAAGCTGGGTGTGTGTGTGAGACAAGCTGGGTGTGTGTGTATGATACAAGGCTGGGTGTGTGTGTGGAGACAAGTTGGGTGTGTGTTGTGGAGACAGTTGTGTGTGTGTGTGTGTGGTGTGAAGAACAAGCTGGGTGTGTGTGGTGGAGACAAGCTGGGTGTGTGTGTGAGACAAGCTGGGTGTGTGTGTGGAGACAAGCTGGGTGTGTGTGTGGAGACAAGCTGGGTGTGTGTGTGGAGACAACTGGGTGTGTGGTGTGGAGACAAGCTGGTGTGTGTGTGTGGAGACAAGCTGGGTGTGTGGGTGGAGACAAGCTGGGTGTGTGGGTGGAGACAAGCTGGGTGTGTGGGTGGAGACAAGCTGGGTGTGTGTGTGGAGACAAGCTGGGTGTGTGGGTGAAGACAAGCTGGGTGTGTGTGTGGAGACAAGCTGGGTGTGTGTGTGGAGACAAGCTGGGTGTGTGTGTGGAGACAAGCTGGGTGTGTGGTGGAGACAAGCTGGTGTGTGGGTGAAGACAAGCTGGGTGTGTGTGTGGAGACAAGCGGTGTGTGGGTGAAGACAAGCTGGGGTGTGGGTGAAGACAAGCTGGGTGTGTGTGTGGAGACAAGCTGGGTGTGTGTGTGGAGACAAGCTGGGTGTGTGTGTGGAGACAAGCTGGTGTGTGTGTTGGAGACAAGCTGGTGTGTGGGTGAAGACAAGCTGGGTGTGTGTGTGGAGACAAGCTGGGTGTGTGGTGAAGACAAGCTGGGTGTGTGTGTGGAGACAAGCTGGGTGTGTGTGTGGAGACAAGCATGGGTGTGTGGGTGAAGACAAGCTGGGTGTGTGTGTGGAGACAAGCTGGGTGTGTGTGGAGACAAGCTGGGTGTGTGTGTGGAGACAAGCTGGGTGTGGGTGAGACAAGCTGGTGTGTGGGTGGAGACAAGCTGGGTGTGTGGGTGAGACAAGCTGGGTGGTGTGGTGAGACCAAGCTGGGTGTGTGGGTGGAGACAAGCTGGGTGTGTGGGTGAAGACAAGCTGGGTGTGTGGGTGAAAGACAAGCTGGGTGTGTGTGTGGAGACAAGCTGGTGTGTGGGTGAAGACAAGCTGGGTGTGGGTGGAGACAAGCTGGGTGTGTGGGTGAAGACAAGCTGGTGTGTGGGTGAAGACAAGCTGGGTGTGTGGGTGGAGACAAGCTGGGTGTGTGGGTGAAGACAAGCTGGGTGTGTGGGTGAAGACAAGCTGGGTGTGTGGGTGGAGACAAGCTGGTGTGGGGTGGAGACAAGCTGGGTGTGTGGGTGAAGACAAGCTGGGTGTGTGGGTGGAGACAAGCTGGGTGTAGTGGGTGAAGACAAGCTGGGTGTGTGGGTGAAGACAAGCTGGGTGTGTGGGTGGAGACAAGCTGGGTGTGTGGGTGAAGACAAGCTGGGTGTGTGTGTGAGACAAGCTGGGTGTGTGGTGTGGAGACAAGCTGGGTGTGTGGGTGAAGACAAGCTGGGTGTGTGTGTGGAGACAAGCTGGGTGTGTGGGTGGAGACAAGCTGGGTGTGTGTGTGGAGACAAGCTGGGTGTGTGTGTGGAGACAAGCTGGGTGTGTGGGTGAAGACAAGCTGGGTGTGTGTGTGGAGACAAGCTGGGTGTGTGGTGGAGACAAGCTGGGTGGGTGGGTGAAGACAAGCTGGGTGTGTGGGTGGAGACAAGCTGGGTGTGTGTGTGGAGACAAGCTGGGTGTGTGGGTGGAGACAAGCTGGGTGGGTGGGTGAAGACAAGCTGGGTTGTGTGGGTGGAGACAAGCTGGGTGGGTGGTGGAGACAAGCTGGGTGTGTGGGTGAAGACAAGCTGGGTGTGTGTGTGGAGACAAGCTGGGTGTGTGGGTGGAGACCAGCTGGGTGTGTGTGTGGAGACAAGCTGGGATGTGTGGGTGGAGACAAGCTGGGTGTGTGGGTGGAGACAAGCTGGGTGTGTGGGTGGAGACAAGCTGGGTGTGTGGGTGGAGACAAGCTGGTGTGTGGGTGGAGACAAGCTGGGTGTGTGGGTGGAGACAAGCTGGGTGTGTGGGTGGAGACAAGCTGGGTGTGTGTGTGGAGACAAGCTGGGTGTGTGGGTGGAGACAAGCTGGGTGTGTGGGTGGAGACAAGCTGGGTGTGTGGGTGGAGACAAGCTGGGTGTGTGGGTGAAGACAAGCTGGGTGTGTGGGTGGAGACAAGCTGGGTGTGTGGGTGGAGACAAGCTGGGTGTGTGGGTGGAGACAAGCTGGGTGGGTGACAACACTGACACTACAGTACCATCACACACGTACACTTTGTGAATGGTCTCTACCCCTCCCACCTCTTACGTTGTTATTGTTCCTGAGGAGAAGTTCGTGGAGGGAGTGGGAGATCCCCTCCGAGGATGGGGTAGTGGAGGGAGGGGAACAGCCCTTCAGAGGGAGGCGGGAGGGAGAGAGAGTGGTGGCTGGAGGGTGAGGGAGATTTCTTCAGAGGGTGGGCTGTGGAGAGGGAGGGTGGTGGCTGGTGGGATGGAAGTAGGGGAAGAGTCCTTCAGAGGGTGGGTGGTGACAAACAGAGCAGGGGGCAGGAAGGAGGGAGCACTTCACCCTGGCTCAGTGTATTGTGTTCCGCCCTGATGCTTCTCACTTCCGGCTTCTACACCTGCTTGTTGGGGAGTAATTGCAGGTAGACCTTTTGTAGTCAGTGTGTGGAGCATCCCATGTGGGGGAAAGAAAAGGATTATGCGGAAATATGTTCCAGAAAGGATGGTGATGGGGGGGGGGGTGAGGAACTACACGAGAGTGAGATCAATGGGAAAAAAATGAGTGTGTGCTTACCTGTTTGTGGCCCTGCCTCTTATTAACCAGATAAGGATCAGCATTCCTGCCAGAGTGCAGGCCATATAGAACAAGTTTCAATATCGCATTCACGTGTCAGGATAGTACCTCCTGCTTCCTGATCCTCCCATTTCCAACAGTGGGCTCTGCGCCACCCCAGCTATTCCTGGGTATCTTCTATGACTGAGACGGGGCCACAGGTATAATGATCTGAACTCTCTACAGATAAGCACGGGTAAACAGTCTCTCCTCTTCCGGAATGGTCAACATAGGTTCCTTTTATATTTCTTCATAGTGCATATCTCTCAGCTCTACGACTAATCTTGTAAGAATTCAAACTTTTTCAAGCTTCTGAATTTGCTTCTTTGGGTGGGGCTCCACTTTGGTGTTGTGCACATGTACAGTCCTAAAGGATAATTTATTATGGCTCTTTTAGGCGATTTGATCTTTGTCCGGCGTGATGTACATTTTCAGATCCTCTTCTTTAGTTTTTGTAATCCCTAGTTTCTACTCTATCTTTGGTGTCCGTCCTCAGAATTACGTGACGTTAAATATATTCGAACTATACTCCAGCAGCCACCAGTATGACTAACCCTGCATCTGGTCTGTCTCCCTGAAGGACGTATCCTTCCACTGACATTCACATTCTTCTCAATAGTTTTACATCATCTACAAAGAACACAATCCCTTCTGGCAGGTTATGAGGAACAGTAGTGACCCCTATTGATGGTTCTTGAGAGGCTTCACTTTTTCTTCCCTCGTTACTACCTGATACTTCCTCCCGCACTGTCACTCTGTCTTCTAATTTTCAGGTACTTGTTGATTCACGGCAGGACTTTTCCTTTCACCTTTATAAATAGCTGATAGAAGAAATGTTAAGGAAAATTTCACTGTTCTTATGAACTCAATCGCCTAAATTAATATTATTAATATCTAAAATCCCTCAAATTATATAAAAAAAATTACACATGAGAGATGCTGGAAAGACTTTCAAATCTGTGTACTGAAATTGCTCTTTATGAACCAGGCTCTGATGGATATGTGGGGCAACGGGCCTCCAGCAACAACAGCCTGGTTGACCAGGCAAAAACCAGGCGGCCTGGCCCATGGCTTGGCTCCGAGAGTAGTAAGACTATCGCAGCTCATCAAAGTTATATCAAAGAAATGAGGAGGTATGGAATACTGTGCAAAATCTCCTCATTTAAAAGAAAGACACAGTAAGTGCACCGAGAGGTAACTCGTAAATACTGAGTCATTCAATGTTTTCTAATAAAAAATAAAGTGAATCACAACCAAACCTACAACTTTTTTTCGAGAAAGAGAACTTTATAAGGTACTGTAACAAACTTCTGATCTACTGAACTGATGCTTACATCACTTAAGAAATCGTAATGACACGATTGCAAATAAACCATACCCCCGGCCGGGATTGAACCCGCGGTCATAGAGTCTCAAAACTCCAGCCCGTGGCTAGCTGGTCTAGTGGCTAGCGCGACGGGCTGGAGTTTTGAGACTCTATGACCGCGGTTCAATCCCGGCGGGGGTATGGTTTATTTGCAATCGTGTCATACGATTTCTTAAGTCATGTTGACGGCAGTGAAGGACTGAGCTAGAGTTCGTCACGCCACGCTAGCTGGAGATTCGTCTGTAAAAACTTGCATTTGTGGTCACAGAGGTGCCTGTGCTAACTTTCCTATGGTGTAGAAATATACCTAGTTGGATGAATCTTATTGTGGCTAGCTGGTCTAGTGGCTAGCGCGACGGGCTGGAGTTTTGAGACTCTATGACCGCGGGTTCAATCCCGGCCGGGGGTATGGTTGATGCTTACATCAAACTGCATGCAGCAAACACCAACAGTGTCACTGATTCATGGTGTGAACAAATACTCATAATCTGGGACCGGACTGTGGGAGGCTGATCCCTCAAACCTTCCTCAGATAAACTTCAGGTAGGTTCTTTAGACGCGCTGATGTATGTCTGTGTTATGATGTTCGGTGATGAAGCCTCACCTCTTCTCTGTTTGCCCTACGTCATCCCTCTGAAATATAGGTACTGTTTCAGCAGTCTTCAGTTACCCTGTAGATTACACCTGGAAGATTCTGAAGGGATTGGTCCCAACTCTGCATACCGAAATAAATACATATGAACACAAGAAGCTTAGCAGACGGTGCAAGAAACCTCCGGTGAAAAGCAAGGAAGCGATGAGTACATTGAGACATGATTCAATAAATGTGAAGGGACCTCGACTTTTCATTACCCTCCATGCATAACGGGGATTACCAATAGGCTCCTCGTTGTCTTCAAGACGAAACTCAACAAATTCCTCAAATCAGTTCCTGGATAGCCGGGCTGCGATACATACTTCAGACTGCGAGCGGCAGGTACCAATAACTTGGGCCGGGACTGGGCCGCAGGGGCGGTAACCTACGGAAGCGACTACAGGTAACCTACAGGTTACCTGTACAGGTAGTTGTTCGAACTCTACCTACACAGAAACTCCATTTTTTTTTCCTTAATACCCATGGATATATTTGTCAGTTCCCGTAGGTTTGTGTTCATTTCCTTTTACATCTTTGTTTGTATGGCTGCCTTATAGTGTGAGTTTATCTGTCCGTTTCCTTGTAACCTGTCATCATTTCTTGTTCTTAATATGAATACCTTCCCCAATTTCTGTTGATTCTCTGTTGTCAATAGAGAACTGTCCTCTTCAGTGTGTACTCACCTAGTTGTACTCACCTAGTTGTGGTTGCGGGAGTCGAGTCCGAGCTCCTGGCCCCGCCTCTTCACTGACCGTGAGCTTTATCATACCTCTGCTTAAAGCTATGTATGGATCCTGCCTCCACTACATCGCTTCCCAAACTATTCCACTTCCTGACTACTCTGTGACTGAAGAAATACTTCCTAACATCCCTGTGATTCATCTATGTCTTCAACTTTCAACTGTGTCCCCTTGTTGCTGTGTCCCATCTCTGGAACATCCTGTCTCTGTCCACCTTGTCAATTCCTCTCGTATTTTATATGTCGTTATCATGTCCCCTCTATCTCTCCTGTCCTCCAGTGTCGTCAGGTTGATTTCCCTTAACCTCTCCTCGTAGGACATACCTCTTAGCTCTGGGACTAGTCTTGTTGCAAACTTTTGCATTTTCTCTAGTTTCTTTACATGCTAGGCTAGGTGTGGGTTCCAAACTGGTGCCGCATACTCCAATATGGGCTTAACGTACACGGTGTACAGGGTCCTGAACGATTCCTTGTTAAGATGTCGGAATGCTGTTGAGGTTTCCTAGGCGCCCATATGCTGCAGCAGTTATTTGGTTGATGTGCACCTCAGGAGATGTGCCTGGTGTTATACTCACCCCAAGATCTTTTTCCTTGAGTGAGGTTTGTAGTCTCTGGCCCCCTAGACTGTACTCCGTCTGCAGTTTTCTTTGCCCTTCCCCAATCTTCATGACTTTGCACTTGGTGGGGCTGAACTCTAGGAGCCAATTGCTGGACCAGGCCTGCAGCCTGTCCAGATCCCTTTGTAGTTCTTGGTCCTCGTCCGATTGAATTCTTCTCATTAACTTTACATCATCTGCAAACAGGGACACTTCGGAGTGTATTCCTTCCGTCATGTTGTTCACAATTATCAGAAACAGCAACGGTCCTAGGACTAACCCCTGTGGAACCCCACTTGTCACAGGTGCCCACTCTGACACCTCGCCGCGTACCATGTCTTGCTGCTGGCTTCCTGACAGGTATTCCCTGTGTGTGTGTGTGTGTGTGTGTGTGTGTGTGTGTGTGTGTGTGTGTGTGTGTGTGTGTGTGCGCGAGCTCACCTAATTGTGGTTGCATGGGTCGAGACTCAGCTCCTGGCCCCGCCTCTTCACTGACCGCTACTGGGTCCTCCCTCTCCCTGCTGCATGAGCTTTATCATACCTCGTCTTGAAACTATGTATAGTTTCTGCCTTGGCTACATCGCTTGCCAGACTATTCCACTTCCTAACAACTCTGTGGCTGAAGAAATACTTCCTAACATCCCTTTGACTCATCTGAGTCTTCAGCTTCCAATTGTGACCCCTTGTTTCTGTGTCCCATCTTTGGAACATCCTGTCTCTATCCACCTTGTCTGTTCCACCCAGTATTTTGTATGTCGTTATCATGTCTTCCCTGACCCTTTTGTCCTCCAGTGTCGTCAGACCGATTTCCCCTAATTATTAACCTTTCTTCGTGTGTGTGTGTGTATATATCTATATATTTATGTATGTGTGTGATTGTGGAAGTGAGGCAAATTGCTCAAGATTACATAGTAAAGAGTATCGTTATAGTTTCGGATTTATATTCACCGGGAGATTCGCTATATCTTCGACGGATGTCACTCTCATAAACATTCTGGTGCCATAACATCCTTTACTGATGACACCAGAATATAAGAAAGTAAGAGAAGCATCCGTCGATGACACAGCTAATCTTCAGGTGGACGTAACTCAGAGTCTTCCAGTGGGCCGCAGACAACACTGTGATGCTTAACGAAAAAATGTTGCAATTCTTCTGCTATGAACGAATGGAGGAAATGACTTACGGAGTTCAGGACAAAACTCAAATCATTCGATGGAGAAAAAGTTCCATGTGAGAGACTTGGGAGCAATGATGTCGGAAGATCTCACATTCAGTGTTGCCATTGCTACCTCAAGGAAAATGATAGGCTGCATAAGTATACAAGAGATCCAGAGTCACTGATAATACTCTTCAAGTCACTTGTTCTCTCCCGGCTAGAATACTGCTCTATACTAATGGACACCTTTAAGTCAGGAGAGATTGCTGATCCGGAAAACGTACAGAGAACTTTTACTGCCCTTATACACTTAAACATCTGAACTGTTGGGAGCTCTTGAAGTTCCTTCAGCTGTGTTCTTTGATATGTAAGCGAGATGAGTATGCAGTAATATACACCTAGAAAATCTTAGTGAGACTGCTCCAAAACCTGCACACTGAAATCACTTCATATAACAGCAAGAGATTTGTCAAAGGGTGCAAAATGATTCAGGGAATTCTGTGCTTGCCTAAACCTATGGGCATAACCTTCTTCCACCTGTAGATTTGTCCAAGGTGATACTGCGTACAACTGCTTCACCTCGCCTGTCTGTAGTATATAAACCCCTTCATGCATATGCTATATTCTTATTACATTGACTCCAGCCTGAGGGACTGATTACCTCAAACTCCTTCTGAACTTTTGTGTGCTGCTGACGGGTAGTGTGGTATACCCCATCCTGTGATTTTCATGAATAACACTACACACACACACACACACACACACACACACACACAAACACACACACACACACACACACACACACACACACACACACACACACACAAACAACACACACAAACACACACACACACACACACACACACACAAATGCAGATGGATTAACGAATAAACATGAGGAATGGCAAGAAAGAATGAGAAGTCCCCAGACATCATAGCAGTTACAGAAACAAAACTCACGGAGACAATAACAGATGCAATCTTCCCACCAGGATACCAGATCATGAAAGATAGAAGGGGCAGGGGGGGAGGTGGGGTTGCTCTGCTCGTAAAAAACAGATGGAAATTCGAGAGAATGGAAGGCATAGATGAGACGGGAGAAAGAGACTACATAGCAGGTACACTTAAGTCTGGGGAACACAAAGTGGTCATTGCAGTGATGTATAATCCACCACAGAACTGCAGGAGGCCAAGAGAGGAATATGAAGAGAGCAACAGAGCAATGGTGGACACACTTGCTGAGGTGGCAAGAAGAGCTCATTCCAGCAGAGCAAAGTTGCTGGTTATGGGGGATTTCAACCACAGGGAGATCGACTGGGAAAACCTGGAGCCACATGGGGGTCCCAAAACATGGAGAGCCAGGATGCTGGACGTGGTGCTGGAAAACCTCATGCACCAACATGTTAAGGACACTACCAGAGTGAGAGGGGAGGATGAACCAGCAAGATTGGACCTTGTGTTCACCCTGGGCAGCTCAGACATTGAGGACATCAAGTATGAGAGTCCCCTAGGAGCTAGCGACCACGTGGTTCTGTGTTTTGAATACATAGTAGAGCTGCAAGTGGAGAGAATAACAGGAGTTGAATGGGAAAAGCCTGACTATAAAAGAGGGGACTACATAGGGTTGAAGAACTTTCTGCGGGAGGTCCAGTGGGACAGAGAACTGGCAGGAAAGCCAGTAAATGAAATGATGGAATATGTAACAACAAAATGCAAGGAGGCAGTGGAAAAGTTTATTCCCAAGGGCAACAGTAACAACGGGAAGACCAGCACGAGCCCCTGGTTTACCCGACGGTGTAAGGAAGCAAAAATAAAGTGCAATAGAGAATGGAAAAAGTACAGAAGGCAGAGAACACACGAAAATATGGAGATCAGTCGCAGAGCCAAGAATGAGTATGCACAGGTAAGGAGGGAGGCCCAGCGACAGTATGAAAATGACATAGCATCGAGAATCAAGACTGACCCGAAACTGTTGTATAGCCACATCAGGAGGAAGACAACAGTCAAAGACCAGGTGATCAGATTAAGGACAGAAGGTGGAGAACTCACAAGAAATGATCAGGAGGTATGTGAGGAGCTGAACAGGAGATTTAAGGAAGTTTTTACAGTAGAGACAGGAAGGGCTGTGGGAAGACAGCACAGAAGGGAACATCAAGAGGGAATATACCAACAAGTGTTGGATGACATGCGAACAACTGAGGAGGAGGTGAAGAAGCTCTTAAGTGACCTTGACACCTCAAAGGCGATGGGACCGGACATCTCCCCATGGGTCCTTAGAGAAGGAGCAGAGATGCTGTGCGTGCCTCTAACCACAATCTTCAACACATCCCTTGAAACTGGGCAACTACCTGAGAAATGGAAGACAGCTAATGTAGTCCCCATATTTAAGAAAGGAAACAGAAACGAGGCACTAAACTACAGACCTGTGTCTCTGACATGTATTGTGTGCAGAGTCATGGAGAAGATTATCAGGAGGAGAGTGGTCGAACACCTGGAAAGGAACAAGATTGTAAATGAAAACCAGCATGGGTTCATGGAAGGCAAATCCTGTATCACAAACCTCCTGGAGTTTTATGACAAGGTAACAGACGTAAGACACGAGAGAGAGGGGTGGATAGATTGCGTTTTCCTAGACTGCAGGAAGGCCTTTGACACAGTTCCCCACAAGAGATTAGTGCAGAAGCTGGAGGATCAGGCGCATGTAAAAGGGAGGGCACTGAAATGGATAAGGGAATACCTGACAGGGAGGCAGCAACGAGTCATGGTACGTGAAGAGGTATCACAGTGGGCGCCTGTTACGAGCGGGGTCCCACAGGGGTCAGTTCTAGGACCAGTGCCATTTTTGATATATGTGAACGACATGATGGAAGGAATAGACTCTGAAGTGTCCCTGTTCGCAGATGACGTGAAGTTGATGAGAAGAATTAAATCGGACGAGGATGAGGCAGGACTGCAAAGAGACCTGGACAGGCTGGACATGTGGTCCAGTAACTGGCTTCTCGAATTCAATCCAGCCAAATGCAAAGTCATGAAGATTGGGGAGGGGCAAAGAAGACCGCAGACAGAGTATAGGCTAGGTGGACAAAGACTACAGACCTCACTCAGGGAGAAAGACCTTGGGGTGACCATAACACCGAGCACATCACCGGAGGCACACATCAACCAATAACTGCTGCAGCATACGACGCCCGGCAAACCTGAGAATAGCTTTCCGATACCTTAATAAGGAATCGTTCAAGACACTGTACACTGTGTATGTTAGGCCCATACTGGAGTATGCAGCACCAGTCTGGAACCCACACCTGGTCAAGCACGTCAAGAAGCTAGAGAAAGTACAAAGGTTTGCAACAAGGCTAGTCCCAGAGCTCAAGGGAATGTCGTACGAGGAAAGGTTAAGGGAAATCGGACTGACGACACTGGAAGACAGAAGGGTCAGGGGAGACATGATAACGACATACAAGATACTGCGGGGAATAGACAAGGTGGACAGACATAGGATGTTCCAGAGAAGGGACACAGGGACAAGGGGTCACAACTGGAAGCTGAAGACTCAGACGAGTCACAGGGACGTTAGGAAGTATTTCTTCAGTCATAGAGTTGTCAGCAAGTGGAATAGCCTAGCAAGTGAAGTAGTGGAGGCAGGAACCATACATAGTTTTAAGAAGAGGTATGACAAAGCTCAGGAAGCAGAGAGAGAGAGGACCCAGTAGCGATCAGTGAAGAGGCGGGGCCAGGAGCTGAGTCTCGACCCCTGCAACCACAATTAGGTGAGTACACACACACACACACACACACACACACACACATTTATTTAAATGCACCAAAGTGGTTAGGCTACTTACCTTTATTACCCCTTCTCCCCATTCCCCACCTACCCTTTTCCCATATTCCATCCTTACCTATCCTCCTTGCTTCCCCATCTTACCAGAATTCGCCAATCGCCTTCTGATCTTCACCATTCTTCTTTGTACTGGACTGATTAAGCCATTGTGTGGCAAAACGTTTACATAATAAAGATACCTAAGTGTTGCACATGTGTCTAATTTATTAACTCTATGAGTTGCAGAAGTTCCCAACTTTTCTCCCTCCGTGCATAAGGGGAATTACCAAAGAACATTGGGCAGTCTTCGACAGGGAACTACATAAGTTCCTCACATTAGTCCCATGTACGTTCCGCAGCCAGGGTGTGATCCTACATAGGACTAAATACACACACACACACACACACACACACACACACACGCACACACACACACACAGTTGGAAGCTGAAGACACAGATGAATCACAGGGATGTTAGGAAGTATTTCTTCAGTCACAGAGTAGTCAGTAAGTGGAATAGTTTGGGAAGCGATGTAGTGGAGGCAGGATCCATACATAGCTTTAAGCAGAGGTATGATAAAGCTCACGGGTCAGGGAGAGTGACCTAGTAGCGATCAGTGAAGAGGCGGGGCCAGGAGCTCGGACTCGACCCCCGCAACCTCAACTAGGTGAGTACAACTAGGTGAGTAACACACACACACACACAACACACACACACACACACACACACACACACACAACACATATATATATATATATATATTATTATATATATATATATATATATATATATATATTATATATATATATATATATATATATATATATATAAAATGAAAAAATTAGACACACATGCCACATCTGGGTATCTTTATTGTAGACGTTTCGCCAACCAGTGGCTTTATCAATACAAATTCTAGAACATGATTAGAAGACAGTAGAACTATATACAAAAGATGAGGTAATCAGTCCCTCGGCCTTGAAGTTGGTGTTGAGAGCACCGTGGTCGTGAAGATTCTGGATCACAGACGAAGGCTGCTGCTTTTATACTGGCGGAAGATGGAGGGCATACTCACTGGTGGGCGGGAAACTCCAGTGGAAGTAGGTCATACCTGAGGCACGGGTTAGTGGTGGTGGTAGTAGTAGTAGTTAATCGCGGTAGTAGTAGTCGAAGTAGTAGTAGCAGCAGCTGTGAAGAGGTAATGTGGATGTCCTCTGAACCAAGGTTCCATGATGTTGCAGTGTCTGACAAGTTGTACATGAACGGTATACAATAACGCCAAGTTGAAAAATTAGACACATGTGCAACATCTGGGTATCATTATTGTATTGATAAAGCCACTGGTTGGTGAAACGTCTACAATAAAGATACCCTGATGTTGCACATGTGTCTAATTTTTCAACTTGTCTCTGGGTTTTGAGGAGTCAAGAAATATGAAATTAGAAGCTATAGCCAGCCTCAAGCTTTTTCTAGGCGCTTAGAACAAAAGAAACATAAGAAAGAAGGAACACTTCAACAGGCCTACTGGCCCATGCGAGGCAGGTCCAAGTCTTCCTCTGACTTAAGCCAATGATCCAACCTAGTCAGGTCAGGTCACATTCACCTAAGGAGCACAGCATCAAACCTACTGGCATAAGCTAGTCAAGTCCAACTCACACCCACCCACATCCACTAATGTATTTAACCTATTTTTAAAACTACACAACGTCTTAGCTTCTATGACTATTCTATTACCAAACCAGTTCTTTCCTATATCCTTCGTGAATCTAAATTTTTCCACCTTAAAACCATTGCTGTGAGTCCTGTCTTGGCTAGATATTTTAGCATGCTATTTACATCCCCTTTATTTATTCCTGCTTTACATTTACATGCCTCAATCATATCCCCCAATTCTACGCCTTTCTAGAGAGTGCAGATTCAGGGCCCTCAGTCTATCTTTATAGGGAAGATATCTGATACATTAGATCAACTTTGTCATCCTCCTTTGTACATTTTCCAGAGCATTTATATCAATTCTGTAATACGGTGACCAAACTGTGCAGGCCTAACCAAGGCTATACAGAGTTGAAGAACATCTTGAGGACTCCTATTATTTATGCTTCTTGGTATGAGGCCAAGGATTGTGTTCGCTTTATTGTGAACACTTAGTTTATATGTGGCATGGTTATTTACCTGTCCAGTGTTTAGAACTATGCATTTGTCTATATTAAACTGCATCTGCCACTTGTCCGACCACTGCATCAGTCTATTCAAATCTTCCTGGAGTGCTCTAATGTCCTTGTTAGAATGAATTCGCCGGCCTATTTTGGTGTCATTGGCAAACTTGCTTTATATCGCTATTTATTCCCTCATCCATGTCATATATGTAGATTTTGAACAACAAGGGGCCCAACACTGAACTCTGTGGAACGCCGCTTGTGACGCTTCCCCACTCAAATTTCTCCCCATTTGTGCAAATACTCTGCTGCCTCTCTCTCAACCGTGCCTCTGTCCAGGTTAAAACTTCTCCTGTTCTGTGTGCCTTAATTTTCCTCCATAGTCTCTGGTGTGGGACTCTATCAAAAGCCTTACTGAAGTCCATATGCACAATATCATGATCTACCTCTTCAGGTACCTTAGTGAAAAAAGTTAATAAATTCGTAAGGCAGGAATGCCCTTTTGTAAAACTGTGCAGAGATTTCTTGATCAATTTATGCTTTTCAAGATGGCTACGAATTGCCTCGGCAATTATTGATTCCATAAATTTTTGCACTGTTGAGGTTAGGCTTACTGATCTACAGTGCCAGGCATGACATGCAGGATGAGCGCCCCGGCACAGTACCGTGACGAAAATCAAAGGCCTACCATACAAGGTGGGGTCTTTTTCCGTCAGTGCATTATGCCAGGTAGCAGCTGTTAGCATGACGTCACGGCCTGCAGCTACACTCCACAGTGACTCCTCAGTGCTCACATGGCTGCCGTAGTGAGAGGAAGTGTTGCACTTCTCTCATCCGCCCCCGGTGTTCTCTTTGGTTTTTGGGCTATACATGTTTGATTATGGGTAAAATGAAGTCTTTAAGACCTGAAACAATAGCTCAAATCATAGGGCTTCACAAAGCTGGGCACCAAATAAAAGAAATAGTGGAGAATGTTGGTGTGTGTGAGCATTCCATGAGGAACTGGGTGCAGCATTTCAAGGCTGGTGGCAGTGACGAGATACTGTCTGCCAAACCTCGGCCTGGCACCTTGAAGAAGACATCTGTTCGTTCCTTAACTATGTTAAAGAAGCAGTTAGAGAGTACACCTAAGATAAATGTTAGATAATTGAAAGAAAAGAACCCACATCTCTCAGAGATGTCTGTAAAACTGTTAACAGACGTGTGTTAGAAATGGGCTACAGTAGTCACTGCCAGGCTAAAAAAGTGGTCCTCTCCAAGCCACCGAAGAAACGTAGGCTGGATTATGCAAAGAAATATTTTCACTGCAATTCTCAACAGTGGTCTGAAGTACTTTGGAGCAATGAAGCAACCTTCACCGTCACCTGTAACTGGGGGGGAGGGACGTAGATGAATGGTTCAGTCCATCAATCTTGAATAGAATGATTCAAGATTGATGGACTGACCACATCGACTCAAGGTTGAGGGACTGATTACCTCATTCTCCTCCTGTTCTTCAAGATTCTCCTTTGTATGGACTGATGAAGCCACTGTGTGGCGAAACGTTTCCTCAATAAAATTACCCAAGAGTTGCACATTGTTAATTTATCAACTGTGGGGGACATGTGTACCGGCCTAGAGGTAGTGACCCGCTAGACCCAGGCTACACCTGTGACCACCAAACACCCAGACTCGCTCATGGTTTCAGGGTGTTTCAGTGCTCAGAGTGTTGGTGAAACTCATTGTGCTTCCCAAAAACCAGTATATGAACCAGTATAATTTTATTATTTTTTATTAGCACACTGGCCGATTCCCACCAAGGCAGGGTGGCCCGAAAAAGAAAAACTTTCACCATCATTCACTCCATCACTGTCTTGCCAGAAGGGTGCTTTACACTACAGTTTTTAAACTGCAACGTTAACACCACTCCTTCAGAGTGCAGGCACTGTACTTCCCATCTCCAGGACTCAAGTCTGGCCTGCCAGTTTCCCTGAACCCCTTCATAAATGTTACTTTGCTCACACTCCAACAGCACGTCAAGTATTAAAAACCATTCACTCCTATCAAACACGCTCACGCATGCCCGCTGAAAGTCCAAGCCCCTCGCACACAAAACCTCCTGTACCCCCCTCCCTCCAAATTTTCCTAGACCGACCCCTACCCAGCCTTCCTTCCAGTACAGACTGATACACTCTTGAAGTCATTCTGCTTCGCTCCATTCTCTCTACATGTCTGAACCACCTCAGCAACCCTTCCTCAGCCCTCTGGACAACAGTTTTGGTAATCCCGCACCTCCTCCTAACTTCCAAACTACGAATTCTCTGCATTATAATTACCAGGAGTTGTTGTATGACAATTTACCTGAGGCATTTGTCAAGTGTGGGGCTACGGTTTTTATGCAGGACGGTGCACCATGTCATACCATCAAATCTGTAGTTCAGTGGCTTTAGGACTTTGAAGTGAGGTTCTTAGTGACTAGCCAGGCAATTCCCCAGACCTAAACCCTTTTGAAAACCGCTGGTAGATAGTGCAGTGAAGTTTACAGGGCAAAGATAACAGTTCCATCCCGTGGCTGGAGGCTGCTCTACATGAGGCATGAAATAATGTACCTCCTAAAAACCTCAAGAATTTGTGAGAGTCTTCCTACATGGTTGAGGGATGTGATTAAGCATTAAGGGTGCAGCACCAAGTATTAAAAAATCAGTAAGTGTGCAAATATATATAATCTTTCATGGTATATGTTTGTGTTTTGGTGCGTGTGTGGGGGAGGGGCGACATAATTCCATGACTAGCACTGTATAGTTTGAAGCTAAGGACCTGTCACCTGCTTTGAAAATAGGTATCATATTTGCTTTTTTCCACTTATCTGGCACTATGCCAGTTTGTAGTGATAGGTTGAAAAGATTAGCTAAGCTCCTCTTTACATTCCTTTGGAATCCTTCTATACATCTCATCAGCACCCAGGGATTTGTTAGGTTTTAATTTTTTTGTCTAAGGACCATATCACTTGTGACCCTAATCGTGCATAGTTTATCATCCTGTTCTACATAATTTATTATTTCTAAAATATCGCTAGTATCTTCCTGCGTAAAAACTGAGAGGAAATTGTTAAAAATTTTACACATTTCCTTATCACTGTCGGTGAGCTGACCTGAGTAACTTTTGAGTGGGCCTGTCTTGTCCCAAATCTTACTTCTGTATACCTGAAAGAATCCGTTTGTTAGTCTTCAATTCCCTTGCAACTTTAACCTCATAATCTCTCTGCTTTTCTTATTCCCTTTTTTATTTCTAACTAAATATATTAATTTCTTAACTGCCCCTATCCGATTTTGATTCGCCTATATATGCGCCTCTTTTGATCAATGAGATGTTTCAATCTATTGTTTATCCATTTAAGATTATTTTTATTTGATCTGCCTCCAGCAGCAACAGCCTTATTGACCAGGCAAGCAGGCCAGGCTCCGAAAGTAGTGAAGCTCTCGAAACTCTTTTTCAAAGGTATCCCTATTTGGAACATGAGTTGTCTGAGCAGCTAAAACTATGTTCTGGAAAACGTCATATCGGCAACCATCACCACCTCACCTGACCATAGTCAGGTCATCCCATTTCAGTCCACCCAGGTAATTTCTAAGTCCTGTGAAATCAGCCAGATGGACGTCAGGGACAGAGACTTTTTTGCCTTTATTAGGAAATTCTATGATGTATTAAAATTAGGGATTTGTGATCACTTTCCCCAGCTCATCATTAACCTCAAGATATTAATTAGTGATTCCCTGCTGGCAAAAACCCCAGTCTAGCAGGTTATTTCTGCTAGTTGGTTCGGTCACAATCTGTTTTAAAAATCCTGAATCATATAAAGAAGTCTTTTTGACTTTGAATTTCTGTCAAATTGCCCCAAACAATTTGTCTAAAATTAAAATCCTCCATTAGACAACATTTTCGTATGTTGATTCCTTACGAATTTCGTCCCATAGAATTTTTACTGCACTCCCCCCTGTCAAGGTTTGGGGGCCTGTAAATCACACCCAAGATTAGTTTTTAAACGGCCCAAGAAGCTGTAATGGACAAATTCACCTTCTGATGCTTCTAATTTTATTCTTATGTAACACAATTAAATGCTCTCTGACATACATTGCTACCCCGCCACACTTCATGTTGACCCTATCACTGTGGATAATTTATAGCCCTGTATGTGGCATTCAGAAGGAATTTCTCTTTCAGATTGAGCCAGGTCTCTGTTATATCAATATTAATATGCTTCTTGCACTTGCAGTTATCTTAGCTCTCTCCCTTAATTCTTACACTCCTCTGTTTGTATAGTAAACCTTAAGGGAGCTAGTCTCTTGCTGCCCTCCGCTGTCTCCCTTTGTTTGCTGGCCTGATCCATTGTCTTTATTTGTAACTTTATGATGAATAATGTCTTTTAAGCATTTACTATTTTGAATCTTTATGCTGCAACCTGACTGTTTCCCACACACACACCTGCCCCTATCTTCTATCAGTTTAAAATCCTGGACATGTCAGCAATGGCCCTCTCAATCAAGTTGGCAAATGCTGCCACCCCTGCCCCAGAGAGATGTACCTCATCCCTTGCATACATAACATGTTTGCCATAAAAGTTGTCTCAGTTGTCAATGAATGGGATTGCATGTTCCTTGCAGTATCTGTCTAGCCAGCAATTTACACCAATTGCCCTAGACAACCATTCATTGCCACCCCCCTTAAGGCAAGATGCTACATATGATTGGGACCCCTCCCTTAGACCTAATTAAATGTATAGGTGACTGGTACTTATGTAGCAGATCTTCTCTCCTACCCTTCCCAATATCATTTCCACCAGCACTGAGACAGATAACGGGCTTGTTCTCATGACCTGACATGATATTCAACCTGTTGACTATGTCACCAATACCAGCTCCAGGAAAACACACTCTTTATCTCACCGTCTTATCCTGTTACAAAAAGCACAGTCCATATATCTTATCTGAGAGTCTCCCACAATCAGAATGTTCTTTCCTTGGTTAGCAGGGGAGTCAGTAGTACCTTTAACCTCACTAACCACTGAAGTACACTCGTCCTGGAGAACAGAGAATCGATTTCCTACCTCAAATTTTCACTATTAACCTTCCTTATCTTGATGCTTCCTCCTGAATTGTGAACAACTTGCCACTTAAAGCGGCTGCCAATCTCCAACTCACTGCTGGTAACCTTTTCCTCTTTACCAGCTCCAACCATCTCACACTCCAAACCCATATAGGCAAAGCTTCAGCTTCCTATTTTTCTCCTGAAGAAGTAGAACCTCCTTCAACACTTTAGCATGAGATTCTAAAACACTACAACAAGCCATGGTGCTCAGCAACACCTCACACTAATCCCCAGACAGCTTAGGACAGGATGACCTCACGTGACCACTGACCTCAGCGTACGATTGGAGTGAATGGAGACAAATGGTTTTTAATACTTGACGTGCTGTTGGAGTGTGAGCAAAGTAACATTTATGAAGGGATTCAGGAAAACCGGCAGGCCGGACTTGAGTCCTGGAGATGGGAAGTACAGTGCCTGCACTCTGAAGGAGGGGTGTTGCAGTTTTATAACTGTAGTGTCAAGCACCCTTCTGGCAAGACAGTGATGGAGTGAATGATGAAAGTTTTTCTTTTTCGGGCCACCCTGCCTTGGTGGGAATCGGCCGATGTGTTATATATATATATATATATATATATATAATATTATATATATTATATATATATATATATATATATATATATATATATATATTATATATATATATATATAATGTCGTGCCGAATATGTAAAACTGGTCAATTAGCAAGAACTCATTTAAAATTAAGTCCTTTCTTAAAATTTTCTCTTATACGTTGAAAGACATATTTTTTTTTCATTATTGTTGATGTAAAAATTTATAATTTTACACCAAAAGGAACTTAGAAAACTTACCTAACCTTATTTATAACAAGAACAATTATTTTAGCCTAACCCAACTAAATATATTTTAGATTTGTTTACAAGTAATTTAATAATAAACAAACACAGTGAAATATATGTTGTTTTCGTTAGGTTCAGAATGATTTTGGCGAAATTATTGCATACACAAATTTTCACTTCCTATATGTAAATGAGCGTTGCTATTTAAGCCAAATCGCAAGTTTTGCCTATTGGTCTACGAACATATATATATATATTTATTTATTATTTTTATCACACTGGCCGATTCCCACCAAGGCAGGGTGGCCCGAAAAAGAAAAACTTTCACCATCATTCACTCCATCACTGTCTTGCCAGTAGGGTGCTTTACACTACAGTTTTTAAACTGTAACATTAACACCCCTCCTTCAGAGAGCAGGCACTGTACTTCCCATCTCCAGGACTCAAGTCCGGCCTGCCGGTTTCCCTGAATCCCTTAATAAATGTTACTTTGTTCACACTCCAACAGCACGTCAAGTATTAAAAACCATTCACTCCTATCAAACACGCTCATGCATGCCTGCTGGAAGTCCAAGCCCTTCGCACACAAAACCTCCTTTACCCCCTCCCTCCAACCTTTCCTAGGCCGACCCCTACCCAGCCTTCCTTCCACTACAGACTGATACACTCTTGAAGTCATTCTGTTTCGCTCCATTCTCTCTACATGTCCAAACACCTCAACAACCCTTCGTCAGCCCTCTGGACAACAGTTTTGGTAATCCCGCACTTCCTCCTAACTTCCAAACTACGAATTCTCTGCATTATATTCACACCACACACATTGCCCTCAGACATGACATCTCCACTGCCTCCAGCCTTCTCCTCGCTGTAACATTCACCACCCATGCTTCACACCCATATAAGAGCGTTGGTAAAACTATACTCTCATACATTCCCTCTTTGCCTCCAAGGACAAAGTTCTTTGTCTCCACAGACTCCTAAGTGCACCGCTCACCCTTTTCCCCTCATCAATTCTATGATTCACCTCATCCTTCATAGACCCATCGCTGACACGTCACTCCCAAATATCTGAATACATTCACCTCCTCCATACTCTCTCCCTCCAATCTGATATCCAATCTTTCATCACCCAGTCTTTTTGTTATCCTCATAACCTTACTCTTTCCTGTATTCACTATTAATTTTCTTCTTTTGCATACCCTACCAAATTCATCCACCAACCTCTGCAACTTCTCTTCAGAATCTCCCAAGAGCACAGTGTCATCAGCAAAGAGCAACTGGACAACTCCCACTTTATGTGTGATTCTTTATCTTTTAACTCCACGCCTCTTGCCAAGACCCTCGCATTTACTTCTCTTACAGTCCCATCTATAAATATATTAAACAACCACGGTGACATCACACATCCTTGTCTAAGGCCTACTTTTACTGGGAAATAATTTCCCTCTTTCCTACATACTCTAACTTGAGCCTCGCTATCCTCGTAAAAACTCTTCACTGCTTTCAGTAACCTACCTCCTACACCATACACCTGCAACATCTGCCACATTGCCCCCCTATGCACCCTGTCATATGCCTTTTCCAAATCCATAAATGCCACAAAGACCTCTTTAGCCTTATCTAAATACTGTTCACTTATATGTTTCACTGTAAACACCTGGTCCACACACCCTCTACCTTTCCTAAAGCCTCCTTGTTCATCTGCTATCCTATTCTCCGTCTTACTCTTAATTCTTTCAATAATAACTCTACCATACATTTTACCAGGTATACTCAACAGACTTATCCCCCTATAATTTTTGCACTCTCTTTTGTCCCCTTTGCCTTTATACAAAGGAACTATGCATGCTCTCTGCCAATCCCTAGGTACCTTACCCTCTTCCATACATTTATTAAATAATAGGACTTACCACTCCAAAACTATATCCCCACCTACTTTTAACATTTTTATCTTTATCCCATCAATCCCACCTCTAGGTACCACCTCTAGAACTGTTATAGGGACCCTCATCCTCAGAGAAAAGAATAAACTTGCTTCAGGGAAAACTAAAGATTCTCCCTGAAGCTGTTTGAGAATTTTCTCCTACCACCCCCTATATTATATATATATATATATTTTATTTAAAGACAAAATACATTGACAAAACATTCACAAAAATATGATACAAAGTAAAACAACATGGGTAACTCAGAGCTACATCTCGAATACTTCGTCCAGCTCCCCGGCGGTGGGCCGCGTGCCCAGAATGCTGCAGGCATTTCCTCTCTGGATCGCAACACTGAGTCTCTGAAAGAGGAAGCTGGTCGCCCTGTGGTCCTTTGTTTTCTATGATGAGCTTTTCACCCAGCCTCTATTAGGACTTTAGAGCACACTTGCCCCATGCTCCAAGGGTCTCCGCCCCTATTGGGATGAAAGTTATAGAAAGGGGGGGAAGGTCTTCATATTTGCGGATCTTCTGAGCTCCCTGTGGCTGGCAGCTCCACCCCCTTTTCCACTAGGGGATATGGCAAGTAGGTGTCTGCCAATGTGCGGCACATGTGTAGTCCCAGGCAATCTGCTTTCCATCCTTTCCAAGGTAGCATAGTGGCTCCATCAGGACGCTTTAGACTTCCGTCAGACCTCTGCATTTGGGGGTTCCCGTTGAGCTGGGCAACGGGCTGTGGCGAGGCTTCTCTTTATGTTGTCATTGACCTCCTCATGCCTGGCATACTTCCCTTCTGCTGTGTGACACACGAGATCATGAAGTCCAAATTGATCAGCTGTCCCCCTGCCGCAAATACACCTATGTTCGGTGAGGATGGGGGTGGCTAGGCGAAAAGCAACACCAATCCGAATGGCCTGTGGGTCAAAGTCGAGTGCCCAAGGAGGAATTGGGAACAGCAAACAGGAAATCTCTTGAGTGTGGTGCCTTCACTGCCAGGAGACGAGCTTTGTCCTTTCCTGAGGCGTTGGCGGTTTGTCCCAGTGGGACTGTTTGTGTTCTTTGGGAGGAGCTGGTCTACTGGAGGAATCTGTAAAGGGGGTCCCACCGAATCGCATAATGGGCTTGAGCTCCTACCATGTCTCTCAAACGTTCGGGAAAAAATCTTCTTGACTAAAAGCACTGGAAAACCCAAAAACGAAGACAAAAAAGCAGGGAAAGCAACATGCGTTGCTTTGCGCACCCTATACCTCCCGTCTAATGGAGGTTGCCTGATCCCATTGCTGATCCTCTAGTGACAGGTTCAGTGCCTTCTTAAGGGTTGACCTAGGTGTGCATCATATTCGTCAAGTGTTGGGTTGTCAAAAGAAGGGTGCAAAACCTAGGAAGTAAGTGAGTCTTGGAAAAGTAAGGCACCTTGTGAGGAGATACAAGAGCATCAAGGGCATCAAGATTGCTTATTCTCTCCTCCATTCTCATCAGGTCATTCAATTTGTCCCTTGAGGACTGTGTCGATGGCCTGGTGGCCCAGCGGTGCTCCCAAGAGGGTACTGTTGGACGGAGTGGTAGTAGAGACTTCTGGGAGGATTCTTCGCACAGCATTGATTATTTCCTGGTTTGCTGTGATGATTTCACACTTGGAGGGATTGAGGATGAGTCCCAAGTCTTCTCCCTGTGTTTTCACCAGTTGTAGGTCCCCTACCAGGGACTCTTCAGTACCCGCCAGAGTGCCATCATCCAGGTACCAATGTTGAGCTCGCTGGTAGGCTGGAAGTTAGTTCTCTTACTGCCAAGCAGAAGAGAAGTGGGAGACGTGGGTCACCCTGCTGAACACCTTCTGATGAGAGAATTTTATGTTTCCAAACAAAAGAATTGAGGGTTTGCGTAGCCGGCTGAAATGGAGAAAAAGACTGGGGAAGCGATCCCGACAGTGGCAAGACAGCATCTCTTCTCTTTACCCTATTAAAGGCATTTCTAAAATCAAGTTTGACTATGGCCTTGTCTTCTGGTAGGTCCCTGATGTAGGCCCTTTCCGCATGAGCTGCAGCTTCACTGCCGAGGGGGCCCCAAAGCCCAGTTGGTGTGGCTGGAGTAAACTGGCAGCTTCTAGGCGAATGTTTTTACTACTGCTTTGGCAAAAGAGACGGCGAAGAGGTTTCCACCGCATGGGTCTGATTTCCCCCAAACCTTTTCTTCAAGGCACACAGTGAGGCCCAAAAAAGAAAGGGTTTAATTTCTTATGGGATTCGGCCCAGCCAGGCAGGGGTTGTTGACGAAAGTTGTTAACTCGGTGAGAAGAAGTGAGCAGATGCACCGAGTACTGGATTTACCATCCCTTCCTTGAGGTGTGGGTCGAATTCCCGTGTAATCTCCTGCGATCTGCAGGAAATGACACAATAGCCTTATAGACTTCCGATTCAGGCAAAATTTAAATTTTTCATTTATGGGTCTTTCCTCAGGGTTGTTGTTGATGGCTATTTATATATATATATATTTATAGTATATGTTGATTATGAAATGGTATTGCAAGAAATCATTTAAAATTATTTAAAAAAATTTATTATTTAAAATATATTTTTTTCATTAATGTTAATGTAAAAAAATTAATTTAGCAAAAAATTTTTTAAAATTTAACCTTTTTAAAAAAAATTTATTAGTTTTAAAATATATTTTTTTTAAGTTTAATTAAAAAAAATTTTTTTTTCCCAAAATTTTTTGATTTTCAAATTATTAAATGAAATTTTATTGTCCCAACAATAAATTGTTTTTTTTTGCCAAATAAATTCCCCAAACCCCGAATATTTTTTCGGGGGGTCCCCAAAATTTTAAAATTTTTTAAAAAAATTTTTTATTTTTATATAAATATTTTATTTAAATAAATTAAATTATATTTAAAAAATATATATAAAATAATATTATATTTTTATTTTTATTTTAAAAATTTAATATTTTTTTTTTTAATTTGGTTTTAAACTTTTCCCCTTTCCCCCATTAATCTTGAGAAGTGGTGAAACCCCAGCAAAAAACGACATAAAAAAAGAACGCAGGTAACAAAATCTGTGGGCTGTGACCATTTTTTCGCGGAGTTGTACTCGGGTCACCATATTGTTTCCAAAAACCCCGGGAAAAAAGGGGTTTCAATAATTTTCCCCGGGGGCCCTGCGTTACCGAAGGGGTTTTTTTGCCGCACCCCTAAAAAAATCAACAAAAAAAGTTCTTAAATTTTATCGTCATTTTGATAAAGTTCTTTTCCGTTCCCCCTTTTAACCAGGGGTATCCCCCTCCCTTTTTTTCATGGCAAATTTGTAGGGTTGGGGGGCCCCCCCCCGTCCAAACCTTTTGGGAGCCAAAAATCCCGGATGGAATTTTGAAAAAATTTTAAAAAAGCCCCGCAGGGAAATTTAAAAAAAAAAAAAGAAAAACTTGGACACACCACGTGAGATATCTCCCTGGCTACATGCTTTCATGCGTGGAAGGAGTGTTCACCGTTGCATAACCACCACCTCACACTTCACATCATCAGTTATTTCACCATTTCCTTGACCTCAAAGCTGTACTTGATATTGTTACCTGACATACTATCATTAGTGAACTTCTGTCTAGCAGAGAGACTTCTGTGCTGTTCCAGGGGTATAGAAGTTTAATTAAAGGCTTTAAATTAAGACCCTCACATGAATGTATCCTCAGTCCCACCATATTCAGTATTTAAACAAATGTTTTACTAAATAACATAACAAGGCAGCCTAGTCATTTTATGTTTGGTTTGTGTTGATATAATGATTCGCACAAGTGAATTCATCAACGAAATCATCAGAAACACTGCTGGGACAAGAGGAAACGACAAGTATCTTCACCAAGTGCCAGATCAACCAGGCTGTGATGAACATGTGGAGCATCGAGCCACTAGCAGCAACAGCCTGGATGATCAGGCAAGCACCAGACTCTGAGAGTAGAAGGACTCTCAGAACTCATCAAAGGTTACAAAGGTAAGGTAAATAGATTAGTGTCAGTGGGTCTGGGTTGATATTACTGACAGGGAACACTCGGACACCCCGACAGCGAAGTTCACTCCGCAGGATCCAGCTGCATCACGGGTCTCGGCTCGAATATGTGACCAGATGCAGGTATCCTGGATTTAACCAGACTTTGCCACCATTGCAGTAAGAGGTTGGGAGCACCTAAAGTTGTAGTGGGGTTTCACTCCAGGTATAGTGCTAAAGTGAAGACAATAGAAATTATATTTTCCCCTACATTATATCACTGGTTACCTGCCGCATCCCTGTTTGATCTTGTATAGGACGGAAAGCTTTAAGGGTTTGAGAACTTGCAGAACGAATTGATGAGGATCAACCTGCAATGTCCCATGTACTACCAAGGTAAACATGGTCAACTAACTGGATATTACAAGTATCACAGATCGTGTCGGTGAAAAAAAAAATTCTCTCATTGTTGTTAATATGGTCAGGCAGATCCTTGCAGACTTTCTTCCCAGATAAAAACTCATCTAAATATATCATAAAAACTTGAACTGACCTGCGGATGAATGAGATATATGATCTAGGTCAAGGTAACAGCGACACTTCCTGCCTCATAAAATATTACCTCTTAGGTTTTCCCACAAAAACCTTATTAGATCACAACCGAAGCTTCATCAGAATTAGACATGTTGCACATGTCTAATTTTGATGTCTAATTCCGATGAATTAGACATGTGTAACATATAGATATTTTTTAACTTTAAATTACAGACCAGTCAGCTTAACCTCATTTCCTGTGGAAAAAAACTTATACAATCAATACTTGGAGAGGTAATGTGAAGCCGTCTTGAGGGATATAACATGATCAATGATTCTCAGCATGTTTTTGCAACGGGTGTTCACATAAACCTGGCGAATTTAATAACCTTTTCCAGTAAGGCATTTGAGGCGGTTGACCATGATGATGAATATTATTTTATGTACGATAGAACAATATCGTATTTGACATAATAATATAATAATCACTCAAGTTTTTTGTTATATCCTATATACATTTGATTTTTTTTTGTACGAATTTAAATTTTTTTTCTGTAAATCGTTTCTGCTGTTCGCGTTTAATTAATTAAAAATGGTTTATTCCCCCTGAAACTTGATTACCCAAAAAAAAAAAAAAAAATTTTGGGCCCCCACTCCTTGGTTTTTTGTGTTTTCTAAAATTTTTTTTTGGGCTGCCGCCCACACACTGAACACCTTGATGTTTTTCTTCACCCAACCCCCCCCGGGCCTTGGGTAAAGTGTTTTGGTGCTTGTCTATTTAACCAGGCGTTGTGCTGGCGGCCCAGGGCCCACATATCCATCACGCCTGGTTGACTGGCATTTGATGGAGGTTTTTGTCCAGTTTTCCTCTTAAAGATTTCTACACTTGCCCCAGCAGTGCTTCTGAATTTTTGGTAAGATTTTAAAGGGGGGAAGACCCCCGTATGTCGATACAGTTTTTTCCTTATTGTGCCCAGGGCTCCCTGTTTTCAAAAGGGTTTATTTTTTAAATTCCTCTCATCTATCTGAAATGTTATGGCATTGTAAGATTGGGACGGGGCCTTAAAGTATTTTTCCAGGTATACATTATCATGTATCTCAGCTCCGCTACGCTGAGTACGTATTTAGGACTCTGAGGCACTCCCAGTAATTTAAATGCTTTATTGGCTCTGCGGGCTGTAAATAATCTCTGCTCCAGCTCTGATATCTTCCCTGTCATTGACACTGTTTCCCTTGTTTTGAAATTTCTCATTACCCATCCCATCATCTTCCTGGCTGTTGGATTTTTTTCCTTATTGTGTTCTATGTAAGAAATAACGGACGACATAATTACTCCAGTCTTCCACGTGTTCCTTTCGTTTTATCTGATGATCCTCTTGAGTTTTGAATATAGTGTCCCTTTTGAGTTCTTCATTCTTTCCATTTCTAAAGAGCTGGAACTTACCATTATTGACCGTCATGTTCTCCACTGCCCACTGGAAAATCCTGCTTATATCTTTCGGCAGTTTTTTGTCGTCTTCTACCGAGGGGATTACATGCTTTTTGGTGTGATCCGCATATGATACAAAAAATTGGGGTGTTTTACGTTCCCATGAGGATAAAAACAGTAGAGGTGCCAGGACAGTGCGTTTTGATACTGAGGTTTATGCCTCTCTAATGTTGGATCTTAATCTGTTAAATACTACTATTTGTATTTAGCTGCAAAAATTTTGAAAAAACCATCTGCCTTCCTTTTCCCTTATGCCGTGGGCCCATGTTTTGTGCACTTACCCATGACAATTTGGACACGCCTTTACAAAAAACTGTGAATATACATCTGCGTTTTAGTTTTCTAGTGGTCAGCATTGTGCAAGCATGACCGTTCAGTTCTAAAAAACCCTGGTGGGTTTTGGGGTTTCCAAACCAGCCTGTTGAGTTTCCCAAACCCGCACCCTCCCCGTGTTCCGGGGTCAAGCCCCAAGGCCCTTTCTTGACGAGGCCCCCCCGGTTGACGAGGGCCTGACAACCAGGGGTTAAAGTTGGGCCCACGTAGTCCCACTATAACCAAAGTCCCGGGTGAACGGGTACGCTTAAGGATTGTCCGCCCCTTTCAAGACAAACCCCGGGGTGTATTTAAAATTCCCCCTTTTGCCTGGTGGGAGTTGAACAGTTTTTTGGGGCCCCGGACACTTATTTTTTTTCCTGGTATCCATGGGACCCCTGCTTTTCTTGCGGTATGTTGCGTCGTTTGCCCCTCTTTTTCTTTTTCAGGGAGTGATTTCTGTGGCAATTTTGGGACAGTCCCCCATATTTTCCAGTGGGAGATTTTGTTTTTTTCTCTGCCTGCATCCAGTGAGTACGGCCAAGTGATCCAAAACGGGCCCAGAATTAAAGTGCTTTTACTGAACTTGTTTGTGCAGTGAAGGTTTTTCTGTTATTTTCTAAATCTCGATAGTGTGTGGTCCCTGAACTTTTTAATTTGGGTCTCCCCCACTCTTTTAAAGACAGTGTATAACTACCCCCCCGGGTGAGTTGGAGTGACTACCCCCCACAGGATAGGGATGGGGTGGCTACCACCCACGGAAGGTAGGGGAACTACCCCCACGGATAGGTATGGGGTGACTACCATCTAGGACAGGTTTGGGGGTGATACCCCCACAGGAGGGTATGGGGAACTATCCCCCACGGGAGGGGTTTGGCCCCACCCCCCCCCCACGGGGAAAAGTGTGGCACTGATTCCCCCCAAAAGTAGGTATGGCAGTGACTATACTCACGGATGGGTTGGAGTGACTACCCCCAAAACAAAATGGGTTTGGCAGTGGCTACCACCCACAGGATGGGTATGGCAGTGACTCCCCCCCACAAGGGGGGTTTGGCAGGGCAAACCACCCAAAGGATGGGTAGGCAGTGACTACCTCCCCACAGGATGGGATGGCAGTGACTCCCACCCCCCAGGTGGGGCGTGACTGCCACCCAAGGTGGGTAGGGCAGTGACTGCCCCCACGGAGGGGTTTTTGGCAGTTACGCCCCCCCAGGATGGGAGGCATGACTGCCCCCCACAGGATGGGTAGGCAGTGACTCCCCCCCACGGGGTGGGTGGGGCAGTGACTGCCACCCACGGGGATGGGTATGGCATGCTGCCCCCACAGGATGGGTAGGGCAGTGACTCCCACCCACAGGTGGGTATGGCAGTGACTGCCCCCCCACAGGATGGGTAGGCAGTGACTGCCCCCCACAGGAGGGGTATGGCGTGACTGCCACCCACAGGATGGGTATGGCAGTGACTCCCCACCCACGGATGGGTGGCAGTGACTGCCCCCACGGTGGTAGGGTGACTGCCACCCACAGGATGGGTATGGCGGGACTCCCCCCCCAAGGTTTTTTGGGGGTATGGCAGGGGACTGCCCCCCACGGGATGGGTATGGCGGTGACTGCCCCCCATAGAGGGGTTATGGGTGTGAGACCTCTCCCACTCTCTGGGTATCCCGGAGTGAACAAGGTCTCCTGTGATCCCAGTGCTTAACAAAATAGGGAATAGCATAGGAGGTACAAAAAAAAAAAAAATGGGAACTATGGCTATAGTTTATTAATAACAAAAAAGGGCTAAAAAACCACATATAGAGGACATTTACATAATATAACAATTGACCTATGAGACTTATTTTTTTTTTTTATATTTAACCTTGAGACTTATTTTCCATGGGGAAAGGTAGATTTTTTATAACACGGATTACTCATCTTAAAACACCCCCAGTGACCCAAAATTCACAATGCGTGGTCCATACACACGCGGCTGTCAGGCTCTCGCTCCCCCCGGGCCTGTCACCAAAAAACCTCCCTTTCTCAGCTGTTCCCCGGGGGTTTATCGTAGTCAAATACCCCTCCCCAAAAGGGGTATGTCCACGTGCTCGCCGAAAAGCCAGGTCTGACGCCGCAAGAAAAAAGACCCCAGACGTGGGCGGCTACCCTACATTTGCTAAGGGAGGTGTGACCATATAATTAGGTCTCCCCAGAGACCTCACAAGCCCATCTGAACTGCATCACAGCAGTGACTGCCACGCACAGGATGGGTTTGGCAGTGGCTACCACCCACAGGATGGGTATGGTAATGGAAACCTCCCACAGGATGGATATGGCAGTGACTACCACCCACAGGATGGGTATGGCAGTGACTACCACCCACAGGATGGTATGGCAGTGACTACCACCCACAGGATGGTATGGCAGTGACTACCACCCACAGGATGGGTATGGCAGTGACTACCACCCACAGGATGGGTATGGCAGTGACTACCACCCACAGGATGGGTATGGCAGTGACTACCACCCAAAGGATGGGTATGGCAGTGACTACTGCCCACAGGATGGGTATGGTAGTGACTACTACCCACAGGATGGGTATGGCAGTGACTGCTACCCACAGGATGCATATGACAGTGACTACCACCCACAGGATGGGTATGGCAGTGATTACTATCCACATGATGGGTATGGCAGTGACTACTACCCACGGGATGGGTATGGCAGTGACTGCCACCCACAGGTAAGCCAGCGGAAGGCCTCGGTCATCGTATGACTAAGACCCCCGTCAGGAAACACTTGCTTCCTGACAAACCTTACCTAACTTAACCTGTTCAAAGAGCACTGTACGTAGCTCGGCAGTGTAAGTCACTGTACGTAGCTCGGCACTGTAAGTCACTGTACGTGGCTCGGCACTAAGTCACTGTACGTAGCTCGGCACTGTAAGTCACTGTTCCCACTACTTTTATATACATGTTCCATTAAACACTCGTCCACTCACCCGTCTAATTTCCGAGAGGCGACCCGTTGCTCAGTGGTCAGAGCGTTTGGCCTCGCAACTGAATGGTCCCAAATTCGATTTCCATTGTAGAGGAAGATATAAATTTCCTTACATTTGCTGCCCGTGTTCCCATAGCAGTAGTTTCGTGGCTCTCAGTCGACTGTTATGGGTCGCGTCCAGGAAAGAAATTCATTGCAAATATATAAGCCGCTCCAGCCGACCTAAAAGTATAAAGTATTCTGTAACAGGTATCCGCACACTGCCGTCCACCTGGAACCGATATCGGTGATTACCTTCTCTTTGGCCCGGTCTCAGACCAGGCCTTCCGGGTGCTGGTATGATCGACCAGGCTGTTGGTGCCAGCTGCATGCTATCCAGTTTATGCAACACAGCTCGGCTGACCAGGAAGTGACTTGAGAAACTTATCAAGTTTTCTTATCAAGTTCCTCCCTCGTGTTTCCAGTGATGGCAATAAAAACAAGAGGATGAAGGAGACATTCCTTGATGTCCCTCTGTAGCAAGTACTGAGCGACGAGAACAATGAGGACCTTATAAAAAGTTGTAAATGTGTGTAGCAGCCCTTCCTGTGGTCCATGGCTGCCAGAAGAAGACACACCTGTGGTGAAACAGGGTCCATGTACTGAGTTAAGCTCAAGCTGCAGAGACCATGTTGACTGTTCTCATGGCTGTCTTGAATTACTTTTGACTTGGAGATTTTTTTCTGAGGTGTTTGGATATTATATATATATATATATATATAATCTTTCCTTTTCCTATGTCTTTGGTTAATGTTCTGTTTCTCTGCTCATGATTTGGTGGCGCTTCAGTGAATATTTTCATTGTATTGGCAAAGGTTGCTCTTGGTAATGTCACCCCCGAAATCATCATAGTCTTGGAAAGAGTGATGAGACGCCAGGTTACAAACTTTATGGAGCAACACATTCTGCATAACCCAAAGCAGCACATGCCTGTCACAATTTTGTATCATTTGCAGATGACACTAAAATAAGAATGTCAGTCACCTCAGTAGAAGACACTGAAAAACTGCAGATAGATATAAGCAGGATTTTGCAGCAGAGAAAAACATGACATTCAATGGTAATAAGTTGCAGCTGCTTAGTTATGGAAAGAATGACGAACTCAAAAGGGACACTGAATACAAAAAATAAAACGAAAGCAACGTGTGAAACACCTGGAAACAATTATATCGGCTGACCTTTCTTTCAAAGAACACAGTAAGACCAGGTCACGACAGCTAGGAGGATGACAGAATGGATAATAAGAATACACAAATAACCCGCACATAAAAGAGAGAAGCTTACGACGACGTTTCGGTCCGACTTGGACCATTGACTTTGTCAATGGTCCAAGTCGGACCGAAACGTCGTCGTAAGCTTCTCTCTTTTATGTGCGGGTTATTTGTGTATCGTTCCAGTCACGGTATTGTGCCTTTTTTGTTATTTATTGATAATAAGAACTTTCAAAACATGGGAAATAGTGCTAATGGTAACGCTTTTGAAACCGATTGTGCTCTCTCGTTTGGAACATTGCTCGGTGTTGACGGCTCTGTTCAGGGCACGACAGATATCACAGCTGGAACAGATAAAGAAATCCTTTACGTCTCACATAGAGCCAAAGAATTTAAATTACGTGAACGCCTTAAAGTGATAAATATGTACTCACTGGAGTGGAGGAGAGAAAGATGTACGTTATATACCTGGAAGGGGCTCTGGTGGCCTGGTAGTTAACGCTCTCGCTTCACACGGTGAGGGCCTGGGTTCGATTCCCAGCCAGAGTAGAAACATTGGACGTGTTTCTTTCCACCTGTTGTCTATGTTCCCCATCAGTAAAATGGGTACCTGGGTGTTAGTCGACTGGTGTGGGTCGCATCCTGGGACACTGACCTAAGGAGGCCTGGTCACAGACCGGGCCGCGGGGGCGTTAACCCCCGGAACTCTCTCCAGGTAAAACTCCAGCTAAGGCAAATCTGCACATTGCTATAACATACAAGAATGAGGATTATGGGAGGAAGTACGGAATAAACCCAGTGAAAAGCAGGGGTGCAGTGGGCACTTTCGTGGCCCCAGTTTATTCAACATCTTACCAGAAGATATCAGAAACTGCTGGAAAAAGTGTAGAAGCCTTCCAGAAGAAACTGACAAGTATTCTCTCTAGGTGCCAGATCAACTAGGCTGTGATGGATACGTGGGCCTGGGAGCCGCAGCAGCAACAGCCTGGTTGACCAGGGCAAACACCAGACGAACCTGGTCCGAGGCCGGGCTCTGGGAGTAGAAAAACTCTCGGAACATGCCAAAGGTATATCACAGGTGAAGGTATACTGATGCTGTATGTGTGGCTGGTTCTTGTGTGTTTGTAGCTACAGTTTGTGTTGTGTGGCAGGTTGTGTCGTGTGTTGTGTGGCAGGTTGTGTCGTGTGTTGTGTGGCAGGTTGTGTCGTGTGTTGTGTGGCAAGTTGTGTCGTGTGTTGTGTGGCAAGTTGTGTCGTGTGTTGTGTGGCAGGTTGTGTCGTGTGTTGTGTGGCAAGTTGTGTCGTGTGTTGTGTGGCAAGTTGTGTCGTGTGTTGTGTGGCAGGTTGTGTCGTGTGTTGTGTGGCAGGTTGCGGTGTGGAGTACAAGGGTGGGAAGAGATGGGACAGTGTAAGAAGAGCATCAAGAAGACTGACCATCAAGAGAGATGCGGGTGTGTGTGTTCAGCACTCACACAGTTGTTTATATGGGTCGTGTCATGGTTTTTGCCTTGATCATTTCTACTGTTCAAACTGTGCATGTTGTTTGTAGGGACTTGTTTACCGTTCTTGGTCATCCCTTTAACTACTATTGACAGATTTTTACCGATTCTTCGCTTCCATGCCCCGATCATATTTTGTTTGGCAATTATGTGCGGTGCTTGCCTCCACTGTGTCTTCGCCGGAATTATAGTGTGTTTCACTTTATTCCTACCTGGAAGTTATTCCGGGGGTCAACTCCCCCTCGGCCCAGTCCTCGACCAGGCCTCCCAGTGGATCAGGACCTGACCAACCAGACTATTATTGCTAGACTCACGAAGTCATCTTACGAACCACAGCCCGGCTGATCGGGTACTTTAGGTATTTGTCCAGCTCCCTCTTGCAGACAGCCAGGGGTCTAATGATAATCCCCTTTATGTATGATGGGAAGCTGTTGAGCAGCATTGGGCCCCCGAAATTTATTGTGTTTTCTCTCGGTGTACTCATGGCGCCCCTACTTTTCGTTGGAGGTATCTTGCACTGTCTGCCGAGTGCTTTCCTTTCGTAGGGAGTGATTTCTGTGTGAAGATTTGGGACCAGTCCGTCTAGGATTTTTCGGGTGTAGATTGTGATGTATTTTTCTCGCCTGCATTCTGGGGAGTACAGGTCAAGGGACTCCAAACGTTACCAGTAATTAAGGTGTTTGACTGAATTAATATGTACAGTGAATGAGGTTGTTACTGTACTGCAGTATTTCACCTTAGAGAGAACAAGTGACTTAAAGAGGATCAACACTGCATGGCATCCTTTCGTTTTCTCAGATATTCCACGCTTATAGATGCCCCAAGCATAGAATTTCTACAACAGCTCTTCTTTCAGCTGGCTGGAATTTGTGGAGGCTGGGTTCACAATTGGTGCAGTTTCTAGAACTCCAATGACACTATCTTCAGCAACCATACCAAAATCACTAGAATTACTAGAACTGTACCAACACTGTCTCCAGAAGCAGACTCCTGGTGACTTTGGTAGTCTGTAAAGTAGTCTGTAATATTAAGAGTTTGTAGCTGAATTAGTTCTAGTGCTGGAGGCTGTGCTAGGTAATGTTCGGGTTACATGTACTTTTTCCAGTGGGTCTCTATTTCCTAGTCATCTGCTGTAATAAGAGCATTTTATATTGTTATTTTTTGCTCCTCTTTCACATTCAAGCTCAGAGCGGGAGTCACAGCTTGAGTTTGATGGCTCCTTTTTCCTACAGCAGTTTTTTCCTCCAACTTTCATTATATCTTAGGTAGATTATCCAAGAGGGCCCTTGTGTTTTTCTGTTTATTATTTAGTGCCTTTCTTAGTACTGTCGTGAATCTTGTCAACAGCCCCATATGTTTACTGCGGATTTAGATCTAAAATTTCTCTTGATAAATGTCGCTGATACAAGCAGTGTTTACTCTTTCACAAAACAAATATTTGTTGTTAACTTCGCGACTCATATTGAGAGAGAGAGAGAGAGAGAGAGAGAGAGAGAGAGAGAGAGAGAGAGAGAGAGACACACAGACAGAGACAGAGTCAAGGTATTGTCCAGTGTTGTTGATGCATGAAGCACTGGAGGTGAAAGTAATGTTGTGGAAAAAGACACTTATGTACAGTTCAGGACATTTATTAAAGGAAACGTTTCGCCACGAGTGGCGAGGACTGAAAAGCCACTCGTGGCGAAACGTTTCCTTTAATAAATGTCCTGAACTGTACATAAGTGTCTTTTTCCACATCTTGTCGGTATCACCATACCATTTCCTCTGAAAGTAATGTTGTTAGTGTAGTCAACCTCACGGTCACAGTCTCTACCTCTCCCTCCCTCCCTCCCCCCTCCTCCCTCCCTCCCTCCCTCCTCCTCTTCCTCCTCCTCCTCCTCGTGGTTGCATGCTGGTGCATGGAGCAACCTGCAGCAGTGTTACCAGTTATAACACTGGCTGGTGTGAGCAGCCAGTGTTGCCAAATCTCAGTGTTTTTGAGTCAGAGAGATATTAACATCACCTTAATTAACCTTCCCTGCCTCTGGACTCTGATCCAAGGTAATTGATGAGTTAGTGACGTCACCTTCCCTCCCTCCCTCGGGGCTCCGATCCACGGTGATTGATGAGTTATTGACGTCACATTATCCACCTTGGAATCCAGCCTTCCACCCAGAGAACATATACTGCACATATAAGTTCCATCAAACACCTCAACTACTGAGAACACTTGGAAGTATTTGACTTGTACACACTGAAGTGCAGGGCAGTGAAGAACAACATGACGTTCAATGTTACGTAAGACACATATGCAACAGTTAGGTATCTTTATTTCGAAACGTTTCGCCTACACAGTAGGCTTCTTCAGTCGAGTACAGAAAAGTTGATAGAAGCAGAAGATACTTGAAGACGATGTAATCAGTCCATCACCCTTAAAGTTTTGAGGTGGTCAGTCCCTCAGTCTGGAGAAGAGCATTGTTCCGTTGTCTGAAACAATATGAAGTTGAAGTGACAGGATGGAGCCTTATATAGTGCCAGGAGGTGAGACGTAGGTTGCTTTGGGAGGGCAGGTCCCTCTCAAACCCAGCCGTTCTCACTAGTAGAGGTTGTCGAAGTTGATGGTCTGTACCAAGATACCCTTGTGTTGCAGTGTCTGACAGAATGAACATTAAAATGGTATAAAATACCGACAGATTGTTAGGTAAGACACATATGCAACAGTTAGGTATCTTTATTTCGAAACGTTTCGCCTACACAGTAGGCTTCTTCAGTCGAGTACAGAAAAGTTGATAGAAGCAGAAGATACTTGAAGACGATGTAATCAGTCCATCACCCTTAAAGTTTTGAGGTGGTCAGTCCCTCAGTCTGGAGAAGAGCATTGTTCCGTTGTCTGAAACAATATGAAGTTGAAGTGACAGGATGGAGCCTTATATAGTGCCAGGAGGTGAGACGTAGGTTGCTTTGGGAGGGCAGGTCCCTCCAAACCCAGCCGTTCTCACTAGTAGAGGTTGTCGAAGTTGATGGTCTGTACCAAGATACCCTTGTGTTGCAGTGTCTGACAGAATGAACATTAAAATGGTATAAAATACCGACAGATTGTTAGGTAAGACACATATGCAACAGTTAGGTATCTTTATTTCGAAACGTTTCGCCTACACAGTAGGCTTCTTCAGTCGAGTACAGAAAAGTTGATAGAAGCAGAAGATACTTGAAGACGATGTAATCAGTCCATCACCCTTAAAGTTTTGAGGTGGTCAGTCCCTCAGTCTGGAGAAGAGCATTGTTCCGTTGTCTGAAACAATATGAAGTTGAAGTGACAGGATGGAGCCTTATATAGTGCCAGGTAGTCGGGTAGCACCGAGAATGGGTTGGAAGTTTCCACGGTAGTCTTCTGGTTTCTCGTTGTTTCTGCCTCTCCAACCGTTTTCTTGATCTTCAGCTTGGTTCCATGTTGCCCGGCCACTGACCAAGCTCCCCTCTTAACCTGGGGACTCACAACAGGAGGATTACTACGAATCCTCTTGTTCTCCTCCGTTAATCGCCGTATCTCCATCTTAGCAACTCTGAGCTCTTCTCTCAGCTGCTGGTAAAGTTGCTCAAGAGAGGGCATCCTTGTTCAGATTCACAGAGAGCACACAAACAGGTCTTCACAGAGCTAAGTACACGTCACCACTGAGCTAAGTACACGTCACCACTCATGTACTTATCCAACCTAAATTTGAAACTACCCAAAGTCCTAGCCTCAATAACGCAACTAGGTAGACTGTTCCACTCATCAACTACCCAATTTCCAAACCAATACTTTCCTATGTCCTTTCTAAATCTAAACTTATCTAATTTAAATCCATTACTGCGGGTTCTCTCTTGGAGAGATATCCTCAAGACCTTGTTAGTATCCCCTTTATTAATACCTATCTTCCACTTATACACTTCGATCAGGTCTCCCCTCATTCTTCGTCTAACAAGTGAATGTAACTTAAGAGTCTTCAATCTTTCTTCATAAGGAAGATTTCTAATGCTATGTATTAATTTAGTCATCCTACGCTGAATGTTTTCTAACGAATTTATGTCCATTCTGTAATATGGAGACCAGAATTGAGCTGCATAATCTAGGTGAGGCCTTACTAATGATGTATAAAGCTGCAATATGACCTCTGGGCTTCTGTTGCTTACACTTGATATAAATCCCAGTAATCTATTTGCCTTATTACGCACGCTTAGGCATTGCTGTCTTGGTTTAAGGTTCCTGCTTACCATAACCCCCAAGTAATTTTCGCAATCTGTATGGCTAAGTTCTACATTATTTAACTTATAAGTACTAGGGTTATGGGCACTCCCAAGCTTCAGAACCTTGCATTTATCTACATTGAACTGCATCTGCCACTTTTCTGACCAAGAGTAGAGTTTGTCTAAATCCTCCTGAAGTTCCCTAACATCTACGTTTGAATCAATTATCCTACCTATCTTCGTGAAATTTTAAACTAAATTTGAAACTACCCAAAGTCCTAGCCTCAATAACCCAACTAGGTAGACTGTTCCACTCATCAACTACCCTATTTCCAAACCAATACTTTCCTATGTTCTTTCTAAATCTAAACTTATCTAATTTAAATCCATTAATGCGGGTTCTCTCTTGGAGAGATATCCTCAAGACCTTATTAATATCCCCTTTATTAATACCTATCTTCCATTTATACACCTCGATCAGGTCTCCCCTCATTCTTCGTCTAACAAGTGAATGTAACTTAAGAGTCTTCAATCTTTCTTCATAAGGAAGATTTCTAATGCTATGTATTAATTTAGTCATCCTACGCTGAATGTTTTCTAACGAATTTATGTCCATTCTGTAATATGGAGACCAGAATTGAGCTGCATAATCTAGGTGAGGCCTTACTAATGATGTATAAAGCTGCAGTATGACCTCTGGACTTCTGTTGCTTACACTTCTTGATATAAATCCCAGTAATCTATTTGCCTTATTACGTACGCTTAGGCATTGCTGTCTTGGTTTAAGGTTGCTGCTCACCATAACCCCCAAGTCCTTTTCGCAATCTGTGTGGCTAAGTTCTACATCATTTAACTTATAAGTGCTAGGGTTATGGACACTCCCGAGCTTCAGAACCTTGCATTTATCTACATTGAACTGCATCTGCCACTTTTCTGAATAAGAATACAGTTTGTTTAAATCCTCCTGAAGTTCCCTAACATCTACGTTTGAATCAATTTTCCTACCTATCTTTGTGTCATCGGCGAATTTGCTCATATCACTAGTAACACCCTCATCAAGATCATTGATATATTATAAACAACAACGGGCCCAAGACTGATCCCTGTGGAACGCCACTTGTTACAGATCCCCACTCGGATTTAACCCCATTTATGGACACTCTCTGCTTCCTGTCTGTGAGCCATGACTCGATCCACGAGAGCACTTTTCCCCCAGTGCCATGAGCTGCCACTTTCTTTAACAGTCTTTGGTGCAGAACTCTATCAAAAGCCTTACTAAAATCTAAGTAAATAATATCAAATTCTTTATCGTGGTCAACAGCCTCAAAAGCTTTACTGAAGAAAGTTAATAAATTAGTTAGACAAGAACGGCCTCTTGTGAATCCATGCTGAGTATCATTAATCAAGCTATGCTTATCGAGATGGCTTCTTAAAATTTCTCAGCTAAATTGACTCTAGTAATTTGCCTACAATTGAGGTCAGGCTTTTTGGGCGGTAATTAGATGGTAACACTTGTCCCCTGTTTTAAAAATAGGAATTACATTAGCCATCTTCCACATATCAGACACTACACCTTTTTGAAGAGATAAATTAAAAATATTGTTAATGGTTCACAGAGTTTCCATTTTGCATTCCTTAAGAACCCTTAAAAAAAACCTCACAGGCCCCGGGTGACTTATTTTGCTTCAGTCGGTCTATTGCTTCACAACCATTTCACTAGTGACTGATGTTACAAAATTTTAAATCTTTTTCTGGCCCACTACAAAAATTAATTACTGGAAAAATTATTAGTGTTTCCTGTGTAAAAACCGAGAGAAAATAATTATTTAAAATCAAGCACATTTCATTCTCTTTGTCAGTAAGATGCCCATAGTTATTTTTAAGGGGACCTATCTTATCTCTAACTTTTGTTCTATATACCTGGAAAAAACTTTTTGGGTTAGTCTTAGAATCCCTAGCAACTTTAATTTCATAGTCCCTTTTAGCTTTTCTTATCCCCTTTTTAATCTCCATCTTAATGTCAAAATACTGATTCATAAGATGACCCCACCTTTTTTGATACGCCTATAAATTCCTTTCTTATGCCCTAATAGATATTTCAGCCTATTATTCATCCATTTTGGGTCATTTCTATTTGATCTAATTTCTTTATATGGGATAAACTTTCTTTGAGCCTCATGTATAGGGGTTCAGAAAACTGTCATATTGATAGCTCTCTCGTTACCCCCAGTCAACAAATGATAAGTGTTCTCTAAGCCCATCGTAATCTGCTAAGCGAAAATCTGGGACTATTCCTGATTATCCCTACTATTATATTTTCCATTCAATGCTAAAATGTAATTGTTTTTGTGGTCGCTAGCACCCAGTTCCCGAAACTTCTAAATTATTAACAAGGGTTTCATTTTTGCCAGAACTAAGTCAAGCAGGTTATTAAACCCCTTGTAGGTTCTGTCACAAACTGCTTCAAAAAACAATCCTGACCTACTTCTAAGAAGTCGTATGATTCTAAATTCCCAGTCAAGAAATTCCAATCAATATGACTAAAGTTAAAGTCTCCTAAAATTTACTACATTATTGTGCCTTGTGGCCCTAACAATTTCCTCCCATAGTAGTCTCCCCGGGTCCCTATCTAAGTTTGGGGGACGGTATATCACACCTAAAATTAATTTTTCATGCCCCTCTAAAAATTTCCCTATCCAAACAGACTCTGTATGTGTTGCTTCAGACTTAATACCCGTTTTTATGCAACAGTTCAAGCGATCTCGACATACAATGCCACCCACCCCCCCTTTCCGACACTTCTATCTACTTGGAACAATTTAAAACCCTGAATGTGAACATTCCACAGGCATGCCCCGGCTTTTTGAATTAAACCACGTCTCAGTTAAGGCAAATACATCAATGTTACCTGCACTAGCAAGAAAGTCTCAACTCGTCCATCTTATTCCTAGCACTGCGACTATTTGTGTAATATATGTTTAAAGACCCTCCTCTGTCTTTACCCTTCCGCTCCTTTCTTTTTATTCCACTAAACCTATTACTGTCCTTGTCAATTAGTGCCACTGGCTTTCCAGTATCCAAACCTCATTTTGCCTATTACTAGTTCTCCTAGTACCCATATTACTAAAACTGCGGCTTCACTGTTTTCCCGCCAAAACCCATACCACTAAACTATTCCTAGTTTAAAGACCTAACAGCTCCCTCCACTGCGTTGGCCAGTGTCCCACCCCACACCTAGGTAAGTGAACCCCATCCCTGGCATACATGTCATTTTTGCATAGAAGAGGTCCCAGTTGTCAATGAATGTTACCGCATTTTCCTTACAGTATTTGCCCACCAGCAATTGACACCAATTGCTCTGGACAACCATTCATTTTCCAACTCCTCTCTTTGGCAAAAAAGCCACATATGAAAAGGTATCCCACAATTCCTCCTAATTATCTTTTATTGCTGACCTATACCTGCTAGTCAGGGCCTCACTCCTACGTCTGCCAACATCGTTGCCTCCAGCACTGAGACAGATAATAGGATTTCTTCCCATTACCTCTCATGATGTCATCCCAGACGGCTAACAATATCCTTCAACCCAGCCCCAGGAAAACACACCACTCTGCCTCCTACTCCTATCCTTCAAGCAGAATGCCCTATCCATGTACCTAATCTGGCTATCCCCAACAACAACAATGTTTTTACCTTCCTTGGCGTCGTCCGCGTGATGCTCCCAGTAGTCGACTCACATTCGCCAGGTAGCATTACACCACTTGTAGAATTCGTCAAGACGTTCTCGATGGTCTTCGTTGGGGTTTCTAGGGATGTTTTCACTCACGTCTGCCAATGCTTCTTTGGTGCTCGTTGTGGCATTCCCAGTAGAACACTCGCATTCGTCAGGTAGCACCGAGAATGGGTTGGAAGTTTCCACGGTAGTCTCTGGTTTTCGTTGTTTTTGCCTCTCCAACCTTTTCTTGATCCTCAGCTTGGTTCCATGTTGCTCGGCCACTGACCAAGCTCCCCTCTTAACCTGGGGACTCACAACAGGAGGATTACTACGAATCCTCTTGTTCTCCTCCGTTAATCGCCGTATCTCCAGCTTAGCAACTCTGAGCTCTTCTCTCAGCTGCTGGTAAAGTTGCTCAAGAGAGGGCATCCTGGTTCAGATTCACAGAGAGCACACAAACAGGTCTTCACAGAGCTAAGTACACGTCACCACTGAGCTAAGTACACGTCACCACTGAGCTAAGTACACGTCACCACTGTGCTAAGTACACGTCACCACTGAGCTAAGTACACTTCACCACTGGAGTGAGAGATATGGGAGGAAGTGTAAAATAAACCCAGTGAGGAGCAGGGGTGCGGTGGGGACAATAAGGGAACACTTTATCAATATCCGGGGTCCCAGACTGTTCAACATCTTACAAGAAGATATCAGAAACACGACTAAAGTAAGTGTAGAAGTCTTCAAGAAACTGGACAAGTATCATCACCAGGTGCCAGATCAACCAGTTGACCTGAGGCTTGACCTCCAACACCATTTGACCTGAGGCTTGACCTCCAACACCAGTTGGCCCGAGGCTTAACCTCCAACACCAGTTGACCCGAGGCTTAACCTCCAACACCAGTTGACCCGAGGCTTGACCTCCAGCACCAGTTGACCCGAGGCTTGACCTCCAGCACCAGTTGACCCGAGGCTTGACCTCCAGCACCAGTTGACCCGAGGCTTGACCTCCAGCACCAGTTGACCCAAGGCTTGACCTCCAGCACCAGTTGACCCAAGGGTTTGACCTCCAACACCAGTTGACCCAAGGCTTGACCTCCAACACCAGTTGACCCGAGGCTTGACCTCCAACACCAGTTGACCCGAGGCTTGACCTCCAACACCAGTTGACCCAAGGCTTGACCTCCAGCACCAGTTGAGACCAAAATTTTAAATTTTATTTTCGTATAGTTTTTCCTTGTCCCACTAACTTCATTTGACCTCAGCCTCCTTTTAACACCAGACACTAGTAAACCAAGGTCTGACCTTTGACCTCCAGTGACTTCATATGTGGAGTAACCCGAGAGGGTGGTATGGTATGTATTACACACACATCCATGCTGTGAATGTTAGTGGCTAGTGTTGACGAACATTCTCAATAACAAAATGAAACACTGGGGACGATGAGCTCAAACTGAATGCGTCATACGAGTGTAGGAGAGACAGGGAGCAAATATAAAAACATAAGAAAGGAGGAACACAGCAGGAGGCCTACTGGCCCATACTTGACAGATGTTTGTTTGTCAAACCCAAACCCACTAACAAAAACATTCACGCAATCCATTATCAGTGTTACCCAAGCAATAAGCTTTGATAACCCTATTAACTCAAGTGCAAGTCCCACTCAAATCTAACCCCTCTCAATCATCTACCTACTTACCTACCTGGAGTCTACCTGCAAAGCATTCCGGGGATCAACGCCCCCCGCGGCTCGGTCCATGACCAGGCCTCCTGGTGGATCAGGGCCTGATGAACGAGGCTTTTACTGCTGGCCGCACGTAGTCCAACATATGAACCACAGCCCGGCTGATCTGGTACTAACTTTAGGTTTCTGTCCAGCTCTCTCTTGAAGGCAGCCAGGGGTTTGTTGGTAATTCCCCTTATGGGTGGTGGGAGGCTGTTGAACAGTCTTGGGCACCGGACACTTACTGTGTTTTCTCGTAGTGTACTAGTGACGCCCCTACTTTTCATTGGGGATATTTTGCATCTCCTGCCAAGTCTTTTGCTTTCGTAGGGAGTGATTTCTGTGTGAATATTAAGGACCAGTCCCTCCAGAATCTTCCAGGTGTAGATTATGATATATATCTCTCACCTGCGCTCCAGTGAGTACAAGTCAAGTACTTCCAGGCGTTCCCAGTAGTTAAGGTGCAGTAAAGGTTCTCTGAACATTCTCTAGATTTGCAGTTTCACCTGCCTTGAATGGGGATGTTAATGTACAGCAGTATTCCAGCCTAGAGAGAACAAGTGATTTAAAAAAGATCATCATTGGCTTAGCATATCTTGTCTTGAATGTTCTCATTATCCATCCTATCAGTTTCCTCGCAGATGTGATAGTGGCATTGTTGTGGTCCTTGAAGGTGAGGTCTTCGGACATTACCGCACCCAGGTCCTTCACATCACTTTTTGCTTTATTGTGTGATTAGAGTTTGTAGTATACTCAGTCCTAGCTGTTTATCTAACTTATATTTGAAGGTACCCAAAGTTTAAGCTTCAATTAACCTACTAGATAGACTGTTCCATTCATCGACTTTTCTATTTCAAAACCAGTACTTTCCTACAGCCTTTCTAAATATACATTTATCCAGTTTGAATATATTATTTCGAGTTCTTTCTTGAAGGTATATCCTCAGAACCCTATTTTTAACTCCCTTATTTCTACCCATTTTCCACTTAGGCACTTTAGTCATGTCTCCCTCCATTTTATGCCTTACAAGTAAATGTAGGTTAAGGGATTTCAGTCTCTTCTCAAATACTTTTTTATAATTTTCAAAATCCATAACAAAAGCCACATATGCTGTATTCTTTTCAAGATTAATGGACTGATTACAGTGCTAGTCACGGCATTATGCCAGGTAGCAACCATTACCATGACGTCACGGCCACAGTGCTCACGTGGCTGCCGTGGTGAGAGGAAGTGTTGCACTTTTGTCTCTCATCTGCCCCATATTTTGTCTGGTGTTCCCATTGGTTTTGGGGATATACATGTTTGATTATGGGTGAAAGGAAGTCTTTAACACCTGAAACTATAGCTCAAACCATAGGGCTTCACAAAGCTGGGCACCAGAATTATGAAATAGTGGAGAATGTTGGTGTGTGTGAGCGTTCAGTGAGGAACTTGGTGCAGCATTTTAGGCTGGTGGCGGTGTCGAGATACTGTCTGCCAAACCTCAGCCTGGCCCCTCGAAGAAGACATCTGTTCGTACCTTAACTGTGTTAAAGAAGCAGTTAGAGAGTACACCTAAGATAACTATTTGAGAACTGAAAGAAAAGAACCCACATCTTCTCTCAGAGGTGTCTGTACGAACTATTAGCAGACGTGTGTCAGAACTGGGCTACAGTAGTCACTGCCAGGTTAAGAAACTGATCCTCTCCAAGCCACCGAAGAAATGTAGGCTGGATTATGCAAAGAAATATCATCACTGGAATCCTCAACAGTGGTCTGAAGCACTTTGGAGTGATGAAGCAACCTTCACTGTCACCTGTAACTGTGGGGGACACGTGTACCAGCCCAGAGGTAGTGACCTGCTAGACCCATGCTACACCTGTGACCACCAAACACCCAGACTCACTCATGGTTTAGGGATATTTTAGTGCTCAGAGTGTTAGTGAACTCATTGTGCTTCCCATAAGCCAGTATATGAACCAGTATAATTACCTAGAGTTATTGTGTGACAATTTACCTGAGGCGTTTGACAAGTGTGGGGCTATGGTTTTTATGCAGGACGGTGCACCGTGTCATACCACCAAATCTGTAGTTCATTGGCTTAAGGACTGTGAAGTGAGGTTCTTTAATGACTGGTCAGGCAGTTCCCCAGACCTAAACTCTATTGAGAACCTCTGGCCAATAGAGACACGAAGTTTACTGGGCAAGGATATCAGTTCCATCCCGTGGCTGGAGGCTGCTCTGCATGAGGCATGGAATACTATACCTCCCCAAACCCTCAAGAATTTGTGTGAGAGTCTTCCTATACGGCTGAGGGACGTGATGAAGTGTAAAGGATGCAGCACCAAGTATTAAAACCTCTGTAAGTGTGCAAATATATTATAATCTTTCATGGTATGTGTTTGTTTTGGTACGTGTGTGGGGGAGGGGCGGCATAATTCCGTGACTAGCACTGTACATCGACTCCAGGCTGAGGGACTGATTACCTTAAACTCCTTCTGATCTTCACCATTTTTCTTTGTACAGAACTGATAGTCACTGTAGCGAATCATTTCTTCACTGAAGGTACTCAGGCGTTGCACATATGTCTAATTTACTAACTTGTCTGTTCTCTGAACCATTTATGTACAAAAGCCACATTAAGTGACGTTAGTTGAGGGAGATACAACACACCGACCCTGTGCTCAGGGAGAAATTAATCGGCGTAGATTGTTAACTCAAGATGAGTTTTTCACAAACAAGAATGGAAATGTTGCCGACGTCTCAGTTACTGACGTAACTCTAATCCCACTTGGAAGCCACTGAAAGCATGTCTGAATAAAAATTGAAAGAAACTGTTATATTGTGCTTTAAATATTCTGAGGAGGAGCCTGGACACTGGAGCCGTCTCACGGTCATTTAAAACCACCAATATACTCATAGCCTCACTCCGCGAAGATGGCAGGAGAACTGCTGTAGAAGAATCTATAGACCGATAGCACAAACATTACCAGGGTCTTTGAAAGGATTTTAAAATGCAGGACTACCAGTCTCATGGAACCACAACAGCTGCACAATCTAGGACAGTTGAAGACTAAGACACATGTGCAACAGTTGGGTATTTTTATTAATGAAACGTTTCGCCTACACAGTAGACTTCTTCAGTAACATACAGAGGGAGCATTAGTGATGAAATAAAGATGATGTAATCAGTCCATCTACCTTGGAGAAAAAGTCAGTCCCTCTTGGTACAGAGGACATCATCTGTTCTTCGTCACGTATCTAGTAGTTATGAGTGGGAAGGGTTGGAGTCCAGAAGAACCTGCCTTCTTACTTCCACTAGTGAATCCCGTTCCCTACAACGTCTTCGAGATCTTCCACCTCGCCTTCCACCGTATTTAAGACTTCGTTCTCATGCTTCAGCTTCATATCATTCCAGACCATGGAGCGGAACTCTTCTCCAGGCTGTGGGACTGACCACCTCAAATACTTTGTCTCCTAGGTTGATGGACTGATAAATCATTTTTATTTCATTACTACTGTTCCCTCTGTATTTGACTGAAGAAACCTAATATGTAGGCGAAACGTTTCATCAATAAAGGTACCCAACTGTTGCACATGTGTGTTAATCTTCAACTTGTCGGTATTTTATACCATTTCAACATTCTAGGGCAGTATGGGCTTAGAACAGGTCGCTCCTGCGTTTCCCAGCTTTGCAAAGGCCCCATCCTTTTCTTAATCCTCATATCTATCATAGAGATGTAAACCGTGTCTTCCTTTGCTAACAATTGTAACAAAAAAGAATAATAGTAAACGGAGTGAAATTAGGGGCTGTCACAGTGAAAAACTTCGTACTTAAGGCACAATACTCGTCCTACCTCTCGCTCTTGTTCTTATATCCAACATTGACAGGGACATAAATCATAACATCGTATAATCTTTTGCAGAAAATATTAAAATTTATACGACAGTGCCATTTAAACTAACTCTTCAAGGTGATATACATAAAGTCTTCTAGTGGGTCATTGATCGCAATATTATGTTCAGTGAGAGCAAATTTCAGTTACTACACTATGGAAAAGCAATGGAAATGAAGACAGGATCAAAGTATTACCGAACCGAAACACACAACAGATGTTATCAAGCGATAATTTTAGAGGATCTCACATTCAAGGACCACAATAATGTGATCATTACACCTGCAAGGAAAATAAGCTAGATAACCAGAACATTCAAAATAAAGAGATGCTGAAATTCTTCAGGATTAATTACTACTGACAACCGAAACTGCAGAACTGGAGAACGTAAAGAGAATTTTCACTGCTCATTTTAATTCAAACACTTGAATTACTGGGAATACTTGAAGTCTCTCGAACTGTACTCCTTGGAACGTTGGTGAGAAGATGTATAATAATCTGTATACTGAACAATTCTGAAGGAATTGATCTCAGAACTGCACACTAAAATAACTCTATTTGAAAGCAAGAGACTCAGCGGAGAGTGCAAAATTCCTTCACTGAACGAAAGCTCAGTGAAGGTAAGGGAACCAAGACTCTTGAATACCCCTTCACGAAAAAACGGAATTACCAATAAATCTTTAGCTGTCTTCAGGAGGAAACTTAATAAGTTCCTTAATTAATTTCCTGATCAGCTGGACTGTAGTGCATATGTTGGTGTTCATGTGAGTGACACCAACAGCCTGGTAAATCAGGCCAACAACTAGGAGGCCTGGTTTGTGAGCTGTCCGCAGGTGGGGGGTGCGATGATCCCCGAAACCGACTATGGGCAAGTTACAGGTTTCCTGGGGACGGTAGTGGTTAGTTTATTGCTTTGGTTTGTCAGTCCTCTGGACAGTAGTACAAGAACGTGAAGACGCACAAAAAGGCCTAAGAGGGAATACCAGGAGAATATATGGGTATATATTTACAATTTACATAGATTATCGGCATAGTTGCTCAAGATGTTTGAAAAGACAGTTTAATTTACGCCAGTGTTAAGGTTCTCAAAGCGTGTGTATAAGTCAGTTGAGGAAAAGACACGGGCTGCACAAGCTGTTTTTTGACAACATTCCTCTCTGTAACTGGAAAGATACAAATGCAAAGACTAGGACATTTTATTGTAAAAGTTTAAGTCTGGGACCTTGGTCACTGAAAAATGTTCATACGGGTTGAAACAAAGTTGTTTGAAGGCAGGTGACAAGTGCCGACAGTGTGGACGACACGGTGTGTGAAACATGGGTTGTAAATGTTGCAGCGAGGAGGAGGAGGCTGGAGGCAGTGGAGATGTCGTGTCCAAACCAACACAATGAGAACAATGTGTAGGTTTGGAGATAAGGATGAGGTGCGGGGTTACTAAAAGTATTATCCAGAAGGCTGACGAGTTTTTGAGGTGGTTTGGACATTTAGAGAGGATGGATAAAATAAGATGAAATAGAGTGTGTATAAGTCTATGGTGGAGGGAAAGCTGGGTAGGGGTCGTCCGAAGAAAGGCTGGGATGAAAGAGTAATGGAGGTTTTGTATGCGAGGGGCTTGGACATCCAGAAAGGATGAGTGTGTTAGATTAAGTGGGGTCCCCAAAAGGAAAATTTTTTAAAAATTTTTTTGGGGGGGGAAATTTAAGGGGGGAATTTGGGGGGGCTTTAAAAAAAAAAATTTGGGGTTTGGGTTTTTTTGGGGTGGGGGGGGTCCCCGGGGTGGGGGAAGGGTTTGGGGGGGGTTGGGGTTTTTGTGGGGGTTTAATTTTTAAAGGGGTTGGGGAAAAAATTTTGAAAAGGGGGGGGGGGGGAAAAAAAATTTTTAAAGGGGGGGAATTTTAAAATTGGGAAAAAAGTTTTTTGGGTTTTAGGGGGGGTTTGGGGGGGGTTGGGAAGTTGGGGGGGTTTTTAATTTTTGTTTGGAAGGGGTTTTGGGGTTTGGAATTTTTGTGGGGTTTTTGGGTTGGGGGCCTGGGGTTTTTTTAAAAAAGGGTTTTTGGGGGTTTTGGTTCGGTTTTTAAAAGGGTTTGGGGGCGTTTTTAAGGGCCCCCCCCCCCGGGGGGGGGGGGGGTTTTTAATGGGTGTTGGGGGTTAATGGTTTGGGTTGCGGGTTGTAGGGTTTTGGGGTGTGATAGTTTGGTGTTTGTGATTGTAAAGGTTTGGGTAAATAGGCAAAAGGAGGTGGTTGTGCTGTAGCGGTGGGGTGGGATGGTTGGTAAATTGGTAATGGGTTAGGTTTTGGGGAGGTTGTGGTGTGTTTGGTTGGTTGTAGGTGCGGAGTAATGTTGAGTGGGGAAGGGTAGAGGTAATTTTAAAAGTTTGGTAATTTTTAAAGTAATTGGTGGGTTGAATGGTTTGTGGTGTTGAAGACGTTTATTTGCGTTGTTGGATGTAAGCGTGTGTTGTATGGATGGAAGGTGTGAAGGTTTGTGATTCCTTGTTAATGTCGTGGGTATGAGTTGGGGAAAGTTGTAATGTTTGTGGGGGTTATACATTTTAGTGTTGTAGTTATAAGTCTGGGATTTTGGTGTCAGCTGGATGTGTGCTAATGGTTTTTGTGAGGTTGACACATGTGGTTTGTGATGGCTGTTGGAAGGGTCCGCATGTGTGGGGGTTGCGTGTTTGTGAAACGATGGTTGTAATGGTTTGCTGGGGAGTTTGTAAGGGTTTTTTTGCTGGTTGTAGGTATGGAGTGTCGGTGAAGCGCACAAATGAGGGAATAATGTGTAGTTTGGGATAATGGATTTGAGTGCGGATAGTTGTAAGGGTTTGGGCAGTTTTTGAGTGTTAAGGTTTGGCGTGTGTTGTAAGGGTGGGTGGTTGGAATGGGTTTGTGGGCTGGGGTATGGTAAAGGGTTTGTGTCTGTCCTGGAAGATAGGTGGGTGACAGTGTTATGTAATGGTTTTGTGGGACGGTTGGTAATGAATTGTGTGTATTAATGGGTTTGGTCAAAGTGTGTTGGTAAGGGTTTTCGATGGTGACATGGGTAATTGTGGTAGGCGTGTGTTGGTAAATGGGTTGTGGTAGGAATGTTGGTAATGGAGTTTGAGGGGTGTAGGAGTGGAGTGTGTTGAACATCGGCAGGGTGGTGTTGGTATGGAGTAAATGGTGGGTGTGTTTAATGAGTTTGTGGCTGACGTTTGTTGGTATGGGTTTGGGTGTGTGTGGATGGTTTGTTGTAATGGGTTTGTGGTGTGTGGTAATGGTTTGTGGTGCGTTGTTGGTAATGGGTTTGTCGGGGTTGTAGGGTTGTGGAAGGGTTTAATGGATGGTTTTGTATGGGGGGCTGTGGTTATCGAATGGGTTGTGTGGTGTTGTTAATGGGTGGGATGGTTGGTAATGGTTGGTGCGTGTGTTGGTAATGGGTGTTGATGAAGGTGGGGCGTGTTGTATATGGGTTTGTGGCTGGGTGTGTTGTAAATGGGTTTGTGGTGGGTGTGTTGGTAATGGGTTGATGTGTGGTTGGATGGGTTTGTGTGTGTGTAATGGTTTGTGGTGCGTGTTTGGTAATGGGTTTGTGGGCGTGTGTTGTAATGGGTTTGTGGCGCGTGTGTTTTAATGGGTTGTTGTTGGGTTGGGGCGTGTGTTAATGGGTTTGTGGCGGTGTGTGTAATGGGTTTGTGTGCGGTGATGTTGGTGTAATGGGTTTGTGGGCGTGTGTAATGGGGGTGGGTGTTGTGTTGTGGGCGTGGTTGGTAATGGGTTTTGTGGTGCGTGTGTGGTAATGGGTTTGTGGGGGTGTTGGTAATGGGTTTGTGGTGCGTGTGTTGGAATGGGTTTGTGTGGGGTGTTGGTAATGGGTTTGTGGTGGGTGTGTTGGTAATGGGTTTGTGGTGCTGTGTTGGTAATGGGTGTTTGTGGTGGGTGGGTTGGTAATGGGTTTGTGGTGGTGTGTGTTGTAATGGGTTTTGTGGTGTTTAGTAATGGGTTTGTAGTGTGTTGGTAATAGGTTTGTGGTGCGTGTGTTGGTAATGGGTTTTTGTGGTGTGTGTAATGGGTTTGTAGTGTGTGTTGGTAATGGGTTTTTGGTGGTGTGTGTGGTGATGGGTTTGTGGTGCGTGTGTTGGTAATGGGTTTGTGGTGTGTAGAAATGGGGTTTGGTAGTGTGTTGGTAATGGTTTGTGGTGCGTGTGTTGGTAATGGGTTTGTGGTGCTGTGTTGGTAATGGGTTTGTGGTGCGTGTGTTGGTAATGGGTTTGTGGTGCGTGTGGTTGGTAATGGGTTTGTGGTGCGTGTGTTGGTAATGGGTTTGTGGTGCGTGTGTTGGTAATGGGTTTATGGTGCGTGTGTTGGTAATGGGTTTGTGGTGCGTGTGTTTGTAATGGGTTTGTGGTGGGTGTGTTGGTAATGGGTTTGTGGTGGGTGTGTTGGTAATGGGTTTGTGGTGCGTGTGTGGTAATGGGTTTGTGTTGCGTGTGTTGGCAGTGGGTTTGTGGTGCGTGTGTTGGTAATGGGTTTGTGGTGCGTGTTGGTAATGGGTTTGTGGTGGGTGTGTTGGTAATGGGTTTGTGGTGTGTGTGTTGGTAATGGGTTTGTGTGTGTGTGTTGTAATGGGTTTGTGGTGGGTGTGTTGATAATGGGTTTGTGGTGGGTGTGTTGGTAATGGGTTTGTGGTGGTGTGTTGGTAATGGGTTTGTGGTGGGTGTGTTGGTAATGGGTTTGTGGTGGGTGTGTTGGTAATGGGTTTGTGGTGGGTATGTTGGTAATGGGTTTGTGGTGGGTGTGCTGGTAATGGGTTTGTGGTGGGTGTGTTGGTAATGGGTTTGCGGTGCGTGTGTTGGTAATGGTTTGTGGTGCGTGTGTTTGGTAATGGGTTTGTGGTGGTGTGTTGGTATTGGGTTGTGGTGCCTGTGTTGGTAATGGGTTTGTGGTGGGTGTGTTGGTAATGGGTTTGTGTGGTGGGTGTGTTGGTAATGGGTTTGTGGTGGGTGTGTTGGTAATGGGTTTGTGGTGGGTGTGTTGGTAATGGGTTTGTGGTGAGTGTTGGCATTGGGTTTGTGGTGCGTGTTTTGGTCAATGGGTTTGGGTGGGTGTGTTGGTAATGGGTTTGTGGTGGGTGTGTTGGTAATGGGTTTGTGGTGGGTGTGTTGGTAATGGGTTTGTGGTGGGTGTGTTGGTAATGGGTTTTGTGGTGGGTGTGTGTTGGTAATGGGTTTGTGGTGCGTGTGTTGGTAATGAGTTTGTGATGGGTGTGTTGGTAATGGGTTTGTGGTGGGTGTGTTGGTAATGGGTTTGTGGTGCGTGTGTTGGTAATGGGTTTGGTTGTGTAATGGGTTTGTGGTGCGTGTGTTGGTAATGGGTTTGTGGTGGGTGTGTTGGTAATGGGTTTGTGGTGGATGTGTTGGTAATGGGTTTTGTGGTGCGTGTGTGGTAATGGGTTTGTGGTGCGTGTGTTGGTAATGGGTTTGTGGTGCGTGTGTTGGTAATGGGTGTTATGGCGCGTGTGTTTGGTAATGGGTTTGTGGCGGGTGTGTTGGTAATGGGTTTGTGGTGGATGTGTTTGGTAATGGGTTTGTGGTGTGTAGTTAATGGGTTTGTAGTGGTGTTGGTAATAGGTTTTGTGGTGCGTGTGTTGGTAATGGGTTTGTGGTGCGTGTGTTGGTAATGAGTTGTTTGTGGGTGGGTGGTGTGTTGGTAATGGGTTTGTGGTGGGTGTGTTGGTAATGGGTTTGTTGGTAATGGTGGTTGTTGTGGTGCGTGTGTTGGTAATGGGTTTGTTGGTAATGGGTTTGTGGTGCGTGTGTTGGTAATGGGTTTGTGGTGCGTGTGTTGGTAATGGGTTTATGGCGCGTGTGTTGGTAATGGGTTTGTGGCGGGTGTGTTGGTAATGGGTTTGTGGTGGATGTGTTGGTAATGGGTTTGTGGTGGTTAGTAATGGGTTTGTAGTGTGTTTGGTAATAGGTTTTGTGGTGCGTGTGTTGGTAATGGGTTTGTGGTGCGTGTGTTGGTAATGAGTTTGTGGTGGGTGTGTTGGTAATGGGTTTGTGGTGGGTGTGTTGGTAATGGGTTTGTTGTAATGGGTTTGTGTGCTGTTGTTGGTTTAATGGGTTGTTGGTAATGGGTTTGTGGTGCGTGTGTTGGTAATGGGTGTTGGTATGGTGGGTGTGTTGGTAATGGTTTTGATGGTGGGTGTGTTGGTAATGGGTTTATGGTGCGTGTGTTGGTAATGGGTTTGTGGCGGTGTGTTTGGTAATGGGTTTGTGGCGGTGTTTGGTAATGGGTTTGTGGTGGTGTGTTGGTAATGGGTTTGTGGGTGTGTGTTGGTAATGGGTTTGGGTGGGTGTGTTGGTAATGGGTTTGTGGTGCGTGTGTTGGTAATGGGTTTGTGGTGAATGTGTTGGTAATGGGTTGTGGTGCGTGTGTTGGTAATGGGTTTGTGGTGCGTGTGTTGGTAATGGGTTTGTGGTGGGTGTGTTGTAATGGGTTTGTGGTGCATGTGCGTGTGTTGGTAATGGTTTGTGGTGCGTGTGTTGGTAATGGGTTTGTGGTGGTTGTTGGTAATGGGTTTGTTGTAATGGGTTTGTGGTGCGTGTGTTGGTAATGGGTTTTGTTGGTAATGGGTTTGTGGTGGATGTGTTGGTAATGGGTTTGTGGTGCTGTTGGTAATGGGTTTGGGTGCGTGTGTTGGTAATGGGTTTGTGGCGCGTGTGTTGGTAATGGGTTTATGGTGCGTGTGTTGGTAATGGGTTTGTGGCGGTGTTGTAATGGGTTTGTGGGGTGTGTTGGTAATGGGTTTGTGGTGGTGTGTTGGTAATGGGTTTGTGGTGGGTGTGTTGGTAATGGGTTTTGGTGGTGTGTTGGTAATGGGTTTGGGTGGTTGTGGTTTGGTAATGGGTTTGTTGGTAATGGGTTTGTGGTGCGTGTGTTGGTAATGGGTTTGTTGGTAATGGGTTTGTGGTGGATGTGTTGGTAATGGGTTTGTGGTGCGTGTTTGGTAATGGGTTTGTGGTGCGTGTGTTGGTAATGGGTTTGTGGGCGGGTGTGTGTGGTAATGGGTTTGTGCGGGTGTGTTGGTAATGGGTTTGTGGTGGGTGTGTTGGTAATGGGTTTGTGGTGGGTGTGTTGGTAATGGGTTTGTGGTGGGTGTGTTGGTAATGGGTTTGTGGTGGGTGTGTTGGTAATGGGTTTGTGGTGGATGTGTTGGTAATGGGTTTGTGGTGGGTGTGTTGGTAATGGGTTTGTGGTGCGTGTGTTGGTAATGGGTTTGTGGTGGGTGTGTTGGTAATGGGTTTGTGGTGCGTGTGTTGTAATGGGTTTGTGGTGGGTGTGTTGGTAATGGGTTTGTGGTGGATGTGTTGGTAATGGGTTTGTGTGGTGTGTTGGTAATGGGTTTGTGGTGCGTGTGTTGGTAATGGGTTTGTGGTGGTGTGTTGGTAATGGGTTTGTGGTGGATGTGTTGGTAATGGGTTTGTGGTGGATGTGTTGGTAATGGGTTTGTGGTGGGTGTGTTGGTAATGGGTTTGTGGTGCGTGTGTTGGTAATGGGTTTGTGGTGCGTGTGTTGGTAATGGGTTTGTGGTGGATGTGTTGGTAATGGGTTTGTGGTGCGTGTGTTGGTAATGGGTTTGTGGTGCGTGTGTTGGTAATGGGTTTGTGTGTGTTGCGTTGTGGTGTTGGTAATGGGTTTGTGGTGCGTGTGTTGGTAATGGGTTTGTGGTGCGTGTGTTGGTAATGGGTTTGTGGTGGTGTGTTGGTAATGGGTTTGTGGTGCGTGTGTTGGTAATGGGTTTGTGGTGGTGTGTTGGTAATGGGTTTGTGGTGCGTGTGTTGGTAATGGGTTTGTGGTGGGTGTGTTGGTAATGGGTTTGTGGTGCGGTTGTTTCGTGTATGTTTTTAAGTAAACTGGAATTATCAAAGTAAATATTATGATTGAAGATGAACCAGATGTTTGTTGCAGAGTTCACTTGCAGACTTTACATAGCAAACCTCAGATATCTTTCAATAATATGTTTCAGTAGCTTGGGGGAAATATTAAAGATCTGCAGCTGTCAGAACTGCTTAAGAAAAAGTTTGAACATTGTCTTTCGGTTTCAAAAGATATATCTTTTCTTCTATAACGTCGGCGTTCATACTGTAGCCTCCCTCCCTCTTCTACTAGAGAGGAGGGAGGAGGGCTTGTAGACTTATGGGAAGAAGTGGGATTTCCTTGGTACAGGTAGGTATTTATAGGGGCGGGGGGAGGAGTGTTATACCGGGGAGGGAGGTGTAACAAAGATATTTCTCTGTTCTTCCCCCACCTCCCTCCAGTCTCTCTCTCCACTGAGACAGTATCCATCAAATACAACATAATTTAAAATAAGTTTTTCTAGTTTACTTGCAGTTAGACACAACCTATTTCATGTTTCTCCTCATTTATAATATCCCATAGCTCTGCTCTCTTTTTGTTTTACATCACTTTATATTAGTATACAAAATATGTACATATGTATCTGTCACTAATTTTTCTCCTTTCTCTGTGTTTCAGGTTGGTCCTGTGTTCGTTTCTCTGAGAAACAGTTTAATGGGTCAGTACCGCCTTGTTACTCTTTACTTCTCTCCTTTTGTAAGCTTTTTTTATTACAAGGAGATTCACTGCGAAAACCTCGAGTCACATAGGAACCAGAAACGTGGAGGGCTAAGATGATAGAGGTGGTACCCAAAAATCATATGCTTCAACATGTTAGGAACACTACTAGAGAGAAAGGAGAGGATATATCAGCAAGGCTATACCTTATATTCACCTTGAATAGTTCAGACATTGGGGAAAATTTTTCATTTTGTTCCTTCGGACGATCTTGTCTAATTTGTACCTACTTAGAGTCTTCCGATTATTTATCTCCTTAGCGCTCGCTCTAGCAATTTACCTTATGACGCTTCCGGAGATCATCGTCCCCGCCCCCTAGTCACAAACCAGTTCTGGTTATTGGCGTCATCGATTAGGCTGTTGGTGCTGGGGGCACTAACTCCAGCATACGCACCACAGCCCGGATGATCAGGAAATGATTTGAAGAATTAATCAAATTCCCTCTTGAAGACAGCCAGAGTGAGAGATATGGGAGGAAGTGCAGTGGGCACAATAAGGGAACACTGTATCAACATCCGTGGTCCCAGACTATTCAGCATCTTACCAGAAGATATCAGAAAAAGTGCTGGAACAAGTGTAGAAGTCTTCAAGAGGAAACTGGACAAGTATCTTCACCAGGTGCCAAATTGTCCAGGTTTGATGGATATGTGGGACAACGGGCCACCAGCAGCAACAGCCTGGTTGACCAAGCAAGCACCGGACGAGCCTGGCCCATGGCCGGGGTCCGGAAGTAGTAAGACTCGAAACTCATCAAAGGTATAGGTAAGGTAGGTAGGTAAGGAATTCATCAAAGGTAAAGGTAGGTTGTGATGAATGGTTTGAAAAACCGACAAGTTGAAGATTGAGACACTTATGCAGCATATGGGAATCTTTATTCAGGAAACGTTTCGCCACACAGTGGCTTCATCAGTCCAATACAAAGAGGAAGGCGTAAGGAGAGGAGGAGAATGAGGCAATCAGTCCCTCAACCTGGAGTCGATGTGTTCAACCTTTGGACGAAGACCTACTTCGACTAGTGGATGGTACCACTATGACCCCGCCTCCGCCTGCTTCACCTCACCTCACTACAGTATATAAGCCACGTCTACGGCCCTATACTGTACATTCTACAAGTTTGATGGACTGAACACATCGACTCCAGGTTGAGGGACTGATTGCCTCATTCTCCTCCTCTCCTTACGCCTTCCTCTTTGTATTGGACTGATGAAGCCACTGTGTGGCGAAACGTTTCCTGAATAAAGTTTCCCATATGCTGCATAAGTGTCTCAATCGTAAAGGTAGGTTATTGATACGACTTCGATATAGTAACTTAAATAAAATGGTCCTGGCTCCTAAATGGCTGCACAAATTGTTGTCTAGGGGCATTTAAATTACACTGAAAAAACACAGCAACGCTTGGGCCAGCATGCACTCGTACAAATTATGAAGCATGAGTGCAAATAATTAATATAGTGTTAGGAAGGATACAAAAACTCACCTATACAAAAATATACATACATAGAACTTGCAATCTACTCCAAAAAACCACCACACTCCAGTTCATATTAGCTCACTAGCACATTGCTGCTAGTGACACAAAATTTTTATATACATTGATAAACAGGGAGGCTCCATGACATACACCATTCCCCTTTCACTTCTGCCTGGTAGACTAGTTACCAGCAGGCAAAATCACCTATAGTATACACTAAAAAAAACCTAACCAACACCCACCGGTACATCTTGCTTCCTTTGTTGTGTGTAACCTACTGCCTACTTAACACACCTCTCATCTGCTCCTGTCCTGGCCACTCTGCCTGACTGACAGGAATAAAACGAGTCCGCTGTCAGTACAATACACGGAATATGACATTATATATGGAGCGTTATTTCTTATATAAATTTGTGCAATGTTTTAAATGCAGCACACTACATAATAGGTATACACGTATCTTATGTACGAAGGGATACCTTTACCTTAGAAGAGTTTCGAGAGTTTCAGTATTGGAGCCCGGCCATAGACTAGGCTCGTCTGGTGCTTGCCTGGTTAACCAGGCTGTTGCTGCTGGAGGCCCGCTGCCCCACATATCCATCACAGCCTGGCTGATCTGGCACCTAGTGAAGATACTTGTCTAGTTTCCTCTTGAAGACTTCTGCACTTGTTGTAGCCGTGTTTCTTCTGGTAAGATGCTGAACAGTCTGGGACGCCGGATGTTGATACAGTGTTCCCTTATTGTCCCCACCGCACCCTTGCTCCTCACTGGGTTTATTTTGCACTTCCAATATCTCTCACCGCAGTATATTATGGCAGTGTGCAGATTTGGGACCAGGTCTTCGAGTAGTTTGCAGGTATATATTAACATGTGTATCTCCTCCGCTCCACTGAGTACATGTTCAAGACTTGAAGGCGTTCCCAGTAATTTAGGTGCTTTACTGGCTCAATGCGAGCCGTAAACGATATCAGAAACACTGCTGAAACAAGTGTAGAAGTCTTCAAGAGGAAACTGGTCAAGTACCTCCACCAGTTGCCAGTTCGATCAGACTGTGATGGATATGTAGGTCAGCGGGTCGCCAGCAGTAACAGCCTGGTTGACCAGGCGAGCATGAAACGAGCCTATCCCAAGGCCAGGCTTGGGGAGTAGAAAAACTCTCGAAACTCATCAAAGGTATATCAAGAGGGAAGGTAGTAATCTTCCATATAATTTATTTGTTTGCGTATGTAACTCTACTGCCATCACTGTAAACATGTGCAGACGTCCTTTTTCCAAGCTGTTACGACTGACGCTCCATCACAGTTGTAGCAAGTGCTAAAGTGTGTGTGCGCGCGTGCGTGCATGTGTGCGTGTGTGTATATTCGCCTAATTGTACTCATCTAATTGTGGTTGCAAGGGTCGAGACTCAGCTCCTGGCCCCGCCTCTTCACTGATCGCTACTAGGTCCCTCTCTCTCTCTCTGCTCCCTGCGTGTGTGTCTACTCACTTAATTGTGGTTCAGGGGTCGAGACTCAGCTCCTGGCCCCGCCTCTTCACTGATCGCTACTAGATCCTCTCTAATTTCTTGACGTGCTTGACCAAGTGTGGATTCCAAACTGGTGCTGCATACTCCAATATGGGCCAGACATATATGGTGTACAGAGTCTTGAACGATTCCTTACTGAGGTATCGGAACACTGTTCTTAGGTTTGCCAGACGCCCGTATGCCGCAGCAGTTATCTGATTGATGAAAGCCTCAGGAAATGTGCTCGGTATTTTACTCACCCCAAGATCTTTTCCTCGAGTGAGGTTTGCAGTCTTTGGCCACCTAGACTATACTGTGTCTGCGGTCTTCTTTGCCCTTCCCCGATCTTCATGACTTTTCATTTGGCAGGGTTAAATTCAAGGAGCCAGTTGCTGGACCAGGCTTGTAGCCTGTCCAAGTCGCTTTGTGGTCCTGCCTGATCCTCGACCGATTTAATTCTCTTCATTAACTTCACATCATCTGCAAACAAGGACACTTCTGAGTTTATCGCTTCCGTTATGTCATTCACATATACCAAAAGCAGCACTGGTCCTAGGACTGACCCCTGTGGAACCCCGCTTGTCACAGGCGCCCACTCTGACACCTCGTCACGTATCATGACTCGTTGTTGCCTCCCTGTCAGGTATTCTCTGATCCACTGCAGTGCCTTTCCTGTTATGCTTGCCTGATCCTCTAGCTTTTGTATTAATCTCTTGTGAGGAACTATGTCGAAGGCTTTCTTGCAGTCCAAGAAAATGCAGTCTATCCACCCCTCTCTCTCGTGTCTTCTGTTACCTTGTCATAAAACTCCAGTAGGTTTGTGACACAGGATTTTCCTTCCCTGAAACCGTGCTGGTTGTCATTTATAAACTTCTGTCTTTCTAGGTGTCCACCACTCTCCTGATGATCTCCATGATTTTACATACTATACACGTCAGTGACACAGGTCTATTGTTTAATGCCTCGTGTCTGTCTCCTTTCTTAAAAATGGGGACTACATTTACCATCTTCCATACCTCAGGTAGTGGCCTTGTTTCAGTGAATGTGTTGAAGATTTTTGTCAGTGACACACGGCATCTCTGCTCCCTCTCTAGGGACCCATGGAGCGATGTCTGGTCCCACCACCTTTGAAGCATCACGTTTACATAGAAGTTTCCTCACCTCTGTTGTGTATATTTCATCCAGCACTTGTTGGTGTACCTCCCTATTCTGAATCCCTGGAGTCCTTCTTGTCTTCGCTGTAAATACTTCTTTAAATCTCACGTTGAGCTCCTCACATACTTCTTGGTCATTTCTTGTGAACTCTCCACCTTCCTTCCTCAGCCTGATTACCTAGTCCTTGACTGTTGTTTTTCTCCTGATGTGGTTATACAGCAGCTTCGGGTCAGACTTGACTTTTGATGCTATGTCATTTTCGTATTGTTGCTGAGCCTCCCTTCTTATCTGTGCATATTCGTTTCTGGCTCTTCGACTAATCTATTTTCTTGGGTCCTTTATCTTCTGTACTTCTTTGATTCTCTAGTGCACTTAGTTTTTGCCTCCCTACACCTTTGGGTGAACCAAGGACTCGTCCTGATCTTCCCAATATTTATGTTTCCCTTGGGAACAAACTTCTCTTCTGTCTCCTTGCATTTTGTCATAGTCCATCATTTCTTTTGCTAGTTTTCCTGCCATTTCTCTCTCCCACTGAACATCTTGCAGGAAGTTCCTTATGCCTGTGTAGTCCTCCTCTTTTGTAGTTTGGGTTTTCCCATCCTATTCCTGCTACCCTCTCCACTTGTAGCTCAACTATGTAATCAAAGCAAAGAACCACATAATCACTAGCTCCAAGGGCCTTTCACATGTGATATCCTCGATGTCTGAACTACTCAAGGTGAATACTTGCTAGGTCATCCTCCTCTCTCTCTCTTGTAGTGTTTCTAACATGTTGATGCATGAAGTTTTCCAGTGCCACATCCATCATCTTGGCTCTCCGTTTTGGGACCCTCCCTGGGGCTCCATGTTTTCCCAGTCAATCTCCTTGTGATTGAAATCACTCATAACTAGTAACTTTGCTCTCCCCATGTGAGCTCTTCTGGCCTCGGCTAGTGTGTCAACCATTGTTCTTTTGCTCTTGTCATATTCTTCTCTTGGCCTCCTGCAGTTTTGTGGTGGGTTGTACATTACTGCAATTACCACCTTATTGCCCTCAGACTGGTTTGTTCCTACTATGTAGTCCCTTTTCCCCATTCCATCCATTCCTTCCATTTCTTCAAATCCCCACAGGTTTTTAATGAGCAGTGCAACTCCTCCCCCTCTGCTCCTTCTATCTTTCCTCAGGATTTGGTAACCGGTTGGAAAGATTGCATCTGTTATCCTGGTGAGTTTTGTTTCTGCGAGTGCTATTATGTCTGGGGATGTCTCCTTGATTCCTTCATGCCACTCCTCACATTTATTTGTTATTCTGCCTGCATTTGTGTACCAAACCTTCAGTTTCTCTTCCAAAACTGTGGTCTGCAGGGTATGTTGGGGTTAGGGAAGTGGAAACCTGATGAGGAACTATGGGTGGTTGCTGTGGAGGTGGAGTTTGTAATGAGGTGGGTGGGGGCATTAAGCATGGCATGTGTGTTTTGGGTTAGAATGTTGGGTTGCATTGGGGTTGTTCTGGTTGGGGGTTTCTGTAGATGGTTGCAAGGGAGGTTGTATTTGATCTTCCTCCCAAATCTGGGTTCTCCTGTCCATTTCCATCTTCACCTCTCTTCCCTCCTTTCGTCTTTGTACCCTCTCTTTTAGTTTCTGCCTTTCTTCTCGTGTTCTGTCACGGTCGAGATACATCCCTCCGGTATGCTGAGATGTCCCTTAGTCTTGCTTTCTCTTGCAGGATCTTGTTTCAAGCTGCTTCTGCCTTGAAAATCACTTTGACTGGCTGGTGTCTTTGTTTTGCATACCCCCCTATTTTCAGAAAATTTCCCAGCTGGGTCATGTCATCTTCTCCTATTGCTTTCATGATGCATTCAATCACTTTTTTCTCCCCTTGTCTTCTTGCTTCTTAAGTTTCATCTTAAACTTCCTAGAGCCCATAAAGACTGATCTCTCCCTTTCATTCTCCCACTGCATATCCCTATGTAACCCCTGATTCGATTTAGTTGCCTCCATTGCAGCTTTCTTTTCTTTAATCTCTTCACTATCTGTTGTCCCTGCCCAGTGGTCTGTCATTTTTCCCTTCTCAGCTTTCCCTGGGCACTGCTGTGGTCTGTTAGAACCTCTACCTTTAACTTAGCTCTTTTATTTTCTATAGTCTCCCCAGTTGTTCCTGATGTGATCCTCTTTTTTTCTCGGGCTCCACAATGGTCTGACAGGGCCTCTGCATACAGTTTCACTCCTTTGTTCCCTAAAGTCTCCTTGTTTGTGACTGAGGTCGCAGTTTCTGATGTCATGCTCACATTGCTCTTTAGTTCTTTAGGCTGTTCCAGATTTTTCAGTTCCTCTTCTACTCTCTGAATCTTAGCCTCTGCTGCTGCAACTTGCATCTCCCACTTCCTGCTCTCAGTAGCTTTCCTCTCCCCCATTTTTATGCTAAGCTCTTCTAGCTTCCTTCCCCGCTCATGTTCCCTTTTCATGAGCTCTGCTACCCAGTCTTCCTTCTCAGACTCATCCTCCAGTCCCCTGTTTTTCCATCCTGATCTCTGGCAACCCATTTTGTTTTTGATTGCCGCAGAATGAAAAACTTATGTATATGTGTGTGGTTGTTTGTGGTGTGTTTGAGTGTGTGTATGGGAGGGGGCACAGGGAGGGATAGGAAGCTGGGAGAGAGGTGGGGAGGGGGAAATAGTGGGAAATATGGGGAGAGAGGGGAGGGAGAAGCAAAGGGGGAGAGAGAATGGGAGGGATAGGGGGGAAAGAGGGAGGGAGGGGGGAGAAGAAGGAGGAGGGTGGAGAGAGAGAGGGGGGATCAGGGGTGGGAGTGGGAGAGGGAGGGAGGTAGGTGGTGGGAAAGTGTGTGTGGGGGGGGGTCTGTATACGTGGGAATGGGTGGGCGTTAATGTGTGTAACTATATGAGTGTAGGTTTATTAAGTGTGTGAAAAGTAGTGGTTGGGATTGTGTGTTATGGTGTATGAGTGTATATGTGGAGTCTGCGTGACACGAGGTCTTCCGTGCTCCTCTGTCCTGACCTGACCCACACCCACCTACTAGTTTGTCTTTATGCTTTTCCATCTTCATAATCTAATAGACACCTGTCTGCTCGTCCTGTTCTACTATAAATTACCAATTGCTATATTCGTAATTGAGTACTTGATATCCTATTCTATATCGTACTAGGAGAGTTAGACAGTTCATAAACAGCTTGGCAGTAAATTGGAACTCAACACCCTACTCCCCAAAAATCACGCATAGGTAAGATAGTAAGATACTTGCGATGTAGCCTGTAGCAGCCTGTGGAATGTCCAACTCGATGCAATGTCCTGGTGTATATCCACTTCCGTTTCTTGTCGATATATAATATAACCTAGTCACTTTATTTCTTTCAGCGGTCACACATTTATTTCACTTTATCTTTCTTGGGTGACACGTAGCATGTCGCCTGGAGCACACTAAGCCTTCCCACTTGCACCACCAAATATCACTTTCTAGTTCACTTATAAAATTGTGGCTCTCCCCACACTTAGGTGGCTCAGGCACCTTGTAAATCTCTTCAAGGATTGTTCACTATCCTGACACACTTAATGGTCCATGCAGTACCCTTGGGTAGCCCTCAAAAACACTTACATTCATGGAGCACTAAAGCTGACTCGCGTGCGCAGTGTCCCTACTCTGTGTGTGTGCATTTGTATGTTCCAAATAGGGAAATCAGAACCAACAAAAATGATCCTAAATGGATGAACAATAGATTGAAACATCTCATTGGTCAAAAGAGAGGCATATATAGGCGAATCAGAAGAGGAAAGGGGCAGTAAAGGAATCAATATATTCAGTTAAAGAGAGAAATAAAAAAGGGAATAAGAAAAGGAAGAAGAGATTATGAGATTAAAGTTGCAAGAGAATTGAAGATTAACCCAAAAGGATTCTTTCGGGTATGCAGAAGTAAGATTAGGGACAAGACAGGCCCACTCAAAAGCTACTCTGGTCAGCTCACCGACAGTGATAAGGAAATGTGTAGAATTTTTAACACTTACTTCCTCTCGGTTTTTACATAGGAAGATACTAGCAATATTCCAGAAATAATAAATTATGTATAACAGGACAAATTATGCACGATTAGGGTCGAAGTGACATGGTCCTTAGACAAATAGATAAATTAAAACCTAACAAATTCCCAGGCCCTGATGAACTGTATGCAAGGGTTCTAAAGGAATGTAAAGAGGAGCTTAGGGAACCTTTGGCTAATCTTTTCAACATATCACTACAAACTGTATAGTGCCAGATAAGTGGAAAATGGCAAATGTGATACCTATTTTCAAAGCAGGTGATAGGTCCTTAGCTTCGAACTATAGACCAAAAAAGTGGGAAAATTTATGGAATCAATAATTGCCTAGGCAATTCATAGCCATCTTGAAAAAACATAAATTGATGAACGAATATCAGCACGGTTTTGCAAAAGGGCGTTCCTGCTTTATGAATTTATTAACTTTTTTTCACTAAAGTATTTGAGGAGGTAGATCATGGTAATGAATATGATATTGTGTATATGGACTTCAGTAAGGCTTTTGACAGGGTCCCACATCAGAGACTATTGAGGAAAATTAAGGCACATGGAATAGGAGGAGAAATTTTTTCCTGGATAGAGGCATGGTTAACAAATAGGCAGCAGAGAGTTTGCTTAAATGGGGAGAAATCAGAGTGGGGAAGCGTCACGAGCGGTGTTCCACAGGGGTCAGTGTAGGGCCCCTTGTTGTTCACGATGTACATAAACGACATAGATGAGGGGATAAATAGCGACATTAGGAGGTTTGCGATGACACCAAAATAGGCCGTCGAATTCATTCTGACGAGGACATTAGAGCACTCCAGCAAGATTTGAATAGACTGATGCAGTGGTCGGAGAAGTGGCATATGCAGTTTAATATAGACAGATGCATAGTTGTAAACATTGGACAGGAAAATAACCATGCCACATATAAACTAAATATTACTGATTGCGAAAAGGATTTGGGAGTTCTGGTTAGCAGTAATCTAAAACCAAGACAACAGTGCATAAGTGTTCGCAATAAAGCGAACAGAATCCTTGGCTTTATATCAAGAAGCATAAATAATAGGAGTCCTCAGGTTGTGTAAAGTAAAAGGACACAAGTGCAACTAATGTGACATTTATTGTGGCAACGTTTCGCTCTCCAGGAGCTTTATCATGGCTTGATAAAGCCATGAAAAACCGACAAGTTGAAGATTGAGACACTTATGCAGCATATGGGAATCTTTATTCAGGAAACGTTTCTCCACACAGTGGCTTCATCAGTCCAATACAAAGAGGAAGGCTGTCAGACACAGCAGCATCATGGGATCGTGTTACAAAGAATTCTTCAACACTTGTTCAACCTTTGGACGAAGACCTACTTCGACTAGTGGATGGTACCACTATGACCCCACCACCTCCTGCTTCGCCTCACCTCACTACAGTATATAAGCCATGTCTACGGCCCTATGCTGTACATTCTACAAGATTGATGGACTGAACACATCGACTCCATGTTGAAGGACTGATTACCTCATACTCCTCCTCTCCTTATGCCTTCCTCTTTGTATTGGACTGATGAAGCCACTGTGTGGCGAAACGTTTCCTGAATAAAGATTCCCATATGCTGCATAAGTGTCTCAATCTTCAACTTGTCGGTTTTTCAAACCATTCAACACACAGGTATACAATACCGACAAGATGAAAGTTAAGACACTTGTGCAACATCTGGTTATCTTTATAACCAGAAGGCCCTACTTCCAGGGGGGAATCCCCCCCTCCCTGACTATCCCCTCTCTGCTCAGTCTCTCTTCACTGACGCCTAATAAGCGCCATTCCCCTTTCCTGTGCTTAGAATCTCTAAAACCCAGGGTGTTGTAAACCCCCCTCCAAGGCTGAGGGATTTTACCCATCTTTTTTTATATTTCTTCTGTTTTCTAATTATGCCCAAGAATTTTTTGAAAAAGCCACTGGTGGCGAAACGTTTAAAATAAAGAAAACCCAATGTTGACAGTGACTATTTGCCTTATTACGTACGTTTAGGCTTGCTGTTTTGGGTTTTAAGGGGTTGTGCTCCCCAAAACCCCCAAGCCCTTTTTTGAATTGTATGGCAAAGTTCTAATTATTTAATTTTAAAATACAGGGTTAGGGACACTCCCGAGTTTCAGAACCTTTGCATTTATTACATTAAAACTGCATCTGCCACTTTTCTGACCAAAATAGTTTTTTTTTAAAATCCTCCTAAAAGTTCCATAACATAAGAACATAAAACTCTACTTTTTGAATAAATTATCCTATATTTTTGTGTCATGGGCGAATTTGCTCATTCACTAGTATTCCTCATCAAATCATTGATTATATTATTTATTTTCTGATAAAAAGCCAAGGATTCTGTTGCTTTATGGGGACATTATGCATGTTGTTTGGGTTTCAGTTTACTGCTAACCAGGACCCCTAATTTTTTTCACAATCCAAATTTTAAAGATCGACTTTATTTATTTTAATTTTGGGGCATGGTTATTTTCCTGTCCAAAATTTAGAAACTTTGTTTTGTTTTATTAAACTGCTCTCCCCTTTTCCCCGACCATGCATCGTCATTCAAATCTTCCTGGGTGCTCAATGTCCTCGTTAAAGAATTTTCGAGGCCTTTTTGGGTCATGGGCAAACTTTTTTATGTCGCTCTTTATCCCCTCATCATTCTTTTTTGTGATTGTGAACAAAGGGGGCCCAACATGACCCTGTAAAACACCGCTGGGGACGTTCCCCACTCTGTTTTCTCCCCATTTATCAAACTCTTTTGGCCTTATTTGTCAACCTGCTTATCTGGGGAAAAAATTCTCCTTTTAAATGTGCCTTAATTTCCTCAGTATCTCTGACGTGGGCCCTGTCAAACCTTACTAAATCCTAACACAATTCTATTCTTTTCCATGTTACCTCCTCAAATCCTTAGTGAAAAAGTTAAAAAATTTGTAATTCAGGAACCCCCCTTTGAAAAACCAGCTGAGTTTCGTATTAATTTGTGCTTTTCAAGGGGGCTACGAATGCTCGGCATTTTATTGTTTCCCATAAATTTTCCCATATGGAGGTTAGGCTTTTTGGGTTAAGATCGAATTAAGGACCTGTCCCCTCCTTTGAAAATAGGTATCACTTTGCATTTTCCACTTATTGGCACCATGCCGTCTGTAGTGATATTCAAAAAGATTGAAAGAGGTTTGTTAAGCCCCTCTTTACATCCTTTAAAACCCCGCATACAGTTCTCAGGGCCTGGGGATTTTGTTAGGTTTTAATTTATAAATTTCCCAAAGGGACCATGTCTTGTGACCCTAATGTGCATGTTTATTACATCCTGTTTACAAATTTTTTTATTTCGGGAAATATCTCGGTTTTTCCGAGAAAAAAGTAGGGAGTATTTTTAAAAATTCTACCTTTTCCCTTTCCGTCTGTGGCTGATCCGAGTAACTTTTGAGTGGGCCTATTTTTGTCCCTGATCTTACTTTGATATCGAAAAATTTTTTGGGTTGTTTCGTTCTCTTGCAATTTTAAACCCCTCTAATCTTTTTTTTGCTTTTTTTATTCCCTTTTTTATTTCTCTTTTTAAACTGAATATTGATTTTTTAAATTGACTTCCTCTTTGATTTGCCTTATATGCCTCTCTTTTGCCAATGAATGTTTAACTATTTTTTAAATCCTTTATGATTTTTTTGCTTGATTTGTTTTTCCTTTTTTGGAACATAAGTTGTCTGGCGCTAAAACTATACCCGGGAAAAGTCATTGGGCAATCATCACCACCTCCTACCTTAGTCGGTTTTTTCAGTTCAGCCCACCCAAAGTAATTTTTCAGTCCTATAAAAATCGCCAGGGAAGTCGGGGACGAGACTTGATTGCCTTATTGGGGAATTCCATAAAAATTTTTAAAACTGAGGATTTGTGATCACCCCCGGCTCATCATTAACCAAGATTTTTTTTTGTTTTTTCCCTATGGCAAGAACCAAGTCAAGCGGGTTATTTCCCCCCTAGGGCTCTGTCACAAACTTTTAAAAAAAAATCCAAAATCGTATAAAGAAAGTCATTTGATTCTAATTTTTGTCAAATTGCTCCAGTAAAATTGTCATAGTTGAAATTACCCTTTAGCACAACTTTTTCTTTGTAGAGGCCTTCAAATTTCATCCATGAAGTTTAGCACTCCCTATAAATTTGGGGCCCTGTAAATCACCTAAAATTATTTTTTTCAGGGCCCCTCGAGAAGCTGAAACCCAAAAACGATTCAGGGGCGACGCTTCTTTTTTTTATTCTTGTAACACAACACTTTAAATTATCTCTGAGACATCGTACCCACCACCCTTCCTGTTGACCCTGTCGGTGTGGAAAAATTTTAAAGCCTTGTAGTGACTTTTCGGAAGGCATCTATCTTTAGATTGAGCCAGGTCTTGTTATAGAATAATCAGTTTCCTCACTTGAATAATCTTAGCTCAGCTTTTTATTTCTTACACCCCGCATTGTATAAAGCCCTTTAAGGGAGTAGTCCCTTGTCCCCTTGCTGTTCCCTTTGTTTGCTGAATGATCTTTGTTTTTATTTTATTTTCAAAATAATGTCTTTTTACATTTACTGTTTTCAACCCTGTGTTGAAACTGCTGTTTCCCACACACCCCCATACCTCTTTCTATCATTTTAAAAAATTCATAGGCTTTTCAGCATTGGCCTCTCTTCGATTTTGCAAGAGCCCCCCCCCCCTGCCCCAGAAAGAGTACCCCATCCTTGCTACATATCTGTTTCCAAAAAAATTTGCCCACTGCCCCAATGAAGGGGGTTTGAAGTTCCTTGCGTACTGCTAGCCAGACTTTACACCAATTGCCCTAGACAACCTTCTTTCCCCAGCCCCCTTCTAGGCAAGATGCACATTAATTGGGCCCCCCCCTTGACTTAATTAAATCTATAGCTGGACCTGACTTATCTAGCCGCTCTTCCTCCCACCCTTCCCCAATTTTTTCCACACTCTGAGACGATAATAGGCTTGTTCCCATACCTGACATGATATTATCCAAAATGTCGACTAGTCACTAACACCCGCTCCCGGGAACACCTCTCTTTCCTTTTTATTCCCATTTAAAAAAAGGGATGGGCCATATATCTTACCTGTGAGTCACCAACTACAAGTATGCGCTTACCCCCTTTGCAGGGGAAATAGTCCCTTTTTTTCATGGCCATGAATACACTATCCTGAAGAACAGAGAAGCGATTTTCCCCACCTTTAAATTTCTCTTTAAATTTTCCCTTATCTTTTGCTCTTCCCATTACGGGAGCCCACTTTCCACTTGTATGGTGCTGGACTGCACCCCATCTGGTAGCCCCCATTCCCCTCCCCAACAGCCACCTCACACTCGCTCCCAACCCATAGAGGTGAAAAACCTTTACCCCCAAATTTTCTTGGAGAAGCAAGACTTCCCCCTTTACCCCTCCAAAACCTCAATTTTTAAAAAAACCGCAAAAGCAAGTATGGCTTTTTAACTGTCCCACTTCCCAAAGCAGCTCAGGGGCCCGGACCTCCGTCGACTGCCCGCCCCTGCCTCATCTTTTTGTATATAGGTTCTACTGTCTTCAGATTATGTCCCGGAATTGTATTTTAAACCCCTGGATGGCGAAACGTTACAATAAAAATACCCAGATGTTTTAATGTTTTTTAATACATTTTTTAATCCTTGGTTTGGCCTCATCTAGATTATCTGACAGTTTTGGCCCCCGTGGTACGAATGGGGTATAAAAAACTTGGAAAAGTACAAAGGAGGATGAAAGTTGATCCCATGTATCAGAAATCTTCCCCGTGAGAATAGATGAGGGGCCCCGAATCTGCACTCAGAAAGTCGTTTAAAAAAGGGGGGGGGATATATTGAGGTGTATAAAAGGAAAAGAGGAATAAAAAAGTGTAATAGCTACTAAAAAATCTGCCAAGACAGGCTCGCAGAATGGTTTCAAGTTTAAAAATTCAGTTTTAGGGAAAGGGTATGGAAAACACTGGTTTGGTAATAGAGTTTTGGATGAGCGGAACAAAGTCCCCGTATAGTTATAAGGAACTGTGTGTATTTTAAAAATAGGTTAGATAAATACACGAGGGGTGGGGGTGGGTGTAAGTTGGATGACTACTTTGCTACTGGGAGATGAAGTGCCCTTCCCTTAAGTGAAAGTGACCTGACCTAATAGGTTTGGGGATGGGTTAACCGGTAGAAAGGGCTGGGAGTGCTTCGCATGGGCCAGTAGGCCTGTTTTCAGTGTTCCCCTTTTTTATGTTCTTATGTGTTTTTGTTTTTTTTCCCAATACATGGGTTTTCCCGTTATGTTCTTGCAAGGTTTTGTTTGTAAAAAAGCATTCCCGTATGAGTCCACCCAAAACATGTTGAGTTTTCAAAGCAAGATCTGGGGGGGGGCACTTGACCTGGTGGTGTTGACGTCTTAAAGGGAGTGGTGAAAATCCCCAAAAGTAACCCGAGCATTGGGTGGTCTTACAGAGGTGCAAGGTAAAATGGGCCTTTCTTCCGGAAATTGTTGTGGGATGCCTGGGCCGCTTGTTTATGTTCTCATGTTTTCTGCTCCGTGTTTACATGTTTTCTACTTTCCTGTTTACCTTTACCATTCTGTGATGCTTTGGGGGGGACCCATCACTAGGGGTTTTAACCCCGGTGCCCGGGGGGGGGGAAGCAGGGGGAAAAGCGGCTTTGAGGGGGGACGGATTAGTCCACTTTTTACACCTAGGTGGATGTTCCCATTAGTTTCTTTTCCCAAAAAAGGTATTGTTTGTTAAAAACCTGCGGCTTTAAAGATGGGGTTTAGAAGAATCGTTGCATTTTGTTTTTTTCCCGTTTCCTGAGTTCACTGTACCTGTCTTGCCCACCTTCATTCTTTTTTCTACCTTTTTGGGGTTTCCGGAAAATCATTTCCTTTTCGACCTTGGAGTTCATCCGGGTCTCCGATTAAAAAAGCCTGGTCATTTGGCTGTTGTGCTTGCTGACGCTAGTCGACCAAGGTGTCCAGCCGGCTCAACACCCAAATGTTGGCGAAATTGTCACTTTTTACCCTTTAAGACAATGGCTTTTTGTTTAAAAATAAAAAAAAAAAGTCAGCACTGGATTTACATTATGAAAACGTCTCCCATATTGAGACCCGTTAATGTCTTGATACAGTTTCCCGGTGAGCAAAAAAATTTCAATTGTCGGTTTTGTACCATCTTTTTACCCAGTGCTTAGTGATATAATTTCCCATACATTTAAAGGTAGGTTGTTATCCCTAAAAGTGCCTGTGTTGGTAAAATGAAGATACCTGAAGGGTACCCGAGGGGCTTTTCTGGGAGGGCTGTAAACAGTCCTCTTGCTAATCGGGCATTTGTTTTTAGCTGTAAATTTAGGAATGATGTCTATGTTCGACCTTGGACGTGTTGGTGAGTCATTGCAATCCATTCCCTTTGATGAGATCTGAGTTATGAATGACTTTACTCGGTAAGTTTTTAATTTGTTGTGTCATGTCTTTCTTATTCTGTTAGAATAAGAAAGTTAATTAGTATTAGTGATTTAATGAATGCTGTGATGTTATCATAGTCTTAGGGATGTGGCATTATAGTCGAAAGTTGAAATGCTCTGGTTGTTACTAAAGCTACAGCCGGATTAAGATTTTGTAGGCTCTTGGGCTACAGGTACTGTGAGGTCCCCAGTGATATTTTCAAAAGGAAAAAAAAAATTCACAACAGTCAGCAGTTCATCATACACGTAATGTAATAACATACTGTAATTATAAACTTACAGCAGTAACTGTGAACACTTTACACTTAATCTCCAGAGGCCGTCCAGCTGGTGGAGGCCCCTGGGATGCAGCCTCTGAAGCCCATGACTTAATCCCGCCCTGATTGAAGACTGTGTCTAGTTGTAATAACACGGTTGGAAACAAGTGGCGGAACGACCTGTGAGTTTTAGGACCCTCTTGCCACAGGTTGAAGCCCCACTCGTTCCCTGGTTAGGCGAGTTGTGTAATACTTGCAGCCTTGGTTTGCTGTATACTTACTGAGTCCAAGACATTTAACATCTCTCTATGTAATAATGTTGATAGAATTACTGACAATGTGTTAGGTAAAAGGACACATGTGCAACTAATACGACATTTTTACTGTGGCAACGTTTCACTCTCCATGAGATTTGTCCAGCCGTTACAAATAATACCCGGAGTTACCTGGAGAGAGTTCCGGGGGTCAACGCCCCCGCGGCCCGGTCTGTGACCAGGCCTCATGGTGGATCAGAGCCTGATCAACCAGGCTGTTGCTGCTGGCTGCACGCAAACCAACGTACGAGCCACAGCCCGACTGGTCAGGAACCGACTTTAGGTGCTTGTCCAGTGCCAGCTTGAAGACTGCCAGGGGTCTGTTGGTAATCCCCCTTATGTATGCTGGGAGGCAGTTGAACAGTCTCGGGCCCCTGACACTTATTGTATGGTCTCTTAACGTGCTAGTGACACCCCTGCTTTTCATTGGGGGGATGTTGCATCGTCTGCCAAGTCTTTTGCTTTCGTAGTGAGTGATTTTCGTGTGCAAGTTCGGTACTAGTCCCTATAGGATTTTCCAGGTGTATATAATCATGTATCCCTCCCGCCTGCGTTCCAGGGAATACAGGTTCAGGAACCTCAAGCGCTCCCAGAGGGTATATATATATATATATATATATATATATATATATATATATATATATATATATATATATATAATATAGTATAAAGTGAGGTGCAAAGAACTTCATGCCACGTTATGTGGACATGTAACATAGGTATGTAACATAGCTATTACAAAAAAGTAATTTTTAAATGAAGATGTTAAGATTTACTCCTTTTGTAATAAAGAGTTCGGGATACATAAATACACACATTAATATAAATTAATCTTTAATATATATAAAAATCAACTATCTTTGGTCTAGAGGTATTTGAACTATGATATTTGTACATGTTACTATAATAAATTATAATTAGCATCTAACTAAAATAATTAATAACCCTACACAGGGTACAACTCTTGACACTACTGTCACTATATATATATATATCTCTATGCTAAAACAATAAATTATAAATAACATTTTTATAATAATAAATTACAATCAACTGCCTCTCACGACACGAAGTCAGTCACACGACACTGTTCAGTGTACACTACAACCAGGCCATCTTCAGTGTCCCACGACACCCTTTTCATCTCAGTGTTCCACTACGGTCCTGTGCATATCTCAGTGTTCCACTCCATCGTACGTCCCTCAGTGTCACACTACGGTCCTGGCCCAGTTCAGTGTAACACTCCAACCTTTTCTTCATGTAATGTCCCACTAAACAGCATCTGACGACTTCGGCCCACAGTTGATCAACGTAGACGGTGAGTCCACAGACATCACCGGTAGTCCATTAAATCCTCTCCAAAGGCGGTTGACACACCGCTAGCCGAACACCATGCTGCAAGCTCACTGAATGCGGCCGTCAAGTAACTGAGGCCAACAGACTCAGTGAGCTGCGGTGAGCGGTTCTTCTAACGCCAGTAGATAGGTACGATTCGTTGGTCAGGTACCTACTGCATAGACGTGTACTCCTGAGGAGTTCAGGTACTTATGTTGAAGCCAGTAGACGTGTACCCTTCGGTGGTCAGGTACCTACTGCTTAGGTGTGTACAGCGAGGCGCTCAGGTACATAATATTTCTAAAGCCAGTAGACGTGTACCCTTCGGTGTCAGGTACCTACTGCTTAGGTGTGTACAGCGAGGCGCTCAGGTACATAATATTTCTAAAGCCAGTAGACGTGTACCCTTCGGTGGTCAGGTACCTACTGCTTAGGTGTGTACAGCGAGGCCGTCAGGTACATAATATTTCTCAAAGCCAGTAGACGTGTACCCTTCGGTGGTCAGGTACCTACTGCTTAGGTGTGTACAGCGAGGCGCTCTGGTACATACTGTTACTAAAGCCAGTAGACGTGTACCCTTTCGGTGGTCAGGTACCTACTGCTTAGTGTGTACAGCGAGGCGCTCTGGTACATACTGTTACTAAGCCAGTAGACGTGTACCCTTCGGTGGTCAGGTACCTACTGCTTAGGTGTGTACCGTGAGGCACTCAGGCTCTTACTGCTCTAAGGCCGGCTCAGCAGCCCCCACATTGGGTTTGATGACGCACCCAGTGGTACTGCCGGCCGGCAGGTTAACTATTTAACCGCTAGTTTGGCAGGGGCCGCAACAATAGCCATGCTCCTACTGCTACAACCATGCTCCTGGCTGCTGCAGCCATGCTCTTGGCTGCTGCAGCCATGCTCTTGGCTGCTGCAGCCATGCTCTTGGCTGCTGCAGCCATGCGCCTGGCTGCTGCAGCCATGCTCCTGGCTACTGCAGTCATGCTCCTGGCTGCTGCAGCCATGCTCCTGGCTGCTACAGTCATGCTCCTGGCTGCTGCAGCCATGCTCCTGGCTGCTGCAGCCATGCTCTTGGCTGCTGCAGCCATGCTCCTGGCTGCTACAACCATGCTCCTGGCTGCTACAAACCATGCTCCTGGCTGCTACAACCAGCTCCTGGCTGCTGCAGCCGTGCTCCTGGCTGCTGCAAACCATGCTCCTGGCTGCTGCAACCATGCTCCTGGCTGCTGCTGCCATGCTCCTGGCTGCTGCTGCCATGCTCCTGGCTGCTGCAGCCATGCTCCTGGCTGCTGCAACCATGCTCCTGGCTGCTGCAGCCATGCTCCTGGCTGCTGCATACCTTACCTCGCTTGACCCTTTTAATTGTTAATTCTTTGCTTCTCTCTCATTATCTTTCTGCCATATGACAGAAGTGTTTCTGATCACTGAACGACGTAATGGTCACTTCTGGAGTATATCCGAGAATCTGTCTTTCTGCCAGGTAGCCAGGACACATCTCCATGCCAGGTTGCCAGGACACATCTCCCTGCCAGGTTGTTAGGACACAGCTGCCACTCGGCTCCTGGGATCAGTTCTGATAGGACGGGTGTGTCTGGTTCTGCCGCGCTCAGTGTGGCTGGCTGGCGTACTGTAGTTGTATGGTTGTCTTGTGACCCACTGCTGTTCACTGTTGTTCGTTGTCATGACTGTCTTCTGCTGTCATCTCTGTTGTGGTCTTATTACACTTCTGTGTTGGTGAGGAATATAAGTGGGTTTTTCTATGTTTTTCTTTATTTTTTGGTATTCTATGAGTTAATACTGGATAACCCCTGCAGTGTCGTTTGCGGTGCAGTCACTGACAGGGCAAGCTCATTAACCAGTGCAGTGGCTAACGCACTGGCCTGGAGTTTTACGACTCGCTTGCCGCGAGTTCAGTCCCCACCCGTACCGTGGTTTGTTTAACCAGCCTACTTATTGTGCTGTGGGCACATTAAGGGAACACTGTATCAATATTTGTGGCCCGAGACTACTCAACATCTTACCAGAAAACATCAGAAACACTGCTGGAACAAGTGTAGAAGTCTTCAAGAGGAAACTGGACAATCATCTTCACCAGGTGCCAAATCAACCAGGCTGTGATGGATGTGTGGGGAAGCGGGCCTCCAGCAGCACCAGCCTGGTTGACCAGATTAGCACCAGACGAGCCTGGCCCATGGCCGGTCTCCGAGAGTAGTAAGACTCGAAACTCATCAAAGGTATATCAAAGGAAGGAACTCTTACTGTCCCGGTGCTGAGATTAATATATCTTACGACATTCTCCCGAGGGAAGTGTCTTACTGTCCTGGTACTGAGATTAATATATCTTACGACATTCTCCCGAGGGAAGTGTCTTACTGTCCTGGTGCTGAGATTAATATATCTTACGACATTCTCCCGAGGGAAGCATCTTACTGTTCTGGTACTGACATTCTCCCGAGGGAAGTGTCTTACTGTCCTAGTACTGACATTCTCCCGAGGGAAGCGTTTTACTGTCCTGGTACTGACATTCTCCCCAGGGAAGTGTTTTACTGTCCTGGTACTGACCTTCTCCCGAGGAAAGTGTCTTACTGTCCTGGTACTGACATTCTCCCGAAGGAAGTGTCTTACTGTTCTGGTGCTGAGATTAATATATCTTATGACATTCTCCCGAGGGAAGTGTCTCACTGTCCTGGTACTGACATTCTCCCGAGGGAGGTGTCTTATTGTCCTGGTTACCTGGAGGTTATTCCGAGGATCAACGCCCCCCCAGCCCGGTCCATGACCAAGCCTCTCGGTGGAACAGGGCCTGATCAACCAGGCTGTTACTGCTGGCCGCACTCAGTCCAACGTACGAGCCACAGCCCGGCTGATCCGGCACTGACTTTAGATATCTGTCCAGCTCTCTCTTGAGGGCAGCCAGGGGTTTATTGTTAATTCCCCTAATGCTTGATGGGATGCTGTTGAACAGTCTTGGGCCCCGGACACTTACGGTGTTTTCTCTTAGTGTCCCAATGGCGCCTCTACTTTTATTTATTTTTTTATTAACACACTGGCCGATTCCCACCAAGGCAGGGTGGCCCGAAAAAGAAAAACTTTCTCCATTATTCACTCCATCACTGTCTTGCCAGAAGGGTGCTTTACACTACAGTTTTTAAACTGCAACATTAACACCCCTCTTCAGAGTGCAGGCACTGTACTTCCCATCTCCAGGACTCAAGTCCGGCCTGCCGGTTTCCCTGAATCCCTTCATAAATGTTACTTTGCTCACACTCCAACAGCACGTCAAGTATTAAAAATCATTTGTCTCCATTCACTCCTACCAAACATGCTCACGCATGCCCGCTGGAAGTCCAAGCCCCTCGCACACAAAACCTCCTTTACCCCCTCCCTCCAACCTTTCCTAGGCCGACCCCTACCCCGCCTTCCTTCCACTACAGACTGATACACTCTTGAAGTCATTCTGTTTCGCTCCATTCTCTCTACATGTCCGAACCACTTCAACAACCCTTCCTCAGCCCTCTGGACAACAGTTTTGGCAATCCCGCACCTCCTCCTAACTTCCAAACTACGAATTCTGTGCATTATATTCACACCACACATTGCCCTCAGACATGACATCTCCACTGCCTCCAGCCTTCTCCTCGCTGCAACATTCATCACCCATGCTTCACACCCATATAAGAGCGTTGGTAAAACTATACTCTCATACATTCCCCTCTTTGCTTCCAAGGACAAAGTTTTGTCTCCACAGACTCCTAAGTGCACCACTCACCCTTTTCCCCTCATCAGTTCTATGATTCACCTCATCTTTCATAGACCCATCCACTAACACATCCACTCCCAGATATCTGAATACATTCACCTCCTCCATACTCTCTCCCTCCAATCTGATATCCAATCTTTCATCACCTAATCTTTTGGCTATCCTCATAACCTTACTCTTTCCTGTATTCACTTTTAATTTTCTTCTTTTACACACCCTACCAAATTCATCCACCAACCTCTGCAACTTCTCTTCAGAATCTCCCAAGAGCACAGTGTCATCAGCAAAGAGCAGCTGTGACAACTCCCACTTTTTGTGTGATTCTTTATCTTTTAACTCCACGCCTCTTGCCAAGACCCTCGCATTTACTTCTCTTACAACCCCATCATAAATATATTAAACAACCACGGTGACATCACACATCCTTGTCTAAGGCCTACTTTTACTGGGAAATAATTTCCCTCTTTCCTACATACTCTAACTTGAGCCTCACTATCCTCGTAAAAACTCTTCACTGCTTTCAGTAACCTACCTCCTACACCATACACTTGCAACATCTGCCACATTGCCCCCCTATCCACCCTGTCTTACGCCTTTTCCAAATCCATAAATGCCACAAAAACCTCTTTAGCCTTATCTAAATACTGTTCACTTATGTTTCACTGTAAACACCTGGTCCACACACCCCCTACCTTTCCTAAAGCCTCCTTGTTCATCTGCTATCCTATTCTCTGTCTTACTCTCAATTCTTTCAATAATAACTCTACCATACACTTTACCAGGTATACTCAACAGACTTATCCCCCTATAATTTTTGCACTCTCTTTTGCCTCCTTTGCCTTTATACAAAGAACTATGCATGCTCTCTACCAATCCCTAGGTACCTTACCCTCTTCCATACATTTATTAAATAATAGGACCAACCACTCCAAAACTATATCCCCACCTGCTTTTAACATTTCTATCTTTATCCCATCAATCCCAGCTGCCTTACCCCCTTTTATTTTACCTACTGCCTCACGAACTTCCCCCACACTCACAACTGGCTCTTCCTCACTCCTACAAGATGTTATTTTTACTTGCCCAATACACGAAATCACAGCTTCCCTATCTTCATCAACATTTAACAATTCCTCAAAATATTCCCTCCATCTTCCCAATACCTCTAACTCTCCATTTAATAACTCTCCTCTCCTATTTTTAACTGACAAATTCATTTGTTCTCTAGGCTTCCTTAACTTGTTAATCTCACTCCAAAACTTTTTCTTATTTTCAACAAAATTTGTTGATAACGTCTCACCCACTCTCTCATTTGCTCTCTTTTTACATTGCTTCACCACTCTCTTAACCTCCTCTCTTTTTCTCCATATACTCTTCCCTCCTTGCATCACTTCTACTTTGCAAAAACTTCTCATATGCTAACTTTTTCTTTCTTACTAATCTCTTTACATCATCATTCCACCAATCATCTTCTTCCTCCTGCACCAGTTTCCTGTAACACAACTCTGCTGAACACTCTAACACTATTTTTAAACCTACCCCATACATCTTCGACCCCATTGCCTATGCTCTCATTAGCCCATCTATCCTCCAATAGTTGTTTATATCTTACCCTAACTGCCTCCTATTTTAGTTCATAAACCTTCTCCTCTCTCTTACCTAATGCTTCTATTCTCCTTGTATCCCATCTACCTTTTATTCTCAGTGTAGCTACAACTAAAAAGTGATCTGATATATCTGTGGCCCCTCTATAAACATGTACATCCTGAAGTCTACTCAACAGTCTTTTATCTACCATTACATAATCCAACAAACTACTCTCATTTTGCCTTACATCATATCTTGTATACTTATTTATCCTCTTTTTCTTAAAATATGTATTACCTATAACTAAACCCCTTTCTATACAAAGTTCAATCAAAGGGCTCCCATTATCATTTACACCTGGCACCCCAAACTTACCTACCACACCCTGTCTAAAAGTTTCTCCTACTTTAGCATTCAGGTCCCCTACCACAATTACTCTCTCACTTGGTTCAAAGGTTCCTATACATTCACTTAACATCTCCCAAAATCTCTCTCTCTCTCTCCTCTACATTCCTCTCTTCTCCAGGTGTATACATGCTTATTATGACCCACTTTTCACATCCAACCTTTACTTTAATCCACATAATCCTCGAATTTACACATTCATATTATCTTTTCTCCTTCCATAACGGATCCTTCAACATTATTGCTACCCCTTCCTTAGCTCTAACTCTCTGATACTCCAGATTTAATCCTATTTATTTCTCCCCACCGAAACTCCCCTACCCCCTTCAGCTTTGTTTCGCTTAGGGCAGGATATCCAACTTCTTTTCATTCATAACATCAGCAATCATCTGTTTCTTGTCATCCGCACTACATCCACGCACATTCAAGCATCCCAGTTTTATAAAGTTTTTCTCTTTTTTAGTAAAGTTCAGGAGGGTTACTAGCTTTTGCTCCCGCATTTAGTCGCTCATACGACAAGCATGGCTTACGGAGAAAGATTCTTTCCACTTTCCCAGGACATAGAGAATAAGAAGAACAGAGCTATAGAAAAGGAGGAAAACCTAGATGTATGTATGTGGCTTGGTGGCCTGTGTTACGCTCTCATTCACACGGTGAGGGCCTGGTATCGATTCCCAGCCAAGTAGAAACATGGACGGTTTCTTTCACCTGTTGTCTATGTTCCCATCAGTAAAATGGGTAAACCTGGGTGTTATCGACTGGTGTGGGTGCATCCTGGGACACTGACTAAGGAGGCTGTAAGACCGCGGGCGTTGACCCCGAACTTCCAGTAATCTCCAGTATGTATGTATGTATTATATATATATATATATATATATATATATATATATATATATATATATATATATATATATATATATATATATATATGCATGTGCGTGTCTGTGAAGTGTGACCAAAGTGTTAGTAGGAGTAGCAAGATATCCCTGTTATTTACCCTGCCCAGTCTTTTACTTTCGTAGGGAGTGATTTCTGTGTGCAGATTCGGGACCATTCCTTCCAGGATTTTCCAAGTGTAGATTATGATCTCTCCTGCGTTCCAACGAGTATAAGTCGAGTGCTTCCAAGCGTTCCCAGTAGTTAAGGTGCTTGACAGAACTGATACGTGCAGTAAAGGATCTCTGTACACTCTCTAGATCTGCAGTTTCACCTGCTTTGAATGGAAATGTTAATGTACAGCAGTATTCCACCTAGAGAGAACAAGTGATTTGAAAAGGATCATCATTGGCTTGGCATCTCTCATTTTGAACTTTCTTATTATCCATCCTATCATTTTCTTTGCACTTGTGATTGTGGCACTGTTGTGATCCTTGAAAGTGAGATCCTCAGACATTACTACTCCCAGGTCCCTTACATTATTTTTCCGCTCTATTGTATGGCCGGAGTCAGTAGTATACTCTGTTCTAGTTATTATCTCCTCCAGTTTTCCATAACGGAGTAGTTGGAATTCGTCCTCATTGAACATCATATTGTTTTCTGTTGCCCACTGAAAACTTTGTTTATATCTTCGTGGAGGTTAACCGCGTCCTCAGCAGATGACAGCCTCATGCAGATCCTAGTATAATCCGCAAAGGATGATACGGTGCTGTGGTGTATATCTCTGTTTATGTCTGATATGAGGATGAGGAATAAGATGGGGGCGAGTACTGTGCCTTGTGGAACAGAGCTCTTCACTATGGCAGCCTCCGATTTAACTCTGTTGACCACTACTCTTTGTGTTCGATTTGTTAGGAAGTTGAAGATCCATCTCCCCACTTTCCCAGTTATTCCTTTAGCACATATTTTGTGGGCTATTACGTCATGATCGCATTTGTCAAATGCTTTTGCAAAGTCTGTGTATATTACATCTGCATTCTGATTTTCTTCCAGTGCATCCAATGCCATATCATAGTGATCCAGTAGTTGAGAGGCAGGAGCGACCTGCCCTGAACCCATGTTGCCCTGGATTGTGCAGATTTTGGGAATCCAGGTGATTTGCAATCCTGCTTCTTAGCACTCTCAAAGATTTTTATGATGCGGGATGTCAGAGCTATTGGTTTATAGTTCTTAGCTAATGCTTTGCTGCCACCTTTATGGAGTGGGGCTATATCCGTTGTTTTAAGTGACTATGGAATTTCACCCATGTCCAAGCTCCTCCTCCATAGTGTACTTAGGGCATGTGAGAGGGGTTTCTTGCAGTTCTTAACGAATACAGAGTTCCACGAGTCTGGGCCCGTGGCTGAGTGCATGGGCATGTCGTCAATGGCTTTTTCGAAGTCTATTGGAGTTAGGGTAATGTCGGAAATCTGGCATACATTTATGGAGTTTTGAGGCTCATTAAGAAATCATTTGGGTTGTCGATCCTCAGACTTAGTGGCTCACTAAACACAGAGTCATACTGGGATTTCAGTATTTCACTCGTTTCCTTGTTGTCATCTGTGTGAGTAAGGGCCCGATACTAGATGTGGTATTTGCCTTGTTTTTGGCATATGAAAAGAAATATTTCGAATTTCTTTCAATTTCACTAATAGCCTTAAGCTCCTCCTGTCTCTCCTGGTTCCTGTAAGAGTCATTTAACTTAAGTTCGATAGTTTCCACTTCCCTGGTCAGCGTCTCCTTTCGTGTATCAGATATTCTAGCACTCCTGAGGAGCTCAGTGACTCTTCGTCGTCTTCTGTAGAGGGAGTGCCTTTCTCTCTCCACTTTACTCCTGCTCTTCTTCATTCTTAGGGGAATATGCCTAGAACATGCTTCAGCTGCCAGGAAGTTGATCCTTTCAAGGCACTGGTTTGGATCCATGTCATTTAAGATATCTTCCCAACATGTTTCATTTAAGACATGGTTTACTTGATCCCAGTTGATGTTCTTGTTGTTGAAGTTGTATTTTGTGAAGACACCTTCACAAGTACATGCATTCTGCTGATCAGGACCCCTGTGCATGTACATCTGGACTTTGATTAGATTGTGATCAGAATTAGTTGTTTTTGATATTCTTATGTCTCTTATCAGGCTCTCATTATTTGTGAAGATAAGGTCAGGTGTATTTTCTAGTCTTGTTGGCTTAAGGTGTGTTTATCGCAGAGACTTAGTAGCTCATGTGTGTGTGACCTTTCATCTGCGCTGCCTCCGGGGATTGTTTCAGCTATAACATTATTTGCTACATTCTTCCATTTTGTATGCCTTAGGTTGAAATCACCAAGCAGTAAGATGTTTGGGGATGGAGCTGGAAGGTTTTCCAGACAGTAATCAATTTTCAGTAGCTGTTCCTTGAACTGTTGGGAGGTTACATCTGGTGGATTATATACAACCACAATGACTAGGTTTTGGTTCTCGATTCTTTATTGATAGAACTTCAACTACCTCATTTGTGGTGTTCAGCAGCTCTGTGCAGATGAGGGACTCTTTGACATACAGACCAACCCTTCCTTGTTGCCTGTTCTTTCTGTCGCATCTAAAAAGGTTGTAACCACTTATCCATATTTCACTGTCAAAGTGATCTTTTGTGTGAGTCTCTGTGAAGGCTGCAAACATTGCATTAGATTCCTCTAGAAGTCCACTGATAAAAGGTATTTTGTTCTTGGTGGATGGCTTAAGGCCCTGTATATTAGCAAATATGAATGAGGTTGTATTCTGTGTTTGTTGGGGGGATTTTGTTATTGGGATTAGTAGTTGTAGTTCTGGAGGGCCATGGGTGGCCACTGGCTGCGCCTCCAGTCCAACAAGGCTCCAAGGTGATGGACTATTTTTATTATTTCCTTCCATTTTCTTTTTCCGTTTCCTGCTACTAGAAAATCACCTGGGGTTGGGTTGTCGTAGCTACTATTGTTTGTCTTGTGGGGTCTGTGCCTCCTGGTCCCTTTTAGATGGTATGCAGGGCAGTTGATGTTGTAACACTGCTTTTGGAGGACCGAGGAGTGACATTTTTGGGTGAAAGAAAGTACAGGAAGAAGAACGACACATTCCTTTAGGCAGGAGGTAGCTACATTTTTTGGGATTCTCAAAGTTGCATGTCCCATTTTTTTTCCTGATATTCCATGCTTACAAATGCCCCAAGCATAATATTTGCACAAATTCACCTTTGGTTGAGAATTGTTGGGAGGTGTGTTGTCAATTTCTGCAGGTTCTGGGACTGCACTATAATCCTCAGTATCCAAGCCAGGGCCACCCCGTCCTGGATTCCATCTACTTTCCCCAGTAGAGGAAGAAGGAGGAGACTCCTCTCCAACATCTGTACTGTGGGCCACGGTCTTGTGCAATGATGGTTGTATATTTACGGTTTTAGTAGTGGTTGCGGTAGGGTCCCTAGTAGAGTCTGGGCTGGCAATAAGGCTGGGGGCTGGGTCTGAGTCAGCACTGGGGCTGGGGGCTGGGTCTGGGCCAGCACCAGCACTGTGGGTATTAGTGCTATGACTGGGGGATGGGTCTGGTTTAGCACTACGTGGGTAACTAGATAGTTTCGAGTCATCTGTTGTGGTATGGGCATTCTGCATTTTTTGATACACTATCTCTTGCTCCCATGTTTTATATATTTTTGGTAGACTATCCAAGAGGTCATCTTTGTTTTCTTGATTATTTTTATCATTTATTACTCTCCTTAGTACCTTTCTGATACCTGCCCAAAGTTCTACATCTTTATTGCACAACCAGAAGCACCTTGCTAGTTCGAGGTCATTTTTTGAGGCTGTATTTAGTCTAGTACAAGAGATATGATGTTTGGAAAAGCAGAGGTTGCATGTGATTCTGGATTTCCTTCCAAGGATTTTTTTACATGTCCCACAGATATGCTGACATTCTCCCGAGGGAAGTGTCTTACTGTCCTTGTACTGACATTCACGTGAGGGAAGTGTCTTACTGTCCTGGTACTGACTTTCTCGCGAGGGAAGTGTCTTACTGTCCTGGTGGTTAATACCTCTGACACCTTCATATCACATTTACTCACTGACATAAATGGCTTTATTTTTGCAATGAATTATTTGATAATTATCTTCCTGGATCAAATGGAGCGTAATTAACCTTACTTTTAATTTAATCTTTAGTGCTAAATTAGTTTTGGTAACTCAATTACTGCCAATAAATAAATCAGCCTCAGAGGTGCTCAACCTTGATCACCCAGGCTTTTGTTGTTGGCATGTAATAACATTCCTAATAAAATTAGTAACAGTGATACCACAAAATGATACTACAGAATGATACTGCAAAATGATACAGAATGCTAATGCTAACAACAATGACAGGAATACTACCACTACTAATACTGATATTATTACTAATAGCAATGATGACCTGAAGGATGGTTCCGGTGGTCCCCCCCCCTTCCCCCGGCGACCAGGTCACTGACCACACCTCCCGGTAAATAATAATAATTTGTAACAATGTCAGCGTTGACAACGATAAGAAACGAACGTTTTACATTATAGGTTTTCCTTGATGAAGCAGGTTGTGGTGCTCAGGCTAGACCTGCAAACCACAGACACAAACAGCCTGGTCGATTAAGCCGTCTAACACTGGATCCACCAACAGTTTCCCTAAGTTCTCTCGCCAACACGAGTGCACTCCAGAACTAAAGTGATCCTAGAGAACTTTAAAGTGCAACAAGAGTATGAGAGAGGGAGGGAGAGGGAGAGAGAGGGGGAGAAAGGGAGAGAGAGGGGGAGAGAGAGGGGGAGAGAGAGAGGGGGAGAGAGGGGAGAGGGGGAGAGAGAGGGAGAGAGAGAGGGGTGGAGAGAGAGAGGGAGAGAGGGGAGAGAGAGAGAGGAGGGAGAGAGAGAGGGGGAGAGAGAGGGGGGAGAGAGAGAGAGAGGAGAGGGAGAGAGAGGGGGGGAGAGAGAGAGAGGAGAGAGAGAGGGGGAGAGAGAGAGAGAGGGAGGGAGAGAGAGAGAGAGGGGAGAGAGAGAGGAGAGGGGGAGAGAGGAGAGAGGGGTGAGAGAGAGAGAGGGGGAGAGAGAGAGAGGGGGAGGAGAAGAGAGGGGGAGAGAGAGAGGGGGGAGGAGAGAGAGGGAGAGAGAGAGAGGAGAGGAAGAGAGGAGGGGGGAGAGAGGAGAGAGGTGAGAGGAAGAGAAGGAGGGAGGGGGGGAGGGTGAAGCAGGTGAGAACGTCTTGAAGAATGGGTGGAGAAAAACAGGAAACGTCTTAACGGGTGGAGAGAGAACTAACACCGTTATAAAGGAAGAAGAAGAAGAAGTAGAAGAGTGGAGGTAATGGTTGATAAGCCGAGGGTTGAGGTGAAATATAATAGCAGTGAGTGTAGTAATACTAGTGATAGTGTGAAGCACCAACTCGAACTCACATTTAGGTAACTGGGGCACCAAAAGAAACTCTCTCTCCTTCTCACTCATTTTTTTTACACAGGGTTTGACAAGGTTAAGGATCCCTAGCTTTATTGACAAGCTATTTACAGGTTAAGGATTCCTAACTTTATTGGCAAGCTAAGAGCTGTTACCTACATCAGCTCATTTGAAAGCATTTTGATTGTTGTGAGAAATACAAGTAGGGAACAGGATGAAGTTGGAGCCATCTGTGGGCCAGCATTTTCATTTGATCAACTGACTTTATCTCGTTGACATCATAATATTGTACGAATGTGTTCCATACTCCAGTCATCCTGGGGATAAATGATCTCAGATGAAATGGTGTTCTGGAGAAGGGTACAGCCAGAGTGAAGTTGCTACTTTCTGCCCGTCTTGTGGTATAAAGCTTGTTTCACGCTGTCCTCGAAGTGGATCCAAGTGTGGTACTTTGACAATATTGGCCTTGTACATAACAGTAAGGCCGCCCACATCCCTCCTGTGTTGAAGGCTCTGCTGAAATGACAGATCTATCCAAGATGGGTCCAGGCGAGAGATGAGACGTCTTGCTCTGTTCTCTACTCTGTCAAGCAGTCGCAGATGAGAGGGGGGGGGCAGGCAAACCAAGAAAGTGGAGCATAATCAAGGTGTGAGCGTACTTGTGCGCTCTCTCTCTCTCTCTCTCTCTCTCTCTCTCTCTCTCTCTCTCTCTCTCTCTCTCTCTCTCTCTCTCTCTCTCTCTCTCTGCGTTTCCAAGAGTCGGTCATATTCAGGACGCAACATTGAAGTCTTGATTGAAATTCTGTTACTAAGGGAGGGAGAAGCAGCAACGGGAAGGAAAGTTTTCAGTGTGTGTGAAAAAATGAGTTGTACCACGTGATGGAGAGGGAGGGAAGGAGGACGGGAGGGAAGGAAGGAGGAGGGAGAAGGGGACGGGGGAGAAAAAGAGTGAAAAGGGAGGGAGGAGGAGAGGAGAGTGGAACAGTGGGGTACTAATTATTTGGTAATGGATGCGGATAGGGAGCAATTTTGATAATGAGAGCTGATGATAACCAGGGAGAGGAGGGGAGAGGGGAGGGGGAGGGGACGCAGTGACAGGTAGGTAGACCCAGGGGGGGGGGGGTGGGGCACGGGATGCAGTGACAGGTAAGTAGACCTAAGAGAGAGGGGTGGGGGGGGGGACGCAGTGACGGGTTAGGTAGACCTAGGGAAGAGGGGTGGGGGGGGAGACTATTGATAGGTAGGTAGTCCTAGGGGAGAGGGGTGGGGAGGGGACGCAGTGACAGGTAGGTAGACCTAGGGGAGAGGGGTGGGGGAGGGGACGCATTGATAGGTAGACCTAGGGGAGAGGGATGGGGAGGGGACGCAGTGACAGGTAGGTAGTCCTAGGGGAGAGGGATGGGGGAGGGGATGCATTGACAGGTTACCTGGAGGTTACCTTGGAGGTTATTCTGGGGATCAACCCCCCCCCCCCGCGGCCCGGTCCATGACCAGGCCTCCCGATGGATCAGGGCCTGATCAACTAGGCTGTTACTGCTGGCCGCACGCAGTCCAACGTACGAGCCACAGCCCGGCTGATCCGGCACTGACTTTAGGTATCTGTCCAGCTCTCTCTTGAAGGCAGCCAGGGGCTTATTGGCAATTCCCCTAATGCTTGATGGGAGGCTGTTGAACAGTTTTGGGCCCAGGACACTTATGGTGTTTTCCCTTAGTGTACCAATGGCGCCCCTACTTTTTATTGGGGGCATTTTGCATCGCCTGCCCAGTCTTTTACTTTCGTAGGGAGTGATTTCTGTGTGCAGATTTGGGACCATTCCTTCCAAGATTTTCCAAGTGTAGATTATGATACATCTGTCCCTCCTGCGTTCCAACGAGTACAAGTCAAGTGCTTCCAAGCGTTCCCAGTAGTTAAGGTGCTTGACAGGTAGACCTAGGGGAGAGGGGTGGGGGAGGGTACGCCGTGACAGATAGGTAGACCGAGAAAAGAGATGAGGGGGTGAGGAAACAGTGAAAGGTAGACAGAAGAGTGAGGGAGAGATGGAATAGTCAGCCTCCACTAATTCACAACTAACCCACAGATTGAAAAGGGAAACAAGATGATGTGTGGGTCCGTTTTAGAAGGTCAAGTTACAAGATCTTGCAGCTCCTGTGACTTTAAGACAAGTAAAATGCAGACAGTACACTGACTTTGCAAAAGCCTCATTCCCCGTTATTCTTATGGCCATTATTGTATATTTAATCGCCCTGGTATATGCGATCGTGGGGTGATTGCACAAAATATGGGTTATAAGCATAACAGGGTAGGTAGGTAAATTTATTTTCAACTTTTTGACAGAGCACAGAGAGTTGTGGTAAACAGAGTAAATTTTCATCATTAGAGAGGTGCAAAGCTTGGTACCCCAATATAATCGTTATAATGGGTGCTGTGCAAGCTGTGGTAATGTGTTATGGTGGTCCAGGCCCAGAGGGCCATGCTCCTGAGAGAGTGGCGGAGCAAACACTTGTCTGAGTGATGTCGGCTGCCAGAGTGAGGCAGGGTAAGTTTGGTGCAGGCTGTGCTTAATAGGCCTATGCCACTAGGTGTCAGCACCATAATGCTGCGAAATACGAACCCAACTGAGCATACATCACTCGGCCACCTACCCATTTTATTCTGGCAACGTTTCGCTCTCCAGGGAGAGCGAAACGTTGCCACAATAAAATGTCACATTAGTTGCACTTGTGTCCTTTTACTTTACATATTGTCGGTAATTCTACCAACATTATTACAACACAAGAGACATCGCTGCGGGTGAGCTATGACGTAACAGGGTACGGTCTCCTCTGGAACTGGAGTAGCTGCTGCAGGGTTCACTCATTCTGGTGCACAACCTGCTGGTGCCCTCGAGTGAGGCGTCGTGAGTACTTGGCATCTGGGTAGGACTTTGACAAGCGAATCAGGAGGACAATTCTCGACTGGTACTGTCGCTGGGTAGTCACTGTCGGGAACGCACATCACAGCTTAGTGGTACTGGCGAGAGTGAGTTGTGGCAGGGACGACTCAGGCATATCATCTACGAGTCGTGAAAGCTTACACCGTAACAGGAGTGCGAGTGGGCTAGCAGTCAAAGTACATTATACTCTGTGCAGGCTGCTCACTGAAGCTGTGACACGAGTCAAACAGTCGCCTGCCGACAGGGCTACTTAAGCTTGACGATGTCATCCTCTCGACAGAGTTGGAGTCATAACAGAGGTTAGTCTAAGCATCCTCAGACTGGTTTTCTACGTATAACTGAACTCTGACTGTCAGGAGGTGGAGCACAATGAGTCTAAACGGGAAGTCGTGGCCAAATGACTCAGGCATGGCATCTACAAGCGACAAGCATAAGTACTATACACGGGGGCTCAACACTCGTAATCTGATGCCTGGACTGACACTGGGCTCAGACCACTTAACGGGGGGGGGGGGACACGAAAACTGCACACCTGCACTGCACATATAGTTACAAAATGGCTTGCACTAGCAAATGAGGATTTTCTGTGCAAAAATCAACAGTACGGCATTCACGAACATGTGAGAACACTAGGAAGGAACACTGACAGGAATTAACATGTGACGTATCTTCTCTCAATCGTTCTGGACAATACTGAATAGAAATTGCTCACTAAGAAACCAGAACTGTCGATGTGACATGTGATGTCAGGTGTTATGCCGTGAGGGATATCGTGGGGTGACGTCAAGCAGATGTCCTGGGTGACATCGGGCAGATGACCTGGGTAATGTCGCGAGATGACGTCGCAAGGTGACATTGGGCAGATGTCATGGGTGATGTCGCAAGGTGACATCTGGCTTAGTAACCCATGTGGCTCAGTCCACATGGCTTGTAGATCCGCGTGGCGTTATCCACACGTGGCTTCGTGATCCACATGGCTTCGAGTGACCTCGGGCACTCAGATACACAGCTCTGGTAAAGAATTCACAGAGAAACAGGAGAGAGGGAGTGAGTAACGTTGAATGGCGTATGGCGGTAGCAGCACGAGGTGTGTGGTGAAGCGAGGACTCTGCCTCTACTCCCTCACCTACTCACAAACGTGGAGAAACAACCACACTGGACGCAGAGCACCACACAACTCTCCTCTGACTTGCTGAAATAGCAGTAGGGACACCACGTGCGCAAGTCATAACTTCAGTGCTCCATGAATATAAGTGTTTTTGAGGGCTCCCCAAGGCTACTGCAGGGGCCATTAATTGTGTCAGGGTAGTGAACAATCCTTGGATTTACAAGTTGCCCTGAGCCACATAAGTGTGGGGAGAGTCAAAATTTTGTAAGTGAGCTTGAAAGTGATATTTGATAGTGCAAGTCAGAGTAGGCAGACCTAGTGTGGTGCAGGCGACGTTGCCACATGTGTCACCCAAGAAAGATAATAAAGTGAAATGTGTGACCGGTGAATGAAGTACAGTAAATAGGTTATATTTTATATCGACAAGAAATGGAAGTGGATATACGCCAGGACATCACATTGAGTTGGACAATCTGCAGACTGCATCGCGTGGTTTTTGGGGAGTTTGGTGTAAGTTCCAATTAACTGCCAAGCTGTTTGTCAATGGTCCAAATTCTCCTAGTACGATAAAGAATAGAATATCAAGTACTCAGTAACAAATAGCAATTGGCGAACAGACAGGTGTCTATTAGACTAGGAAGAAGGAAAAGCATAGAATACATAAACTAGTAGTTGGATGTGGGTCAGGTCAGGTAGAGGAGCAAGGAAGACTGTGTCTCACACACAAACTCCATATACACCATAAAACACAATCCCACCCACTACTTTTCACACAAACCCACACTCATATAGTTACACACACACACGCACACACACACACGCGCTCGCGCGCGCGCACACACACACACCACACACACACACCACACACACACAAACACACACACACACACACACACACACACACACACACACACATACACACACATACACACATTCCCACATACAGAATAGCGTTCCAATACCTTAGTAAGGAATCGTTCAAGACACTGTACACTGTGTACATCAGGCCCATACTGGAGTATGCAGCTCCAGTTTGGAACCCACACCTGGGCAAACACGTCAAGAAATTAGAGAAGGTGCTAAGGTTTGCAACAAGGCTAGTTCCGGAGCTCAGGGGTATGTCCTACGAAGAAAGGTTGAGGGAAATCGGACTGACGACATTGGAGGGCAGGCAGGTCAGGGGAGACATGATAACGACATACAAAATACTGCATGGAATAGATAAAGTAGACAGAGACAGGTTGCTCCAGAGAGGGGACACAGAAACAAGGGGTCACAATTGGAAGCTGAAGACTCAGACGAGTCATAGGGATGTTAGGAAGTATTTCTTCAGTCATAGAGTCGTCAGGAAGTGGAATAGCCTAACGAGTGATGTAGTGGAGGCAGGAACCATATATAGCTTTAAGATGAGGTATGACAAAGCTCTGAAAGCATAGAGAGAGAGAGAGAGAGAGAGAGAGAGAGGACCTAGTAGCGACCAGTGAAGAGGCGGGCCAGGAGCTGTGTCTCGACCCCTGCAACCACAATTAGGTGAGTACAGCCCCCCACACACACATTCCTCTGCACCCTCCCCCCACCTCTCTTCCACTCTATCCCCAGATCCCCCCTCTCTCACCCTCCCCCCCTCTCTCACCCTCTTCCCCCCCCCTCTCTTTCCCTCTCCCATTCTCACTTTTTGCTTCTCCCTCCTCTCTCCCCATATTCCCCCATCCTTGTCCCTCCTCACCTCTCTCCCATTTTTGCCTCTGTCTCCAGCTTCCTCCTCTCCCTCCCTCTGCCCCCTCCCCCAAAACACACTCAGACTAAAACATCACAAAACAACCAAACAGAAATACATAAGTTTTTCATTATCTGGCAACCAAAAAAAAATTGGTTGCCAGAGAGCAAGACGGAAAACTAGGGGACTGGAGGATGTGTCTGGGAAGGAAGATTGGGTAGCAGAGCTCATGAATAGGGAACATGAGTGGGGAAGGAAGCTAGAAGAGCTTAGCATGAAAATGGAGGAGAGGATAGCTGCAGAGAGCAGGAAGTAGGAGATGCAAGTCACAGCAGCAGAGGCCAAGATACAGAGATTAGAATGTAGACAGCCTGTACTGTCTGCACAGACAGCCTATGCTGTCTGCCAGCTTAGTTCATATTTCGCGCCATGCTGGTGCTGCCACCTATAGGCGTTGCCACTTCAGCCTGCCTGCCCTTGCCACGCTCTCACTCTGGCATCACTCTTCAAGCAGTCAAGACAGTAGGCCTAGTAGCTCTCTCTCGTGGGATGGCCCTGCCTGGGCCATGGGCACAACACACAAGCCTGTGTACCCACCACGACATTTTCAGTAAACAAAGAAGCTCCGAAGAAGTATATAATTCACACCCCGCTTTCACCATACTACCAATAAACCCATTAAACATTGGTAGCAGTGGTGGTCGCAGCAGTTGTTTGTCCAGAGAGAGGAAGGAAGAGGGATGAAGTCATCTTCACTTCATCATCCCATACAAGAAGCATCCGTCTCTCAACGTGTTATCCTGATGTCGTGTCTGCACATTTGAGCATCCAGACACAGGTACAAGCCGGATCCAGCCGAAATTTACCGAATTTCTTCGAGAATTGTAAGTGGCATCCCAGTGACCCCACGCTACAGCGTCCCACGCTGTTTCTCAAAGTCACGTGTTTAGTGTCACTTGTATGTTCTGCTGTTGTTCAGCTCAGTACAGCTGTTTCAGCAAGCTAGAAGTGAGTTTTGTGGTGATTTCTGCATCCAGTGTGTTTCCCTGTGTTTGTGGGTGGGAGGAGGAGGAATGGCCAGATGCTCCCTCGCCATACATTCACCCATGCTCCTCGCCACCACACTACCATACACTTGCCACTACTCACTCCCTCTGCTGTGTTTTCTGCTGTTTTTCATGTGATTCATTACCAGAGCTGTGTATCCGAGTGCCCAAGACCACTCAAAGCTACGTGGATCAGCATGCCACGTAGATCACGACGCCACGTGGATCCCGACGCCACGTGGGTGTGGGCGATGTCACGTAGATCTACAAACCACGTGAGTTACCAGATGTCCCAGGCCACATGCTGTGGTCTGCTGCCCGCATCACATTGACGTCACCCACGATGCTGCCCGACTTCCTGATGTCACCTCGAGATGTCTGCTGATGTCACAGTGCTGCTGATGTCACCTCACGACATCATGCCTGACATCACGTGATGTCACATAGAGTGTTTCTAGTAATTATTTCAGTATTGTCGAGAAGATTGAGAGAAGATATATGTTGTGTGTTAATTAATTCCTCTCAGTGTTCTCACATGTTAATGTACCGCGGGTGTGTGTAAAGTTTCCATGTGTCCAGTGAGGTCTGAGCCAGACCTGAGTAGCACCATTGTGCTAAGTCACCCGTGTGACCAGTGGGTTTGACAGCTGATGTCAAGTCAGCCCCTGAGCGTATGAGCCCCCTTGTACAGAAAGCTCTTATGCTCGTCGCTCATGGATGTTCTGCAGAATCGTACCTGCTACGATTCCCATCGAGATTTGTTTCACTTCACCTCCAGACCTTCAGAGTGCAGTTATATGTAGAGAAACAAGTCTGGGGACGCTTAGACTAACCTCTGCTGTAACTCCAACTGCAGAGAGAATGACACTCGTCAAGCCGCAGTTAGCCCTGTCGGCAGGCGCTGTGTCAGCCTCGTGTCACAAGCTTCAGTGACCAGCCTGCACAAATATGTCACTTTGACTGCTAGCTTTCTCACTGCAGTCTGGTGTATGATGTTACGACTCCCAGATGTTTCGCCCAGTCGTCTCTGCCACGACTCGCTCCACAACTCGCTCCACGCTCGCCGGCAGTGACAGCCCAGCGATAGTACCAGTCGAGAAGTGTCCTGAGTCGCTTGCCAGAAGTCCTGCCCAGTTGCCGAGTTTTGTCGACGCCTCACTCGAGGGCACCAGCATGTCGTGCCCCAGGTTGAGTGAAAACTTGCAGCGACTCCTACGATGACTGCTTCACCATTCCAGAGGAGACCGTACCCTGTTATGTCACAGCTCAGCTGCAGCAATGTCTCCCGTGTTGCAGTATCTGTCCAGACGCAGGAAGGCGTGCAGTGATGCACTTCGATGCTCACTGCCTTTGACCACGATGTTTAGCACACCCCACATGTTTTTTTCTTCCCTCCCTGTAGGAAGTTTTTTTCCATGTCCATATGTATATTATATATGTTTTTATTTTGTGTTCTGTGCCCTGTGCCTACGAGAGAGAGACTGAGTTTGTTTTTACCACCAGTATTGTCGCGTCGGGACGACGCGAGGTAGGTGGCCAAGCGTATGTAGACAGCTTGTACTGTCTGCACAGACAGCCTATGCTGTCTGCCAGCTTAGTTCATATTTCGCGCCATGCTGGTGCTGCCACCTATAGGCGTTGCCGCTTCAGCCTGCCTGCCCTTGCCACGCTCTCACTCTGGTGTCACTCTTCACTCAGTCAAGAAGCGTCCTCTCTCATGGCATGGCCCTGCCCCTGGCCATGGGCACAACACACAAGCCTGTGTACCCACCACGACTTAACAATAAAGTAAGAAGCCTCCGAAGACGTATCATTTTACTCCCCGCTACCAGAACACCAAACAAATTGGTTATAAAAGAAGAGGAACTGAAAAATCTGAAACAGCCTAAAGAACTAAAGAGCAATATGAGCATGACATCAGAAACTGCTGCCTCAGTCACAAACAAGGGGACTTTAGGGAATGAAGGAGTGAAACTGCATGCAGAGGCCCTGTCAGACCATCGTGGAGCCTGAGAAAAAAAAAAAGAGTATCACATCAGGAACAATCAAGGGGACTGTAGAAAATGAAAGAGCTACTCTACAGGTAGAGGCCCTAACAGGCCACAGCAGTGCCCAGGGAAAGCTGAGAAGGGAAAATAACAGACCACTAAGCCCAGGAACAACAGATAGTGAAGAGATTGAAAGAAAAGAAAGCTGCAATGGAGGCAGCTAAATTGAATCAGGGTATACATTGGGATATGTAGTGGGATAATGAAAGGGAGAGATCAGTCTTTGTTTATGGACTCCAGGAAGTTGAAAGGGAAACTTACGAAGCAAGAAGACAAGGGGAAAAATAGAGATTGAAAGCATGATGAAAGGAATAGGAGAAGATGACATGACCCAGCTGGGAAATTTTCTGAGAATAGGGGGTTTGCAAGAGGACGAAACTGGCCAGTCAAAGCAATTTTCAAGGTAGAAGCTGCTTGAAATAGGATCCTGCAGGAGAAAGCAAGACTAAGGGACATGTCGGCATTCCTGAGGGTGTATCTCAACTGTGACACAACATGAGAAGAAAGGCAGAAACTGAAAGAGAAGGTTCAAAGACCTAAGGAGAAAAGAGAGGTGAAGATGGAGATAGACAGGAGAACCCAGACTCAGGAAGGAGATCAAATACAACCTCCCTCTCAACCACCTAAGAAGTCCCCCAACCAGGACAACCCCAACACAACCCAACATTCTAACCCAAAACACACATGCCATACCCAATGCCCCCACCCACTGCATTACAACCTTCACCTTCACAGCAACCACCCATAGTTCCTCATCAGTCTCCCACTTTCCTAACCCAAGCATACCCCCCAGACCACAGTTTTAGAAAAGAAGTTGAAGGTTTGGTATGAAAATGCAGGCAGAATAAATAAATGTGAAGAGTAGCATGAAAGAATCAAGGAGACATCTCCAGACATAATAGCACTCACAGAAACGAAGCTCATCAGGATAACAGATGCAGTCTTTCCACCCGGATATCAAATCCTGAGGAAAGCTAGGGGGGGCAGAGGGGGAGGAGTTGCACTGATTATTAAAAACTGGTGGGGATTTGAGGAAATAGATGGAATGGACGAAAGGGACTACTTAGTAGGAACAATGCAGTCTGTGGGGCCATAAGGTGGTAATTGCAGTAATGTACAACCCACTACAAAACTGCAGGAGGCCAAGAGAAGAATACGATGAGAGCAACAGAGTGGTGGTTGACACAGTAGGCGAGGTGGCCAGAAGAGCTCACATGGGGAGAGCAAAGTTGCTAATTATGGGTGATTTCAATCACAAGGAGAGTGACTGGGAAAGCCTGGAGCCCCATGGGGGTCCTGAAACATGGAGAGCCAAGATGGATGTGTTACTGGAAAACCTCATGCATCAATATGTTAGAGACATTACCAGAGAGAGGGGTGAGGGTGATGCAGCAAGACTGGAAATAGTATTCACCATGAGTAGTTTGGATATCGAGGATATCACATGGTTCTGTTGCTTTGATTACATAGTTGAGCTACAAGTGGAGAGGGTAGCAGGAATAGGATGGGAAAACCAAACTACAAAAGGGGGCACTACACAGACATGAGGAACTTACTGCAAGACATTCACTGAGAGAGAGAATTGGCAGGGAAAACCAGAAAAAGAAATGATGGACTATGTGACAAAATGCAAGGAGGCAGAGGAGAGGTTTGTTCTCAAGGGAAACAGAAATAATGGGAAGACCAGAACGAGCCCTTGGTTCACCCAAAAGTGTAGGGAGGCAAAAAATAAGTGCACTAGAAAATTGAAAAAGTACTGAAGACAAAGGATGCAGGAAAATAGAGATATTAGCCAAAGAACCAGAAACAGACATGCACAGATAAAAAAGGGAGGCTGAGCGACAATACGAAAATGACATAGCATTGAAAGTCAAATATGACCTGAAGCTGTTGTATAGCCACATCAGGAGGAAAACAACAGTCAAGGACTAGGTAATCAGGCTGAGGAAGGAAGGTGGGGAGTTCACAAGAAACGACCAAGAGGTATGTTAGGAGCTCAACATGAGATTTAAAGAAGTATTTACAGTGGAAACAGGAAGGACTCCAGGAAGTCTGAATAGGGAGATACACCAACAAATGCTGGATGAAATACAACCAAGGAGTGAAGAAACTGCTATATAAACTTGATACCTCAAAGTAGGTGGGACAGCAACATCTGTATGTCCTTAGAGATGAGCGAGATGCTGTGTGTCCCTACAGAAATCTTCACGTGTTCATTGAATGGGCAATACCTGAGGTATGGAGAGAGGTGGCAAATGTAGTGCCCAATTGTTAAGAAAAGAAGACAGACACGAGTCATTAAACTACACACCTGTGTCTACTGGCATGTAGTATAGTACGCAAAAGTCAGGAGATCATTCAGAAGGAGAGTGGTGGTGCACTAGAACAACAACCAGCACTGGGTCTTCAGGGAAGGAAAATCCTGTGTCACAGACCTATTGGAGTTTTATGACAAGGTAACAGAAGTAAGACACGAGAGAGAGAGGTGGATAGACTACATTTGCTTGGACTGCAAGAAGGCCTTCGGCACAGTTCCTCACAATGCAAAAGCTAGAGAATCAGGCATGCATAACAGGAAAGGCACTGCAATGGATCAGAGAATACCTGGCAGGGAGACAACAACGAGTCATGGTATGTGACGAGGTGTCAGAGTGGGCGCCTCTAACGAGTGGGGTTCCACAGGGGTCAGTCCTAGTACCTGTGCTGTTTTTGGTATATGTGAATGATATAAGGGAAAGGATAGACTCTTAAGTGTCCCTGTGTGTTTTGTATATCATCTGCAGATGACACTAAAATAAGCATGAAAGTCAGTACGGTAGAGGACACTGAAAAAGTACAGGAAGACATAAACAGGGTTTTCCAGTGGGCAGTGGAGAACAACATGATGTTCAATGGTGATAAGTTCCAGCTGCTTAGAAATGGAAAGAATGAAGAACTCAAAAGGAGCACTATATACAAAACTCGAGAGGGTCACCATATAGAACGTAAGGAACACGTAAAAGACTTAGGAATAATTATGTCAATGCACCCTTCTTTTAAAGACCATAAGACAAAGATCACGACAGCCAGGAAGATGACGGGGTGGGTATTGAGAACTTTCAAAACAAGGGAAATAATGCCGATGGTGACACTCTTCAAATCGCTAGTCCTCCCTCACGTCAGCTCAGTGCTGACGGCCCTGTTCAAAGCAGAAGAAATATCTGAGCTGGAACAAATACAGAGATCGTTTACGGCTCACATTGAGCCAGTAAAGCACCTAAACTACTGGGAACGCCTGCAAGTCTTGAACATGTATTCATTGGAGCGGAGGAGAGAGAGGTACATGATAATATATGGTTTAGAAAGACACGTAAGCAAACACTATGACATATTTATTAGAAAACGTTTCGGTCCTGGGACCTTGATCACTTCTAACATACAGAGATAGAAAGACTATATATATATATATATATATATATATATATATATATATATATATATATATATATATATATATATATATAGGCGGAGAGTGAGGTGTGAGTGGCCTTCAGGTCACCATCGTCACTCACACCTCACTCTGCCTATATATATAATGTCTTTCTATCTCTGTATGTTAGAAGTGATCTAGGTCCCAGGACGAAACGTTTTCTAATAAATATGTCATAGTGTTTGCTTACGTGTCTTTCTAAGCCAACTTGTCGGTATTTATTACCAAGGTTTATACCATGATAATATATACCTGGAAGGTACTCGAGGGCTTGATCCCAAATCTGCACACTGTCATAACATACTGGAGTGAGAGATATGGGAGAAAGCGTAAAATAAACCCAGTGAGGAGCAGGGGTGCGGTGGGGACAATAAGGGAACACTGTGTCAACATCCAGGGTCCCAGACTATTCAACATCTTACCAGAAGATATCAGAAACACTGCTGGAACCAGTGTAGAAGCCTTCAAGAAGAAACTGGACAAGTATCTTCACCAGTGCCAGATCAAACAGGCTGTGATGGATATGTGGGGCAGCGGGCCTCCAGCAGCAAGAGCTGGTTGACCAGGCAAGCAGCAAACGAGCCTGGCCATGGCAGGGCTCAGAGAGTAGATAAGCTCTCGAAACTCTTTAAAGGTATATCAAAGGTAAAGTGTGCAGATGATGTGAAGTTAATGAGAATTAAATCGGTCGAGGATCAGGCAGGACTACAAAGAGCCCTGGACAGGCTGCAAACCTGGTCCAGCAACTGGATCCTTGAATTTAACCCTGTCAAATGCAAAGTCATGAAGATTGGGGAAGGGCAAAGAAGACTGCAGACAGAGTATAGTCTAGGTGGCCAAAGACTACGAACCTCACTCAAGGAAAAACATCGTGGGGCGAGTATAATACCGAGCACATCTGAGGCGCATATCAACCAGATAACTGCTGCAGCATATGGACATCTGGCAAACCTAAGAATAGCATTCTGATACCTCGGTAAGAAATCGTTCAAGAATCTGTACACCATATACGTCAGGCCCATGTTGGAGTAGGCAGCATCAGTTTGAAATCCACACCTGGTCAAGAAATTAGAGAAAGTGCAAAGGTTTGCAGAAGACTATCCCCAGAGATTGTCCTACGAAGAAAGGTTAAGGGAGATCGGCCTGATGACACTGGAGGAGAGGGTCAGGGGAGACATAGTAACGACTTGTACTACGAGGAATTGACAGTGTGGATAAAGGATGTTTCACAGATAGGACACAGAAAGAAGGGGTCACAGTTCGAAGCTGAAGAATCCGATGAGTCAAAGGGATGTTAGGAAGTATTTCTTCAGTCACAGAGTTGTCAGGAAGTGGAATAGCCTAGAAAGTGATGTAGTGGAGGCAGGAACCATACAAAGTTTTAAGACGAGGTTTGATAAAGCTCATGGAGCAGGGAGAGAGAGAGGACCTAGTAGCAATCAATGAAGAGGCAGGGCCAGAAGCTGTGACTCGACTCTTTCAACCACAAATAGATGAGTACAGGTGACGCTGAACATGTGACTGAAGAACAGCATGGGGTGTTGGGAAGATCCAAGTGACCCCATGAAGATTTCTTGAGGAAAATTCATCAAATTTTGGATTGGATCGTGCTTGTACCTGTGTTTGAATGGTGAAACTTGCAGAAACGACTTCAGGACAACTCATAGAGAGACGGATGCTTCTTGTACAAGGCAGTGCAGTAGTCAACATCTTCATGCTTCTTCCGGGCACACTTGCTACGACCACCGCTAAGCCACCAATTATTACAATTAAAACTGGGGGTGAGCAAGCGGGGAGATCAATGATAAGGCTCTTCGGAGGATTGTTACTTTATTGTGGTTCTCCTACACAGGCAGTGTGTTATGGCAGCCCAGGCCCGGAGGGCCATGCCTGTGAGAGAGTGACGTAGTAAACACTTGTTGCCTGAGTGACGTCGGCTGCCAGAGTGAGGCAGGGTAAGCATGGTGCAGGCTGAGCTTGGTAGGCCTATGCCACTAGGTGTCAGCATCACAGTGCCGTGAAATATGAACTCAACTGGGCATACACCAAGGCACTATCTTGGTACCTCTACTGTTTCTTATTCTCATAACAGACATAGGTTAAAAAAAAATTCTCCGTGTTTTTGTATCGTCTGCGGATAACATAATATGCATGATAATGCCCTAGGTAGAAGACACAAAAAACTGCAAGAGGACATAAATGAAGTCTTCCAGTGGGCAGTGGAGGACAGCATGATGTTCTGTCTTGATAAGTTCCAGCTGCTTAGGAATGGAAAGAATTAAGATCTCAAAAGAGACACTATTTATATAACTGAAGAGGATCATCAAATAAAGCGAAGGGAAAGCGTGAAAGATCTGGGTGTAATTAAATCGACTTAACTTTCTTTTAAGAAATAAAATAAGGCAGATCTTAGGACAACCAGAAGAATGACTTGAGAGTAATCAGAACTTTCAGAACAAGGGAGATCGTTTCACTGATGACGATATTCAATCGCTGGTGCTCTCTCGTCAGTGTTGACGGCTGGGCTCATGGTTGGGGAGATAACAGAGCGAAATAAATACAGACATCATTTTATGTCTGAATAGAACCAATAAAGTATATAAATTGCTTGGAACTCCTTAAAGTCCTAAATATGTACTCTTTGGAGCGGAGAGTCGAAATATATATAATATATATATATATATATTATATATATATATATATATATATATATATATATATATATATATTATATATATATATATATAAATTTTTTTTAAATATATAGGGAAGTACCACCTCTATAGCTGGAATGGGGACCCTCATCCTCAGAGAAGACAATAAACGTACCTCAGGAAAAACTCAAGGTTCTCCCCGGAGCTGTTTGAATATTTTCTTCTCCTACCACCCCCTATATATTTTATATTCTATGTGAGCATTTATTAATAAACAGAATACATTTACAGAATACATTTACAGAAAAAAACATAAACATGAATACAATGGCACAATGTATCAAAGATCATGAATTTCCTCCAGCTCCTCCGAGGCTGGACGCGAGCCAAGTATGCAGCAAGCATTTCCCCTCTGGATGGCTACGCTGAGGCGCTGGAACATGAAAGTGGCTGCCCTTGGGGTCCCTGGTGGTGTCGATGAGTCTGGAACCCAATTCTTTAAGGAAACGTGTGGCATTTTTTCCCCATGATCCCAAGGTCTCTGATCCCACTGGGACAAATTGATACTGTTGGCTAATGTCCCTGTACTTGCTGATCTTGTACTCCTCCCTGTGGTCAGCAGCTCCTCCCTGTCGCCCAACACTGTGATGGATATAGGTGTCAGCCAGTGTGGACACAGGTATAGTCCCATGCTAAGAGCTTGCCATTCTTCCAAGGATAGATGGTGATCCCGTCGGGGCAGTTTGCTGGGTTGTGGGTATTGCTTGCTGCTAGTGATCGGGGCTCCCTCTCGGCAGGGCATCCAGCTGTAGCAAGGGTTCTCTTAATGATGTCGTTGACCTCATTGTGTCTTGCATGACAGCCCTTGGTTTTGGAACAGTTAAGACCATGTAGACAGTATTGGTCTGCTTGCACTTCGCCACAAATACACGTATATTCTGTGTGAATTGGGGCAGCAAGGCGCAGAGCCACTGCAATAGGGTCGAGTCGCGTTCCCATTGCCGATATGGGGACTGTTTGGAGGAAGTCCCCAGAGTGATGTGCGCTCACAGCTGGAGACGGGCAATCTCCCTATCTGATGTTGCAGCCTGAGCATGTTGGCAAGCACCTTTTCAGCAATCGGGCCATCCCAGCTTGACTGTGAGCCAGTGCTGCACTAGGGTTTGGTGCTGGAGCAGCATGAGTCTCCCATTCGGTGATGGCACTGGCATAGCTAGGGTCTTCTATTCCTGCTGAGTCACTGAGGGTATCGGGAAGAATTTGTCTTATCAACTCGTTTGATGCTATGGAAGAGGACAGGAAAGCTGGTAGAGCAATCTGGGAGGATCTGCGTACTCCTAGCCCTCCAAGCCTGACCGGAAGTGAGGCTTGCAACCACTGTCCTTTGTCAAGGGAAAGATTCAATACACTCTCTACCATGGTCTTCAAGAGAGAGTCATATTCCTTGAGTTTTGGACTGCTGAAGGCTGGGGAGCATCTCAGAAAGTAGGTAAGTTTTGGGATTGACAGGCACCTGGTGAGTAGGTAGAAGGCATCGTGTGTGTCAATGTCTTTCATCCTGCTTTCCATCGTCCTGAGGTCTGAGACTTTTTTTTCTAGGATCAGATCGATGGCATTGGACCCAAGAGGAGCACCAAGGAGAGTGCTATTGGCTGGATCAATGGCTCATGCTCCTGGTAAAATGGCACTAATATTCTGGATCATCTGTTGATTGGTAGAAACTATTTCACATTTGTTGGGGTTTAAAGAGAGGCCCAGGCTTTCTCCCATGTCTTTAATTTTACTGATGTCTTCTAGGAGAGATTCTGTTGTGCCAGCTAGGGTACCGTCGTCCAGGAACCAGATATTGAGCTCGCTGGAGAGTGCTTCCATGACTTCCTTGATGACCAAACAAAATAGAAAGGGGGCGAGAGGGTCTCTCTGTTGCACGCCCTCACATGAGTCAATTTCATGGTCCCCAAACAATAGTTTGGAAGTCACACTATAACACGATTCTATGAAGGGATAAAGGGAAGGGAAGTTTCTATAAACTGCTTGGAGAGCAGCATCCCTTCTGACTGAGTTGAAAGCATTGGCAAAGTCCAATTTGACCAAGGCTTTTTCATCGGACATGTTTTTGATATATATTCGTGCTGCATGGGCAGCTGCTTCACAGCCCTGTTGAACGCCGAAACCGAGCTGAGTTGGTTTCAGCATTGCAGTAGCCTCTTGACTCACCCTTCTTACTGCAGCCTTGGCGACTAGGCACCGAAGGGTGTTACCCACTGCAATGGGCCTGATTCCGCCATCCTTTTTCCGGAGGGCACACAATGAGGCACCATAGAAAAGGGGTCTGATGGCCCCTGGGACACTGCCAGCCAGGCACAGGTTGGAAAATTTGGTGAGTTCAGACAGCAGCCTCTCTGAAACCTCACCAAGTGCTGGATTGAGTATTTGTTTTAAGTGTTGAGGCCTTAACCCGGTGAAACCTCCTGCTGAGCCCTGTGGAAATGACATAGCAGCTTTATACACATCAGCACCCTGTAAGGTTAGATGTTCTTCTCCTGCTGCAATGTCAGGGAGGTCAATGTTGGTACTGGGAGCCCTGGGTGGATGTTTGTCCTTCAGAGCTTGCGCTGTGCTGACGTCCTTGGGAGCGATGGTATCCTCACTGGTTATAAGTCTCAGAGCCCCAATAGTATTATTACCCTCTTCTATTTTTTTTGCTAATTTGGGCTCTGATTTTTGAGGCGTCGGGTGTCCTGTTGTTGGCATTGGCCCGGCGGGTGTTTGTCGCCCTAGGGGGGAGACGGACGAGGTTGTCATCTCTTGGGAATGCATTTATTGCCCTAATAACATGTGTTGCTAGTGACTTGTCCCTCCTTGGTGGGACAGCCAAACAGGCATTGCCAAAAAGCAGCAAGTTGTGCCAGGATCTGTTGTTTGAAGGAGCATCGTTGACTTTCTTCAGAAGGTCAGTGAATTTGCTAGCAGCTAGAGGGCGAGCTGCTTTGGGGATGTGTGTCAGAGTCCTGGTGGATGTTAATTTGATTGCAGATTTGAGGTCCTCTGTAGAGGTAAAGTCACGGTAGCTGTCAGCCCTGTCTGCTGGGGGAGGCTGTTGGTTCTCATTTGGAGCTCTCCTGGAGCCTAGACATCCATTGTGTGCACGGATGTTGCCAGATGTGGGATTGAGTGCACATTCCCTGTGGCACACCCGGCAGATGCCTCGTGAACGACAGCTTTGGCTCTGTCGTGAAGATTCCTGGGAACCCGCGACTACTTGTGACATTGCTGATATCGTGGGGGTGGGAGGGCGCCAGCTGTGGGGTGACGGGTGAAGGACAGCATGGATGCTTGGGGGATGAGGGTTGGGGAGTAGCGAGCGGCGGAACTTTTAATTGGTGGGGCACTAAACGGCAACACCCTTGGTCAGGAAGTCAGTGGGCCTAGGCTGGGATGAGGGGAGGGGAGTGGCCCTGTGTGTTCGCTCAAGACGCATATCACTGACTAACTTTTGAGGGAGTGCCAGGTATGAGGGTGGAAGGAGTGCCAAGTGTGAGGGTGGAGGGAGTGCCAGGTGTGAGGGTGGAGAGAGTGCCAGGTGTGAGGGTGGAGGGAGTGCCAGGTGTGAGGGTGGGGGGAGTGCCAGGTGTGAGGGTGGAGGGAGTGCAGGTGTGGGGTGGAGGGAGTGCCAGGTGTGAGGGTGGAGGGAGTGCCAGGTGTGAGGGTGGAGGGAGTGCCAGGTGTGAGGGTGGAGGTATTGCCAGGTGTGAAGGTGGAGGTATTGCCAGGTGTGAGGGTGGAGGTATTGCCAGGTGTGAGGGTGGAGGTATTGCCAGGTGTTAGGGTGGTGGGAATGCCAGGTGTGAGGGTGGTGGGTGTGCCAGGTGTGAGGGTGGAGGTATTGCCAGGTGTGAGGATGGATGGAGTGCCAGGTGTGAGGATGGATGGAGTGCCCGGTGTGAGGGTGGAGGGGGTGCCAGGTGTGAGGGTGGAGGGGGGTGCCCGGTGTGAGGGTGGAGGGTGTGCTAGGTGTGAGGGTGGAGAGAGTGCCAGGTGTGAGGGTGGAGTGCTAAGTGTGATGGTGGAGGAAGTGCCAGGTGTGATGGAGGGGGTGCAGGTGTGAGGGTGGAGGGAGTGCCAGGTATGAGGGCGGACGAAGTGCCCGGCGTGACTTTATTTTTCTTTCTTTTATTATTACTAGTAAAATAATTAGTGATAATGTTAGTACTTATAACTGTCATATTATTTGATTAATTAACCATAATAAAGGTTTTGATCATTTTGAATGAAATTAGAATTTAACCTTCAAACTGAATGTTACCTAACTTAACCTAACCTAACTTAACCTAACTTAACCCAACTTAACCTAACCTAACTTAACCTAACCGAACTCAAAATTTAATTTATATTAAAAGTTCATTCGTGCATAAATGGACGCACCGCAGTTCATGTTGAACTGGATGACAGGTTGCTTACCTGAGGGATATCTGAAGGATGTTTTCAGGGAGAATAAACCCCCTCGCAGCCCGATCCCAGACCAGCCTCCTGGTGGTATGGCTTTTTTAAAACAAGTTGTTATGCTGGTGCATGTAGTCGATTTGAACCCCAGCCAGAAAAAGAGGACCTGACGAGGAATTTATCAAGTGTCCCCTTTTGGCCCAAGGGTGAGTTGGTAGGTAGGTATATGGGGGCTGTTAAAAAGTCTTGAGCCTCTTAAATGTTTATCTTTGTTCCCCCCCCCCCCCCCCCCTTTTTTCCTTTCCCCCCCCCCCCCCCCCCCCTTTTTTTTTTCCCCCCCCCCCCCCCCTCCTTTTCCCTTTTCCCCTCCCCCCTTTTCCCCTCCCCCCCCTTCCCCCCCTTTTTTTTCCCCCCCTTGAAGGGCGGGGGTTTTTGGGAATTTTTCCCCCTTTGATGGGGGCTTTTAAAGTTTGGGGGGACAAGGGTTTTTTTTTTTTACCAAGGGCGCCCCTACTTTTTATTGGGGGCTTTTGCTTTCCCCCCTCCCCAGTCTTTTACTTTCGTGGGGAGTGTTTTCTGTGTGCAGTTTTGGGGACATTACTTCCAAGTTTTCCCCCAAAGTTTTAGATTATGATATATCCCCTCCCCCGGGCCTTTCCCAAATGGTAAAAGTAAAGTGCTTCCAAGCTTTCCCTGTAGTTAAGGTGTTTGACGGAACTTATACATGCTTTTAAAGGTTTTCGGGACACTCTTTTAACCCTCCCGATTTCCCCTGCTTTGAATGGGTGTTAAATTGTACAGCAGTTTTCCCGGGCTAGAGAAAACCAAGTGATTTAAAAAAGGGGTCTTTCATGGGCTTTGGGCATCTCTCGTTTTAAAAATTTTTCTTTTTTACCCTTCCAAACATTTTTTTTGAAACCGTGCATCGTGGCACTGTTGTGATCCTTGAAAGTGGGATCCTCAAAATTTTTACAAACTCCGGCCCCCTTTCATTTTTTTTCCGTTTCTATTTTTAGGGCCGGAGGTCAGTAGTTTTCTCTGTTTATTTTAATTTTTCCCGGGCAGTTTTCCATAACGGAAGTATTTGGAAATTTGCCCTCATTGAACATCATTTTTTTTTAAACCGTTTCCCACGGGGAAATTTTGGGTTTATATCTTTTTGGGGGGTTTAACCCCCTTTCCCCCAGCAGATGACAGCCTCTTTGCAGACCCTTTAGTTTCATCCGAAAAGGATGATACGGTGTGTGGTGTATATCTCTGTTTATGTCTGTATGGGATAAGGAATAAGAGGGGGGGCAAAGAACGGGGCCCCTTGTGGAACAGGCCTTCACTATGGCGCCTTTTGTTTTAAAACTCTTTTAAAATTTTTTTTTACAAAATTTTTCTTTTTTTTGGTTTGGGAATTTGTTGGGAAAGTTGAAGATCCATCTCCCCACTTTCCCATTTATTCCTTTAGCACGTTTTTTAAATGGGCTATTACGCCATGATGCATTTGCAAAAGGGTTTGCAAAAGTCTGGGTATATTACATCTGCATTTGATTTTCTTCCGGGAAATCCAAGGAAATTTCATTTGTTTCCGTAGTTGTGGAGGCAGGAGGGGACCTGCCCGGGCCCCCAAATGTTGCCCGGGATTGTCAGATTTTGGGAATGGGTATTTGAAATCCTGCTTCTTAGCACTCTTTAAAAAGTTTTTAGGGATGTGGGGACGTCGGGAGCTATTGGTTTAGTTTTTAAAGTAATGCTTTCGGGCCCCCCTTTATGGAGGGGGGGGCCTTACCCAATTGTTTTAAGTGCCCTGGGGATTTTCCCCATGCCCAAGCTCCTCCCCATAGTGTATTTTGGGGGCACGCAAGAGGGGTTTTTGAGTTTTTAAATTTAAAAAACAAAAGTTCCACGATTTGGGGCCCCGGGGTCGGGTTTCCCATAGCATGTTGTCAGGGCTTTTTTCAAAATTTCTATCGGAGTTGGGGGTAATTTTCGGAAATTGGCAAACATTTATGGAGTTTTGAGGCTCTTTCTTGAAGAAATCATTTGGGTCGTCGATTCGGGACCATTAGGGTTCCTAAAAAAAGAGCGTACTGGGATTTAAAATTTTTCTCTTTTCCCTTGTTCTCGTTTTTGTAAGCCCCCATCCTGTCTGGGAAAGGGGCCCGATACTTGATTTTATTTCCCTTTGGGTTTTTGGAATATGAAAAGGAAATTTTTTGAATTTCTTTAAATTTTCACAAATTTTGTTTTTAAGGGCTCCCCCTGCCTCTCCGGGTTTCCTGTAAGGGGTTCTTTTAGTTTAAAGTTCGTATTTTTCCACTTCCCTGGTCAGTGCTTTCCTTTCGTTTTATCTGATTTTTTAGAAATTTCCCCTGGGGGAGCCCCGGTAAATTTTTTCGTCGTCTTTCTGTAGAGGGAGGCTTCTTTTTTCTCCATTTTTCCTGCTCTTCTTTTTTTGGGGGAAAATTTTGCCTAGAACATCCCTTTGGGTTTTTACCAGGAAGTTGCCCCTTTAAAGGCACGGGTTTTGGGGGTCCAGGGCTTTTAAAGACATCCCCCCAAAACAGGGTTTCTTTTTGGGACTTTTTTTTACCTGGTCTAGTTGATGTTCTTGTTTTTTAAAATTTTGTATTTTGTGAAGAACACCTTCACGGGTACAGGTTTCCCTGTTTGTTGGGGACCCCTAGGGCTTTGTACGTCTGGACTTCGTTTTAATTGTGATCGGGGTATTTTGTTTTTGATATTTTTTTGTCTCTTATCAGGTCCCAAATTTATTTGTAAAGAAAAGGGTTTCAAGTGTGTTTTCGTTTGTTGGCCCCCCAAATATTGGGGTTTAAAGGTGTTTTTTTCGCGGTTTTTAGTAGCTCATGTGTGTGTAAATTTCATCTGCGTACCTCCGGGGATTGTTTCAGCTATAAGATTTTTTTGCTACTTTCTTCCTTTTTGTATCCCCTTAGGTTGAAAACACCAAGCCCGTAAGATGTTTTTGGGGGTGGAGCTGGAAGGTTTTCCCAAAAAAGTAATCGATTTTCAGTAAACTGTTCCCTTTAACTGTTGTGAGGTTGCATCGGTGGCTTTTACAATGACAAAGGGCTAGGTTTTGGTTCTGATCTTTATTGGTAGAACTTCAACTACCTCATTTTTGGTGTTCGGGAAAATCCCTGCAGATAAGGGGCTCTTTGCATACAGGCCAACCCCCCCTTGTTGCCTGTTTTTTCCCGTTCCCCATTTTAAAAGGTTGTAAAACCAAATTATCCAATTTTTTCACTGTCAAAAATGGATCTTTTGGTGAGGGCTCTGTGAAAGGGTGCAAACATTGATTGACTCCACTAGAAGTCCCTGATAAAAGGTATTTTGTTGTTGGTGGATTTGGGTTAAGGCCCTGTATATTAGCAAAAATGAAAAGGGTTGTATTCGTGTTTTTTGGGGGGGGTTTTGTTTTGGATCAGTAGGGTTTTAATTCTGGAGGGCCCTGGGTGGCCACTGGGTTTTGGGGGCCAGTCCAAAAAAGGCTTTCCCAAAGGGGGTGCCTATTTTTTTTATTTCCTTCCATTTTCTTTTTTCGTTTCCTGCCAACCAAAAAAACACCCGGAGTTGGGTTGGGCGTAGTATTTGTGTTTGTCTTTTTTGGGGGCTGGCTCTGGTCCTTTTTTAAAATGGTATGCAGGGCAATCGAAATTTGTAACAATTCTTCTGGAGGACCGAGGGGGGCCATTTTTTTGGGGGAAAGAAAGTACGGAGAAGAAAGACACAACCCCTTTAAAAAGGGGGGTCGCTACCCTTTTTTGGGGGTGGTTTAAAGGGGGCATGTCCCTTTTTTTTCCCCCGTTTTTCCTTTCTTTCGATGCCCCCCAAACATAAAATTTTTCACAAAATTTACCCTTTTTTGGGGTTTAGAATTTTGGGGGGGTGTGTTGTCAATTTTCTGCGGTTCTGGGATGACTATAATCTCAGGGATCCAAGCCAAAGGGGCCCCCCCGTCCTGGGGGTTCCCTCTTTCTTTCCCCTGTGGGGAAAAAGGAGGAGGGTCCTCCCCCAAAATTTTGTAGTGGGCCAAAGGTCCCTTTTGCCCTTTATGGGGTTTTATATTTTTTGTTTTTGTGGTGGTTTGGGTAATGTCCCCAAGGAGGGTCGGGCTGGGGGCTGGGGGCTGGGTTTAGGGACTGGGGGGGGTGGGGGGGGGGGGGGGTTGGGTTCCCCCCCGGTGGGCCTGGGCCCGCCTGGGGTAAATTTTTTTCTAGACTGGGGGGGCCCGGGAAACACCCGGGAAATGGGTTAATTTTGGGGCTTGCCTGGGCCCGCACCAGAATGTGGGTATTTAAATGCTATGAAATGGGGGGGTGGGTTTTGGGTTTTGCACCTGTGGGGGCCAAAATAGTTTTGAGTCATCGTTGTGGGGTTTTGGGCTTTTTGCATTTTTTGGTTTCATATTTCTTTTTCCCCTTTTTTTATATATTTTTGGTAGGGCTATCCAGGGGGTCATCCTTGTTTTCTTTATTTTTTTTTTTCTTTTTTTACTCTCCCTTTGTACCTGCCCCCAAAAATTTAAATCTTTTTTCGCACAACCAGGAACCCTTTGGTAGTTCGAGGTCATTTTTTGAGGCTGTATTTAGTCTAGTACAAGAGATATGGTGTTTGGAAGAGCATAGGTTGCATGTGATTCTGGATTTCCTTCCAAGGATTTTTTTACATGTCCCACAGATATGCTGTGCTGACATCCTGTCTGTATCCTACTACACTGTATGCCACGGAAGAAAACTGATTTCCACTTTACCTTTCTCTTGCTGGTGCCAGTAATATGCAAGATGTATTTATACGAACCAAGTTTGCAGTATGTGGGTGGTGGTGTAGGGTGGGTGTTGGGTGGGTGGTGGTGCAGGGTGGGTGGTGGGTGCAGGGTGGGTGTGAGCCGGCAGACTTGCCCACACTGCCACACTTCACTATTATTTTTTTTTAATACTATTATTATTACTATTTAAATTCCTTTTATGTAGTGCTGTACACTGTTTATCTCAAGGATATACACTGTATTCTTTCAAATTACACTTTTCACTGCGTTATACTGGGATCATTGTTTTATTGTTTACAGAGGCCTACGCTAACTTCCCCCTACACTTCTAAGGAAAAGATTATTTCCTGTTTAGTAGAGGTAACGGTTGTATGCTCAATTTATGTATGCTGTGATTCCCTGCACCTCAATGCTACCATCACTCGTTTCATATCTTATGACTATAGTAGTTACTTATCCGTTATTAACACTTCACTGGACCTCTGGCAATAGTTCGCTAGTGCCAGTCGCTTGTAAGATATTCCGCTAGCTACACTATATATTGTACGCTATACTTGGGGATAATTTAGATTACTCTTATCTACAATTTAGTTCACTATGCCACTGCACATATATATCCTTGTCACTCACTATATTACTTATAGATAGATAGATCGATATTCGTTTATTTCCACTTGTGTCAACACCCGGCAATAATTCACTAGTGCTGGTCAGGTCTATTTCCCACGGTAACCGTTTCTCCACCGGCACTCTATGTGACACTATAATCCATATTTTCCTATTTAGCGTTCACTGATATTCCTTTTTTGTTTGTTCAAAGGAGTATATGCACTTTATGTTGCACACGCTTATTTCCCGCATTCTTTTCCTTCTACTACTATCAAGACACGCAGTTTTTGACGGAGCACAAACGTGCGCGACTGTCCCCTCACTCGTGGGGGAGAGTGTCAAATTTTGCATGTCCCATTTTTTTCCCCCGTTATTCTTCCTCCTTCCCTCACACCTCTCTCTTCCTCCTTCTCTTCACACCTCTCTTCCTCCTTCCCTCACACCTCTCTCTTCTCCTTCCCTCACACCTCTCTCTTCCTCCTTCTCTCACACCTCTCTTTTCCTCCTTCCCTCACACCTCTCTCTTCCTCTTTCCCTCACACCTCTCTCTTCCTCCTTCCCTCACACCTCTCTCTTCCTCCTTCCCTCACACCTCTCTTCCTCCTTCTCTCACACCTCTCTTCCTCCTTCCCTCACACCTCTCTCTTCCTCCTTCCCTCACACCTCTCTCTTCCTCCTTCCCTCACACCTCTCTCTTCCTCCTTCCCTCACATCTCTCTCCCTCCCTCCCCACTACAACAAATCTATAGAGGGAAGCGCATGACCAGAGCACAGGCAGCAGCAGCAGCAGCAGCAGCAACAGCAGTGAACAGTAGGGAATGATTTCTGAATATAAATCTGGGACTAATTTGTCTAGCATTTTCAAGTTGTAAATTATAATGCATCTTGCCTACGTTCCCAGAAGCAAAGGTCAAGGGACCTCAAACATTCTCGGTAATTTAGGTCCTTTGACTGAGTTCACACGTTTGTTATATTTTTTTTTTAAGTTTGGGGGCAGTTTCCCCTGCCTTTTAAAAGGGGGGTGTTATTGTTCCTAATTTTAGTTGGGGAAAGATAGTGTTGGGGGAGTTCTCTTTTATTTGTCCCCGGTTGCAACCTTGTTTTTTTTTCTTTGGTGTTTTTTGTCCCGGGGGCGAGGCTTCCAGCTCTTTTGAGGGGGAAATTTAAAGTTGGGCCGGGGGGGGAAACCCAAAAATTTTTCCGGGGGCCCCGGGGGGAGAGGTGTTTTTATTCTCTCTCAATAAATTTTTTTTCCCCAAAACCCCTTTTCCCCAAAACCCCCCTTTTTTCCCAAAACCCCTTTTAAACCCACACCCCCTTTTCCCAAAACCCTTTTCCCCCCAAACACCCCTCCTTTTCCAAAACCCCCCTCTTTTTCCCCCCCACATTCCCCAAAACCCTACTCCAAAAACCCTCTCGCAACCCCCAAACTCCCCCCCTTCCCTCACACCCCCCCCCTTCTAACCCCCAACCCTTCCCCAACCCCCTCTCCCCTCCTTCCCCCACACCTCTCTCTTCCCCTTCCCCTCAAAAACCTCTTTCTTCCCCCTTTCACCCAACCTCTCTCTTCCTCCTTCCCTCAAAACCTCTTTTTCCTTTCCCTCCCTTTTCCCCCCCCCACCTCTCTCTTCCCCTTCCCTCACACCTCTCTTTTTCCCCCTTCCCTACCCTCTTTTCTTCCCCTTCCCTCACACCTCTCTCTTCCCCCTTTCCCCTCACACCCCCTTTTCATCCCTTCTCTCACACCTCTCTTCCTCCTTCCCTCCCCTCTTCTTCCCCCTTTCCCCTCACCCCTCTCTCTTCCCCCCTTTCCCACACCTCTCTTTCCCCCTTCCCTCACCCCTCTTTTCTTCCCCCTTCCCTCACTTCTCTCCCCCTCCCTCCCCACTACAAACCAAATTATAGGGGGAAAAGGCCCCCATAAACCAGGGCCGGGAAAGCGGGCAGAAGCAGCAGCAACTGCACCCAGCCGGGCGCAGCCAGGGGGCAGCGCAGGAGCGGCAGCTGCAGCAGGAGCAGGGGGGCCCCCAGAGGAGCGCGAGGGCAGCAACAGAGGGCACCCACAGAAAGCAGCAGCGGAGCAGCAGCCACCCAGCGCGGGCAGGAGCAGCAGAGGGGGGCCCCAAGCGGGAGGGAAGCTCCCAAAAAGCAGCAGCAGGAGCAGCGCGCCAGGGCTGCAGCAGCGGGCCCCACGGAGCGCGCATCAGGCAGGAGCATCAGGGGCAGCAGAAACAACACCCCAGCACCCAGCTGAAAAGGAGCACAGCAGCAGCAGGAGCAGCAACAAGCGGGGGAAGGGCAGCAGGGAGCGCAGCGAGCAGGAGCAGCAAGGGGAGCGCAGCAGGGAGCAGAGCAGGGGGAGCAGCAGGGGGCAGCAGCACCCAGGAGACAGCGGGCAGAGAAGACGAGCGGGAGCAGCAGAGGAGCAAGCAGCAGCAGCACCCGGAGCAGCGCCAGGGGCAGCCAGCAGCGGGGGAGAAGCAGGGGCAGCGAGGAGCCGGGGGAGCAGCAGGCAGGAGCAGCAGCCGGGACCCAGCAGGAGCAGCAGAAAGCAGCAGGCAGCAGAGCAGCGAGGAGAGCAGCAGCAGCAGGGCAGCAGCAGCAGCAGCAGCAGGAGCAGCAGGAGCAGCAAGGAGCAGCAGGAGAGCAGCAGCAGCAGGAGCAGCCAAGCAGCAGGCAGAGCAGCGCCGGAAGCAGCAAGCAGCGGGCTGAAAGCTGCAGAAGCAGCAGCAGCAGCAGCGCAGGAGCGCGGGCAGCAGGAGCGGGCAGCAGCAGCAGGAGCAGCAGCCAAGCAGCGGGAAAGCGAGCAGCAGCAGCGAGCAGCAGCAGCAACAGCAGGAGCAGGAGGAGCAGCAGGAGCAGCAAGCAAGCAGCAGGAGCGGGCGGGAGCAGGAGCACCCCAGCAGCGCAGGAGCGCAGAAGCAGGAGCAGCAGCAGCACCCACGGGGAGCAGCAGCAGCAAGCAGGGAAAGCCAGCAGCAGCAGCAAGCAGCAGCAGCGGGACCCAGCAGCACAGCAGGAGCAGAAACGCAGGAGCAGCAGCAGCAGGAGCAGCAGCAGCGGGCAGCAGCAGCAGCAGCAGGAAAGCAGAGGAGCAGCAACAGCAGCAGTAGCAGCAGCGGGAGCAGCTGAAGAGCAGGACCCAGCCAGAAAGGAGCGGGGGCCGGGAGCTGCGGCACCCAACCCGCAGCGGGAGCAGCAGCGGGAGAAAGCAAGGTGAGGAGCAGAAACCAGCAGCAGGAGCGCGGGGCGCAGATGAGCGGAAAGCCCCAGCAAAAAAGGGGCACCCAAAAGGCGGGAGCAGAAAGGCAGGAGCAGCAGCAGCAGGGGGAGAAAGCGGCGGGCAGGAGAAAACAGGGTAGCAGCGGGGAAGCGGAAAACCCGGCGGGGTAATGGGAAGGCTTCGCGCGGGAGCAGCAAAGGACCAAAAGCAGCGGGAGAAGCAGGGGGCAGGCAGTTAGCAGCAAAACCCAAAAAAGCAGCAGCAGGGGGGCCAAGCAGGGAGCAGCGCACCCGCAGCAGCGGACCCAGAAAGCAGCAAGCACCGCAGCAAAAGGCAGAAGCGGTTTTTGGAGCAGGCACCCAAGCAGGGAAAGGCGCGGGAGAGCTGCTAGCAGCCGGAAAATAAGCAGCGAGCCAAGCAGCAGAAAGGAAAGCACCCAGGAACGCACCCAGCAGAAACAGCGAAAAGAAAAAGCTGGGGTTTGCAGCGCCGCTGCTGTTTGGTTGGGGTGCTGTTGCTGTTTGCAGCACCCGGCCATTTCCTTACCCCGGCTTTTGGGTTTACTTGAAATTCCTTTTGGGTTGGAGAAGGGAGGCTCTAGGTTGGAAAAGGGGGGGCTTTGGGTTGGGGGAAGGGAGGCTCTAGGTTGGAGAAGGGAGGCTCTGGGGTTGGAGAAGGGGGCTCTAGGTTGGGGGAAGGGGGGGCTTTTTAGGTTGGAGTAAAAGGGGGTTTTAAAAAGGTTGGAAAGGGGGGGCTTTTGGTTTGGGTAAAGGGGAGGCCCCTTGGTTGGGAAGGGAGGCTCTAGGTTGGAGAAGGGGGGGGCCTAGTTTAAAGAAGGGAGGCTCTAGGTTGGAAAAGGGGGAGGCTTAGGTAGGTGAAGGGGGGCTCTAGGTTGGAAAAAGGAAATGGCTTGGGTTTGGGAAGGGGGCCCCTGGGTTTTGGAGAGGGAGGCTCTGGGTTTGGGAGAAGGGAGGTTGGGTTTGGGAGAAGGGGGCCCCTAGGTTTTTGGGGGAAGGGAGGTCTTGGTTGGGAATGGGGGGTCTAGGTTGGAGAAGGGGGCTCCTGGGTTTGGGAAAAGGGTGGTTTCTAGGGGGGAAAGGACGGGGGGGTCTGGGTTTGGAAAATGAGGGCTCTGGGTTTTGGGAAAGGGGGGGGGGAAAAAAAGGGGGGGGGTTGGGTTGGGTAAGGGGGCCTCTGGGTTTGGGGAAAAGGGGTTGGGCTTTGGGGTTGGAAAAGGGGAGGGCTCTGGGTTGGAGAAGGAGGCTCTGGTTGGAAAAGGGGGAGGTTCTGGGTTGGAGAAGGGAGGCTTAGGTTGGGGGAAGGGAGGTTTTGGTTTGGAAAGGAAGGGGGGTTTTTTTAGGTTGGAGAAGGGAGGCTTTGGGTTTGGAGTGGGAGCTCTGGGTTTTGGGAAGAGAGGCTCTGGGGGTTTGGAGAAGGGCGGCTCTAGGTTGGAGAAGGGGGGCTCTGGGGTTGGGGAGAAGGGGAGGCTCTGGGTTTTGGAAAAAGGGAGGCTCTGGTTTTGGAGAAGGGAGGTTTGGGTTGGGAAAAGGGGGGCTCTAGGTTGGAAAAGGGGAGGTTTTGGGTTTTGGGGAAAAGGGGAGGCTTTTGGTTGGAGAAGGGAGGTTTGGGTTGGAGAAGGGGGGCTCTAGGTTGGAAAAGGGAGGCTTTTGGGTTTGGAGGGGGGGAGGCTTGGGGTTGGTAAGAGAGGCTCTGGGTTTGGAGAAAGAGGGGCCTCTAGGTTGGGAAGGGGGTTTTTAGGTTGGAGAAGGGGGCTCTGGTTGGGGAGAAGGGAGGCTCTAGGGTTGGAGAAGGGGCTCTAGGTTGGGGGGAAGGGGGGTCTTAGGTTGGGGGAAGGGGAGGCTTGGGTTGGGGAAAAGGGAGGCTCTAGGTTTGGAAAAGGGGGCTTTGGGTTTGGGAGAAGGGGGGTTTTAGGTTGGGGGAAAGGGAAAGGCTCTGGGTTTGGGGAAAGGGAGGCTCTGGTTGGGAAGGGAGGCTCTAGGTTGGGAAAAGGGAAGAGAGGCTTTAGATTGGGAAGGGAGGCTTAGGTTGGGGGAAGGGAGGCTCTAGGGGGGAGGGGAGAGGCTCTAGGTTGGGGGAAGGGGGGGCTCTGGGTTTGGGAAAAAGAAGGGAGGCTCTAGGTTGGGAAAAGGGGAAAGGGCTCTAGGTTGGAAAAGGGGAAAGGTTTTTAGGTTGGGAGAAAGGGACCCCTTTAGGTTGGAGAAGGGAGGCTCTAGGTTGGAGAAGAGAGGTTAGGTTGGAGAAGGGGGCTCTAGGTTGGAAAAGGGAGGCTTAGGTTGGAAAGGGAGGCTCTAGGTTGGAAAAGGGGGGGCCTTGGTTTGGAGGGGAGGCTTTGGGTTGGAAAAGGGGGAGGCTTGGTTTGGGGAAGGGAGGCTCTAGGTTGGAGAATGGAGGCTCTGGGTTGGAGGGGGAAAGGGCTTTGGGTTTGGAAAAAGGGAGGGTCTAGGGTTGGAAAAGGGAAGGTTTTCTGGGTTTGGGAAGGGAGGCTCTAGGTTTGGAGAAGGGGGTTTGGGTTTGGGGAAAAGGGAGGCTTTAGGTTGGGAAGGGAGGTTTCCTAGGTTGGAGAAGAGAGGTTTTGGGTTGGAGAAAGGGGGGCTCTGGGTTGGAGGGGAGGCTTGGGTTTGGGGAGAAGGGGGCTTGGTTGGGAAGGGGGCTTTGGGTTTGGGGAAAAGGGGAGGCTTTGGGTTGGGAGAAGGGGGGGTTTTTAGGTTGGAAAAAAGAGAGGCTTAGGTTGGGGGAAAGGGAGGTTTTTGGTTGGAGAAGGGGCTTTTTGGTTGGAAAAAGGGAGGTCTGGGTTTGGGAGAAGGGAGGTTTCAGGTTGGAAAAAGAAGAGAGGTTTTGGGTTTGGGGAAAAGAAGGGAGGCTTAGGTTGGGGGAAGGGGGGTTTTAGGTTGGAAAAGGGAAAGGTTTTTGGGTTTTGGAGAAGGGAGGCTCTAGGTTGGAAAAGAGAGGCTTTTGGGTTTGGAGAAGGGGGGCTTTGGTTTTGGAGAAAGGGAGGCTTTTGGGTTTGGAAAAGGGGAGGCTCTAGGTTGGGAAAGGGGGGGCTCTGGGTTTGGGAAGGGGGGTTTGGGTTTGGAAAAAGGGGAGGCTTAGGTTGGGAAGGGGGGTCTAGGTTGGAAAAATGGAGGTTTTAGGTTGGAGAAGGGAGGCTTTAGGTTGGGGAAAAGGGGGGTTTTCTGGGTTGGGGAGAAGGAAGGACTTGGGTTTGGGGAAAAGGGGAGGCTTAGGTTGGGGAAGGGGGGTTTTAAAGGTTGGAAAAGGGGGGTTTAGGTTGGAGAAGGGTTGGCTCTAGGTTGGAGAAGAGAGGCTTAGGTTGGAGAAGGGGGGGCTTTTGGTTGGGAAGGGGGGTTTTTAGGTTGGAAAAAAGGGAGGCTTTTGGTTGGGGAAGGGAGGTTTTTTGGTTGGGAGAAGGGGGCTTTAGGTTGGGAAGGGAGGCTTTTGGTTTTGGTTGGAGAAAAAAGGGTTTCTGGTTGGAGAAGGAGGGCTTAGGTTGGAGAAGGGGGTTTCTAGGTTGGAAAAGGGGGCTCAAAGGGGGGAGAAGGGGGGTCTGGGTTGGAAAAGGGAGAGGCTTTGGGTTTGGAAAAGGGGAAAGGCCCTCTGGGTTGGTAAACAGAAAGTTAGGATGGGAAGGGGTTTTTCTGGGGGTTAGTGAAGAGAGGTTCAAAGGGCCCTATTTGACCACTAAAACTATTGCTTCTCACAGTTTTTAAAAATTTGCTTTTAAATTTTGTGGACATTTTTGTTTTTTTAAAAAACTACACCTTCACTTTTTTTTAAAATTTTCATTTTTTTTTTTTTAAATATTGAAGCAAACCTTTAATGTTTCTTGGGGTTCCAAGGTGTTTTTTATCTTTTGTAGCCAGGTCAAACCGGTTGTTGCTGTGGCGGTGCGCTGGCCCCCATTATCCTTCTTTAGCGTAGTTGCCTGGCCCGGGGTTGAAGATCTTTTTCCAAAGTTTTTCTTGTAAGGACTTTTTACATTTGTTGCAGAGTGTTTTTTAAAATCTTTGGTAAATGAAAAATTTGGGGCCAGGGGATTTTGATTATTTGTTCCTTTTTGGGTGTCCACGGGGAAACTTTCTTTTCAGTCGGGTTTATGTTACACTTCTATTTTTCCCCAGTCCCAGTATGTTGTTAGGGCCAGTGTACAGGTTTGAGCCGGGCCCCCTCAATCCCTTTCCCAGGTGTATTTTTTTCATTTTATTTCTCCTCTCTCTTCTCTTCCCCTTCTCTCTCTCTCTCTCTTCTCTCTCTTTTCTCTCTCTCTTCTCTCCTTCTCTCTCTTTTCCCTTTTCTTTTCCCAGGAAGAAAATTTGGGAAATCTGGATTTCCCAAAAATATTTTAAAAAGATTTTTTGGGACATTGCGATCCGTAAATGATCTCTTTATTATCGTAGATCTGAATCTCCCCTTTTGAACCGGGACTGTGATGAATATGTTGGCCAGTGGGCTGCCACCCAGCAACAGCCTAGTTAAAACAGGCAAGCATCAGACTAATCTGACGCGGGCCCCGGGCTCCGGAATGGGGGCGACCCCAAATTCCCGAAAAACATTCAAAACGTGGAGAAAGAAGCGATTTGAAAGGGGGGTCACCAAGGGCCCCACTTTTCCCTTATTTTGGGGAGAAAGGGCTTCCCCAAAGTGGGTTCCATCTTTGAAGGTTTAGTTTTGAAAGAAGTTTAAAAAATCTTGGTCTCCCTGTTTTGGGTTTTTTTTAAAAAGGGTTTAGGGTTTATTTTAATAAATTCAAAGAATGCAAAAGAATGAAATTTAAAAGCCGGGAGTAGTTTTTAACTCCCCCCCCCCCCCCCCCCCTGGTTGTTTTGTCATGCCATAGAATGTAAAAAAACCTGACTGATGTAGCAGCCGGGTTTTGGTTTTGGTTACATATTCCCGGGCTTTTGGGCAGACACACCCCATAAATGCTAAAATTTAAACGTAAAATATGAATTTTCATCCTTAGGGGCACTTTTTTGAAGGTAGCGTTTAAAATTCCCCTATTTTTTTCCCCGGGGTTGTGGCTTTCGGGGTTTAAAAAATACATGAATTTTAATCCCAAAATGTAAAGATCCTTTACTCCCACGATAAGTTTTTCAAAGCACCTTAACTACTGGGAAACGCTTGGAAGCACTTGACTTGTACTCGTTGGAACGCAGGGGGAGGGGGATATATCATAATCTACACTTGGAAAATCTTGGAAGGAATGGTCCCAAATCTGCACACAGAAATAACTCCCTACAAAAGTAAAGACTGGGAGGCGATGCAAAAAATGCCCCAAATTAAAAAGTAGGGGCGCCATTGGTACCTAAGGGAAAACACCATAAGTGTCCGGGGCCCAAGACTGTTCAACAGCCTCCCATCAAGCATTAGGGGAATTGCCAATAAGCCCCTGGCTGCCTTCAAGAGAGAGCTGGACAGATACCTAAAGTCAGTGCCGGATCAGCCGGGCTGTGGCTCGTACGTTGGACTGCGTGCGGCCAGCAGTAACAGCCTAGTTGATCAGGCCCTGATCCATCGGGAGGCCTGGTCATGGACCGGGCCGCGGGGGCGTTGATCCCCGGAATAACCTCCAGGAACACAGAAATACACGAGTACAGAAATGCATTAGATGAGTACAGAAATACATAGAAATGAGTACAGAAATTCCCAGGAAATGTTCTGAATTTGTTTGTATTCACGTTGAGGCGCTAATCCCGTAGGGTTCACACACAGACCGAGAAACGGAGGTAGTTAGGTTTGATACGAGGAAGGGGACCAAGAACTCTTCAGCAGCGTCACGGCAGCCCACGCTGAAGGATAGTTTTTTGCATCCCGTTGTATAATTGTGACGCTTGTTGTGGTACGGTATGTTTTATAATATGTGGTACGTAATGTAAGGTAAACAGCACGGTACACTGTGAGGCACACAGCACGGTACACTGTGGCACACAGCACGGTACATTGTGAGGCACACAGCACGGTACATTGGGGAGGCACACAGCACGGTACCTGTGGGGGCACACAGCACGGTACACTGTGAGGCACACAGCACGGTACACTGTGAGGCACACAGCACGGTACACTGTGAGGCACACAGCACGGTACACTGTGAGGCACACAGCACGGTACACTGTGAGGCACACAGCACGGTACACTGTGAGGCACACAGCACGGTACACTGTGAGGCACACAGCACGGTACACTGTGAGGTACACAGCACGGTACACTGTGAGGCACACAGCACGGTACACTGTGGCACACAGCACGGTACACTGTGAGGTACACAGCACGGTACACTGTGAGGCACACAGCACGGTACACTGTGGCACACAGCACGGTACACTGTGAGGTACACAGCACGGTACACTGTGAGGCACACAGCACGGTTACACTGTGAGGCACACAGCACGGTACACTGTGAGGCACACAGCACGGTAAAACTGTGAGGCACACAGCACGGTTACATGTGAGGCACACAGCACGGACACTGTGAGGGACACAGCACGGTACACTGTGAGGACACAGCACGGTACACTGTGAGGTAACAGCACGGTACACTGTGAGGCACACAGCCCGGTACACTGTGGCACACAGCACGGTACACTGTGAGGTACACAGCACGGTACACTGTGGGCACACAGCCGGTACACTGTGGCACACAGCACGGTACACTGTGAGGTACCCCAGCACGGTACACTGTGAGGCACACAGCACGGTACACTGTGGCACACAGCACGGTACACTGTGAGGTACACAGCACGGTACACTGTGAGGCACACAGCACGGTACACTGGAGGCACACAGCACGGTACACTGGAGGTACCCCAGCACGGTACACTGTTTAGGCACACCCGCACGGTACACTGTGAGGCACACAGCACGGTACCTGTGAGGTACACAGCACGGTACACTGTGAGGCAACACAGCACGGTACACTGTGGCACACAGCACGGTACACTGTGGCACACAGCACGGTACACTGTGAGGCACACAGCACGGTACACTGTGAGGCAAACAGCACGGTACACTGTGGCAACAGCACGGTACACTGTGGCACACAGCCCCGGTACACTGTGAGGCACACAGCACGGTACACTGTGAGGCACACAGCACGGTACACTGTGAGGCAAACAGCACGGTACACTGTGGCACACAGCACGGTACACTGTGGCACACAGCACGGTACACTGTGGCACACAGCACGGTACACTGTGAGGCACCACAGCATGGTTTCCCCTGTGAGGCACACAGACGGTACACTGTGAGGCCACCCCACGGTACACTGTGAGGCCAACAGCACGGTAACTGTGGCACACCAGCACGTTTCACTGTGGCCCCAGCACGGTACACTGTGGCACCAGCCGGTACACGTGAGGCACACAGCATGGTCACTGTGAGGCAAACAGCACGGTTACAGTGAGCACACGACGGTACACTGTGAGGCACACAAAATGGACACTGTGAGGCACACAGCCGGTACCTGTGAGGCCACAGCCCGGTACACTGTGAGGCACCGCACGGTCACTGTGAGGCAACAGCACGGTACACTGTGGTCACAGCCGGACACTGTGAGGCACACAGCACGGTCACTGTGAGGCACACGCACGGACACTGTGAGGCACAAGCACGGTACACTGTGAGGCCCACAGCTGGTACACTGTGAGGCCCCAGCCCGGACCCTGTGAGGCAAAGCACGGTACACTGTGAGGACAAGCACGTACACTGTGGGCACACAGCATGGTTTCAATGTGAGGCACAAAGCCGGTACATGTGAGGACACAGCACGGTACACTGTGAGGCACCACCATGGTACCACTGTGAGGCACACAGCCGGTACCTGTGAGGCACACAGCCGGTACACGTGAGGAAACAGCACGGTACACTGTGAGGACACAGACGGTACACTGGAGGCACACAGACGGTAACGTGAGGCCACAGCACGGTACACTGTGAGGCCACAGACGGTACACTTGAGGCAACGACGGTACATGTGAGGTTACACAGCAACGGTAAAAACTGTGAGGCACCCCACGCCGGTACACTGTGAGGCACCACCACGGTACCTGTGGGTACACAGCACGACACTGTGGGCACCACAGCACGGTTTCACTGTTTAAGGCACACACGCACGGTACACTGTGGAGGGGACACAGGCCCCGGGTACACTGTGAGGCACACAGCACGGTACACTGTGAGGCACACAGCACGGTACACTGTGAGGCACACAGCACGGTACACTGTGAGGCACACAGCACGGTACACTGAGGTACACAGCACGGTACACTGTGAGGCACACAGCACGGTACACTGTGAGGCACACAGCACGGTACACTGTGAGGACACAGGGACGGTACATTGGAGGCACCCCAACACGGTAATGTGAGGCACACAGCACGGTACACTGTGAGGGCACACGCCGGTACACTGAGGACACAGCACGGTACACTGTGAGGCACACAGCACGGTACACTGTGAGGCACACAGCACGGTACACTGTGAGGCACACAGCACGGTACACTGTGAGGCACACAGCACGGTTTCACTGTGAGGCACACAGCACGGTTTCACTGTTTAGGCACACGCACGGTACCATGTGGGAGGCCACAAATGCACGGGTACACTTGAGGGACACAGCACGGTACACTGAGGGGACACAGCACGGTACAAATGTGAGGCACACAGCACGGTTTCACTGTGAGGCACCCCGCACGGTACACTGTGAGGCCACAGCCCCGGTACACTGTGAGGCACACAGCACGGTACACTGAGGCACCAGCACGGTACACTGTGAGGCAACAGCAGGTACATGTGAGGCACACGCACGGTACACTGTGAGGCACCACAGCACGGGTACATGTGAGGCACACAGCACGGTACACTGTGAGGCACACAGCACGGTTACACTGTGAGGCACCAGCACGGTACACTGTGAGGCACACAGCACGGTACACTGTGAGGCACACAGCACGGTACACTGTGAGGGGACACAACACGGTACACTGTGAGGCACACAGCACGGTACACTGTGAGGCACACGCCCCGGTACACTTGTCCCGGGATGAGGCACACAGCACGGTACACTGTGAGGCACACAGCACGGTTCACTGTGGGCACACCGCACGGTACACTGTGAGGACACAACCGGTACACTGTGAGGCACACAGCACGGTACATGGGAAAGAAGGGCACATAAAACACGGTACACTGTGAGGCACACAGCACCCGGTTTCACTGTGGGCACACAGCACGGTACACTGTGAGGTACACAGCACGGTACACTGTGAGGCACACAGACGGTAAACTGAGGCACACAGCACGGTTTCACTGTGAGGTACACAGACGGTACACTGTTTAGGCACACAGCACGGTACATGAGGTACCAGCACGGTACACTGTGACGGTACACAGCACGGTACACTGTGAGGGACACGACGGTACACTGTGAGGCACACACCGGTACACTTGAGGCACACAGCACGGTACACTGTGAGGCACACAGCACGGTACACTGTGAGGCACACAGCACGGTACACTGTGAGGCACACAGCACGGTACACTGTGAGGCACACAGCACGGTTACACTGTGAGGCACACAGCCGGTTCCTGTGAGGCCCCAGCCGGTTACACTGTGAGGCACAACAGCCGGTACACTGTGAGGCACACCCGCAAAGGTTTCACTGTGAGGCACACAAGCACGGTACACTGTGAGGCCACACGCCGGTACACTGTGAGGCACACAGCACGGTACACTGTGAGGCACACAGCTCGGTACACTGTGAGGTACACAGCACGTTACACTGTGAGGTACACAGCACGTTACACTGAGGTACACAGCACGGTACACTGTGAGGTAAACAGCACGTTACACTATGAGGTACACAGCACGTTACACTGTGAGGTACACAGCACGGTACACTGTGAGGTACACAGCACGTTACACTGTGAGGTACACAGCACGTTACACTGTGAGGTACACAGCACGGTACACTATGAGGTACACAGCAATTTTCACTGTGAGGTAAAACAGCAGGGCACACCATAAAGGTACACGGATTTAAAGGTTTTAAACATGAGGAAACAGTAAAATTTGGGGCCAAGGGTCCCCGGGCCCAGCAGGGGGAATGTGGGGGAAACCCCCCTTTCACAATATGAAGGTCCGGGGGGGGGAATTGTGAGGCACAGCCCGGTTTTAAACGGGAAAAGGCCCGGGGGGAAAATGTTGGAAAACCCAGGGGTAGGGAAATTTTCCCCATTTAAGACCCCTTGGTCAGGGGACAGGCCCCGGGGGGGAATTTTGGGACCACACCCCGGGTCACGGACAGGCCACCGGGGGAGTTGACCACGACCCCGGGGTCAGGGACGGGTCCGGGGGGATGTTGACCACGGGGCCCGGGGTCCGGAAAAGGTCCAGGGGGATGTTGACCACGGGGCCTTTGGTTTCACGGCGGGCCCAAATGGGGGATGTTGCCCCCAACAAAGCCCGGGCCCACGGACGGGTCCAGGGGGGATGTTGCCCACGGCCCGGGTCAGGAAATTTCCCGCGGGGGTTTGTTGACCAGAGCCCTGGCAGGACAGGTCCGGGGGGGATTTTTTGACCAAAAGCCCTGGTCACGGACAGGTCCGGGGGATTTGCCCCACGGCCCGGGTCCGGACGGCCCGCGGGGGGGGGGTTGCCCCACGACCCCCTGGCCAGGGCAGGTCCGGGGGGAAAATGTTGACCACGAGCCCTGGTCACAAACGGGCCCCGGGGGGGGGGGAGTTAACCACGGGGGCCCGGTCACGGACAGGCCCCGCGGGGGATTTTTGACCCGAGCCCTGGTCAGGACAGGTCCCGGGGGATGTTGACCACGAGCCCGGGTCCTGACAGGTCCCGGGATTTTGACCACGAGCCCTGGTCCGGACAGGTCCGGGGGGGATTTTTCCCCACGACCCCGGGTTTCACGGACGGGTTTCCGGGGGGGATGTTGACCCCCGACCCCGGGTTTCAGGAAGGGGTCCCGGGGTTTTGTTGACCACGAGCCCTGGTCCGGACAGGCCCGCGGGGATGTTGACCACGAGCCCTGGCCCACGGAATTTTCCCGGGGGGGATTTACCAGGGAGCCCGGTCACGGACAGGCCCCGGGGGGGATGTTGACCAGGCCCTGGTCAGGACGGTCCGCGGGGGATGTTGACCACGAGCCCTGGTCAGGGACGGGGCCCGGGGGGGATGTTGACCACACCCGGTCAGGGACAGGTCCGGGGGGGATTTTGGGCCCACGGGGCCCTGGTCAGGGGGAAGGGCCCCGGGGGGGGATTTTGACCACGGCCCTGGTCACTGACAGGTCCGGGGGGGTGTTCCCAACGACCCCCGGGTCACGGACAGGTCCGCGGGGGATTTTTGACCACACCCCTTGGTCAGGGGACAGGTCCGCGGGGGAGTTTCCCCCACACCCCGGGTTTCCAGGGAAAGGGGTCCCGGGGGATGTTGCCACGACCCTGGCCCCGGGCCCAGGTCCCGGGGGGTTTGACCACGAGCCCTGGTCACGGACGGGTCCGGGGGGGATGTTGCCCCACGGGGCCCTGGTCCCCGGACGGGCCCCGGGGGGGGTTTTTGACCCGACCCCCTGGTCCCGGACAGGTCCAGGGGGGATGTTGACCACGGAGCCCTGGCACGGACGGGTTCCCCGGGGGGGGTTTTTGACCACACCCCGGGTTCACGGCGGGTTTTCCCCCCGGGGGATGGGGCCCAAGAGCCCGGGCCCCCAGGGACAGGTCCCCGGGGGATGTTGCCAAACACCCCTGGTCACGGACAGGCCCCACGGGGGAAATTTTTGACCCGAGCCCGGGTTTCCGGACGGGGTCCCGGGGATTTTGCCCAGGGCCCCCTGGCCCACGGCCCGGTTTCCGGGGGGGGGGATGTTGAACCCCGGGCAGGAATGGGGGGGTTTTCCGAGCCCTGGTCACGGACGGGTTCCCCCAGGGGGGTTGTTGACCACGAGCCTTGGCCCGGGGAAAGGTCCAGGGGGGATGTTGCCCCAAGACCCTGGTCACGGAAAGGCCATCCCGGGGGGGATGTTGCCCCGGGGCCCTGGTCACGGACAGGTCCACGGGGGATGTTGACCAGGGGCCCTGGGCCAGGGGACAGGCCCCGGGGGGGGAAGGGGCCCGAGCCCTGGTCACGGACAGGTCCAGGGGGGATGTTGCCCACGACCCCTTTCACGGACGGGTTTCCCGGGGGAAATTTTTGACCCACGAGCCCTTGGGGGGGACGGTTTCCGCGGGGGTTGTTGCCCCGGGAAACCCCCCTTGTCACGGAAAAGGTCCCCGGGGGTGTTAAACCACGAGCCCGGGTTCAGGGACGGGTTTCCCGGGGAATTTACCACAAAAGCCCTGGTCACGGACAGGCCCCGGGGGGGAAATTTTTTGAAACGAGGGCCCTTGGTCCGGACAGGTCCCGCGGGGGATGTTGAAAAGGCCTTTCCCCGGAAAATTACGCTTTAATTTGGCGGTGGTTTAAAGCCCGGGGGGGGGGGGGGGGGGGGGGGGGGGGGGGGGGGGGTTGGGGGGGGGGGACGGTTATTTTTGTTTTTTATTGTTGTGGTTATTTTTGTTTTGTGGTTTTTTTTGTTGGGGTTTTTATTGTTGGTTATTTTTTATTACTGTATTATTTTGATTATTTTTGGGTTTTTGTGTTGGTTATTTTTGTTGTTTTTTAAAAGTTGTTTTTGTTGTGGTTATTGTTTTTTGGGTTTTTTAAATTGGGGATTTTGTCATTTTTTTTTGTTATTTTTGTGGTTATGTTTTTTTTTTTCTGTTTTTTTAAAATTTTCCTTTTTTTTAAAAAAATCTTATGAAAAGCCCCATTGAAAATATTATATATTAAATAAATTTTATATAATATATAAATATATATATATATATTAAAATTTATTTATTTATTATCACACTGGCCGTTTTCCCACCAAGGAAAGGGGGGGCCGAAAAAGAAAAACTTTTCCCATAAATTCACTCCATCACTGTCTTGCCAGAAGGGTGCTTTAAACGCTAAAATTTTTTAAAAAACTGAAAACTTTAAACACCCCCCTTTCCCAGGGGGCGGGCACTGAAACCTTTCCTATCCCCAAAGGATTTCAACCGGGCCCTCTCGGTTTTCCCCTTTAAACCCCCTTCATAAATTTTAACTTTGCCTCACACCCAAAAAAAAGTCAATTTTTTTAAAAAAACCATTTGTTCCAATTCACCCATAAAAACACGCTCACGCATACCCCTCGAATTTCCAAGCCCCTCGCAAAACAAACCTCCTTTACCCCCTCCCCCCAAACATTTCCTAGGCCGACCCCTCCCCCTCCCTTCCTTTCACTACGGGAATGATACCTCTTAAAAAACCCCCCAATTTGTTTCGCCCCCAATTTTTTCTACATGCCAACCACCTCAAAAAACCCCTTTTTTCCTCACACCCTTGACAACTTTTTGGTAACCCTGCACCTCCTCCTAATTTAAACAAACTACGAATTCTGTGCTTTAAATTATTCACACCACCTTCCCCCTCAGACATGACATCTCCACCCCTTTCCAACCCTTTCTCCTGTTTTGAACATTCACCCCCCATGCTTCCCCCCAAATAAAAGGTTTTTGGAAAAACTATATTTCTCATACTTTCCCTTCTTTCCCTTCCCAAAGGGGAAACAAAGTTCTTTGTCTCCAAAAGGACTCCAAAGTGAAACCGCTCACCCTTTTCCCCTCATCGTTCTATTTTCACCTCATCTTTCAAAGCCCCACCCGTGAAGGGTCCACTCCCAAATATTTTTAATACAAAAACCTCCTCCATACCTCTCCCTCCAATCTGATATCCAATCTTTCAACACCTAATATTTTTTTTTCCCTCAAAACCCTTTACTCTTTCCTGTATTCATTTTTCATTTTTCCCTTTTTTTAAAAAACCCTCCCAAATTTTTTTTCCACCAACCTCGGGTAACTTTTTTTCCCATAACCCCAAGAGCACAGGGTCATCGAAAAGAGCAACTGTGACAACCCCCACTTTGGAAAAAAATCAGAATGCAGAAGTTTTTAAAAACACAGACTTTGAAAAAGTTTTTGGACAAAGGTCATCATGGGGGGAATTTCCCCATAAAATACTGCAAAAGGAATAACGGGGAAAAGGGGGGGGAATGGATTTTCAACTTCCAAACAAATCGAACAAAAAAGGTATTTGGTCAACAAGTTAAATCGGAGGCTCCCCTGGGTAAGAGCTCTTTCCACAAGGCACGGTACTCCCCCCACCCCCCATCTTTTTCCCTTTTTCCCCCATATCAGACATAAACAGAGAATATACACCAACCCACCCGTATCATCCTTTGCGGAGGATCCCTGGGATCTGAATTGGGGTTTTTTAATTGCTGGGACGCGGAAAAATCTCCAAAAAAGTTTAAAAACAAAGTTTTCCAATGGGAAACCCGGAAAAACAATTTAAAGTTCAATGGGGGAAAAATTACAACTATTTCCCTTTTTAAAAACGGGGAGGAGAAATAAATGAACAAGTATCCCAATTTGGTCCGGCCATACTATGGGGGGAAAAACTAATGAAAGGGGCCTGGGGTAGAAATTTCTGAGGATCCACTTAAAGGAATCAAAACGGGTGCCACGATCGCACGTGAAAAGGGAAAATATGGGATGGTTGGGGTTTAAAGGAAAATTTTAAAAACGAGAGATCCCAACCCCCATATGATCCTTTTAAAATCACTTTTTTCACTCTAGGGGGAATACTGCTTTTTAATTTAACATCTCCTTTCAAAACAGGTGAAATCACAGATCTAGAAGTTTACAGAAAAATCCTTTACTGAACGTAAAAAGGTTCTGTCAAGAACCCTTAACTACGGGGAAAACGTTTGGGAACCCACTTGCCCTTGGGTACTTTTGGGAAAACGAAAGGAGGAAAATTAAAACCATAATCTCCCTTTTGGGAAAAATCTTGGAAGGAATGGCCCCAAAATCTCCCACACAGAAATCATTTCCCTACAAAGTAAAAGGACTTGGCAGGCGAGGGCAAAATGCCCCCAATAAAAAGTGGGGGCCCGCCATTGGTACACTAAGGGAAAACCCCATAATTTTCCCGGGGGGCCCAAAACTTTTTTAACAGCCCCCACCCAAGCTTTAGGGGAATTCCAATAAACCCTGGCTCCCTTCAAAAAGAGGGGCTGGACAGATTCCAAAAGTCAGTGCCGTATCACCCGGGGCTGTGGCTCTTTCTTTGGGGATTTGCGTGGGGCCACATAACACCTGGTTGATCAGGCCCTGATCCACCCGGGAGGCCGGGTCTTTGGACCGGGCCGGGGGGGGCTTTGATCCCGGGAAAAACCTCCGGGGAAACCCAAAGGGACCCTGCTTTTTATTCTTTTTACAACCCACGGTGAAATCACACACCCCTTTTCTTGGGCCTATTTTTACGGGGAAAAATAATCTCCCTTTTTCCCTACATCCCAAAAACTTGACCCCCTTTTATCCTCCTAAAAACTCTTCCTGCTTTCAGAAACCCTTACCCCCTTTTAAAACCATACACTGCAACATCTCCCACATTGCCCCCCTACCCACCCTGTCATATGCCTTTTTCTAAATCCAAAAATTTCCACAAAAACCTCTTTAGCCTTAATAAATATGTTAAATTTTAAATTTTCACTGTAAAAACCCTGAACTTGCGTCTTTTTTTAAATTCAACGCAAAATTTTGCCATATAGGACAAGTGAAAATTTTTTGTTTTGCTTTAATTTCCCCCCAAAATCATTAAAAAACCTAACGAAAAAAATATTTTTAAATTGTTTTTGGGTTTAGCTTTAAAATTACTGTAAAAGTTTTAAAATATATTTTTAGTAGGTTTAGGTAAAATAAATTGAGTTTGGTTATAATAGGGTTGGGGAAGTTTTCCTAAGATTTTTTGGGTGCAAAATTAAAAATTTTTTTACATTAATAAAAAATTTTAAAAAAATAACCCTTTTAAAACATGAAAGAGAAATTTTTAAAAAAGAATTTTAATTTTTAAAAAAATGAGTTTCTTGTAATTGCCCATTTTTCATATTGGGCCCACGACATTTATAATAAAATTATATAATTTTTATAAATATATATATATATATATATAAAATATTTTATATTTTTTTTAAATTTTTAAGCAAGGAATTCGCAAGAGTATGCGAAATAAAACCCCAAACCCAATGATTTCTGGCAAAAGGGACAAAACCCCCTTCAAAATTTGGAAAAAGGGTACGCAGTGCCTTAAACTTTTCGCCCCACACGGGAAACCAGTACCTTGGCGTCCATTTGCGAAGACGTTTGATCCAAGGCAGAAAATTTTCCCGGGGGAGAAGGCTTCCCACTTTTCACCCTTCATCCCCTTTGCATGCATCAGCATTTCGAGTTTTTTAACAATGAAAGGGAATTCGCAAGAGCGGGGCGAAATATGGAAAAGGTTGTGGGTTTTCGAGCCCTTTAAAGCCAGAGATCTTGTTTGTGTTTTAATTTCCCCCTTGCTTTGCGAATTCCGGCATTGTTAAAAATCTCAAAGTAATGCTAAAGCATCCCAGGGAGAGGATGAAAGCGGGAAGCCTTCTCCCCTAAAAAGGGTTTGCCGGGTTTAAAAACTTTTTAAACCCAAAGGCTGCACGCCAAGGTTTTGCCAGTGGGGGGGCCAAATTTGGGGTTTAGCAAAACCCCACCCTTCCGGGTTCGTAGGTTAAATTTCTTTCTTCGCCAGAGATAAATGTTTATATAAAATATATATTTATTTTTAAATATAATATATATTTGAAAAGAAGTTAGACAACTTTTTTCCAAAACTTTCGCCTCCCACAGAAAGGCTTCTTCATTTCAAAATACAAAAGTGGCAGGAACAGTAGAGAAGGAAGGGCGATGTAATCAGTCCATCACCCTTGTGTCGTAAAAAATTTGAGGTTGTCAGTCCCTCGGCCTGGAGAAGTTCAGTTCCTTTGTCGGAAAATATCTGAAACAAAACGACAGTGCGGGGGACTTTAAAAACAGTCGGAAGGAGGGTTTCATAGTTTGTTTTGTAGGGGAGTAAATAAATAGTAGTTGTAAAATGAGAAAGTGCCACTGAAAGGTCCCCTGTCCCTCTCGATCCAACACTTTTTCACTTGAAAAATTGTACAAGGGGTTTTCCGTACCAAGATGCCAAGTGGGTTTAAATGTCTGACAAGATGAAAAAAACCCAAAAAGGTAACAAAAAACCCACGGTTGTTAGGTAAGCACATATGCAACAGTTAGACAAATTTAAATTCCGAAAAGTTTCGCCTACACAGGTTGGGTTCCCTTTAGTCGAATACAGAAAAAAAGGCAAAGGAAAAAAATAGAGAATAAGAAGCCCACGTGGAAAGGGGAAAAAGTTTTTTGGGGAAAAAAGTTTTTTCTAATGTTGCATAAGTTTTCCCTTTCCCAAAAACCGTCGGGGGTTTTAAACCCCATTTTGAGTTAAAACTGGGCAGACACTGCAACAAAGTTTCATCTTTGGGGAAGGAAAAAAAACCTTGGACAAGTTTTTAAGTGAAAGTGTTGGATCTGAGGGGGACAAAGACCTTTCATGGAACATTTTTCCTACAAATACTTACTAAAGCACCTTCCTTTCCGGGCAGTATTTTTAAATCTCCGCTGTCGCTTGATCCCTTTAGATTGTTCCTGACTAGGAACTGAAATTCCCAGGGCCGAGGGGTGACAACCCCAAATTACAAATACAAGGGTGATGGAATGATTTCATCGTCTTTAAATTCTCACTGTTTTGCCTACTTTTTGTATTTTGACTGAAAGAAAGGGTATTGTGGGAGGCGAAACGTTTTTTGAATAAATTTTAACCTGTTGCATAGTGTCTTACCTAACAACCCGTTTGGGATTGTTTTACTAATTTTTAAGTTAAAATATATATATATATATATATATTTTATATATATTTTAAAATTTTATTATATATATAAATATATATATATTAAAAAATTGTAAAATTTCGAGGGTTTAGGAAAAAAGAAAAAAATTTTTGACATCAAATTTTTTTTGTGGTTCTTGTGATTGTGGTTTTGTGTTATTTTGGTTTTCTATTGTGGTTTTTATTTTTGGTTGTTATTGTTGTAGTTTTTGTTTTTGGTTATGGTTTTTTTTTTGGTTTTGTTGTGGTTGTTGGGTTGACGAGGGGGGCACAAATCTTTTTTAGATTGCTAAGGATGTTTTTTGGCCCGGCTGGGGGAGACGGAGGGGAAAGGATAGATGGCGATAGTGGTCTGTGGTTGGGGGTTTCCTTTGGAAATTGGTGAAATTTTTGGGTATAATTATTGGTTTTATAATTTTAAATTTGGGTGAAAAGGTTTCAGAAAGGCTGGAAAAAATTGGGAAAAGAAGGGGCATGTGAAGGTTTTAACGGTGGATGACGTTTTGTTTTACGTATCATTGGGCTCACTAAACCCTTTAAAAAGTCACGACCGTGCTGGAACAAAACCAAATAAACCCGGGACATAGGTGAAGCTTTACGACGACCAAAAAAGTCGTCGTTAAAACCTTTTTTTTTCCCTATGTGCTTGGGGGGGTTTTTTGTGTAAATGACTCATTTTTCTTGGGCTTTATTACTCAAACCCTGCTCTGAAGGAAAAACCTTTGTTGGCGGGGGGGCTGGGATGGGTGCCCGCCCGCCTGCCCCGCCTGCCTGGCTAACTAACTTGCCCGCCTTGTTAACTAATGCTGGCCCCCTCGACTGATTATCCCAAAATCTAACTGGTTTTCGAATTTACCTAGGGGGTTTTCCCCGAATCAGTTTTCCCAGGATGGAGCAGAGAAATTCCCAAACCCCTGCAAATTTCCCACGGGTGGAAATTTTTTCATTAAAATAATTTTAAATTAATGTTGTTTTTATATATATATATTTTAATTTAAACAGATGGAAATTTTTTTAAAAAAAAAAATATTTAGAGAATTGCGGGGTTTTGTGTGTGTGTGTACTCACCTAAAAGGGTTTCGAGGTCCGATTCATAAACCCCCCTGGCCCCGCCTTTTAAAATATATATATTTTATATATTATATTTTTTTATTTATATAAAAATTTTAATATATTTTTATATATATATTTATATATATATATTATACACATATATAAAAATATATATATATATAAAATATATATATATATATATAGTATTTTTAAAATATATTTAATAATTTTGGGGCGGGCCGAAAAAAAGGCAAATTGCGATCTTGGGGTTTAAAAACAACGTTCAATTTTTTGCCCTTTTCAAGTGAAAATTTTTGTAGCAATAATTTCGCCAAAAATTTTTTCTGAACTAAAGAAAAAAATTTTTTCACTGTGTTTTTTTAGTATTAAAAATTTTTGTAAAAAAAAATCTAAAATTTTTAAATTTTGTTGGGGTTTTGGCAAAAAAAAATTGGGTTTTTTTTATAATAAGGGGTTTGGTAAATTTTTTAAGATTCTTTTGGGCAAAATTTAAAAAAATTTTTACATTAACATTAAGAAAAAAATATATCTTTAAAGTTTTGGGAAAAAAATTTTTGAAAGGACTTAATTTTAAAGGAGTTCTTTTAAATTGGGCCAGTTTTTTCATTCGGCCCCGACATTTTATATAATATTTTTTTATATAATATTTTTATATATTTATATATATATATAATATATATATTAAAATATATATTTATATAATTTTTTTTATAATTTTATAAAATGTATATATAAATTTTTATATTAATTTTATATATATATATATATAATATATATAATTTTTTATTTTTTATATATGTGTGTGTGTGTTTTGTTGTGGTTTGGGGTGTGTGGGTCTTGGGGTTGTGTCTGGGAATTTTTTAGGAAAAGCTGTTTTTTGTGTGGGGGGGATGAGAAAAGAAGCACAGGGAGAGGGGGGGAGGAGGGGGGCAAGAGGGTTTGGGGGGCGAAGGGGGCCGGGGGGGGTAAGGCGGGGAGAGGAGGAGCAAGGGTGGAAAGGGGGGGGGGGAGGGGGAGGGGGAGAGGGCATTTTAAAAATAGTGGTGGGGGGGGTGGGGAGTTTTCCCCTGCTGCTTGTACGTTTGGTTTGATGAAAGGTGGGGACGGGGATGGTAGTTTTTGGTGAAAGGGGGGGAATGTTGGGGAAATTTTTTAATGTTGGTGATTTGGAAGGGGGATGGTGGTGGGTGGTTGTGGTTGGGGGGTTGTTGGGGGTTTTGAAGGTATGGTGTTTTGGGGGTGGTTGGTGGTGGTTTATTGTGGTGTTGATTGTGGTGGTGGGGTGTTTTTTGTGGTGGATGGGGGTGGGGGGTGGGGGTAAGGGGGTGGGTTGGGGGTGATGGTGGGTTTTATGATGGTGGTGGGGGTGATTTTGGGAGTGGGGGGGTGGTAGGAGTGGGGTTTTGTGGTAAAGGTGAATTTTTATTTGGTTTTATTTGGGAGTGGTTAAAGGTTTTATGGTAGTGGTTGGGGTAATGGTGATGGTAGTATGGTTTTGATGGGAGTGGTAATGGTTTAAAGGTTTGTAGTGGTTTTTGATGGTAATGGTAAAGGTTGTTGTGGTTGTGATGGTAGTGGTAAAAGGTGATTGGGGAGTAGTGGTTGTTTATGGTATTGGTAATGGTGTGGTAGTAAATGGTTTGATGGTAGTGGTTTAATTTGGGGGTGGTAGTAGTGGGTTTGGGATGGTAGTGGTAATGGTGGTGGAAATAGTGGTTTTGATGGTACGGTAATGGTGATGGTAGTAGTTGTTGGTTGTGATGGTACTGGTTAAAGGTGATGGTAGTGGGGTTTTTTGAAAGGTAGTGGGAATGGTGATGGTAAGTGGTTGTGAGGTTGTGGTTTTGGTGATGGTTTGTAGTGGTTGTGTTTGGGAGTGGTAATGGGTGGTAGTAAATGGGTTTTGATGGTTTCTGGTAATTGGGGATGGTAGTAGTGGTTTTTGGGTTTTGAGGTAATGGTAATGGTGATGGGTTTTAGTGGGGGTTGTGATGGTACTGGTTTTTGGTGTTTTTTTGTAGTGGTTTGGGGGTTTTGAGGGGACTGGGGAAAAGGTGATGGTAGTAGTTGGGTTTTGATGGTAGTGGTAAATGGGTGGGGGGTAGTTGGGTTGTGATTGGGAGTGGTAATGGTGTTTGGGAATTAAGTGAATTTTTGTTGGGACTGGGAATGGGTGAGGGGATAGTGGTTGGTTGTGATGGTAATGGTGATGGTTACCTGGAGGTTACCCGGAGGTTATTTGGGGGTCAACCCCCCCCGCGGCCCCGGGCCATTACCAAAGGGCCCCCCGATGGAAACAGGGGCCTTTATCAACTAGACTGTTAATGTGGCCCAAGCCCGGTTCCCCAAAGTTCGAGCCACAAACCCCCGGGTGATCCGGGGGACTGACTTTAGGTTTTCTGTCCCGCTCCCCCTTTAAAGGGAGCCAGGGGTTTTTTTGGGAATTTCCCCCCTAAAAATTTTATGGGAGGGTGGTTTTAACAGTTTTGGGGGGCCCCCGGGAATTAATTTTTGTTTTTCTTGTTTTTCCCAAAGGCGCCCCCCACTTTTTATTGGGGGCAATTTTTCCTCGCCTGCCCCGTTTTTTTACTTTCGTTTGGGGGTGATTTTTGTGTGCAGATTTGGGGGCCATTCCTCCAAAATTTTCCAAAATGTTTGAAATTTTTATATATCTCTTTTTTTTGGTTCCAACGAGTAAAAAGTCAAGTGCTTCCCCAAACGTTCCCCCGTGTTAAAAGGGGCTTGACGAAATTATTCGTGCATTAAAAGGGCTCTTTTACACCCCTCTAGAATTTTGGGATTTAAACCCGCTTTTAATGGAGATGTTTTGAAAAGATTTTTCCAGCCCAGAGAGAACAAGGGGATTTGGGAAAAAGGGTCATCATGGACTTGGCATCTTTCGTTTTGGGGGGGGGGTTTTCATTTTCCTTCCATCAAAATTTTTTTTGCAAAGTGCGATCGTGGACTGTTGTTTTCCTTTAAAGTGAGAAACCTCAGAAAATTTACTTCCCCGGTCCCCTTAAAATTATTTTTTTCCCCTCTATTGTATGGCCCGGGGTCATATAAACTCTGTTCCCGTTATTATCTCCTCCATTTTTCCAAAAAAGGGAAAAATAGTTGGAATTTGTCCTCATTTAACCCTCATATTGTTTACCGTTGCCCACTGGAAAAATTTTTTTTATATCTTTTTGGAGGTTAACCGCGTCCTCAGCCCGATGAAACCCGCCTCAAAGCAGATCCTAGTATCATCCCCAAAATCCTTTGTATGGTAGTAGTGGTTGTGATGGTACGGTAATGGTGAGGGTTTTGTAAAATGGTTGGTTTTTGATGGTACTGGTAAAGGTGATGGTGTAGTGGGGTTTTGAAAGGTACTGGTAATGGGATGGGAGTAGTGGTTTTGGGTTTTGATTTGGGACTGGGAATGGGATGGTAGTAAATGGTTGTGATGGTACTGGTAATGGTGATGGTAGTATGGTTGTGATGGTACTGGTAATGGGTTTTGGGAGTAGTGGTTGTGATGGTACTGGTAAAAGGGGATGGGTTTGTAGTGGGGGGTGGAAATAGTGCTTTTTAATAAAATTTTTATTTAGCATAATTTGATAAAATGTTGCGCCCGCTTTTTTTGCATTTACAGTTTTGGGGAAAGGAAAGTTATTTTGTGTTTTTTTCCATAAAAACATTTACACAGCACGAGTTTATTTCAAGGTTTAATCCTTGGGTTTTACCAGTGGGTGTCAACATCCAAAAATTTATCTTCTGATACACCACCTAACCTATAAAAGGAAAATTATAAAAGAGTAAAATTTTATTAAATTAATCATTATTTTTTTGAAAAGAAAAACCAGGCATAATAACATGACTCGAAGAATACACAAATGTCTCTCCAATGTTCGCGATATGTGTGTACATAATATTTTACACTAACAACTGAAGTATGGAAGGAACATAAGTGCTAGTAAGTTAAGCAAGGTTACTAGTAGGAACATCACGTAAGGCATCACGTAAGGGAGGGGGTTACTCTGACGATCTAGTTACTCCAGTATTAATCAAGTCTCAGAAATGGGAATTCAAAATCTACTGGTGTCAGGTACACTTACCATCCGTCTTGTACAGTTCACTATCAAACTTTCAGTTCGTCAGTTGGTCCACCCATGGAACAAGGAACTCTTGTTCCTTCATTATAGGAAGACGAGCCTTCCTGTTAGATCATTAATGATGTGGTCCTGGAAGCTGTAGAAGACAAGCTACATGATAATGTAGTTACGTTAGAGTTTACAGCGATTTTGCAAACTCGTTCAACAATTGTGATCATGATGTGATTGTTCACACAGTGCGTGCAAAGGGAATAACTGGAGAAGTGGCCAGAGGGATTTTAATTTCTTTTAACAAATACAGAGTGGTATCAGAGTGAAGTCGGAGGCTACAACAGTGAAAACCTCTGTTCCTCTACACACAGTGCTCACCCTACTTCTGTTTCAAATTCTTTTATCCTTCGACCAAAACGTCTAGCGTTAGCTGGGCACCAAGGTATTGGACCAGTGTGGTTATGGTGGTAGAGCACTGCGTATCTTGTTTCCAGGTTCGCATCTCCTTCGACCTGAGATTAGTGTTTGTGTGTGTATATGTATATATATAATATATATATATATATATATATATATATATATATATATAATATATTATATATATATATATATAAATATATAATATTTATATATATATATATATATATATATATATATATATATATATATATATAATGTGTATATATATATAATGTATATATATATATATATATATATATATATATATATATATATATATATTATATTATATATATAATATATTATATATATATATATACATTATATATATATACACATTATATATATATATATTATATATATATATATATAATATATATATATATTATATATATATATATATATATATAATCACTGATCTCTGGCTGAAGGAGACTCGAACCTACGAACCTAGGACAAGGTACGCAGTGCTTTACCAATCTACCCATGTGGGTAGATTGGTAAAGCACTGCGTACCTTATCCTAAGGTTCGTAGGTTCGAGTCTCCTTCAGCCAGAGATCAGTGTTTGTGTATATTTCCGCATGCTCTCGCGAATTCCTTGCCACTACACCACACACACACACACACACACAAATATATAATATATATATATATATATATATATAATATATAATATATATATATATATATATGTATATATAGAAGTGGATAAAAAGGCTTCAAGGAAAAATATTGGATTTCTTCCTGAAGCCGTTTGAATATCCACTTCCCCTACCACCCCATCTTTTCATATTTATTTTTTTTTTTACTAATAGGAATATTTTATTACATAATATGGTACAGAAGATTTAAGAGATACATTATGATATAAAGGTGGCATATACGGTACATGTTGTTACGTGTGTATCACCGATATAAGGCGAAAATCTCATCCCAGCTCCTCAGAGCTGGGGCGTGTGCCCAAAATACAGCAGGCCATTACCCTTTGAACGACCGCACTGAGCCGCTGGAAGAGAAAACTAGCTGCCCTGGGATCCTAGTTACCCTGATGAGTCTTTTGCCCAGCTCCTTAAGGAATTTAGATGCACTCTTTCCCCATGAGCCAAGGGTCTCTGAGCCTATGGGAACAAACATATAATGATGGGCAAGTTCTCCATATTTTCTAGACTTTTGGGACTCCCTGAAGCTGGCAGCTGCCCCTCCTTCCTCCTGGTGTATTGGAGATAGGTATCAGCCAAGGTAGATGCACATGTATAGTCCCACACACACCTGCTTCCCATCTGTCCAGGCTTGAAGGGTGATACCACTGGATGCTTCTGGCTGCCATCAGATCTGCATAGTTGGGGTGGTTCCCTTACTGCTGGGCATCCAGCTGTTGTGAGGCTCTCCTCTTGATAATGTTATTAACCTCCTCATGTCTTGCAATCTTTCCCCTCGGATTTACGGCACACAAGACCATGGTACCCGAATCGGTCTGCTGCTTCACTGCCACAATACACCTGTGTTCGGCGAGAATAGGGGCGGCAAGTCGAAGGGCAACACCGATGCGGATGGTCTGTGGGTCGAGACGTGTGCCAAGGCTGGAGTTGGGAACAGCCAACAGAAAGTCCCCAGCATGAGGGGCTCTCACTGCCAGGAGGCGGGCTCTATCCTTCCCTGACACACTCTGAAGCATTGTTTGAGGCAATATTTTCCACTATTGGACCATCCCAGTGCGATTGTTTGTAGTTGTTGGGGGGAGCAGGTCTGGCTCCAGAGCCCGTTAGATTATCCCAGATCATTGCTCCGTCAATGAATTTTTGGTCCTGGACTCCTATCTTGTCCCTAAGATGTTCAGGGAGAATCGCTACTACAAGCTCTCTGGATGCAATACACGAGGACAGAAAAGCAGGTAAAGCAATCTGTGATGACTTGCGGACACCAATGCCTCCTAGTCTGACTGGAAGTGTAGCTTGGTTCCACTGCCCGTCTTCTAGAGTAAGGTTAAGTACTTTCGTAAAAATCTGCCTCGGAATACTGTCATATTCGTGCAGTATAGGGTTATCATATGAAGGTGCACATCTTAGGAAATATGTCAACCTGCGCAGACTCAAGCACTTTGTGAGAAGGTACAAGGCATCGTGGGTGTCCAGATTGCCTATTCGTTGTTCCATTCTCCTTACTCTTCAATTTCTTTCCTGAGAAATTGTGTCAATGGCATTGCTTCCCAGAGGTGCTCCTAGCAAGACACTATTTGTGGGGGCAATGACTGCTGCTCCTGGTAGTTTGATCTCACTGCATTTATCACTTGTTGACTGACTGAGATGATTTCACATTTGGATGGATTCAGGATGAGACCCATTTCCTGTCCCCGTGTCATTACCTGTGTAAGGTCATGTAGGAGGGACTCTTTTGTACCTGCTAGTGTGCCATCATCTAGGAACCAGATGTTTAGCTCGCTGGTCAGTCTGACTGTGATTTCCCTAACTGCTATACAGAAGAGAAATGGTGCAAGAGGATCTCCTTGTTGGACACCCTCCGATGATGTAATTTCATGCTCTCCAAAGAAGCATTGATTCCTTGCTATACCCGGCTGATACAAAAGGGAAGAGACCAGGAAAATGTTCTTGTACTGCTGCTAATACCACGTCTCTTTTCAGGAGATTGAACGCATTCTTGAAATCTAATTTTACCACTGCATTGTCCTCAGGCAGGTTGTTGATATACGCCCTTGTTGCATGAACCGCTGCTTCACTTCCTTGAGAGACCCCAAAGCCAAGCTGGTTTGGTTGAAGCATCATGGCTGCCTGTGCACGAATACTTCGGACAGCAGCTTTGGATACGAGGCGGCGTAAGGTGTTGCCTACTGCAATTGGCCAAATTCCTCCATCCTTCTTTTTAAGTGCACAAAGTGTTGCACCAAAAAAGAAAGGTCTAATTTCATCAGGGATCAGACCAGCCAAGGAATTGTTGACGAACCTTGTGATCTCTGAAAGCAGGTGTCTCCTGCAATTTCCCCAATAACTGGATTAACCATTTCCTTTAAATGCTGTGGCCTTATTCCAGTGTAACCCCCAGCAGAGCCAGATGGGAAACGACATTATTGCTTTGTAAATGTCTGAGTCTTCCACTATCAATGATTCCATAGTGGGGACAGAGGTGTTGGAACTGTTGGTGCCACTGGTTTCCCTGGCAGGGTGCTTTCCTCTAAGTGCTTCAGCCGTGTCAGCATCCCTGGGAGCAACTGTATCTTCACTGGTAATAATTCTTATTGCCCCCACTGTGTTGCCCTCTTCAATTTTCTTGCTCACCTGGACTCTGACTTTTTCACTGTCAGTAGAGTGAGTGGGGGTTCTGCCTCTCCCTTTTTTTGTGTTGACGGGGAAGGCGAATGAGGTTATCAACTCTAGGAAAATCTCTTAAGGATTTAATTATCATTGAGGCTAGCCTCTTCCCCTTCTTTCCGGCACAGCTAAGCAGACATTGCCAAAAAGTAGCAAGTTGTGCCATGCCTTGATGGTTGGTGGAGCATTTAGATAGTGGAACCATCGTTTTTTTTTCAGGAGGTCTGTAAGTTTCCCAGCTGCGTGTGGACGGGCTGCTTTGGGAATATGTGTGAGTGTCCTGGTACCTGTTGCTTTAATTGCTTCCAAGAGATTGTCTGATGAGATGAAATCTGTTGGAGAGGGTTCAGGTGCCTGAGGTGGCTCTGGATCATCACTTTCCACAGGAGGACATCCTGAACCAGGGCAACTACCGTGTGTGCGGAGGAAACCATTCGAGTTGAGACAACGAAGCTGTAAGCATGACCGACACTTGCCTCTCCTAGTATTGCCAACCGTGCCATTTCCCTGGCTGCTTGCTTCCTCCTGGTTGGCATCCATCTGCTAGACTAGACAATAGGAGTGGAATATGACATGCTGGGTGGGTATGGTGCGTGGAAGGTAGTGAACTTGACCGTGGTGGCCTGGTGGAGTTTGAGGGGCCGGGAGGGGAAGGGAAAAACTTCCCCTAGGAATTAGGTAGGGGAGGCGCAGGTTGTTGAGTGGGGTTATCCCGGGAAGTACAATACACATGGACTTGCGCACTATATATTGTTCACACTGTCTTACAATACACATAACTTTATTTGTTTCCCATGTACACTATGAACAATGTGGGTATGGGCACTGCTGAACCAATGTGTTCACTCACCATCTAGTTACACATCCCGCCTCTTCCACCCACCCCCGTGACGTGTGGGTGGATGCACTGACTGGTCACTCCCTCGTTAACATTAATTTCACATTGTTTTTCCATAACATATGCCTCTAAATAGTCCATGCATCGACACAATCATTTCCAAGTTAACTGGAAGCATGGTGCATGGTGCTGGATATACATGTTTTTATAAGAGCTTTTCGAGGTTTATATGTACGATAATCTTGGCCGGTACTCATACACAGTGTAGGCCTTGTACTCCCCCACCCCTCCACTGGCCGTCTTCCTCACTACAACCACTGGCCGTCTTCCTCACTACCACCACTGGCCGTCTTCCTCACTACCACCACTCACCAACCTTTACAAACTGCACAACACTTCCACAATTTACCTTGAAACGGTGCACTGAAATGTCTTCTCGCTTCACTGGAATCTTCCCAGGATTTTCACAATAAGCCCTGTTGAGTTTTTAACCCGGTCAGCCCGTTGTCCAGTTAAATTAAAAACCCCGCACTACCCGCCCACGTCTTGATCCCCACGCATGGCCCATATATTTTTTTTATTATATAAAATTTATATTAAAATTAATATTTTAAATTATTTAAAAATATATATATATTATATTATTAATTTTAAATATAATATAAAAATTTATAATATATATTATTATTATATATATATTTATATATATATATATATTTAAATTTAAAATATTAATTCCCCTTTAAATAATTAAACATCTAAAAAAGGGAAGAGTTTTTTTCTTCAAACTCACAGTAAAGTTTATAAAGGGGGCTAAGCTTTTTAATTTTTTAAAGGAAAGGGTGTATACTCATTTTTGGGCATAACACAAAAAATACATCAACTTTTCTCCTTTACTTTTTAGAAATTTACGGGAGAAGGGTTCTAGCCCTTGCCCCTGGCATTTTAGTCCCCCTTTTTCAACACGCATGGTTTCGGAGGAAAAATTTCTTTCCATTTCCCCCAGGGAGGAAGGGAAAAAACAAGAATAAGAACTAAAAGAAAAGAAAAAAAAACCCAGAGGGGTGTAATATATCTTGTACATGACAGAAAAAAGGGCACCAGCAACCCTACCATGTAAAACAATTACAGGCTTTCGTTTTACACTCATTGGCAGGGACGGTAACCTCCCTGGTGGGCTGTTACCAACCTACTACCTAGGATATAAATAAAAAATTATATATATATATATTAAAATTTTAAAATATATAAATATATATAATATATAAAAAAAAAGTCGTGCCGAATATGTAAAACTGGTGAATTAGCAAGAACTCATTTAAAATTAAAGCCCTTCCAAAAATTTTTTCTCTTATACTTTTTAAAGAATATTTTTTCATTATTTTTAGAAAAATTTTTTAAATTTTTGCCCCAAAAAGAATCTTAGAAAATTTATAACCTTATTTATAAAAATAACAATTTATTTTAGCCAAACCCCAACTATATATTTTTAGATTTGTTTAAAACAATTTAATACAAAACAAACACAGTGAAATATATTTTTTTCGTTTGGTTTAAATGATTTTGGGGAAATTATTACATACACAATTTTTTACTTTGTCCTAAAGGCAAGAGAGCCTGCATTTAAGCCAAGGTCGCAAGTTCTGCCCATTCGGCACGACAAAAATAAAATATAAATTATAAAAAAAAAATAAAAAAAATAAAATTATATTATAAAAGCATAAGATCACAGTAAAAAGTATTTCAGAATATGCAAAAAAAACCACTGTGAAAGAAAGAGAAATTCCCAAACGCTTTCGTGACTACCACATTATCAAGGAACTTTTCCTTTTAATGTGAGTAGTCACGAAAGCGCTTGGAATTTCTCTATTCTTTCAATTTTTAAAAAGGGGAAGAAAGGAGTTTGTTTTTAAATCAACACTTTAGTTGATTTGGGCTTTATTCTGATTTAGCAAGTACATTTATTTAGTCTTCACGCTTGTGTGTGCCCTTTACTGATTGTCTCCCACATTTTTTCTGTTCCAGCGTTTTTCTTTCTTTTTCTTTGCCAAGCTACATTTACTTTTTTGTGCTCTCCTTATCGAGCACTGGAATTTGTCACCATAAGTTTCCCTTATTTTTAAACTTCTATAGTACATATACTCTCTTTTGACCTCATTTCTTTAAATTTTTATAAAATTACGTAGTACGTGCCTTTAAGCCTTTTCGGTTTCGTCCGAAATTTTTTTTTCCCAAGTTTACAAAGTTCGGTGGGCGGGGTAGCAACCCCCAAAATCATTTTTTCCAGTCGCATTTACAAATATGTTCACATTTGTCAAGTGTGGTCACATTAGGTGTGGTCCCATCTGTCAAATACTTGTGAAAGTCTGTGTAAACCACAAATGCATGTTATGGAGCAACCTCTGGGTAATTTTGTTGTAACGGTCTGACACCTCTGAGAGACAGGATCTTTTTGTTGGAAAGTCATGTTTGTTTGGATGCTGCTGTTCTTGTCTATATAAAATGCTAAGCTGCCTTCTCCCAAAGAATTTTCTTCCGATGTGTGGTGAATGTTTGTATTGCTGGTCCGTAATTTTTGTCATCAGTCTGTTGCCTCCTTGTGAAGGCGAGCTGTTGCCGTGAACACCCAACATTAGTCTTTGAAAACGCCTGAATTTGGGTGAAACGTTGTACAAGTAAAAATTTTCACTGCAGTCATGTCTTTCTTTAACAGTTCGTCAACACGTCATTGTCTCCACTAAGATACGTAATTAATTTTATATGTAATTTATACATATATGATCTTTATTTTGTTTTTATTGTTAATTATTGTAACTGAGTTAAATACAGTAGTCATGTAGGATTTTGTATTCAGGAAATGGCTCATCGGACAGGTAAAGACCACAGCGAGTTTTTCATGAATGACTCTAAATCCTACCAACATATCCACAGTTTGACAAAGTCATCGACAGCATGCCCATGCGTTCTGCTCCAGGCCCAGACTCGTGGAATTCTATATTCATGAAAAATTGTACGAAACCACTATCTCAGACTTTTAGCATTTTATGGAGGAGTCCAGAAAGAGGTTTTATCCCAATCATTGAAAACCACTAATGTTGAACTTCTTCCGAAAGGTGACAGTAAAGAAGTTGCAAGAAACTCTACACCAATATCTCTAACTTCACGCATCAAAACCTTGGAATGATCCTAATAAGCAAGACTGCCAGTCACATGGAATTGCAGCAGTTTCACAATCCTGGGCATTATGGGTTTAGGGCAGGTTGCTCTTGCCTTTTACAACTGGTAGATCATTATGATGCAGCCCTGGATACTCTGGATTATGTAGTGTTCACTGATTTTGCAAAAGTGCTCAACGAGTGTGACCATGGTGTGGTTGGGCACAAAATGCGTGCAAAAGGAATAACTAGAAAAAATTGGCGAGATTCAGTAGTAATGGTGTCATAAAATCTCATATTGAAGATGCTGAGCGAATGATGATACTCTTTACGTCACTTGTTCTCCCCATGCTGGAATACTGCTTATACTAACAGCCTCCTTCAAGGCCCTTGAGATTGCTAAGCTGGAAAACTTCCATCTGAACAATTGGGAATGCTTGAAGTTCCTTCAGCTGTATTCCTTGGAGCGTAGACACACAGGAAATGTAGTTTACACCTGGAAAATCCTGGAGGGACTGTTCCTGAATCTGAACACTAAAATCACTCTGTATGACAACAGAGGGTTCGAAATGCCTCCATTAAAAAAGCAGGGGTGCCACGGGTACACTGAGAAAGAACTCGATGAATGTCGGAGGTCCCCGACTCTTCAGTGCCCTCCTTCTGTGCATTAGGGGAATTACCAGCAATCTTCAGGCTGTCTTACAGAGGGATCCGGATGTAATGTCAGCTGGCCATTCTTTCAAAGAACGCAATAAAGCAAATATCATGAAAGCCAGGAAAGTGATGGGATATATAATAAAAAAATTTCAAAACAAGGACAATAGTGCCAGTGGTGACACTTTTTAAATCACTTGTGCTCTCTGGCTTAAAGTATTGTTCATTTTTGACTGCTCCTTTCAGGGTAGGAGAGAGATCAAAACTGGAACAGATATAGAGACCATTTACGGCCCATATAGAGCCAATAAAGCATTGAAATTATCGAGAATGTCCCAAAGCCCTAAATATGTACTAGCTGAGGGCTATGGGAATGTGCAGAACTAATCCAGTGAAAAATAGAGGTGACGTGGGTATAATAAGAGTACATTGTATCAACATCTGTGGTCCCTGAATGTTTAAAACTACTACCAGATATCAGAAACACTGCTTGAGAAAGTGTAGAAATTGGATATGTACCTCCACCAAGTGCCAGATCAACCTGGCTATGATTTATGTGGGCCAGCAGGTTGCCGGCAGCAACAGCCTGGTTGATCAGGTAAACACTAGACAAACCTGGCCCAGTTCCGAGCTCCAAGCGTAGGGAAGCTCTCGAGATCCTTCAAAGGTTCTAAAGATACGAGTTCCTCAAGTCTGTGGCTGGTCAGTCGGGCTGTGATACGTACGTTGAACTGTGTGCGGCCACAGCAGTGAAAGTCTGTTTTTAATCAAGCCTTGATCTCCAGGTCTGATCTGGCACCGGGACGCGGAGAAGCTGAACCCGGAAACATCCTTCACGCATCATTCATGTATCTAATAATTATGTGATACGAGGACACCCAGGTGAAAATAAGTCACCTTGTATTAAGTGATCATTTGTAATTTATATGTTTGTGAGTTAAGTGTAAAAAGCTAAACTTGTATAATGTACCTAAATAAAATTGCTTAAGAAGAAGGGCTGTCTGCATTCTTTAGATGTTAAGCGCTAAACCAATGTGGGTCATTCGTCTGCTGAGAGCGAGACAGATGTGTTTCTTATTTGTACTCACCTGCATGTGACCTGCATTATTTAGAACCTCCTGGGCTCTCACAAGACTCTAAGCTCCACTAAAGAACACTTAAGTGGTCTTGGTAGAAGTGCTTTATATTTCCTTACACTTACCTTTATAGAATCGAGTCGCATTCACACTCGCTTATAAACTAGGCGGTATAGAATATTGTACAGATGCCACATGCACAAGCTGTACAGTGAAGATTGTCATTTATGAGCCATACTGGTTTGGCGCATCTTTTCGATGATGATGATGATAATAATAATAATAATAATAATACAAGGAGGCAGCATTTACAAACTGATGGGACTTCACCTTTACAACTTAGCAGTAAAGATGACACCTTCACCAGCAGGAAGGACGAGTCACTCACGAACTCGTTCCTTCAAGAGATGAGCGAGCAGTGGGATTCATGCCGTAAATACACCTTGCATATGGAGACCAGTTTTTGTGCATTCACAGATTTTTTCCTTGCAAGGCGGTCTAAAAAGCGGGTCATGAGGTCAGAGTGCAGGGAGCCTCCTTGGTTAGTGGGTTACATGATGCGAGCGTGAGGTGCTGTTGTTGTCTCGTCAATAATTTAGATGTGGTAGTCACAGCGACACTGGGGTCGCTTTACCGTAGTGTACCCTGGCCTCCCACTGCTCTCGACGCTGGCTCACCTTACACTCGTGCTGAGCTTTTGCACATCTGAATGTTTGGTTAAGACCTTAGTGCTTATGGTGGTACCTGGAGGGTGTTCTGGGGGTCAACACTCCCGCAGCCCGGTCCATGACCAGGCGGCCTGGTGGATCAGGGCCTGATCAACCAGGCTGTTACTGCTGGCCGCACGCAGTCCAGCGTACGAACCGCAACCCGGCTGTTCAGTTCGTTGTTGAAGACAGATGGGGATCTATTAGTAATTCCCCTTATGCATGATTGAAGGCTGTTCAGCAGCCTTCGGCCCCGGACAGTCATTCTGTGTTCATGGCACCCCTGCTTTTCATTGGGGGTATGTTACATCTGAGTCTTTTGCTTTCATAAGAAATGATTTCTGTGTATAGGTTTGGAACCAGCCCATCAAGGATTTTCCAGGTGTAAATTATGATGTATATTTGTCTCCTGCATTCCAAGGAGTACAGGTCAAGGGACTTCAAACAATCCCAGTCGTTTAGGTGCCTGACTGAACTTATACATCCAGTGAAGGTTCTCGCTACATTCTCTAGATCTGCAGTTTCAACTGCCTTGAAAGGCGTCGTTAGTATACGGCAGTATTCCAGCCTAGAGAGAACAAGTAACTTTAAGATGAGCATCATTGGCATGGGATCCCTTGTTTTGAAAGTTCTCATTATTCATCCTATTATTTTCCTTGCAATTGTGAAAACGACACTTGTTGTTGTCCTCTGGCATTATCACTCCTAAGCTTTTCACATTTGTTTTTCGCTCTGTTGTATGGTTAGGATTTGTCTGATCCGTTCTAGCGTTTATTTCTTTAAGCTTTTCATAACTGAGTAATTGAAATTTGTTCTCATTGAGCATCATATCGTTTTTCTGTGGCCCATTGGAAGAGCTAGTTTAAGTCCGCTTGCAGATTTAGTGTCGTCGATGGATGACACTCACGCAAATTCTACTGTTGTCAGCAAACGAAGACACGGTGCAATAGTTTACATCTCTGTCAGATATGACGATAAAGAAAAGGATGGAGGCGAATACTGTACCATCTGCTCATTTTTCCAGTTATTTATCGCGCATTTTGCTCGTTATAACACCATTAACGCAATCACAGAAGTCTTGTGCAAGGTCTGTGTATACTACATCTGCATTCTCTTTGTCCTTCAGTGCATCTAAATCCATAAAGTGGCCCAGTACTTGCGAAAGTCAGGAGCGTCCTGCTCTAAACCCATGTTACCCTGGGTTGTGCAAATGTTGGAAATCCAAGTGGTTGGTGATCATGCTTCTTAGAACCCTTTCAAAAATTTATTTAAGGTAATGTGGAACATTGGAGCTATTGGTCTATAATTCTTTGCTATTTCTTTGCTGCCACTTTTGTGGCGTTATTTTCGGGGGCCAACGCCCCCGCAGCCTCGTCCCTGACCAGGCGTCTGAGTGGATTAAGGCCTGATTAACTATTCTATTACTGACGGCCACACACAGTCCAGCATACTAGCCACAGCAAGGCTGCCCAGGATCTAGTATGAGGAACTTGTTCAGTTTCCTCTTGAAGACAGCCAGAGGTTTCCCTTATGCACGGAGGGAGGGAGTGATTTCGGTGTGAAGATTTCGAGCCAGTTCCTCTGGTATTTTCTAGATGTAAATTATGATGTACCTTTCTTGGCTACGTTCCAAGGACTACATTTCAAGGCATTTCAAGCATTCCCAGTAGTATGAATATTTAAGTGTATCAAACCATACCACGGGCGGGATTTGAACCCGCGGTCAGAGAGTCTCAAAACTCCAGACCGTCGCGTTCAAATCCCGCCCGTGGTATGGTTTGTTTGCAATCGTGTCATTACGATTTCATGAGTCATTTAAGTGTATATGAGCAGTGAAGGTTCACTACATCTTGTAGCTCAAGACTCTGGCCTGTTGTGACAGTGTTGGTGGTGACTGCAGCAACTTTCCTACCTTTCTCTTGATGAATCCTGATTGTCTCCCATTACCCAGGCATTATATGGGCCCTACGGATTTGGTGCTTAACGATGATAACAGTATCATCATACACAAATAACCCGCACATAGTATCGTTCCAGTCACGGTATTGTGCCTTTTTTTTGTTATTGTTAGTTAGTATCATCATTGAAGTGTGTGGCCCGTGTGAGAGAGCACTTGTCGTGTTTAAGTCGAGCTCTCAAGTGCTTTTATATAACTCAAGGCACTTGAAGCTCTCACAGCTTCTCGTGTGTTTTGATGAAGGAGTGTGAATAGGAGAGAGACCAATAATTATCTGTAGTCGCTTCCGGAGGTGACCATTCCCCGCGGCCCGGGCAAACACCAGACCTGCTTCCTGAGGTGACCATCCCCCGCGGCCCGGGCCAAGACCAGACCTGCTTCCGAAGGTGACCACCCCCGCGGCCCGGGCCAAGACCAGACCTGCTTCCTGAGGTGACCACCTCACGGCCCGGGCCAAGACCAGACCTGCTTCCTGAGGTGACCACCCCCGCGGCTCTGGCCAAGACCAGACCTGCTTCCGAAGGTGACCACCCCCGCGGCCCGGGCCAAGACCAGACCTGCTTCCTGAGGTGACCACCTTCACGGCCCGGGCCAAGACCAGACCTGCTTCCTGATGTGACCATCCTCGCGCCCCTGGCCAAGACCAGACCTGCTTCATGAGGTGACCACCCCCGCGGCCCGGGCCAAAACCAGACCTGCTTCCTGATGTGATCATCCTCGCGCCCCTGGCCAAGACCAGACCTGCTTCCTGAGGTGACCACCCCCACGGCCCGGGCCAAGACCAGACCTGCTTCCTGAGGTGACCACCCTCACGGCCCGGGCCAAGACCAGACCTGCTTCCTGAGGTGACCACCCCCACGGCCCGGGCAAACACCAGACCTGCTTCCTGAGGTGACCACCCCCACGGCCCGGGCAAACACCAGACCTGCTTCCTGAGGTGACCATCCCCGCGGCCCGGGCCAAGATCAGACCTGCTTCCTGGTTTGATCAATTAAACAACTGCTGCCTGTGTTTCATGATGCAGTACTGTTGTGTATCACGATGGACTACTGTTGTGTTTTATGATGTAGTACTGTTGTATTTCATGCAGTACTGTTGTATTTCATGGGGCTCTGTTGGCCTGGTGGTTAACGCTCTCGCTTCACACGGTGAGGGTCTGGGTTCGATTCCCAGCCAGAGTAGAAACATTGGGCGTGTTTCTTTCCACCTGTTGTCTATGTTCGCCATCAGTAAAATGGGTACCTGGGTGTTAGTCGACTGGTGTGGGTCGCATCCTGGGACACTGACCTAAGGAGGCCTGGTCACAGACCGGGCCGCGGGGGCGTTGACCCCCGGAACTCTCTCCAGGTAAATTCCAGGTAAACAGTACTGATGTGTTTCATGATGCAGGACTGTTGTGTTTCATGCGGTTCTGTTGTGTTTCATGCAGTACTGTTGTGTTTCATGCAGTACTGTTGTGTTTCATGATGCAGGACTGTTGTGTTTCATGATGCAGGACTGTTGTGTTTCATGATGCAGGACTGTTGTGTTTCATGCAGTACTGTTGTGTTTCATGATGCAGGACTGTTGTGTTTCATGATGCAGGACTGTTGTGTTTCATGCAGTACTGTTGTGTTTCATGCAGTACTGTTGTGTTTCATGCAGTACTGTTGTGTTTCATGCAGTACTGTTGTTTCATGCAGTACTGTTGTGTTTCATGCAGTACTGTTGTGTTTCATGCAGTACTGTTGTTTCATGCAGTACTGTTGTGTTTCATGCAGTACTGTTGTGTTTCATGCAGTACTGTTGTGTTTCATGCAGTACTGTTGTGTTTCATGCAGTACTGTTGTGTTTCATGCAGTACTGTTGTTTCATGCAGTACTGTTGTGTTTCATGCAGTACTGTTGTTTTCATGCAGTACTGTTGCGTGGTTTCATGCAGTACTGTTGTGTTTCATGCAGTACTGTTGTGTTTCATGCAGTACTGTTGTGTTTCATGCAGTACTGTTGCGTTTCATGCAGTACTGTTGTTTCAATGCAGGTACTGTTGTGTTTCATTGCAGACTGTTGTGTTTCATGCAGGACTGTTGTGTTTCATTGCAGGACTGTTGTTTCATATGCAGGTACTGTTGTGTTTCATGCAGTACTGTTGTGTTTCATGCAGTACTGTTGTGTTTCATGCAGTACTGTTGCGTTTCATGCAGTACTGTTGTGTTTCATGCAGTACTGTTGTGTTTCATGCAGTACTGTTGTGTTTCATGCAGTACTGTTGTGTTTCATGCAGTACTGTTGTGTTTCATGCAGTACTGTTGTTTCATGCAGTACTGTTGTGTTTCATGCAGTACTGTTGTGTTTCATGCAGTACTGTTGTGTTTCATGCAGTACTGTTGTTTCATGCAGTACTGTTGTGTTTCATGCAGTACTGTTGTGTTTCATGCAGTACTGTTGTGTTTCATGCAGTACTGTTGTGTTTCATGCAGTACTGTTGTGTTTCATGCAGTACTGTTGGGGTATAGGTTCCTGCACCAGCACCTTGTCTCCTGGGTTAAAGGAGCAAATTTTGAGTTTCTATCATACCTCTGTTTCATAGTGTTTTCAGCAGTTTTCAAGTTAGCCTTAGCCAACTGATGTGCCACTTGCAACCTTGAAGAAGGGGTGTAGAGTTTATGCAGGCATCTTCTCCCATCCATTCTTCGTTGAACACTCGCAGAGGACCTTGTACGTTGTGCCCAAAGATTGATTCAAATGGACTGCACCCTGTGAACTCTTGCACAGTTTCTCTCATTGTGAACAGCAACAAAGGAAATGATTCATCCCAGTCTGTAGGAAAATGCATGCCATAAGTTCTCATCATGGTTTTTAATGTTTGATGAAATCTTTCCAAGGTGCCTTGGGACTGAGGATGATAAGCAGTGGATAATTTATGAATTATTCCTAGCCTAGTTAATACTTCCCTGAACGCTTTGGTAGTAAAATTAGTACCCTGGTCACTCTGAATAGAAATGCCAGAGCAAGATATGAATTTAGTTTGGGCTTTAAGAATGGCTTTGATATTGATACTGTGCATCGGTACTGCTTCTGGATACCTAGTAACTTTGTCCACAATATTGAATAATTACTGGTTTCCAGACTTGGACTTAGGTAATGGACCCACACAATCAATGATTAACTGTGCAAAAGGATTTAATTCTTGCGGACATTTCTTGCAGCAGCGGATGTGATTTTTCACATCTTGCCTTATTTTTGGTCAGTAAAACTTTTAGTATTCTATACAAGGTTTTGGTAATTCCTAAGTGAATTTTGAGCTATATTTAATATTTGTGATCTAAACGTTTTAGGAACTACCAACCTATCTGTCTTTTGCCTTCCCTCTGCTTCCTTACCAGTCTCTGTGTGGATCAAGAAATTGTTTTTAATGTTACATTTGACTTGGTGATCTGAGTGAGGTAAACCCCTGGCAATTTGAAAAGCTAAGTTTAAAGAAGGATCTTTTCGCTGTTCTTCCCGAAAGGACAGTCCCTCCAGCATGGAAACAGAGATATCTGGCAATCCTGCAACCCTAGAATAAGAAGGCTTAATCTGGGTCTGTGCACTAAATTTACGAGGCCCTAGCCAGTTTTTCTAGATCAGAGTCGTCCAAGGATGGTTCGGCATTCTCAACAAACATCCCTTGGGATTTTGCACGAGTTATGGCCAACATCGGAGAAGGATTAGACATTATAGGTTCTTGTAGATGAATGGCTCAGAGAACCGATAAGTTGATAAATTAGACACATGTGCAACATTTGGGTATCTTTAATGAGGAAATGTTTCACCACACAGTGGCTTCATCAGTCCATACAAAAGAGAATGATGAAGAACAGGAGTAGTTTGAGGTAATCAGTCCCTCAGCCTTGAGTCGAAGTAATCAGTCCATCAACCTTGAAAAGAATACAGCATATGTGCAAAGAAGTGGCTTACATACTGTAGGCAGGAGAGGTGCAGCAGTTGTAGGTGGTATCACATTTGTCCAGTGTGGAAGTAGGTCATGCCCAAAGGTTAGGCAAGTTGAAGAATTCCCTGTATTAAGATCCCAAGATGTTGCTATGTCAGACGTAAATGTAGATGAATGGTTCAGAGAACCGACAAGTTGATAAATTAGACACGTACAACATTTGGGTATCTTAAATGAGGAATTCTTCAACTTGCCTAACCCTTGGGCATGACCTACTTCCACATTCGTCAAATGTGATACCACCTACGACTGTTGCACCTCTCCTGCCTACAGTATATATGCCACTTCTTCACACATATTCTGTATTTTTTTCAAGATTGATGGACTAATCACATCGACTCAAGGCTGAGGGACTGATTACCTCAAACTACTCCTGTTCTTCACTATTCTCCTTTGTATGGACTGATGACGCCACTGTGTGGTGAAACGTTTCCTCATTAAAGATACCCAAATGTTGCACATGTCTAATTTATCATTATAGGTTCTGGACACTTTGTGGAATTAAGAATGTTATTATCTAGTAATAGCACAGCATCTTTCATAGGAAATCCTTCAGAAACACCTACAGTCAAATATCCAGTGTAGTATTTACTCTGCATGTATATTCTATGTAAAAGGACAGAAAATATGGCTCCTCTAAATGCCTCTAAGAGAACTGATGAATGCAGTGAAGTTCAGAGAGGGGAAGTACTCCCTCTGTTATAAGGGAACAGTAAGCCCTAGTATCCCTAAATGTTCTTTCTTTAGTTTTCTTTAAATTCTCCTGAAGGGAGATATGACAAGTACTGTAGTATGAGGCCATACCATACTACTACTTTCTGGTTCATCTCAATAGGGAGGATATTTGTTCTTCCTAATGGTTGGGGTTTAGCTTGGCAGTTAGACTTTATATAGCATGTGATGTAGTTCAGCTGGGCTTGTGAGGTCTCTGGGGAGACCTAATTTAACTAATTATATGGTCACCTTGCCTTGGCAAATGTCTGTCAGAGCCACGCCTTTTCGGCTTAAGACTGAGGTCTTTTGTTCTGGACGGCGTAAGACCTCGGCGTCAGATCAACACCACGTGTGCACACCTCATTGTGGAGGGTGCTTGGACCACCATAAAAGCCCAAGGAAGAGCATGATCAGGAGATTCGTGCGGAGCACTGGCCTGGGTGCAGAGCTCCGAGCAGAGACTTCGAGAGGAGCTGCTGCTGGGGTGCAGGGTTTGGGAGAAGGCTGCTGAAGTCTCGGGAGAAGGCTGCTGAAGTCTCTGGAGGAGACTGTTGGAGGCACTGGGCAGAGTACTGGCTTGGCGCAGTACTCGTGCTGTGTAGGTCTTGGGACCTGTGGCTTAGTTCCTGTGATGAACTGCCTTCTGTACTATATTGTAAGTTATATTCATTTTGGTCAAGTTGATTGTATTCCCTGTCTCACTGCTTATGTGTACCACCCCATTATTTATTTTTATTTCCATTTATTTATGTTTAGTTAAAATAGTGAGAAGGTGAGTAGTGTGGAGTGGTGGGTAGAGTAATGAGAGGTGAAGTTGTAGTCACCAGTGACCTCACATTACCTACCAACCTCCGCTAATCATCTCTCCTACCACTTCGCCTGCCTTTCCCCTGCCTACTGACTCCCCTACTCCCATATTCCCCACTTATATCCCTTACGTTCCAATATCCCCCTACATGACATGGTGTCTAAGCGGTGGTGGTTCTTTTTATTTTTATAGTAGGAACCAGTCCCATGTGCCTTATTTTTGACTGCTCGGTTATACTTATGTTATGCTACCATTTTTTTTCTTGTGTGCTTAAAGCTAAAGTAAATATCTGTATGATATTATAATCCTAGTGACCTTAACTGGCCTTTTTTCTAGACGGTGGGTCTGAATAATTGTTTGGTTGTAATATTATATTTGGTGGAGTTGGTTTGGGATAGATGGTGGAGAATATCAGTGTTTGGGTGAGACTTTTGTGGGAAGCAATTACTGGCCGAAATTGAATATTTACAGAGGAATGAGAAGTCACCCAGCCCGCCTTGGAAGACTCACCCACAACTGTCACCCATTGAAGAGTTGCCTATGATTGCTATCTACCTGATGTGCCCAGTCACCCAGCTGATGTGCCCCAGTAGATGTATTGCTGCCTTGGTCTGTCATCCATTGTAGTGGGTGTCTGTCTGCGTCACCCAGCCTCTGTGACCATCACCTGCGGACCGCCAGTTACCCTCAGTTGCCAGGGATGGGTGACCGCACCTGCTGTTGATGACCTGAAGTGACCTCACCTCGAGCAACTGGCCATAGCCTGCTACTGCTGATGTCGGCTGCTGTGATGCTGTCTGCAATGCTGTGGCCGTGCTGTGATGCCGAGATGCTGTAGCCGTGCTCCGATGCTGTAGTCGTGTTGCGATGATGTGGCCGTGCTGTGTGCTGCTGTGATCCAGCCGTGCTGTGATGCTGAGATGCTGGGACCGTGCTGCGATGCTGCCTAGCTCAAGAGGAGACGATGGCGGTGATGCTGCAGTGGTGTATGAGGGATTCTGGCTGGTGTGTCAGGATAAGAGAGCCTACTATGATGGAGCTGCCATTCTCGGAGATGTGGAAGGATGCGAGCCGCGGAGATGGACTCCAGCTGCTTGGACCAGCCTGCTTTCAAGGGCGGTATGGAGGTGTATCCTGCCTTGCTGGTCAACCTGTACGACCGGTATGCGGGGATGTCCTGCCAGCCATGAGAGACAATTGAGAGTGTGAGATGTCCCCAGCCTACTTTGACTTGCCAGAAGTGTTAGTGTTACCTGTGTGAAATAAGGTGACCTTGAATATGGTCCAGTGATTATGGCCGCCTTGTTTTATGAGGCCAGTGAATCCTAGTAGTGGCATAGGATAATGGAGGGTCTTAGCTGCGATGCCTGCCCTGTCTCGATTTTCAGATGTAGTGTGCACGTGAAGTGTGCCGAAAATGGGACCTTGGTGGTCGTGAAGTGGTCCAGTTGCAGTTACTTGAAAGAATGTAACCCGTTGGAGCAGTTTTCCACGCCAGAGAAGCCTAGAGAGGTTTGGCCCAATGGTTAACGTGCGAGGGTGACTAGCATTGGCTAGTGCATTTCTAGTAGAAGTAGGGAAGGCACTGGAGCCCGATATTTAGGTTTAAGGAGAAATGACGGGTAAGGAGGCTTTGCACCAGAGAGCAACTGTTATGCTGGTCAACTGCCAGGTGTACTGATTATGCTGTCTTGTGGGAGTTGAGGTTGAGGGAAATATATGTAAATGAATAATATTGTGTTATGTATAATTTTGTCTTTGTATTGTAATAGATTTAAGGGATTAGGATTAAAATAGTCTAACAACTTAGGACAAATTGTCCTAGTTCTCAGATATTTTAAATTGGGGGAGAAAGGGAGATGTGATGTAGTTCATCTGGGCTTGTGAGGTCTCTGGGGAGACCTAATTTAACTAATTATATGGTCACCTTGCCTTGGCAAATGTCTGTCAGAGCCACGCCTTTTCGGCTTAAGACTGAGGTCTTTTGTTCTGGACGGCGTCAGACCTCGGCGTCAGATCAACAACACGTGTGCACACCTCATTGTGGAGGGTGCTTGGACCACCATAAAAGCCCAAGGAAGAGCATGATCAGGAGATTCGTGCGGAGCACTGGCCTGGGTGCAGAGCTCCGAGCAGAGACTTCGAGAGGAGCTGCTGTTGGGGTGCAGGGTTCGGGAGAAGGCTGCTGAAGTCTCGGGAGAAGGCTGCTGAAGTCTCTGGAGGAGACTGTTGGAGGCACTGGGCAGAGTACTGGCTTGGCGCAGTGCTCGTGCTGTGTAGGTCTTGGGACCTGTGGCTTAGTTCCTGTGATGAACTGCCTTCTGTACTATATTGTAAGTTATATTCATTTTGGTCAAGTTGATTGTATTCCCTGTCTCACTGCTTATGTGTACCGCCCATTTATCTAGACCACAATAATGTTCTCCTGTTCCCAAATATATTATTGTACAAAGACTTAATAATAAACTGTGTTTGAGTAGAATAGTAATATTCACTGTCCCCGTTATTTGCTATTTTATTCATTATTTTATTTCATGTAGTGAGAGGGTGAGTAGTGTGGAGTGGTGGGTAGAGTAATGAGAGGTGAAGTTGTCGTCACCAGTGACCTCACATTACCTACCTACCGCTCACCTCTCCTGTCATCTACCACCTCGCCTGCCTGTCCCCTGCCTACTGACTCCCTCCTCTTACCCCCATATTCCTCTAATCATTACCCCCCTACATGACAAGCAGGGTTAATGACCAGAAAAAAAATGTTGGCGCCACTCTGTATACTGACGTCGGTGTTCACTGTGTTGAGCACGAGTTTGATGTTGCTCACCAGGTTGGTTGGCCGTGAATTTGATATCGTGGTTCATCAGGTGACTTAGTTGATTGGTGTCATCATTCACCTTCATCCTGCCACTTCGTCCTCCAGTCAGGAACTCTTCTCTGACGATCTCTACTCATGCCAGGCTGTTGGGAAGAAAGATAAGACCGCTCGGACAAGGAGCGGTTAGTCTCAAAAGTGCGAGCCAACCTGGCTGCTTCTAATGCAAGAAAGACTAACCTCTGGTCCAACAGATTCCAGCAGGTTATCCACCAAAAGTAACTGGCATAGGTCTGAGAAGTTAGCGACACCACTTGCCTTATACCACTTGGTGAAGGCTTGCGACTGCTGCCTTACAAAGTCTACATGAGACTGACCCAACTGATGTTTACACAATTTGAATTCTATCCTGTATTTGGCGGGAATACACTGATAAGCCCCAAGAACCGTGGTTTTTAACTACCCGATAGTTAAATTCTTCATTATTCAACACAAATGTGAACTCTTGTGCCTTACTGTACAACGCTGTATGCACCAATGCTGCCCAATGCGCCTCAGGCCACCTTAATGCTCGAGCCTGGTTTTCAGATGCCTCGAAAAAACTGTTCAGGCTCAGCTTCAACAAAACTAAGAACTAGCTGCACTGCCTTTTGCACACTAAAGTCAACCACAGTTTGCTTAAATTGCCTCCTCTCCTTCTCTCTATCAAACTCCTCTCTAGCAAATGCTCGCTGCTCCCTGGTTGTTTCAGGATTGAGTTTGGCTAACTCAGGCGTCAGTAAAGCAGACTCACTCTGAGACAAACCTGGTGCTCCTGCTTCGTGAGACTGCTGGTCTGATTGCTCTGGTGTTATTCCTCCCACATTACGAAGGAACCTAAGCGGAGATCGGCGATTGAGAGTCCCTGTAGCAAGCGATACCTCAGTTTGGTGCGCCATAGTTGCTTCAACCCTCGTCTTTGCATGAATAATATCACGAAGCTGTGCAGCAGTGAGAGTTTGTTGATGCTCTGTATCAATAGAACGAGCAATTCGCCAGCAACTCTGTAGAGATAGTTTTGGCAGATTTTGTAGAGTATATTCAGACACCAAACGCCGGACTCATGCAGGTGGCATTAACCCCAACATAACACACTATTTGTAATGCACGCAACAAGCAGCAATAGCACAATACGACTTGCAGGATACACACAGTAGCAAGGCTGACACAAAACGAAAGTGATTGCAAGGTTGACATGCAATAATGAAAGCGATGGCAAGGCTGACACGCAATGCCAAGCGATAGCAAGGCTATCTGAACAATACTAAGACTAGCTTCAGGTCCCAACGATACTAAGACCAGCTCCAGCTCCTGGACAGAGCTCCCATATTACAAACACAGGTAAAGAATGGCCTGTGACCTGGTCATAATGGGTTGGAGCAAAACAAACTTAGCAGTAATATTTAACTTGTATATCCTTCACCAAATGTACGTTTATGTACACTATGTACAGGAGTTGAATATAAGTGTACCACACGGTGATAAAGGGCAAAGACAGAAGCCAGTGAGAGACAGAGAGCACTGTGCTTCAACCATCTAGAGGCAAGTCTGGCAAATGCTGACTGCGAGTGAACCACTTCACCTCAGCATTTGGTGGGCCCGCCTGTGATTGGTTAATGAACCAGGGTGCTGATTTAACGATGGGTACCCTTGTCATTAAACCCTTAGCACCTGGTTTGTTGGTTGGAAGACATCCTATATGGAAGCGTGCACATACGCCAAATAAATTGTAACATACTCTTTGCATGCTGCAATTGGTGACTCTTACTTGAAGGTTTGAATTAGTTTTGGGCTGTGTACATCCAAATTTTGTAAATTTTCGAGAAATTGGGATATTACTTTCCATGTGATAATTTGGGATACTTCTTATGATTATCTTCAGATCCCCAGTGCTAAGATTGCACTGCATTAGAAACTCATGTTGCACTCTGCACTTTTTCTATCATGTGCATTGGGGCTGCAGGGGGCCGGGGTTATGCAATATGGGGACACCTTTCTCAGATCATGCAGTGATCAGAATACATGTAGTTTCTTTACATGCTTGAGGTAGTGTACAACGAAGTGCTTGAGAGCCACACCGCCGCCTGGCTGTCTTGTGCTGAAGTGTTCACCTTGTTTGGTTCTCACTTTCATAATTGTATCGTGGAAGCAGTTCATTTAACTGCTTGACTGAATCAGACTGCCCACCCATTCCAAGCTACCTTTTACACATCATCTCTTCCACCTTCCTCTCTCATCCCTCTTGGGCCCACCTCCCGGGAGAGACAGGTACTTCAAGTCTAAATAAAAGTTGAAAGTGCCGCCAGGTGTGTCTGTCTCCTGCCTCCTCAACACAGCAAAAGACGCTCTGTAATTTCCCATCACGTGGCTTTAAGTAACTTTTGTGATCCCTACTGTAGAAGTTAAGGCCGGGGATAATGCAGGTGGCTAAAGTGCCTTCGTTCCTCTCGCTGGCATAGATGTGTTTGGCGGGGAGAGAGAGTAGGAGTGATGGAGAGGGACGGGGTTGGGAAGATTGGTTGAGGGGTAGGGGAGGTGGGGCTGCTTGAGGTCCGACGAGAGGCGCTACTTAGTGAGTAAACTTATGTGATGACAGTGTTAATGTTGGTTGGTAGCGCAGAGCCAGCCACCCTGAGAATTGCTATTCAAAACCTTAACAAGAAATCTTTTATGGCCAACTATCACACAGTGTGGGGTCAGCCAAGGCTGAGCCTACCACTGAGTTATCACAGTGTGGGGTCAGCCAAGGCTGAGCCTACCACTGAGTTATCACAGTGTGGGGTCAGCCAAGGCTGAGCCTACCACTGAGTTATCACAGTGTGGGGTCAGCCAAGGCTGAGCCTACCACTGAGTTATCACAGTGTGGGGTCAGCCAAGGCTGAGCCTACCACTGAGTTATCACAGTGTGGGGTCAGCCAAGGCTGAGCCTACCACTGAGTTATCACAGTGTGGGGTCAGCCAAGGGTGAGCCTACCACTGAGTTATCACAGTGTGGGGTCAGCCAAGGCTGAGCCTACCACTGAGTTATCACAGTGTGGGGTCAGCCAAGGGTGAGCCTACCACTGAGTTATCACAGTGTGGGGTCAGCCAAGGCTGAGCCTACCACTGAGTTATCACAGTGTGGGGTCAGCCAAGGCTGAGCCTACCCACTGAGTTATCACAGTGTGGGGTCAGCCAAGGCTGAGCCTACCACTGAGTTATCACAGTGTGGGTCAGCCAAGGCTGAGCCTACCACTGAGTTATCACAGTGTGGGGTCAGCCAAGGCTGAGCCTACCACTGAGTTATCACAGTGTGGGGTCAGCCAAGGCTGAGCCTACCACTGAGTTATCACAGTGTGGGGTCACCAAAGGCTGAGCCTCCCACTGAGTTATCACAGTGTGGGTCAGCCAAGGCTGAGCCTACCACTGAGTTATCACATTGTGGGAGTCAGCCAAGGCTGAGCCTACCACTGAGTTATCACAGTGTGGGGTCAGCCAAGGCTGAGCCTACCACTGAGTTATCACAGTGTGGGGTCAGCCAAGGCTGAGACTACCACTGAGCTACAACATGGCGGCCAACCACACATGGAATCTTGTCCACGACTACACAGCCTCATGTTAACATTCTGAACTCCTTAAATACTCACCGTTACACTTCCAACAAATGTTTTTAGATATTACCTATATGATCACTGGGCATTTTTAAGATTTGCAATGAGGATTAAAAAAAAAATCTTTCGTAGAGTTTTGTTTTTAAACTTAGTAGGTGTCGAGTGTGAGAGGCTCTAAATATTTCAAGCCGGAATTCTTGGCTCTGAGAATAATTTGTTTGGGAAGGAGTCTGTCTGTTTATGTAGTATTGTTAGAGGAGACTGTGGTTCTCCTCCCATTCCCTGGTACCTTCCGGAGCTGGCTGCTACGTCTTTCTCCTTCAGTTGAGGTTGATGATCTTTTACGATTTTCCCCTGTGTTGACCTAGTGTGAACTGTCTTGTGCTTTCTCGTTTAATGCTAGTATTGTTCAGTGTTGACTGCCCTTTTTAGGGCTGGGAGATGTCAGCGCTGGAACATATACAGAGATCATTGAATGTCTGCATAGAACTAATTAAGCTCGGAGTCCTACATATGTACTAGCTGGAGCGGAGTATATATTTACGTGCAAAGCGCTGGTCTGGTCCCAAGCTTACACACTGCCATAATATACTGAGTGAGAGATATGGAAAGAATTACAAAATAAACCCAGTGAAAAGCAGGAGCGTCTTGGGCACAATAAAAGACTACTGTATTTACATCCATAGTCCTAGACTATTCAGCGTCTTACCAAAAGATATCAGGAACAGTGCTGGGATAAGTGTAGAAGTCTTCAAGAGGAAACTGGACAAATATCTCCTTTAGTTCTCAGATCAAGCAGGCTATGATGGATATGTATGCCAGCGGGTCGCCAGCACTAACAGCTTGATTAAAAAGACAAGCACTAGACATACCTGTCTCTATGCTGGGCTCTGGGAGTAGAAAACTCTGGAAAATCATCAAAGATAAAGGTACTTCTTGCACGACTGCTTTTTACTGGGAGCATTTTGTATTGCCTGCCGAACCTGGTACTGGAATGGTTTGTATGTGCAGATTTAGGACCAATCCTAGAAATTTTCCAGGTGTAGATTTTAATGTGCCCCTCTGGCCTACGTTTCAAGGAGTACACAGCTCAAGAATATGAGGACAGTGATGACCTCTTGTGTGACCTAGCTTTCTTATGATCTTTGGTGTGACCTGGCTTCATTCCTATAATCTCTGGTGTGACCTACTTCCTATGACCTGTAGCCTCACCTGACTTTTCTCCTATGGTCTCTGGTGTGACTTGTCTTCCTATGACGACTTCTGTGTGATCTGGCTTCCTTCTCATCTCTTGTGTGACCTGGCTTCTTTCTCGTGATGACCTCTTGCTTGACCTGGTTTCCTTCTTGTGATGACTTCTGGTGCGACCTGGCTTCCTGTTTGTGATGACCTCTGGTGTGACCTGGCTTCCTTATGACCTCTGGTGTGACCTGGCTTCCTGTGATGACCTCTAGTGTGACATGGCTTCCTGTTACTTCTGGTATGACCTGGTTTCCTGTGACTTCTGGTGTGTCCTGGCTTCCTGTGACTGCTGGTGTATACCTGCCTACCTGGAGTCTACCTGGAGGGTATTCCGGGGATCAGCACCGCCGTTGCTTGGTCCATAAGCAGGCCTCCCTGTGGATCAGGGCCCGATCAACTAGGCTGTTACTGCTGGCCCCGGACACTTATTGTGTTTTCTCTTAGTGTACTAATGGCGCCCCTACTTTTCATTGGGGAAGATGTTGCATCGCCTGACAATTCTTTTGCTTTCGTAGGGAGTGATTTCTGTGTGCAGATTATGATGTATCTCTCTCGCCTGCGCTCCAGTGAGTACAAGTCAAGTGCTTCCAAGCGATCCCAGTAGTTAAGGTGTGACCTGGCTTCCTGTGATTGTTGGTGTGACTTGGCTTCCTGTGACTGCTGGTGTGACCTGGCTTCCTGTGACTGTTGGTGTGACCTGGCTTCCTGTGACTGTGACCTGGCTTCCTGTGACTGCTGGTGTGACCTGGCTTCCTGTGATTGTTGGTGTGACTTGGCTTCCTGTGACTGCTGGTGTGACCTGGCTTCCTGTGATGACCTCTGAAAAAACATGATAAAGTAGCGTGACCCTTTTGAATATGACAGTGATACGGATGAATATATACTGGCACTTCTGAATATGACATTGTCACTACTGAATATGACACCATCACTGCTGAATATGACACTGCCACTGCTGAATGTGGCACTGTCACTGCTGAATATGACAGTCACTGCTGAATGTGGCACTGTCACTGCTGAATATGACACTGTCACTGCTGAATATAACACTGTCACTGCTGAATATAACACTGTCACTGCTAAATATGACACTGTCACTGCTGAATATGACAGTGTCACTGGAGTTGCCCTGGGGTGTGCCAGCCAGGGCCACCGTAGCTATGGCAGTAAAAATAGTAATTTACGTGAGTGATGGTGCGTGTTAGGACGCTCTTCCCATCCCCTCCCTCCACCCCTTCCTCTCTAAAACCCACCCACCCCCTCCCTAACCCCCCTCTCTCCCACCCCCTCCCTAACCCCCTCTCTCCCACCCCCTCTCTCCTTCCCTCCCACCCCGTCCCTCCATCCATCCCTCCAGTGGGTTCCGCCAGCTTGTGTATTTACCCAGTTGTGTTTGCGAGGGTCGAGTCACAGCTGACTGTCTCTCTGAACCTTACTCTACTGTTTTATATATATATTATATATATATATATATATATATAATATATATATATTATATATAATATATATATATATATTTTAAAAAAAAATATATATAGGTAAGTACCACCTCTATAGCTAGAATGGGGACCCTCATCCTCAGAGAAGACAATAAACGTACCTCAGGGAAAACTCAAGGTTTTCCCCGGAGCTGTTTGAATATTTTCTTCTCCTACCACCCCCTATATATTTTATATTCTATGTGAACATTTATTAATAAACAGAATATATTTGCAGAAAAAACATAAATATGAATACAATGGCACAATGTATCAAAGATCATGAATTTCCTCCAGCTCCTCCGAGGCTGGACGCGAGCCAAGTATGCAGCAAGAATTTCCCCTCTGGATGGCTATGCTGAGGCGCTGGAACATGAAAGTGGCTGCCCTTGGGTCCCTGGTGGTGTCGATGAGTCTGGAACCCAATTCTTTAAGGAAACGTGTGGCATTTTTTCCCCATGATCCCAAGGTCTCTGATCCCACTGGGACAAATTGATACTGTTGGCTAATGTCCCTGTACTTGCTGATCTTGTACTCCTCCCTGTGGTCAGCAGCTCCTCCCTGTCGCCCCACACTATGATGAATATAGGTGTCAGCCAGTGTATCACACAGGTATAGTCCCATGCTAAGAGCTTGCCATTCTTCCAAGGATAGATGGTGATCCCGTCGGGGCGGTTTGCTGGGTTGTGGGTATTGTTGGCTGCTAGTGATCGGGGCCCCCTCTCGGCAGGACATCCAGCTGTAGCAAGGGTTCTCTTAATGATGTCGTTGACCTCATTGTGTCTTGCATGCCAGCCCTTGGTTTTGGAACAGTTAAGACCATGTAGACCGTATTGGTCTGCTTGCACTTCGCCGCAAATACACGTATATTCTGTGTGAATTGGGGCAGCAAGGCGCAGAGCCACTGCAATACGGAGGGTCTTAGGGTCGAGTCGCATTCCCATTGCAACCACTGTCCATCGTCAAGGGAGAGATTCAATACACTCTAGCATGGTCTTCAGGAGAGAGTCATATTCCTTGAGTTTTGGACTGCTGGAAGCTGGGGAGCATCTCAGAAAGTAGATAAGTTTTGGGATTGACAGGCATCTGGTGAGTAGGTAGAAGGCATCGTGTGTGTCAACGTCTTTCATCCTGCTTTCCATCGTCCGGAGGTCTGAGACTTTTTTTTCTAGGATCAGATCGATGGCATTGGGCCCAAGAGGAGCACCAAGGAGAGTGTTATTGGCTGGATCAATGGCTCGTGCTCCTGGTAAAACGGCACTAATATTCTGGATCATCTGTTGATTGGTAGAAACTATTTCACATTTGGTGGGGTTTAAAGAAAGGCCCAGGCTTTCTCCCATGTCTTTAATTTTACTGATGTCCTCCAGGAGAGATACTGTTGTGCCAGCCAGGGTACCGTCGTCCAGGAACCAGATACTGAGCTCGCTGGAGAGTGTATGTATATATATATATATATATATATATATATATAATATATATATATATATATATATATATATATATATATATATATATATATATATATATATAGGCCGACTTCTCTTAAAAATTAAATTTTTCCAAAAATATTCTTTTATGGAATGAAAGTTATATTTTTTTCACTAACAGTGATATACAGATTTTTTTTTTGAGGGTGGGGGGCAAAACTCAGAAAGTTCATCAAACTTCGTTTTAACACAATTTTGTTAGCCTAAATTCTGCTGTATATATAAGAGTTCACAATGAAAGATTTCAAAACGAAGGAAATTTGCTGCTGATGACACTTTCTAAATCATTTGTGCTCTCTTGCTGAGAGTATTGTTCAGTGTTGACGACTTCTTCCGTGGCAGGATTGATATCAGAGTTGGAACAGTGTGTAGTGTGTATAGGTTGGTGTGTAGTATAGTGTGTAGGTTAGTGTGTAGTATAGTGTGTAGCGTGTGTAGGTTAGTGTGTAGTATAGTGTGCAGTGTGTAGTATAGTGTGTAGCGTGTGTAGTATAGTGTGTAGCGTGTGTAGGTTAGTGTGTAGTATAGTGTGTACTGTGTGTAGGTTAGTGTGTAGTATAGTGTGTAGCGTGTGTAGGTTAGTGTGTAGTATAGTGTGTACTGTGTGTAGGTTAGTGTGTAGTATAGTGTGTACTGTGTGTAGGTTAGTGTGTAGTATAGTGTGTAGCGTGTGTAGGTTAGTGTGTAGTATAGTGTGTACTGTGTGTAGGTTAGTGTGTAGTATAGTGTGTACTGTGTGTAGGTTAGTGTGTAGTATAATGTGTACTGTGTAGGTTAGTGTGTAGTATAGTGTGTAGCGTGTGTAGTGTGTAGTATAGTGTGTAGCGTGTGTAGGTTAGTGTGTAGTATAGTGTGTAGCGTGTGTAGTATAGTGTGTAGCGTGTGTAGTATAGTGTGTAGCGTGTGTAGGTTAGTGTGTAGTACAGTGTGTAGCGTGTGTAGGTCAGTGTGTAGGTTAGTATATTGGTTAGTGTGTAGGTTAGTGTGTAGTGTGTAAGCTGGTGTTTAGTATATTACGTGTACTGCCATGCATGTATATATTACGTGTACTGCCATGCATGTATATATTGATTGATAACTTAGATGGTTCTCACTGATATCGTATGTGGGTCAGGCTGAGTTTGCGCCTTGAAGCCAAGAAGTGTGAGCATGGTAGACGGGGAGCCGCTCTCTGTAAGTTGGAGAAGCCCCACTGTGTGGAAACCTTATCACAGCACCCCACAAGTGTACGGGTCTGTAAAAATAACAATTGTCACCCTTCAAATATTCTGGTGTATGAACATCGCCAGTTGGTCACCCTGCAACACAAGCTGTATACATCACTATTGTGTCACCCTTAGGAGCGTATCTACAGAATATAGCGCCTAAGGCAAGCACTGAAATTGCGCCCCTGTCTAAACACCTGACGCCCATCTTTTAGATAACTTTACTATAAAATCAGCTCAAAAATACAAGTCACGCTCGTTAATCTTTTAATTAACAAACTATAGCAATACATGAAAATTACAACTGCACCTTCCATGCTGTCACTGATACAAATTGGTCTATGAGATGCTCAAATTAATTTTTTTTCAGTTTCTTCTGTTTGTACAGTGAGGAGAGCAAGATCACAGACTCTGCCTTGATTCACGGAGACTCAAATAATGATCTCTCACAGCTGGCGATGGAAACTGCGATGGTTAACATTATGTAAATAGCAATGCAGAGATTAAGGAAGTCGCTCTCATCTCCATAATGAACAATAAATTCGAGAAGTACTTCAGGTCTTGATATTTTCATGTTGGCCCGACTTGATAGCAATATTCTGCAATCCAATATTTCTTCATATAGCTGCTGTCCATCAACATCAGAGCTATACAATTTGCCCAATTTTTCGCACTTCTTTTTTAGGTCGTTACTGTCGGCACCGTAACACTGGACATCGAGGAGGACACTGTCAGGGCCCTGCAAACAAGTGAACCTTTCATTCATTTCTCTGTAAAGACGGTCGAGTGTTCTCTTCATGACTTTCCATTTCCTTCTTGACTGTTAACCCAACTTCTCTCGGGTTCTTATCAGCCACTCGCTTCTTGCGTCTCTGACGTCTTTCAACTTCAGTATTCCATTTTTTAAAGAGAGTGAGTCTTCCTTCGAGTGACTCACTGACCAACACTTCTTTTTCATCATCAGAATGATCTCCGAAAACTTTCAAATCCAGGGCAGCAGTGTGGAAGTTCATGCTAGGATCCCGCAGCCTCTTTTGAGTATGGTCAGTGCGAATGAATACTTTGTTCCAAAATCCTAGCAAAGTCAAAAAATCGTAACTCAACATGAGGTTATACAGCTGCCTTGCATCACTTCTTGTTTCACTGGTCTCGTTTTCATATTCTATCATGTCCTGGAGAACTCGAAGTATCTCCTCAAGTTACTTGTTGACGGGTTTCACTGCTTCTGTCTTTGCACTCCACCTGGTTTCGGACTCCCAGGCATGGCGTTTTTTTATTTATTCCAGCACTCTATTGAACGAGAGAAAAACATATAGAGAGCTTCAATGATTCCAAAAAACATGACCATTACTGTATCCTCCTTGGCTGTGGAAATAAATGGTATAAAACACATGCAGTATAATGTGATCTTTTATTGACAACGTTTCGCCCACACAGTGGGCTTTATCAGGTCACAAACAGATCTACCTGGGTGAAACATACGTGAGTATTTGTAGGATGAGAATACTGGGTCAGGTGGAGAAAGCTGCATGTGACAATCTTCCGAGTAGATAGTCTAAAAACTTGGGTAGCTTTTAAAAAGGATTGGATATGTATATGAGTAGACCTTCTGCAGTGTTCCTAGATTCTTATGTTCTTATGTAGGGTAGCGATGAAGAGGTTTCTTGGCATTTTCATCCTATAAATATTCACGTATGTTTCACCCAGGTAGATCTGTTTGTGACTTGATAAAGCCCACTGCGTGGGCGAAACGTTGTCAATAAAGGATCACATTAGACTGCATATGTGTTTATATCTCCTTGGCTGTATACACACCCACCAAGTTGAGTGAGTGATTGTCACATTCACAATCACTGCCAGGGTGTTTTCTCACTCTATGATGAACACCACTTCTGTGTCCAGTCATCACAGCAGTAATGACTGGACTGGCAATCTTCTAACTCCATTTCGTCCTTCTCTAGCTGTTTCAAGATGTCTTCAACATCCTTCAGCATCCTTCTGGCTTATCTGGATAAAAACCAAGGAAGAACTCTCTAACACGGACTGTTTTCCTCTCAAAATCAACTTCCACCTACCTCACTACTTCTGAAATCTGCTTACAGTGTCTGATCAGGAGTCGAGTCGAACATGACACCATAGTATACTTGGTTTTACGAATGTTTCTCAGTAAATTCCGGCGAGCAGTGGAGTGGATACCATCATGTGGATGAATTTGTTCTGGACACCCGGTGAAAGATAAGAGGTGGATTCATAATGAGTTTCCACATGAGTGAGGTATCTTTCATGACAAGGTCAAAGATGGCCAGTAGTTTCAGTAAGCCAAGGAAATTTTCCTCACAGGAGTCATAGTCCTACTGAAGTAACTCCCTGTGTCCTCGCAAAGCCAGGTTCTGAGTCGCAAGAAATTTTATGCAGTGAAGGATTCTCGTCAAGATATTACGCCACTTCTGCTTTTCCTTCTCAATCTGTGACTGAAGTTCAGCGTCTATAACTCCTCTAAAATAACAAAAAAAGGCACAATACCGTGACTGGAACGATACACAAATAACCCGCACATAGAAGAGAGGAGCTTACTACGACGTTTCGGTCCAAATTGGACCGAAACGTCGTCGTAAGCTCCTCTCTTCTATGTGCGGGTTATTTGTGTATATAACTCCTCTGTTTTCAGCTAAATTTCTTTCCATTTTTTCCACTTTATGACGCACTCCATTATTTTAACATTTTCATGAACACATTCTTCCAAGAGCTCTCCACTAGTTGAATCCACTTTCCTGCTCAAGTGAGGACTGGTGGTCTGACCGGGGATAGAGAAGACAACAGATACAAGTGAGGACTGGTGGTCTGACCGGGGATAGAGAAGACAACAGATACAAGTGAGGACTGGTGGTCTGACCGGGGATAGAGAAGACAACAGATACAAGTGAGGACTGGTGGTCTGACCGGGGATAGAGAAGACAACAGATACAAAATGCAGAGTTTTTAGAAGGGAAATAGAGCAGCCATAAGCGAGTCACTTCCTCACCACGACCATTTACCAGTTTACTCTTGACCAAAGTTTTGTTCATTGAGCAGTTATTTGTTGGTAGGAAAAGTCTCTCACTGATCTGGAAATACTTCAAATCCAGCTTTATTATTTCTGTTCTCAACGCGTCAGGCAGAATTGCTTTTCCAGTAACACTGTCGAACTTCAGAAGTTCAGTGGCAATATCATGCTGTTCAATCACTTCTGGTATGGCAGTTTGAGGCTCTTCGAACCATCCAGTTCACTAGGTTTAGTGTCATCAGGTTCAGTCTCATCAGGTAAAATCATGTCTATAAACTCATCACCACCACCAGCATCGTCTTTCCCTCCTGTCATGTCCACGTTCTCTCTGGCAGCCTCACTTTTTATCTCGTTATACTTGGATTTATCTGACTTGACACAGTTGTACTTGATCCACCTTCGGATTCTAACAACCTTTACCTTACCTTTACCTAGAGCCCAGCCATGGGCCAGGCTCGTCTGGTGCTAGCCTGGTCAACCAGACTGTTGCTGCTGAACGCCCACTGCCCTAAATATCCATCACAGCCTGGTTGATCTGGCACTTGGTGAAGATATTTGTCCATTTTTCTCTGGAAGACTTCTGCACTTATTCCAGCATTGTTTCTGATAAATTCTGGTAAGATTTTGAATAACCAGGGGCCACGGATGTTGATACAGTTTTCCCGTGTTGTGCCCACTGCACCCCTGTTTTTTTATGTTATGGCAGTGTGCAGATTTGTGACCAGGCCCTCGAGTACTTTCCAGGTATACATTATCATGTATCTCCTCCACTCCAGTGAGTACATATTTAAGACTTTAAGGCGTTCCCGGTAATTTAAATGCTTTACTGACTTTATGCGGACTGTAAACAATCTCTCAACGATCTTGTTCGTGGCTTTTCAAAAAAGCACATAAAGAACTTGCTCGACTTATTGGCTTCCTCTCCCTCCAACTTTCGTCTCTTCCGTCCTTCAGCTCCACTTTCCTTCGCGAAGAAATGTTTCGTGGTCTTACCGACTGCTCTGAAATAAGGAAATGACACTCTTAATACGAACATTAAATTTAACAGATTTTGCATTAAATTCTAGACTACCTTCCACTGGTCTTACTGCCAGTTGTCACTGAGCGGTAGTACTGTGAGCTGTGTGGCCATGTAACTCCCACCACTGTATTTTTACCTGATAATGTATATAAGTGGTTTAACAACCTAGCTATCCTAGTGCTTCTCACTCATCACAATCAAAGATCATCTGAAGAATTCTTTTTTCATTATCCGAGGATGGCTTGTTTGACTTTAAAAGAAACTGCTCAGTGGCGCGTCCCCCCCCCTCCTTTAAGTTGCACCCAGGGCACGTGCCATACCTGCGTACTGGGGTGCTGCTGGACTGGTAGTGAGGTGAACACGTCAGCAGTGAACACCGGAAATGATGCCATGATGGTTATGTCCAATATTGAGCAAAAATGTGGACAGGATGATGCCTCTGTCATCAAATGGAATGTTGAGACATGTTTAGAACGCTGTAGGCACATAGAGGCGTCGATGAAGATAGATGAAACATAGACCTTCCCACACGGCTGCTGGGAAACCTCTGTCACCACTGTAATGGTGTGTTTTTGTAGATAGGCCGTGGATGTTGTAGATGGTGGCGTGGAGGTTACGGGTTTACTCTTGTAAGGGTACGCCAGACAGGTTTGCTTGAGGGTAACCAGGAGCCAGTCCTAAGAGTTCAGCAGGGCAGCAAGTGAGGCAGAGGGAAGGCAGTGTGGATCGAACTCCGGTGCCTGTCCTCTGGTAGGAACTTTAGAAACTAGGCCTTAGGCCAGCACTCCTCCTAGCGGGAGGTATGTGAAACAGGTGGGTAAGTATACTTTCTACACATCCTACAATACAAGGTGTGAAAATCACTGTTGTGTCATCCTGGAACACAAGGTGTGAACATCACCAGTGTTGGTCACTCTGCAACACAAGGTGTGATGCCTTACAAGATCACCTCAATAGTGAACCTACCCTTATTCTTGGAGACAATGCCAGACATAAGAATGTTGGTGGGTCTATAACAAACATCAGTGGAACTAAACTAGTGAAATTTCTAAATGAGCATGATAATGTTCGAATTGTTGGTACTGATCTAGTATGCCACATATACGGTGGCATACTAGATCTGTGCCTTGGATTAATGTATCATGCACGATGCATGACTCTGTCATAGTTGATGATCTATCTGATCACTCTCCAAGACTCACAAATGTCAATCCTGATCATATCTCCAGCAATCAGGGAACTAAATATAGGAGGAGGAAACTTATTATCAACCCAAAACACAGAGATAACTTTATTAACCACTTGAATCAGTGGTATAAGAATTACAAGTCCACTGGCACACAAAAATTCAATAATGATCTAGTTGCCAATATAGAGACTGTATTCACAGCTCAAGTGAGCAGGAAAAGAAAACCTAAATCTTCCATTTTAAATGGCAACAAAATCCGGTGTAAATACACTATGAAGATCCACAGCTACGCAATTTAACACATGCAGCAGCTGGGAGGATTGGTAAAGCATACCGTGAATGTAGAACCCCAGATCTGCTCAGAACGTTCCAAGCTGCACTAACAAATACTAGGAATAGAAAGCAAGAATTTAGGCAACAGGAATGGGAGCAATTTGTTAGTGGGTTAAATAGGTCTACCCCTTTAAGTTTGGCTTGGAATGGTATAAAATAACCAGGAAAAAGCAAATGACCTCATAAAGAACTGGTCCAAAATATCCAGGCATGAAAATCTGTTTCATATTAGAAAAACTTAGAGAGTGATTCTGAAGAAAGGTTGAAATTGGTTAATTTTATGAGCCAAAATATTGATAGGAGTGACTGCCTCTCCACCGAGTATGAATTAAATAATGCATTAAATAAGGGAGGATCAACAGCTCCTGGAGAGGATGGTATAACCTGTTATCCTCAGAACAGAACCGTTATACTACATGAACTAGCCAAAATGAATGCTGGTGGTAGCCTGCTCTGCTGGATAATAGGATACCTGTCATATAGAGTATCCTCTGTCCCCTACCAAGTCTTTAGAAGTGAGTCTAAAGAAATGTCCCTAGGTACACCGCAGGGAGGAGTTCTCAGTCTCATGCTGTTTAAAGTCCTGATTAATACTATCCTAAATGCTCTACCTGCTTCACCTAAACATCAGGGCATAAGAAGATGAGTACTATTCTTAATGAAGTTCAAGCAGTTTGTAGTTGATTAGGCCTCATAATATCTTCCTCTAAAACAGATATTGGCAAGCAAACGACATCCCCCACCCATCTATTTGCAGGGTGAAAACATTAGCTACGTTAAATCTTGGTGTAGATGTACCCTTCAATAAATCCACCATATCACAACTAAGTAAGAAATGCAAAGATAGGCTAAATGCTCTCAAAGCTGTTGGTGGCTACAACCTCAACTATGGTGCTAATGTGAGAATTGTGAGAATGATGTACATAGCCTATGTTAGCTCCTTAATTGATTATGCTGCTCCCATGTTGATATTAGCTAGAGAAAGTTCTCTCCGACCCTTGGAGTTAATTCAAAATGAAGCTCTCAGAATTATTCTTGGTTGTCCCAAATCTACAAAGGTTCTTAATGTGGGGAAGCAGCTTGATATTTCTCATATCAGTGATAGGATAATTGAGATTAACACTGTACTCGGTTTTAGAATGTTAAGAAGTGAACCAGACACTGTCACCATGAATCTTACTAAATGTCTAGAAGTAAATAAACACAGATCTAAATGGATTGTGTGTAATTATATTAAGTTTTATAGCCTGCATGAACTGTATCACTGTAGACAAGAGTATTTCACTCCTCCGTGGAAGATATGTTCATTTAATATCATATACCTACAAGCCCCTCCCAAGAAGCCCATTGTTAGTAATCCCTTCCTTAAATCACTTTTGTTAAAGCAACTGCTCAAGAAGAAATTTCTCGCCTAGCTGGTGGTAATAAGTTATCGCAAGTTATATACACTGATGGATCTAAATAAGAGTCTTCTGGCAGGGCTGCCACTGCTTTTGTTGCCACCTCCCTAGCTCAGAACGATAATAAACTTGTTGAGTTAGGCATAAGAATTAACAACTGGGCGTCTACACTGCAAACTGAATTGTTTGCAATCCTAATGACGCTAAAGCTAACTTATGACACTGAGCTTGACTCTATTATCATTACTGATTCTATGTCATCACAGAAGGCTCTTGACTCGCATAACTCTAACAACATGCTCATTGGGGAAACCAGGTATAGATACTCAAAAATCCGGGAAAAGAGAATTAATGTACAATTGCTATGGATCCCATCACACACTGGATTACTCCTTCATGATAAAGTTGATATGTTAGCCAAGAAGAGTACCCTGAAGGAGAATATAGAATATAACTTTAGTTTATCTTGTCTAGCATTAGGAATAATATTAGGAGAGAAGTAAATAATGAAACTGAATATTATAGGAACGCAATTAGAAGCCTGAATAGATCTATAACCCACTATGATAATGTGAACGTAGATAAGTACGTAGGTTTAATTTTAACAACCAAAGAATTAACTGGGAAAAAATAAACCAAGGGCTATCAGACATGCCCTGGGAATCAGACATGAGCGACCTAAATCCTCACCAGTGCCTAGAGAAGCTGAATACAGAAGCATACAAAGTATGTATGAAACATGTACCATTGAGGAAACCCAGAGGAAGATCAGATATATAGAGAAAGCGTAGGAGATGGTACAGAAGAAGAAAACAGGTTACTGAACTGCTTAAAAACACAAATATGCTACAACAGAGGAAAGATAGACTTAGCAGAGAGATCACTGAATTAGAGCAAAAACTTAGGATGTCATACCTCACAGAAGAAGTACAAAGAGAACTAAAGGCCATACAGGATATTGCAAGAAACCCAAATATTTCTATTCCTACGCAAAATCCAGGCTAAGAACTACCTGTAGAATTGGACCACTACTGAGAGGAGACTCATATACTGACGACGAACAGGAAATGAGTGAAATCCTAAAAGAACAGTATGAGTCAGTGTTCAGCAACCCACTAAATGACAGCAAGGTAGAAAATGCAGAAATATTTTTCACTCCAGAAGCCGCACAGACCAACTAACTGACATTAGTACAAATCCCATAGATTTCGAAAAAGAAATGGAAAACATACCCACTCACTCAAAATATTTCTTTTCATATGCCAAAAACAAGGCAAATACCACATCTAGTATCGGGCCCTTACTCAGGATGGGACTTACACAGATGACAACAAGGAAATGAGTGAAATACTGAAATCTCAGTACGACTCTGTGTTTAGTGAGCCACTAATCAGTCTGAGGATCGAAGACCCAAATGATTTCTTCATGAATGAGCCTCAAAACTCCATAAATGTATGCCAGATTTCCGACATTACCCTAACTCCGATAGACTTCGAAAAAGCCATTGACAACATGCCCATGCACTCAGCCCCGGGCCCAGACTCGTGGAACTTTGTATTCATTAAGAACTGCAAGAAACCCCTCTCGCGTGCCCTAAGTACACTATGGAGGAGGAGCTTGGACATGGGTGAAATTCCAGTCACTTAAAACAACGGATATAGCCCCACTCCATGAAGGTGGCAGCAAAGCATTAGCTAAGAACTATAGACCAATAGCTCTGACGTCCCACATCATAAAAATCTTTGAAAGAGTGCTAAGAAACAGGATTGCAAATCACCTGGATTCCTAAAATCTGCACAATCCAGGGCAACATGCGTTCAGGGCAGGTCGCTCCTGCCTCTCACAACTTCTGGATCACTATGAATGCACTGGAAGAAAATCAGAATGTAGATGTAATATACACAGACTTTGCAAAAGCATTTGACAAATGCGATCATGGCGTAATAGCCCACAAGATACGTGCTAAAGGAATAACTGGGAAAGTGGGGAGATGGATCTTCAACTTCCTAACAAATCGAACACAAAGAGTAGTGGTAAACAGAGTTAAATCGGAGGCTGCCATAGTGAAGAGCTCTGTTCCACAAGGCACTATACTCACCCCCATCTTATTCCTCATCCTCATATCAGACATAGACAGAGATATACACCACAGCACCGTATCATCCTTTGCGGATGATATTAGGATCTGCATGAGGCTGTCATCTGCTGAGGAAGCGGTTAACCTCCAAGAAGATATAAACAAAGTTTTCCAGTGGGCAACGGTAAACAATATGTTCAATGAGGACAAATTCCAACTACTCCGTTATGGAAAACTGGAGGAGATAATAACTAGAACAAAGTATACTACAAACTCTGGCCATACAATAGAGCGGAAAAATAATGTAAGGGACCTGGGAGTAGTAATGTCTGAGGATCTCACTTTCAAGGATCACAACAGTGCCACGGTCACAAGTGCAAAGAAAATGATAGGATGGATAATGAGAACGTTCAAAACGAGAGATGCCAAGCCAATGATGATCCTTTCCAAATCACTTGTTCTCTCTAGGCTGGAATACTGCTGTACATTAACATCTCCATTCAAAGCAGGTGAAACTGCAGATCTAGAGAGTGTACAGAGATCCTTTACTGCACGTATAAGTTCTGTCAAGCACCTTAACTACTGGGAACGCTTGGAAGCACTTGACTTGTACTCGTTGGAACGCAGGAGGAAGAGATACATCATACTCTACACTTGGAAAATCCTGGAAGGAATGGTCCCAAATCTGCACACAGAAATCACTCCCTACGAAAGTAAAAGACTGGGCAGACGATGCAAAATGCCCCCAATTAAAAGTAGGGGCGCCATTGGTACACTAAGGGAAAACACCATAAGTGTCCGGGGCCCAAAACTGTTTAACAGCCTCCCATCACGCATTAGGGGAATTACCAATAAATTCCTGGCTGCCTTCAAGAGAGAGCTGGACAGATACCTAAAGTCAGTGCCGGATCAGCCGGGCTGTGGCTCGTACGTTGGACTGCGTGCGGCTAGCAGTAACAGCCTGGTTGATCAGGCCCTGATCCACCGGGAGGCCTGATCATGGACCGGGCCGCGGGGGCGTCGATCCCCGGAATAACCTCCAGGTAACCTGGACCAGATTCATGGAATGCTCTATTTACGAATATGTGCAAAGTACCACTAGCACGAGCCCTCAGTATTCTTAGGAGAAAGAGCTTAGATCTAGGTGAAATACCGGAGGCGTTAAAGAGTGCAGACATAGCTCCTTTGCACAAGGGAGGTAGTAGAGCACTAGCTAAAAATTACAGACCAGTAGCCCTAACCTCTCACATCATAAAAATCTTCGAAAGAGTGATGAGACGACAGGTTACAAATTTCATGGACCAGCACAACCAACATAACCCGAACCAGCATGGTTTTAGAGCAGGACGATCATGTCTGTCACAGCTGCTGAACCATTATGACAGAATTACGGAGGCACTGGAAGACGACCATAACGCATATGTGATTTACACAGATTTTGCAAAGGCGTTTGACAAATGCGATCATGGAGTGATAGCGCTCAAAATGAAGGCCATGAGCATTACGAGGAGGGTAGGCAGATGGATTTTCGGTTTCCTAACACACAGAACACAAAAAGTAGTAGTGAACAGGGCAAGATCCAGCATCAGTGAGGTCAAAAGCTCAGTGCCCCAAGGCACTGTCCTGGCACCTCTGCTGTTCCTCATCCTCATAGCATAGACAAAAACACCCGGCACACTTTTGTATCACCATTTGCAGATGACACTAAAATAAGCATGAACGTCAGTACGGTAGAGGACACTGAAAAAGTACAGGAAGACATAAACAGGGTTTTCCAGTGGGCAGTGGAAAACAACATGACGTTCACTGGTGATAAGTTCCAGCTGCTTAGGTATAGAAAGAATGAAGAACTCAAAAGGAACACTATATACAAAACTCAAGAGGGTCACCAAACAGACCGTAAGGAACACGTAAAAGACCTGGGAATAATTGTCAGTGGACCTTTCTTTTAAAGACCATAACAAGACAAAGATCACGACAGCCAGGAAGATGACGGGGTAGGTATTGAGAACTTTCAAAACAAGGGAAATAATGCCGATGGTGACACTCTTCAAATCGCTAGTGCTCCCTCACTTAGAATATTGCTCAGTGCTGACGGCCCCGTTCAGGGCAGGAGAAATATCTGAGCTGGAACAAATGCAGAGATCGTTTACGGCTCACATTGAGCCAGTAAAATACCTAAATTACTGGGAACGCCTTCAAGTCTTGAACATGTATTCATTGGAGCGGAGGAGAGAGAGGTACATGATAATACATACCTGGAAGGTACTCGAGGGCTTGGTCCCAAATCTGCACACTGCCATAACAACATACTGGAGTGAGAGATATAGGAGGAAGTGTAAAATAAATCCAGTGAGGAGCAGGGGTGCGGTAGGGACAATAAGGGAACACTGTATCAACATCCGGGGTCCCAGACTTTTCAACATCCAGAAGATATCAGAAACACGGCTGGAACAAGTGTTGAAGCCTTCAAGAGGAAACTAGACAAGTATCTTCACCAGGTGCCAGATCAACCAGGCTATGATGGATATGTGGGGCAGCGGGCCTCCTGCAGCAACAGCCTGGTTGACCAGGCGAGCACCAGACGAGCCTGGCCCATGACCGGGCTCAGAGAGCAGATATACTCTCGAAATTCTTCAAAGGTATATCAAAGGTATAACTTGCAATGTGAACAGACTGACTGATGTTTTAGTGGCCAGGCTTAAGCTTGGTTACAAGTAATTCTGGCAGTTTGGGAGACACACAGATGTTAATCAAATCAAATGAAAATTATGTGGTCAGGCCTATGGCCACTGTCTTGAACACTAAGTGCTTAATTGTCCACTTATTGAGGAATACAGAGATAGATAGTATAATTACCTGTGTGACGTGTGGGAGAATTGTATCTGCCTCGCATGGGCCAGTAGGCCTGTTGCAGTGTTCTTTCTTATATTCTTATGTTCTGAGATACCAGATATACTAAGCAAATTGCCTAAATTTGCTTATAGCAGATAAATGAACTGTAGACGTTGGTATGTGGGCGTCGGGCTCCTTGCCTCTGCTCTGGGGCCTCCACGACTGCGGTGCTCTTCGCACCAACTCAAGGGCTGAGGGACTGGTTATTTCAGGTTCTGTATATAAACCATACCCCCGGCCGGGATTGAACCCGCGGTCATAGTCTCAAAACTCCAGCCCGTCGCGTTAGCCACTAGAGACTCTTGGCCGCGGGTTCAATCCCGGCCGGGGGTATGGTTTGTTTGCAATCGTGTCATTATGATTTCTTGAGTTCTGTATATAGTTCTGCTGTCTTCAGGTTGTGTCCTGGAATTTGTATTGATGGAGCCACTGGATGGCGAAACGTCTACAGTAAAGATACCCAGATGTTGTACATGTGTCTTAATATCATCTATATATCCTTGGTTTGGCCTCATGTAGATTATGCTGCACAGTTTTGGTCACCGTATTACAGAGTGGATATAAATGCTCTGGAAAACGTACGGAGGAGGATGACAAAGTTGATCCCATGTATCAGAACTCTTCCCTGTGAGGATAGACTGAGGGCCCTGAATCTTCACTCTCTAGAAAGCCGTAGAATTAGAGGGCATTTGATTGAGGTGTATAAATGGAAAACGCGAATAAATAAAGATGTAAATAGCGTAATAAAAAGATCTAGCTAAGACAGGACTCGCAGCAATGGTTTCAAGTTGGAAAAATTCAGATTCAGGAAGGATATAGGAAAGCACTGGTTTGGTAATAGAGTTGTGGATGAGTGGAACAAACTCCCCAGTACAGTTATAGAGGCTGTTGTTTTAAAAATAGGTTAGATAAATACGTGAGTGGGTGCGAGTTGGACCTGACTAGCTTGTGCTACTAGGTCAGATGCCGTGCTCCTTCCTTAAGTGAATGTGACCTGACCTTACTAGGTTAGGGCATTGGCTTCAGCCGGTAGAAGACTTGGACCTGCCTCGCATGGGCCGGTAGACCCGTTGCAGTGTTCCTTCTTATGTTCTTATGTAGATATAAATCCAAATGTACTCCTGTTAATCCTTTTGGGGCCTAGTTCCTAGGCCTTTGTTTATCCATATGCTCTTGTGCTACCCTCCACAGGATGGATATGGGGTGCACAGTAAACTAGCCACTTCAGTGGCAAAGTCTAATCTGAAATCTCACTATTGTGTCACCCTGCAACACAGGGTGTGAACACACTATTGTGTCACCCTGCAACACAAGGTGTGAACACTATTGTGTCACCCTGCAACACAAGGTGTACTCACCTATTTGTAGTTGCAGGGGTCGAAACTTAGCTCCTGGCCCCGCCTCTTCACTGACCGCTACCGGGTCCTCCCTCTCCCTGAGCTTTGTCATACCTCGTCTTAAACTATGTATGGTACCTGCCTCCACTACATCACTTTCCAGATTATTCCACTTCCTAACAACTCTGTGGCTGAAGAAATACTTCCTAACATCCCTTTGACTCATCTGAGTCTTCAATTTCCAATTGTGACCCCTTGTTTCTGTGTCCCATCTCTGGAGCATCCTGTCTCTGTCCACCTTATCTATTCCACGCAGTATTTTGTATGTCGTTATCATGTCTCCCCTGACCCTCCTGTCCGCCAGTGTCGTCAGGCCGATTTTCCTTAACCTTTCTTCGTAGGACATTCCCTTTAGCTCTGGAACCAGCCTTGTTGCAAACTTTTTCACTTTCTCTAATTTCTTGATGTGCTTGACCAGGTGTGGGTTTCAAACTGGTGCTGCGTACTCCAGTATGGGCCTGACATACACATTGTACAGAGTCTTGAACGATTCCTTACTGAGGTATCGGAACGTTGTTCTCAGGTTTGCCAGGCACCCGTATGCCGCAGCAGTTATCTGGTTAATGTGTGCTTCCGGAGACGTGCTCGGTATTATACTCACCCCTAGATCTTTTTCCTTGAGTGAGGTTTGCAGTCTTTGGCGACCTAGCCTATACTCTCTCTGCGATCTTCTTTGCCCTTCCCCGATCTTCATGACTTTGCATTTGGCGGGGTTAAATTGTAAGAGTCAGTTGCTGGATCACGCATCCAGCCTGTCCAGGTCTCTTTGTAGTCCTGTCTGATCCGCATCTGATTTAATTCTCCTCATTAACTTCATATCATTTGCAAAGAGGGACACTTCTGAGTCTATCCCTTCCGTAATGTCATTCACATATACCAAAAATAGCACTGATGCCAGGACTGACCCCTGTGGGACCCTGCTCGTCACAGGCGCCCACTGTGATACCTCATCATGTACCATGACTCGCTGTTGCCTCCCTATCAGGTATTCTCTGATCCATTGCAGTGCCGTTCCTGTTATAAGTGCCTGATCCTTTAGCTTCTGCACTAATCTCTTGTGAAGAACTGCATCGAAGGCCTCTTTGCGGTCCAAGATAATGTAATCAACCCACCTCTCCCTCTCATGTCTTCAGTTACCTTGTCATAAAACTCCAGTAGGTTTGTGACACAGATTTTCCCTTCCATGAATCCGTGCTGGCTGTCGTTTATAATCTTGCTCCGTTCCAGGTGCTCCACCACTCTCCTCCTGATAATCTTCTTTATGTCAGTGACACTGGTCTGTAGTTTAGTGCCTCGTTTCTGTCTCCATTCTTGAAGATGGGGACTACATTTACCGTCTTCCATACCTCAGTTAGTTGCCCAGTTTCAAGGGATGTGTTGAAGATTGTGGTTAGTGGCACACAGTGTCTCTTCTCCCTCTCTAAGAACCCACAGAGAGATGTCCGGTCCCACTGCCTTTGAGGTATCAAGATCACTTAGCTTCTTCACCTCCTCCTCCTCCTCCTCCTTGGTTGTGTGTATTTAATCCAACAATTGTTGGTATATCCCTTGTTGGTGTACCCCTCTGTTTTGTTTTCCCAGTGTCCCTTCTGCCTCCACTGTAAATACTTCCTTAAATCTCGTGTTGAGCTCCTCACATAGTTCTTGGTTGTTTCTAGTGAGCTCCCCACCTTCTTTTCGAAGGCCTGATTACCTGGTCCTTGATTGTTGTCTTACTCCTGATGTGGCTATAAAGCAATTTCAGGTCAGACTTGACATTCGATGCTATGTCGTTTTCGTACAGCCGCTGGGCCTCTTTCCTTATCTGTGCTTACTCGTTTCTGGCTCGTCGACTAATCTCTTTATTTTCCTGGGTCCTTTACCTTCTATACTTTTTCCATTCTCTAGCACACTTAGTTTTTGCCTCCCTACACCTTCAGGTAAACCAAAAGCTCATTCTGGTCTTCCCATTATTTCTGTTACCCTTTGGAACAAACCTTTCTTCTACCTTCTTGCATTTTGTTGTTACATAGTCCATCATTTCGTTTACTGACTTTCCTACCAACTCTTTCACTGAACCTCCTGCAGGAAGGTCCTCATACCTGTGTAGTCTCCTCTTTTATAGTTTGGCTTTTCCCTTTCTTGTCCTGTTACCCTCTCCACTTGTAGCTCTACGAACTATTCAAAGCTCAAAACCACGTGGTCACTCGCTCCAAGGGGCCTTTCATATGTGATGTTCTCAGCATCTGAGCTACTCAGGGTGAACACAAGGTCCAGTCTTGCTGGTTCATCCTCCCCTCTCTCTCTGGTAGTGTCCCTAACATGTTGGTGCACTATTGTTGTAGGGTGACACTATTGTGTCATCCTACAACACAGGGTGTGAGCATCATTGATTCACTACAATGTTTTCCTGTTACGATTAGCATTGTGTTGTAGTCTTTTGGTTTTCACGACTCGGCTAAAAATAGAACCTGGAAACTAGCCATCATGTGTCTGTTGTGTGAAGTCGAATGTGTTGAGGGGAAGTGCTGAGTGCCTTGCACCTCTCCAACACCTGTTGAACACCTGGCCTTCAAGCAGGTGTTGTCAATATTAATAGCACCCTTCCTTCCACGTGCAGTATTCCGTCTCCCTAGTTCTGCTTATCCCATCTGCCCAGTACTACCCTCCACCCAGTACTACTCTCCACCCAGTACTACTCTCCACCCTCACACCCAGTACTACCCTCCACTCTCACACCCAGTACTACCCTCCACTCTCACACCCAGTACTACCCTCCACTCTCACACCCAGTACTACCCTCCACCCTCACACCCAGTACTACCCTCCACCCTCACACCCAGTACTACCATCTACCCTCACACCCAGTACTACTCACCACCCAGTACTACTCACCACCCAGTACTACTCACCACCCAGTACTACTCACCACCCAGTACTACTCACCACCCAGTACTACCCTCCCCCCAGTACTACCCTCTACCCTCATACCCAGTACTACCCTCCATCCTCATACCCAGTACCACCCTCCACCCTCACACCCAGTACTACCCTCCACCCCTCACACTCAGTACTACCTTCCACCCTCACATCCAGTACTACCCTCCACTCTCGCACCCAGTACTACTTTTCACCCTCACACCCAGTACTACCCTCCACTTTCACACCCAAAAACTACTCTCCACCCTCACACCCAGTACTACCTTCCTCCCTCACACCGAGTACTCCCCTTCACATAAACACCCAGTACTACCTTCACATAAACACCCAGTATTACCCTCTACCCTCACACTCAGTACTACCCTCCACCCTCACACCCAGTACTACCCTCCACCCTCACACCCAGTACTACCCTCCACCCTCACACCCAGTACTACCCTCCACTCTCACACCCAGTATTACCCTCTACCCTCACACTCAGTACTACCCTCCACCCTCACACCCAGTACTACCCTCCACCCTCACACCCAGTACTACCCTCCACTCTCACACCCAGTACTACCCTCCACCCTCACACCCAGTACTACCCTCCACTCTCACACCCAGTACTACCCTCCACTCTCACACCCAGTACTACCCCCCACCCTCACACCCAGTACTACCCTCCACTCTCACACCCAGTACTACCCTCCACCCTCACACCCAGTACTGCCCTCCACTCTCACACCCAGTACTACCCTCCACCCTCACAGCTGGTTGTACCAATCTTGTTATGGAGTATCGACTTATACCTGGAGAGGGTTTCGGGGGTCAACGCCCCCGCGGCCCGGTCTGTGACCAGGCCTAATGGTGGATCAACCAGGCTGTTACTATTGGCCGCACGTAAACCGACGTACGAACCACAGTCCTGCTGATCAGGCACTGACTTTAGGTGCCTGTCCAGAGACTTCTTGAAGACAGCCAGGGGTCTATTGGTAATCCCCCTTATGTATGCTGGGAGGCAGTTGTACAGTCTTAGGGCCCTGACACTGTGTTGTCTCTTATCGTGCTAGTGGCGCACCTGATTTTCATTTTGGAGATGTTGCATCGTCTGTCGAGTTTTTTTGCTTTTGTAAGGAGCGATTTTCTTGTGCAAATTTGGTACATAATTTATTATTTCTGGAATTTCTCTAGTATCTCCCTGAGTAAAAATTGAGAGGAAGTAATTGTTGAAAATTTCACGCATTTCTTTATCACTGTCAGTGATCTGACCTGAGTTACTCTTAACTGGGCCTATCTTGTCTCTAATCTTACTTCTGTATACCTGAAAGAACCCTTTTGGGTTAGTCTTCGAATCCCTTGCGACCTTAGCCTCATAATCCCTTTTTGCTTTTCTTATTCCTTTTTTTATTATTTTTCTCTTTAATTGAATATATTGATATCTTAACTGCCCATCCCCTCTTTTGATATGCCTATATATGCCTCTCTTTTGACCAGTGAGATGTTATAATCTATTGTTCATCCATTTGGGATCATTTTTATTAGATCTTATTTCCCTACTCGGAACAAAAGTTGTCTGGGCAGCTAAAACTTTGCTCTGAAAAGCGTCATATTGGCAACCATCACCATCAACCTGACCCATAGTCAGGTCGTTCCAATTTATCCCACCCAGGTAATTTCTCAGTGCCATGAAATCGACCAAGCGGAAGTCTGGGACAGAGATTTGATTGCAGCTATTCGGGTAATTCCATGATATATTGAAACTAAGTAATTTGTGATCACTTTTCCCAAGCTCATCATTAACCTAGTTGGTTCTGTCACACTGTTTTAAAAAGCAATCCTGAACTGTATCAAGAAAGTCACTAGACTCAAGATTTCCTGTCACATTGTTCCAGTCAGTTTGTCTAAGGTTAAAATCTCCCATTAACACAACATTTTCATATCTAGATGCCTTATGAATTTCGTCCAATATCATCTTACTGCCCTCCCTATCAATGTTTGGGGGCCTATAAAATCAATCCGAAATTTAATTTTTCAAGACCCTCGAGAAATTGTAGCTAAACAGATTCTGTGACCGATGTTTCTAATCTTATATCTTGTCCAACACAACAACTTGGATTGAGATAATCAGCCTGGAGTCTATGTAATCCTCAATCTACTTCTGATCTTCGTTATTCTTCTTTGTATTGGACTTATGAAGTCACTGTGTGGCGAAACGTTTCCACAAAGATACCCAGGTGTTGCACATGTGTCTAATTTATCAGTATAATTGGTCCACCGTGAAAATGCTGGTCATGGCTTGTTGTGGTAATTCCCCAGCGACGCCTCCTCAATACACATCTATTTTACCTTCCGTTTTTTTCCCTCGACGAAATTGAATTGCGTCCCATTCTTTTTGCATTTTCTTTGAGTCCCCATTAAACTCAAATATATCTTCATTTCCTTTTATTGTTTTCTACAGTTTTTGTTTGCATGATGTTCTTTGCTGTCTTTGTTGTGGGATCATTAGCACTGATCTAGAAATAAGTGATGAAATATGTTTGGTACTGACTTACGTTCATTACAATATTTCATTTATTTGGATGCTTATTAATGTGCTGATAATATGTGCAGTATTTAAGACATTATTAGAACTGCAGTAAGTGTCTTACCTTTAGTGAAGTTCTTGACCACCACCTCACTGCTTTGCTGAGGCTTCCTATCTCACTCTCATAAAGTTTCCTGTGTGAGGTTGTGTGTGTGACAGGTAAATCCACCCTGTGTGAGGTTGTGTGTGTGACAGGTAAATCCACCCTGTGTGAGGTTGTGTGTGTGACAGGTAAATCTACCCTGTGTGAGGTTGTGTGTGTGACAGGTAAATCTACCCTGTGTGAGGTTGTGTGTGTGTGACAGGTAAATCTACCCTGTGTGAGGGTGTGTGTGTGACAGGTAAATTCACCCTGTGTGAGGGTGTGTGTGTGACAGGTAAATCCACCCTGTGTGAGGTTGTGTGTGTGACAGGTAAATCCACCCTGTGTGAGGTTGTGTGTGTGACAGGTAAATCCACCCTGTGTGAGGTTGTGTGTGTGTGACAGGTAAATCCACCCTGTGTGAGGTTGTGTGTGTGACAGGTAAATGCACCCTGTGTGAGGTTGTGTGTGTGACAGGTAAATCCACCCTGTGTGAGGTTGTGTGTGTGACAGGTAAATCCACCCTGTGTGAGGTTGTGTGTGAGACAGGTAAATGCACCCTGTGTGAGGTTGTGTGTGACAGGTAAATCCACCCTGTGTGAGGTTGTGTGTGTGACAGGTAAATCCACCCTGTGTGAGGTTGTGTGTGTGACAGGTAAATCTACCCTGTGTGAGGTTGTGTGTGTGTGACAGGTAAATCTACTCTGTGTGAGGTTGTGTGTGTGTGACAGGTAAATCTACCCTGTGTGAGGTTGTGTGTGTGTGACAGGTAAATCCACCCTGTGTGAGGTTGTGTGTGTGACAGGTAAATCTACTCTGTGTGAGGTTGTGTGTGTGTGACAGGTAAATCTACCCTGTGTGAGGGTGTGTGTGACAGGTAAATCTACCCTGTGTGAGGTTGTGAGTGTGACAGGTAAATCTACCCTGTATGAGGTTGTGTGTGTGTGACAGGTAAATCTACCCTGTGTGAGGTTGTGAGTGTGACAGGTAAATCTACCCTGTGTGAGGTTGTGTGTGTGTGACAGGTAAATCTACCCTGTGTGAGGTTGTGTGTGTGTGTGACAGGTAAATCTACCCTGTGTGAGGTTGTGTGTGTGTGTGACAGGTAAATCTACCCTGTGTGAGGGTGTGTGTGTGACAGGTAAATCTACCCTGTGTGAGGTTGTGAGTGTGACAGGTAAATCTACCCTGTATGAGGTTGTGTGTGTGTGACAGGTAAATCTACCCTGTGTGAGGTTGTGTGTGTGACAGGTAAATCTACCCTGTGTGAGGGTGTGTGTGTGACAGGTAAATCCACCCTGTGTGAGGTTGTGTGTGTGTGACAGGTAAATCTACCCTGTGTGAGGTTGTGTGTGTGTGACAGGTAAATCCACCCTGTGTGAGGTTGTGTGTGTGTGACAGGTAAATCCACCCTGTGTGAGGTTGTGTGTGTGTGACAGGTAAATCTACCCTGTGTGAGGTTTTGTGTGTGTGTGACAGGTAAATCTACCCTGTGTGAGGTTGTGTGTGTGACAGGTAAATCCACCCTGTGTGAGGTTGTGTGTGTGACAGGTAAATCCACCCTGTGTGAGGTTGTGTGTGTGACAGGTAAATCCACCCTGTGTGAGGTTGTGACAATGTAAATACGCCCTGTGTGATGGAACATGACAATTAATCCCATCTTTTGGTGTGGAATAAGACAGAAGAGGAGCAGCAAGCTTTCCTTCACATATATAACTGTTATATAAAGTAGGGTAACAACACACTTCTGATGTATCTAATTTTATTAAAGTAAGTCAGCAGAAAATTGTATCACTTCTCTTCCCTCCTCCTCCTTCCCCCTGCCCATTTTTTCCCTCCATTCCTCCTCCCTTTTTTCTACCTCTTTCCCTCCATTCCTCCTCTCTCCCTTTCCCCTATCTTCCCCTCCACCTCACCCTCCTCCTCCGTTACTGTATCCTCATTCTTTCTGCTTTTTTTTTTTTTTACCTCGACTCTGATCGCTGTTGGTGAAATGTCGGGAAAATGGTTATGGAAATAAGAAGGTACAAAGTGTGTTATTTGTTCCGAAGTGTTTGACCGTTATTGTCTGAGACATAATAGCATTATTATAAATCTTATGGCCAACATTATTGTAATAAATTACTACAAAGAACATGTTGACAGTGGTATATAATACCGACAGATTGATGAGTTAGACACATGTGCAGCAGTTAGTTATCTTTAATAAAGTTAACCAGATGTTGTACATGTGGCTTACAATGGATAGATTGCAATTTTTTTTTGCATGGAACATTGCCACTATCAGGAAGCGGCTGCCCGATTTACATCACATTAGTGCAGCCAAGAACATTGATGTTATCTGTGTGCAAAAATGTAGACTACGAGTTTGGATACCTTTCCCCTAAGTTTCCTGGACATGTAGTGTATAACTTAAGGCGATTTATGTTAGAAAGAACTTGGCGTGTTTACTCCTAGCCTTGCAAAGTCGAGTAAACATGCAATATGAAGTATATACAATTTCTCCATTAACAGCTTCAGTTTTATACCGTAGCTAATCACAGTTAACATGATTTACCACATCACATCAATAGTGAACCTGTTCTTATTCTTGGAGGCTTAAATGCCAGACGTAAGAACATTGGAGAGTCTGTAACACCAACGAAACTAAACTTGAAAAGTTTTTAAATAAACATGATAATGGCCATTTAGAAACTTGTGGGTATTATTAAGCCTACTCATACATTTGGTGACAATACGTATGTCTTGGATTTAATGTATCATATACGATACATGACTGTTATAGTTGATTATCTTCTATCAGATCTCTTCTCAAGACACCACTGTCAATATTTTCAGCGATCAAGGAGCTAAATACAGAAGGAAAAAAACTCTTTACCCGGAACACTGAGATAACTTCATTGATTCCTTGGATCAGTGGTATAAAAATCACCAGCCCACTAGCACACAAAAATTTAATGATTTACTTGCTGCCATTGAGAACCTGCTTACAGATCAAGGGACATAATCTTCCACCATAAATGACAACAAACACTCTCATAATTACTGAGATGATCCACAATTACGCATCGTAACACATGTAGTTAGGACTAGTAAAGTGTATCGTGAATGTAACCCAGACTTACTCAGAACTTTCCAAGCTACATTAACAAATGCAAGGAATAGAAAACAGGTACTTAGGCAAAAGAGATGAGAACAGTTTGTTATTGGGTTAAATACCTCTACCCCTTTAAGCTTAGCTTGAAAAAGTATAAACACAATAACTGGTAATGTTGCTCATCCTTTTCCTCTTGATGACAAAAACAATTTTTTTTAACAAGTCGGCCGTCTCCCACCGAGGCAGGGTGACCCCCCCCCCCAAAAAAAAGAAAGAAAATCCCCAAAAAGAAAATACTTTCATCATTTAACACTTTCACCTCACACATAATCACTGTTTTTGCAGAGGTGCTCAGAAATACAACAGTTCAGAAGCATATACGTATAAAGATACACAATATATCCCTCCAAACTGCCAATATCCCAAAGAGTGCAGGCATTGTACTTCCCATTTCCAGGACTCAAGTCCGGCTATATAAAATAACCGGTTTCCCTGAATCCCTTCACTAAATATTACCCTGCTCACACTCCAACAGCTCGTCAGGTCTCAAATACCATTCGTCTCCATTCACTCCTATCTAACACGCTCACGCACGCTTGCTGGAAGTCCAAGCCCCTCGCCCACAAAACCTCCTTTACCCCCTCCCTCCAACCTTTTCGAGGACGACCCCTACCCCGCCTTCCTTCCCCTACAGATTTATACTCTCTCCATGTCATTCTACTTTGATCCATTCTCTCTAAATAACCAAACTACCTCAACAATCCCTCTTCAGCCCTCTGACTAATACTTTTATTAACTCCACACCTTCTCCTAATTTCCACACTCTGAATTTTCTGCATAATATTTACACCACACATTGCCCTTAGACAGGACGTCTCCACTGCCTCCAACCGCCTCCTCGCTGCAGCATTTACAACCCAAGCTTCACACCCATATAAGAGTGTTGGTACCACTATACTTTCATACATTCCCTTCTTTGCCTCCATAGAGAACGTTCTTTGTCTCCACATATACCTCAATGCACCACTCACCTTTTTTCCCTCATCAATTCTATGATTAACCTCATCCTTCATAAATCCATCCGCTGATACGTCAACTCCCAAATATCTGAAAACATTCACTTCTTCCATACTACTCCTCCCCAATTTGATATCCAATTTTTCTTTATCTAAATCATTTGATACCCTCATCACCTTACTCTTTTCTATGTTCACTTTCAACTTTCTACCTTTACACACACTCCCAAACTCGTCCACTAACCTTGGCAATTTTTCTTTAGAATCATCCATAAGCACAGTATCATCAGCAAAAAGTAACTGTGTCACTTCCCATTTTGTATTTGATTCCCCATAATTTAATCCCACCCCTCTCCCGAACACCCTAGCATTTACTTCTTTTACAACCCCATCTATAAATATATTAAACAACCATGGTGACATTACACATCCCTGTCTCAGACCTACTTTTACCGGGAAGTAGTCTCCCTCTCTTCTACACACCCTAACCTGAGCCTCACTATCCTCATAAAAACTCTTTACAGCATTTAGTAACTTATTACCTATTCCATATACTTGCAACATCTGCCACATTGCTCCCCTATCCACTCTATCATATAAGAACATAAGAAAGAAGGAACACTGCAACAGTCCTACTGACCCATGCGGAGCAAGTCCATGCCCCCCCCCCCCGATTAGACCAATGACCCACCCCCCGGATTATCCCAATGACCCACCCAGTCTGGTCGTCCCCACTCAAGGATGGAGCACTGTACCAGATCCAGCAGCACAAACTAGTCAGGTCCAACTCACACCCACCCACACCCACTCATGTATTTATCTAACCTATTTTTAAAACTACACAACGTTTTAGCCTGAATAACTGTACTCGGGAGTTTGTTCCACTCATCCACAACTCTATTACCAAACTAGTGCTTTCCTATATCCTTCCTGAATCTGAATTTTTCTAACTTGAAACCATTGCTGCGAGTCCTGTCTTGGCTGAAAATTTTCAGCACACTATTTACACCCCTTTATTTATTCCTGTTTTCCGTTTATACACCTCGATCATATCCCCCCTAATTCTACGCCTTTCTAGAGAGTGCAGATTCAGGGCCCTCAGTCTATCCTCATAGGGAAGATTTCTGATACATGGGATCATCTTTGTCATCCTCCTTTGTACGTTTTCCAGAGCATTTATATCCATTCTGTAATACGGTGACCAGAACTGAGCAGCATAGTCTAAATGAGGCCTAACCAAGGATATATAGAGTAGAAGAACAACCTGAGGACTTCTATTATTTATACTTCTAGATATGAAGCCAAGAATTCTGTTAGCTTTATTGCGAACACTAATACACTGTTGTCTTGGTTTTAGGTTACTGCTAACCAGAACTCCTAAATCCTTTTCGCAATCGGTAGTATTAAGATCTACATTATTTAGTTTATATGTGGCATGGTTATTTAACTGTACAACATTTAGAACTTTGCATTTGTCAATATTAAACTGCATCTGCCACTTCTCCGACCATTGCGTCAGTCTATTCAAATCATCCTGGAGTGCTCTAATGTCCTCATTAGAATGAATTGGACGGCCTATTTTGGTGTCATCTGCAAATTTGCTTATGTCGCTATTTATTCCCTCATCTATGTCGTTTATGTAAATTGTGAATAACAACGGGCCCAACACTGACTCCTGAGGAACAGCGCTTGTGACGTGCCCCCATTCTGATTTCTCCCCATTTATGCAAACTCTGTGCGGTCTATTTGTCAGCCATGCCTCTACCCAGGAAAAAAATTTTCCTCCTATTCCCTTGTGCCCTAAGTTTCCTCAATAGCCTCTGGTGTGGAACTCTATCGAAAGCCTTACTGAAGTCCATATACACAATATCATATTCATTACCATGATCTACCTCCTCAAACACCTTAGTGGAAAAAGTTAGTAAATTCGAAAGACAGGAACGCCCCTTTGTAAAACCGTGTTGAGAATCATTAATCTGTGCCTGTCAAGATGGCTACCAATTGCTTCAGCAGTTATTGATTCCATAAATTTTCCCACTATGGAGGTAAGGCTTATTGGTCTATAGTTCGAAGCCAAGGACCTGTCACCTGCCTTGTAAATAGGTATTACATTTGCCATTTTCCACTTACCAGGCACTATGCCAGTTTGTAGTGATATGTTAAAAAGATTAGCCAAAGGTGTGCTAAGTTCCTCTTTACATTCCTTTAACACCCTTGCAAACAGTTCATCAGGACCTGGGAATTTGTTAGGTTTTAGTTTCTCTATTTATCTGAGGACCATGTCACTAGTTACCGCAATCGTACATAGTTTATTATCATCCTGTTCTACGTAATCTATTATTTCAGGAATATCGCTAGTATTTTCATGGGTGAAAACTGAGAGGAAGTAGGTATTTAGAATTTCACACATATCCTTATCACTGTCAGTGATCTGACCAGAGTTACTCTTAAGTGGGCCAATCTTGTCCCTAATCTTACTTCTGTATAACTGAAAGAACCCTTTTGGGTTAGTCTTTGAATCCCTTGTGACCTTAGCCTCATAATCCCTTTTTGCTTTTCTTATTCCTTTTTTTATTTCTCTCTTTAATTGAATATATTGATTTCTTAACTGCCCATCCCCTCTTTTGATACGCCTATATATGCCTCTCTTTTGACCAATGAGATGTTTTATTCTATTGTTCATCCATTTGGGATCATTTTTGTTAGATCTTATTTCCCTACTCGGAACAAAAGTTGTCTGGGCAGCTAGAACTATGCTCTGAAAAACGTCATATTGGCAACCAAGATCACCTACCTGACCCATAGTCAGGACATCCCAATTTAGCCCACCCAAGTAATTTTTCAGTCCCATGAAGTCGGCAAAGCGAAAATCTGGGACAGAGATTTGATTGCAGTTATCTGGGTAATTCCATGATATATTGAAACTAAGTGATTTGTGATCACTTTCTCCAAGCTCATCATTAACCTCAAGATTATTAATTAGTGAATCTTTGTTGGCAAGAACCAAGTCAAGCAGATTGTTTCCTCTAGTTGGTTCTGTCACAACCTGTTCTAAAAAGCAATCCTGAACCGTATCAAGAAAGTCACTAGACTCATGATTTCCTGTCATATTGTTCCAATCAATTTGTCTAAAGTAAAAATCTCCCATTATCACAACATTTTCATATCTAGATGCCTTATGAATTTCGTCCCATAACAGCTTACTGCACTCCCTACCAAAGTTTGGGGGCCTATAAATCACACCCAAAAATAATTTGTCACGTCCCTCGAGAAACTGTAGCCAAACCGATTCTGTGTTCGATGTTTCTAATCTTATATCATGTCTAAGACAACAATTTAAATTTTCTCTGACATACATCGCCACTCCACCACTCTTCCTGCTGACCCTATCAGTGTGGAATAGTTTATAACCCTGTATGTTGCATTCAGAAGGCATTTCTCTATCTTTCACGTTGAACCAGGTCTCTGTTATACCAATAATATCTATATTACCTACACTTGCAAGTAATTTTAGCTCATCTATCTTATTTCTTAGACTCCTACTATTTGTATAGTAAACCTTAAGGGAGCTAGTCACTCGTTGCCCTCTACTATCTCTCTTTGTTTGCTGATCAGTTGATTTGCCATTACTAGCAACTTCATTTTGAATATTGTCTTTTAAACATATCCCTGAGGTATCCCGGTAATAACTGCTGTTTTTAACCTTAATGCTGCAGCCTGATTGTTTCCCACAAACACCCATACCTCTATAATCTATCAGTTTAAATTCCTAGACAAGTCATCAATTACCCTCTCAATTGAATTGGCTAATGCAACCACTCCATCCCCAGAGAGATGAACCCCATCCCTTGCATACATATCATGTTTGCCAAAGAAAAGGTCCCAGTTATCAATGAATGGGATTGCAAGTTCCTTGCAGTACCTGTCTAGCCAGCGATTTATACCAATTGCCCTAGACATCCATTCATTGCCCACTCCCTTTCTAGGCAAGATGTTACATATGACTGGGATCCCTCCCTTAGACCTAACTACTTCTATGGCTGACCTGTACTTATCCAGCAGCTCCTCTCTCCTGCCCTTCCCAATGTCATTACCCCCAGCACTAAATCCATAAATGCAATAAAATCTTCCCTACCTTTATCTAAATACTGTTCACATATATGCTTCAATATAAACACTTGATCTACACATCCACTACCCACTCTAAAACCTCCTTGCTCATCTGCAATCCTACATTCTGTCTTGCCTCTAATTCTTTCAATTATAACCCTACCGTACACTTTTCCTGGTATACTCAGTAAACTAATTCCTCTATAATTTTTACAATCTCTTTTGTTCTTATGTTCTTATGTCCCCTTTCCCTTTATATAAAGGGACTATACATGCTCTCCGACAATCCCTAGGTAACTTCCCCTCTTTCATACATTTATTAAACAAAAATACCAACCACTCCAACACTATATTCCCCCCTGCTTTTAACATTTCTTTCATGATCTCATCAGTTCCAGCTGCTTTACCCCCTTTCATTCTACGTAATGCCTTACCCACCTCCCCCACACTTACATCCTGCTCTTCTTCACTCCTAAAAGATGGCATACCTCCCTGGCCAGTGCGTGAAATTACCACCTCCCTTTCTTCGTCAACATTTAAAAGTTTCTCAAAGTATTCTCGCCATCTACCCAATACCTCCATCTCCCCATATACTAACTCCCCTACTCTGTTTTTAATTGACAAATCCATTTGTTCCCTAGGCTTTCTTAACTTGTTTAACTCCAATTTTTTTTTCTTATTTTCATTAAAATTTCTTGACAGTGCCTCTCCCACTTTATCATCTGCTCTCCTTTTGCACTCTCTCACCACTCTCTTCACCTTTCTTTTACTCTCCATATATCTTCTCTTCTTATAACACTTCTGCTTTGTAAAAACCTCTCATAAGCTAACTTTTTCTCTCTTATCACACCCTTTACTTCATCATTCCACCAATCACTCCTCTTTCCTCCTGCATCCACCCTCCTATAACCACAAACTTCTGCCCCACATTCTAATACTGCATTTTTAAAACTATTCCAACCCTCTTCAACCCCCTCCCCCCCACTACTTATACTTGCACCAGCCCACCTTTCTGCTAATAGTTACTTATATCTCACCCGAACTTCCTCCTCCCTTAGTTTATACACTTTCACCTCCCTCTTGTTATTGCCATTTTCCTCTTGTCCCATCTACCTCTTACTCTAACTGTAGCTACAACTAAATAATTTTCCGATATATCGGTTTTCCCTGTATAAACGTGTACATCCTGGAGCCTACCCATCAACCTTTTATCCACCAATACATAATCTAACAAACTACTTTCATTACATGCCATATCATACCTTGTATATTTATTTTTTCATAAAATATGTATTACTTATTACCAAACCTCTTTCTACACATAGCTCAATTAAAGGCTGCCCATTTTCATTTACCCCTGGCACCCCAAATTTACCAACTACTCCCTCCACAACATTTTTAACCACTTTAGCATTGAAATCCCCAACCACCATTACTCTCACACTTGGTTCAAAACTCCCCACGCATTCACTCAACATTTCCCAAAAGCTCTCTCTCTCCTCTACACTTCTCTTATCTCCAGGTGCATATATGCTTACTATAACCCACTTTTCAAATCCAACCTTTATTTTACTCCACATAATCCTTGAATTAACACATTTATAGTCCCTCTTTTCCTGCCATAGCTTACCCTTCAACATTATTGCTGCTCCTTCTTTAACTCTAACTCTATTTGAAACCACTGACCTAATCCCATTTATTCCTCTCCACAGAAACTCTCCCACCCCCTTCAGCTTTGCTTCACTTAATATCTAGAACTTCAGCAATTTTGTGCAACAAAACGTATCTTTCACAGAGTCCTATTGCCTTCCTGTGATCTATTAATTCTGTCACATCTATACATATTATAGTTTTGTTTATAGTTATCTCACCGTCCAAAACATCTTGTGTGTGTTTTTGTAAATGCTCCAAACATGGCATTCGCTTCTATGAGGAGCTAACTAATATAACTAACTCTGTCATTTTTATTTTATTTCAAGCCCTAAATGTTTGCAAAAAAGAAGCAGGATTTATTATTTGAGATGTTTTGTTTCAGTGTGCGTGTTTTGTTAGTGCTACTGGTATGTACATGAAGGGCCGTACTACCTCGTACGGCCTTCATGTACATACGTCTCTTTTCTCCAGTACTGAGAGTGAATTTGTCTGTTGTCCATTCGACCCTGTTAAGTGCATCACTGACCTGGTTTGTCCCACAGTTATGCACCTCTCTCCCATCTGTTGTATTTTCCAGTTAGTCTTTATGGGGGGGGGGGGTCTCCTCGTTTCTCTTTCTAAAAAAACAAAGGACTGTTCATTTTTCATTTTCCCACTTTCTCTGAAGCACCGCGTAATATACTCTGAGCAGCACTGAACCTTTCCACATCACTGGATGGAACTACCTGAATTCCTTTTCAACGAGACACTTCCCCTTCTTTATCACGTTTGCACATTTTCTGGTATTGATACCAGCATTTTTTCCCATATAGACACATCCCTTTAACATAGTATTTTCACATCCTTTACATTTGAAGAGTTTCAAGAGTTTCACTAGTCTCTGAACCCGGCTATGGGCCAGGCTCGTCTGGTGCTTGCCTGATCGACCAGGCTGTTGCTGCTGGAGGCCTGCTGCCCTACATATCCATCACAGCCTGGTTGATTTGGCACCTGGTGAAGATATTTGTCCAGTTTCCTCTTGAAGGCTTCTACACTTGTTCCAGTCTTTTTTTTGGTATCTTCAGGTAAATGTTGAATAGTCTGAGACCCCGAATGTTGACACAGCCTACATTTACTGAGTTTGACTTACTCTCGCTTTCTCGTAAGTGATCTGGATTCTCTTGTTTTCTTTCCACTGAGCATATTTCTCCCGGTTTTTCTGTTTATTGTTGTCCTGCTACAGTTGATTACAAATTACCTGAACTTCATTAATAATGGTACTCATCTTCATATGTCCTGTTGCATAAATCATGACATCAGCATAGATAATATCTTTGTTTAGGTGAGATAAGTAGAGCATTCAGAACATTAATCATAACATTAAATAATATGGGACCTAGAACTCCTCCCTGCGGTACACCTAGACACATTTCTTCAGATTCCCTTCTTTAACCCTGGCAAAGAAGAGAGGATACTCTATTTGATAGATGACCTTTTATCCAACCGAGTAGGTTGCCAACATATTCAATTTAGTTAGTTCATGTAGCATAACAATTCAGTTTGCGATATCAGATGCAGATTTTAGATCATTGTGGTAAAACTATTAGAGGTGTGTGAAGTGAGAAAGGTGGAAATACAGTTCTGTACACATTTTACTTTCACGAAACCGTAGAGATGAGCTGAAACTTGGTGTCTGATTCCATAGTATAGTTTGTTACGTATCATTATTTCAGTGTTTCATAAAGACAAGCAGTTAAGGAGATTGGTTTAAACATCTCAGGTTGTGGTTCAGGGACTGTCACAATGAGGCTACTGGTCCAGGAAGTAGGAAGAACACCCTCAATGTAACTGAGATTATACAGAGTTCTGAGAATATCACAGGTTATACCACCCTCTCTAGGAGCAGTTGATCCTCCTTTACTTAATGCATTATCTAATTCATACTCGGTGAAGATGCAGTCTCTCTCATTAACATTTTGGCTGACAAAATTAATCATTTTCAACCTTCCTTCAGAAGCACTCTCTAGCTTTGTTCTAATATGAGATGGGAGATTTTCATTTTTTATTTATGAGGTTATTTGTTTTTGTTTTATAGGTAGTAGGTTGGTAGACAGCAACCACCCAGGGAGGTACTACCGTCCTGCCAAGTGAGTGTAAAACGAAAGCCTGTAATTGTTTTACATGATGGTAGGATTGCTGGTGTCCTTTTTTCTGTCTCATAAATATGCAAGATTACAGGTACGTCTTGCTACTTCTACTTACACTTAGGTCACACTACACATACATGTACACGTTTATTTATACACACTCATCTGAGTTTTCTTTGATTTTATCTTAATAGTTCTTGTTTCTTATTACTTTTCCTTTTATATCCATGGGGAAGTGGAATAAGAATCTTTCCTCCATAAGCCATGCGTGTTGTAAAAGTCAACTAAAATGCCGGAAACAATGGGCTAGTAACCCCTTTTCCTGTAATAATTACTAAAAAGAATAAGAAAATTTTCAAAGTGGGAAGTCTGAATGTGCGTGGATGTTGTGCGGATAAGAAAGAGATGATTGTGGATGTTATGAATGAGAAGAAGCTGGATGTTTGGCTTTAAAGTAGAAAATAGGAAGCTGGTAAATATCCTAGTAGATTAACTACCGTCAGCAATGGCTGAGGAATTCACAGATCAGATAAGGAGGATACATAACTGTCTTGACTGTCTAGAAAATCCTGCACCAAATATTATTCTCCTTGGCGATTTCAGTCTCTCAAATGTAAAATTGAAAATAGCTCAACACAACGTTATACCAAAAATAGTTCCTGGAAGCACTCTGGCTCAGCTGGTACATACCAGGGAACTGATGAGGCTTTGTATTGAACCAACAGATAACTGATTCCATTAGAAATGAAAATGTACACTGAATTTGATATTCACAAACAACGAGGAACTAGTCAGAGACATAACAGTTACAAAAACAGTATACTTTGACCACAACATCGTAGATGCACAAACGAGTATTAACCCAAAGTTAGGGAACACTAATGTAAGAGAAGGAATGTTCAGTAAGTTTAATCTCAAACAGTCGTAGAACTAACTGGGACAAAATAAACCAAGAACTGTCAGACATATCCTGGGAAACAGACATGAGCACTAAATCCTCACCAGTGCCTGGAGAGAGAGAGAGAGAGAGAGAGAGAGAGAGAGAGAGAGAGAGAGAGCGTAGATGGTACAAAAGAAGAAAAGAGGGTTACTGAATTGCTTCCAAACATTACTGTCACAATGAAGGAAAGATAGTCTTAGCCGAGAGCTTTACCGATTTAGAGTAGAAACTTAGGATGTCGTACCAAACAGAAGGAGCACAAAGGGAACAAACGGCCATCTAGGATATTGAAAGAAACCCCAGATACTGGTTGGAGCAGCTGAAGACACATTCAACAAAATTCAAGTTAAGAACTGCCTGTAGAATTGTACCATTATTGAGTGGATGGCGGGCCACACCTGTCACCATAGTTAATAAGACGTATTGAAAATATATATTGAACTTCAACGTATATTTATATATTTAATTAAGCAATATTATGTCAGTTGAATATAACAGTTATTTTGAGACAGGGTAATGAACTACCCTCACCTCTCTATCTAATAGCAGTTAGTGTGACAGGTCACTCGTTCTCTCTAGGCTGGAATATTGTTATGTACTGATGGCCTCCTTCAAAGTCGGCGAAATTGCTGAGCTGATGAATGTACCGAGAACCTTCATAGCTCCCTTAAACTCTGTAAAGGACCTAAATTGCTGGGAGCTCTTGAGGTCTAGAACTGTACTCCTTAGAACGTATGAGAGAACGATATATAAAAATCTACACCTGGAAGATACTGTAGGGATTGGTCCCAGCAGGGGAACGATGAGCACACCGAGAGAGATCAATAAGTGTTCAGTGACCACGACTCTTCAGCATCCTTCATGCATAAGGGATTACCAACAGATCCGTAGCTCTCTTCAAGAAGAAACTCTACAGATTTCTCAAGAACAGTTCCTGATTAGCTGGGCTGTGGTGCATACGTTGGACTGTGAACAGCTGTGTGGAGAAAGTTATCTCTGAGTCGTCTAGCAGCTCAGGGGAGCAGCGACCCCCTTCATCTGGGATCTGAGATCTCTGAAGGTCTGGTTTAGGATCGGGTCACGGGAGCGGTGACCTCTGGAGTCGACTCCAGGTAATCAAGGTAACTCTTAAATATACAGGTCAGTCTCCAGCTTGTCTCGGCTAAATAGGTAATATCCTGGAATCCATATTTAATTATCAAAATAGTGTTTTATATGAGTGTTGGTGAAGGCTACATTTGTCCCCGTGAGAAGACCACTGATACAAGGTATTTTATTGTTTTCTTGGGTTGAAGACCCTGTGTGCTGGCAGGGTCAAAAAAAAAAAAAAATCAGACTTGCTATATTTTCTTTGGGGCTAAAAAAAAAAAAACCTCGCCAACATTATTTGCAAGACTAACATATGCACTGGTCTCACTGAGTAGCATACAGGAGATTCTTCTAGATCCACTAATTTCTAATCAATCATCTCTTCCTCAGCGTGTGTGCTGTTTCTTGTGATTGTTAACGAGGAGGTTGATATGTATACATAAAACATATTTTTCTTATGATTTCATTTGCTAGTTTGTAATCATAGGAGTATTTACCATGCCTTCTCAGTTCGTGTTTAATAGTCAAAACTCTCGATACTCAACTTCAGATTTTAATTTTGTATACTTTCCATTGTTGACACCTGTCATAACAGAAGCATTATCAATGTCTAGAGCAATAAGTTTTTTAACTCAAGTTCATTATTTGTCAAGTATTCGTTTAAAGCCTCGCATATTGCATCAACATTGCAGTCACACAGTTCAACTTGGCCTAAATAAGTAACCATGATTTGTTTGTTTCTGTCAGAATATTACTTAATGACTATGCCTAATAATCTAGTTACATAAATATCATTATACTTTCATCTGTTAATAAGCTGAATTTACTATTTACAATATCAGCTTCCAAGTCATCACTAAAATATGGTGGCAAGTACATTGTAAACAACTGCAATACATTTTGTCCTCCTGAGCTTAAGGTTCTTATATCCAGAACTGTCAGGAAAATGTTCTTTGCAGAGTTCTCTTAAGTGGTCAACGACTCGTAATGAACAATGTTCAGCAATGAACAAAGACTTTTTTTTTTACATTATCGCTTAGTCTTTCAGACTGAAGTATTATCTTTGTGTACTGAATAATTCTTCAGTTTTCTTGTGCTTGGTAGTATTTTTGTGCCTTTCAATGTCACTTAGTTTAGCTGCAACAGAACATTACTGTACTTACAAGAACATTGTGTATGTACTTTCCTTAACCATGTTTAGTATCTGGAGTCACTGGAGTCAGTATATTTCTTGCTCATAATGAACAGTCAGAGCAAATAAAGCGACAGTAATAGTAAGAGTAACAGAACTGGTGTGATGGATGTTTGAGAGACTGTGAGACAGTCGTAGGTTCACAACCCAGGACACATCACTTACGTCAGGTGTCACTACTGAACGTGACCTGAACCTGTGTAACCAGAACTTCAGGAAGGTGCCTGGTGGCACTCATTATTGAGTTTTTATTTTTTCATTACTTTTATTTAGATTTTTGTTTACTACATCTTTACTTAACTAGATTTCGACCAAAAAAAAAAATGTATGGCAAAAACACTAAAAACCGCGTTTGCTCAGTTCAGAAAAATCTTGCGCTAGAAAAAATAGAAATGCGCTAAAACAAACTCGAGAAAAGCGCTAAGTTTAGGAAGAGAGTAAGTACATAATGAATGAACCTACGTAATGAATCTACCTGGAGGCTATTCCGGGATCAACGCCCCCGCGGCCCGGTCCACGACCAGGCCTCCCGGTGGATCAGGGCCTGATCAACCAGGCTGTTACTGCTGGCCGCACGCAGTCCAACGTACGAACCATAGCCCGGCTGATCCGGCACTGACTTTAGGTATCTGTCCAGCTCTCTCTTGAAGGCAGCCAGGGGTTTATTGGTAATTCCCCTTATACTTGGTGGGAGGCTGTTGAACAGTCTTGGGCCCCGGACATTTATGGCGTTTTCTCTTAGTGTACCAATGGCGCCCCTACTTTTAATTGGGGGAATTTTGCATCGCCTGCCCCGTCCTTTACTTTCGTAGGGAGTGCGTTCCAACCAGTACAAGTCAAGTTCTTCCATGCGTTCCCAGTAGTTAAGGTGCTTGACAGAACTTATACGTGCAGTAAAGGATCTCTGGACACTCTCTAGATCTGCGATTTCACCTGCTTTGAATGGATATGTTAATGTACAGCATTATTCCAGCCTAGAGAGAACAAGTGATTTGAAAAGGATCATCATTGGCTTGGCATCTCTCGTTTTGAAAGTTCTCATTATCCATCTTATCATTTTCTTTGCACGTGCGATCGTGGCACTGTTGTGATCCTTGAAAGTGAGATCCTCAGACATTACTACTCCCAGGTCCCTTACATTATTTTTCCGCTCTATTGTATGGCCGGAGTCAGTAGTATACTCTGTTCTAGTTATAATCTCCTCCAGTTTTCCATAACGGAGTGTGTAAAATAAACCCAGTGAGGAGCAGGGGTGCGGTGGGGACAATAAGGGAACACTATATCAACATCCGGGGTCTCAGACTGTTCAACACAGCTGGAACAAGTGTAGAAGTCTTCAAGAGGAAACTGGACAAGTATCTTCACCAGGTGCTAGATCAACCAGGCTGTGATGGATATGTGGGGCAGCGGGCCTCAAGCAGCAACATCCTCGTTGACCAGGCTAGCACCAGACGAGCCTGGCCCATGGCCGGGCTCCGGTAGTAGTGAGACTCTCGATACTCATAAAATGTAAAGGTATATCATAGGTAAAGGATGTTATCCTGGGTAATTTACACGCAGGTTCATGTACAAGACAATAGTTATTTAAAATGATGTACTGTACCTGAATAAGCTTCAAGTTAGGGGTTGAATTATAGTTCCTGGCCCTACCAGCTTTACTCATTGCTTGAGCTACGTTTCCCCTTGTTCTGCTTTATCGTAAGTTTCTGTACATCCTGTGTCTCCTCCCCTCTCCCACCCCCTCTACTCCATCCATCCTCTCCCTCTCCCCTAGCAAGCCCCTCCCTCTCCTCCCATCCTTCCCCTCCCTCACCCCATCCAACCCCACCCTCTCCCCCAGCAACCCCCTCCCTCTCCCCCAGCCGTCCCATTCCTCTCCCCCATCCTCCCCCTCCCTCTCCCCCATCAATCCCCTCGCTTTCACCTCCATGTCTTCCCTCTCACATCCCCCTTTACTCCCCCACATTACCCTTACCCACACTTCTCCCCCCCTCACTGTCACCCCCACTCACCCATCACTCAACTCACCCTTCCCCTCCCCCACCCAGGTTCCTCATATTACATGAATCACTGCAGGACCATCTGCCGGCGCTTCCCCAGGGGGTGGGCCCCCCTCCCCCGTGTCCCCCTGACCCCGAGGACTCTTAGTCCGCTCTCCTTCTCTTCCTTCTTTATCTAATGCTTCCTCACTTCCGAGTTTCTTCATAACTACACTTAGGTTTGTTCTTGTTCTCTATTGGTGGCGGTGGTAGTGGCGGCGGCGGTGGTAGTGGCGGCGGCGGTGGTAGTGGTGGCGGCGGTGGTAGTGGTGGCGGCGGTGGTAGTGGCGGCGGCGGTGGTAGTGGCGGCGGTGGTAGTGGTGGTGGTAGTGGCAGCGGCGGTGGTAGTGGCGGCGGCGGTGGTAGTGGCGGCGGCGGTGGTAGTGGCGGCGGCGGGGGGTAGGTGGCGGCGGCGGTGGTAGGGGGTTTGGGGGGGTGGTAGTGGTGGTGGGTGGCAGCGGCGGTGTAGTGGCAGCGGCGGTGTAGTGGGGGTGGTGGTGGTAGTGGCGGTGGTAGTGGTGGCGGCAGTGGTAGTGGCAGCGGCAGTGGTAGTGGTGGCAGCGGTGGTGGTGGTGGTGTTTAATGAGATTATTTGGTGAGCTGGTAGCAGGTGAGTGAATGATAGGTCTTCGCAGGCTTTTTTACTTTATTTGCAAAGTCGTGGTGGGTACACAGGCTTGTGTGTTGTGCCCGTGGCCCAGAAGGGCCATCCCATGAGGAAGAGAGCTAGTAGGACTGTTGACTGCTGCTGGGCCACTGAGTGAGTGAGCGAGTGCGTGAGTGGGACCAGCGTCCCACTGACTTTTGCAGGCCAAGAGAGGGCAGCACCTTAGTGCCGCCAAACATGAACCAAGCTGGCAGACAGCATAGGCTGTCTACATTTGCTCGGCCACCTATCTCGACACGACAATACTGGTGGTAAAAAAACTTGGTCTCTCTCTTGTAGGAACAGGGCACAGAACACAAAATAAAAACATGTATATACATATGGACATGGAAAAAAAACTTCCTACAGGGAGGGAAGAAAAAAACATGTGGGGTGTGCTAAACATCGTGGTCAAAGGCAGTGAGCGTTGAAGGGCATCACTGCACGCCTTCCTGCGTCTGGACAGATACTGCAAAACAGGAGACATCGCTGCGACTGAGCTGTGACGTAACGGGGTATGGTCTCCTCTGGAACGGTGAAGCAGTCATCGTAGGAGTCACTGTAGGTTTTCACTCAACCGGGGGCATGACATGCTGGTGCCCTCGAGTGACGCGTCGACAAAACTCGGCAACTGGGCAGGACTTCTTCTGGCAAGTGACTTGGGAGGACACTTCTCGACTGGTACTGTCGCTGGGCTGTCACTGCTGGTGAGCGTGGAGCGAGTCGTTGGGCGGAACATCTGAGAGTCGTAACATCATACACCAGACTGCAGTGAGCGAACTAGCAGTCAAAGTGACATCTTTGTGCAGGCTGCTCACTGAAGCTTGTGACACAAGGCTGACACAGCCCCTGCCGACAAGGCTAACTGCGGCTTGATGAGTGTCATTCTCTCGGCAGTTGGAGTTATAGCAGAGGTTAGTCTAAGCGTCCCCAGACTTGTTTCTCTACATATAACTGCACTCTGAAGGTCTGGAGGTGAAGTGAAACAAATCTCGATGGGAATCGTAGCAGGTATGATTCTGCAGAACATCTATGAGTGACGAGCATAAGAGCTTTATGTACAAAGGGGCTCATATGCTCAGGGCTGACTAATATCAGCTGTCAAACGGGCTGGTCACACCGGGTGACAGGCAACGAAGAGCTACACAGGGGTTTGGGCTCAAGACCACATTGGACACACTGAAAACTTTACACACACCTGCAGTACAACATGGCTTAAACTAGCAAATGATGCTTTTCTGTGCACAAAATTGACACTAAGCCATACACTAACATGTGAGAACACTGAGAGGAATTAATTAACACGTGACATATATCTTCTTTTGATCTTCTTGACAATACTGACAACTGAAGCACTCGATGTGACATCATGTGATGTCAGGTGTGACGTGAGGTGACATCAGCAGACATCTCAAGGTGACATCAGGCAGCAGCATCGGTAACTCAGGTGGCTCGTAGATCCACGTGGCTTTGTCCACACCTCATGTGGCTTCGGGAACCATGTGGTGTCATGATCTACGTGGCATGCTAATACACATGGCTTGCTGATCAACATGCCTTGCTAATCCACATGGCTTGTTGATCCACGTGGCTTGCTGATCCACGTGTCTTAGTGATCTACGTGGCATGCTGATCCATGTAGCTTCGAGTGGCCTCGGGCACTCGGATACACAGCACTGGCAATGACTTCACACGGAAAACAGCAGAAAACACAGCAGAGGGAGTGATGGCATGGTGGTGTATGGTAGTGTGGTGGCAAGGAGCGTGGGTGAGTGTATGGTGAGGCAAGGAACGGCCACTTCCTCCTCTCTCCACAAACACATGGAGAAACTCACACTGGACGCAGAAATCACCACAAAACTCATCTCTGGTTTGCTGAAATAGCTGTGCTGAGCTGAACAGCAACAGCAGAACATACAAGTGACACTGAACACGTGACTTGAGAAACAGCATGGGACGCTGTGGTGTGGAGTCACTGGGGCACTGAACACGTGACTTGAGAAACAGCATGGGACGCTGTGGTGTGGAGTCACTGGGACGCACGCCACTTACAATTCTCAAAGAAATTTGGCAAATATCTGCTAGATCCTGCTTGTACCTGTGTCTGGATGCTGAAACATGCAGACACAACATCAGGATAACTCGTTGAGAGACGGATGTTTCTAGTGTAGAGTGATGAAGTGAATACAACTTCATTCCATGTCCTTCCTCTCTCCGGGCAAACACAACTGCTGTGACCACCGCTTCCCACCAATGTGAACGGATTTATTTGGTGTTTCTGGTAGCGGGGAGTAAATGATACATCTTCAGAGGCTTCTTTACTTTATTTGCAAAGTCGTGGTGGGTACACAGGCTTGTGTGTTATGCCCGTGGCCCAGGACCGTGGCCCAGGAGGGCCATGCTCATGAGGGAGAGAGCGAGTATGACTTATTGACTGCTTCTAGGCCGCTGAGTGAGGGTGAGTGGGACCAGCGTCCCACTGACCTGGGCAGGCCTGGAGAGGGCAGCACCATAGTGCCACAAAATATGAACTAAGCTGGCAGACAGCATAGGCTGTCTACAGTGGTGGTAGTGGTGGCAGCGGTGGTAGTGATGGCGGCAGTGGTAGTGGTGGTGGCGGTGGTGGTGGTGGTGGCGGTGGTGGTGGTGGTAGTGTCGGTGGTAGTGGTGGCGGCAGTGGTAATGGCGGTGGCGGTGGTAGTGGTGGCGGCGGTGGTAGTGGCAGTGGTAGTGGCGGCGGCGGTGGTAATGGTGGTGGCAGTGGTAGTGGTGGTTGCAGTGGTAGTGGTGGTGGTGGTGGTAATGGTGGTGGCAGCGGCGGTGGTGGTGGTGGCGGTAGTGGCGGCAGCGGTGGTAGTGGCAGCAGCAGTGGTAGTGCTGGCGGTGGTGATAGTGGCGGCATTGGCATTGTTGATATTACTAGAGGTTGCTGCCTCTGTGTTCCAGTCCCAAACTAGGCCTGATCGATTAGGCTGTTGGTGCCCGCTGTTTGCAGTCTAACGTATGTACGACAGCCCAGGTAATCAGGATATGATTTGAGGAACCTGTCATGTTCCCTCTTAAAGATAGCCAGGAGTTTGTTAATCCCCCCTTATGTATGAAGGGAGGGTGTTGAAGAGTCGTGGTCCCTTCACACTTATTGAGTTTTCTGTTAGTGTACTCATCGTTCCCTGCTTCTCATCGGAAGTATGTTGTGCCGTCTGCCATGCTGCTGGTGTTCATATGTAGTTATTTTAGTATGCAGATTTGGAATCGATCTCTCTAGAATTTTTCTCACCTACGTTGTACAGAGTACAGTTAGAGGGACTCCAAACACTCCCAGTCATGTAGGTGTTTGACTGAGTTTATATGAGCTGTGAAGGTTCTCTGTGCATTTTCCAGTTCTTCAGTTTCTTCTGCCTTGAAGGAGACCACAAGAACATAATATTTCAGTCAGGCTTGGACCATTAACTGGTCACACGTGGTGAGTTTCACAGGAAAATTGACCCCCTCAGGCCTGAAGTTATGGTGGCTGTGGAGGTCTTTATAAACTGTTAATGAGGAACCACCAGGATGCAGGTGTCCCTTACACTTCTTAGTGTAGAAACTAAGCAAATGTTCTAATATTCATATGTGTATTGCGATAACCAAGTGTTTTGGCAGAGCCACATTCAAAATGTTCTTTCAGAATGATATACCTGGAGAGGATATAGGGGGTCAACGCCCCTGCTGCCCGGTCTGTGACTATGGTGGGATATTTTTTCACTACCATGTACGTCATGGTACCTCGGCTGTTTTTCATCTGATTTTAATTTTCATTCATGAAAGTTTTTATGTTCTTTATTTTCAGTCAGTTATCATTTATGTATACTTAACGAATTCCAGTGGATAAAAAAATAAAATTTTAGTGAAAAATTACTATTTTTTTTATTAATACTTTTATTGTTTCTGCATAATTAGGGGTGACTAATGATGTCCTGATGTTTGTTGCAGGCGTTGATAGCCAACCCATTGTTACATATTTTTTTAATTACTCATCTTGCTCTTATGCTTACATTTAATTCTCTTCTTTTACATACCCTCCCAAAAATCGTCTACCACCCTTTGCAACTTCTCTTCAGGTCCACCCAGAAGTACAGTGTCATCAATAAAAAGCAACTGTGACAACTCCCACTTTGTATTAGATTCTTTATCCTTAAATTCTACACCAACACTTTAGCATTACAACCCCATCTATAAATATGTTAGACAATCAAGGTGACATCATGCATCTCTAAGACCTACTTTTACTGGGAAATAGTATCTCTTCTGCATACTCTAACCTGAGCCACACTATCCTCATAAAAACTCTTAAGTGCTTTCAGTAACCTGTCACCTATTTCATACGCTTACAACATCTGCCATATTGCTCCCTTATCCACCCTGTCATATACTGTTTCAAAATCTATAAATACAACGAACAAATTTTTACCTTAATTTAAGTGTTGTTCACTTATGTGCTTCAATGTAAACGACTGGTCTATACATCCCCAATATTTCCTAAGGCCTTTTTGTTCATCTACCTTGCTACTCTGTGTTTTACCCTTAATTCTTTCAGTAATAACTTAACCGTACACTTCACCCAGTATACTTAACAGGTTTATTCCCCTATAATCTTACACACTTTTATCAGTTCTGCCTTTATACAAAGGAACTATGCATGCTCTCTGCCATTCCCTAGGTACCTTCCCCTCTTTCATACTTTTATTGAAGTAAAGCACCAGCCACTCCAACTGTATTTCCACCTGTTTTTATCATTTATATATATATAATATATATATATAAATAAAATAAATATATATATATATATTATATATAATATATATATATATTATATATATTATATATATATATATATATATATACACACATTTGTCGTGCCGAATAGGCAGAACTTGCGATCTTGGCTTAAATAGCAACGCTCATCTTGCCATATAGGACAAGCGAAAATTTGTGTATGCAATAATTTCTCAAAAATCATTCTAAACATAACGAAAAAAATATATTTCATTGTGTTTGTTTAGTATTAAATTATTGTAAACGTATTTAAAACATATTTTGTAGGATTAGGCTAAAATAAATTGATCTTGTTATAATAAGGTTAGGTAAGTTTTCTAAAATTCTTCTGGTGCAAAATTAAAAAATTTTACATTAACATTAATGAAAAATATATATCTTTAAACCTATAAGAGAAAAATTTAGAAAGGACTTAATTTTAAATGAGTTCTTGCTAACTGACCAGTTTTACATATTCGGTACGACATATATATTTATATATATTTATATATATATATATATATATATATATATATATATATATATATATATATATATATATATATATATTATATATATATATATATATATAATTTGCAGAGCAACCACTGTGATAAAAATAGTGAAATTCGAAGCACTTTCGTGACTTGTCACATTATCAAGGAACTTGATAATGTGAGAAGTCACGAAAGCAATTGTAATTTTTACTATTTTTTTTTTTTACATTGGTTCTTCTGCTTATTGTGATATCGTCTGTTTACTGTGAACTTATTGAATATATATATCGTGCCGAATATGTAAAACTGGTCAATTACCAAACACTCATTGAAAATTAAGTCCTAAAATTTTCTCTTATACTTGTAAAGATATATTTTTTCATTTATGTTATTGTAAAAATTAATAATTTTGTACCATAAGAACCTTAGGAAACTTACCTAACCTTATTATAATTAGCGCAATTTAATTTAGCCTAATCCAACTAAATATATTTCAGATAGCTTTACAAAATAATAATAACAGACACAATGAACTATATTTTTTTCGTTAGGTTCAGAATGATTTTTGCGAAATTATTGAATACATAAATTTTTGCTTGCCTTATTCGACAAGAAGAGAGGTGCTGTTTAATCCAAAATCACAAGTTTTACCTATTCGACACCACACACACACACACACACACACACACACACACACACACACACACACACACACACACAAGGTGGACAAGGACAGGATGTTCCAGGGAGGGGACACAGAAACAAGAGGGCACAATTGGAAGTTGAAGACACAAATGAGTCAGAGAGATAGTAGGAAGTATTTCTTCAGTCATAGAGTTGTAAGGCAGTGGAATAGCCTAGAAAATGACGTAGTGGAGGCAGGAACCATACACAGTTTTAAGACGAGGTTTGATAAAGCTCATGGAGTGGGGAGAGAGAGGGCCTAGTAGCAACCGCTGAAGAGGCGGGGCCAGGAGCTAGGACTCGACCCCTGCAACCACAAATAGGTGAGTACACACACACACACACACACAGGGGTGGGTGGATTGCATTTTCTTGGACTGCAAGAAGGCGTTTGACACAGTACCACACAAGAGATTAGTGCAAAAACTGGAGGACCAAGCAGGATAAAAGGGAAGGCACTGCAATGGATCAGGGAATACTTGTCAGGAAGACAGCAGCGAGTAATGGTACGTGGCGAGGTGTCAGAGTGGGCACCTGTGACCAGCGGGGTCCCACAGGGGTCAGTCCTAGGACCAGTGTTGTTTCTGGTATTTGTGAATGACATGACGGAAGGAAGAAACTCCGAGGTGTCCCTGTTTGCAGATGAGTGAAGTTGATGAGAAGGGTTCATTCGATCGAAGACCAGGCAGAACTACATAGGGATCTGGACAGGCTGCAGACCTGGTCCAGCAATTGGCTCCTGGAGTTCAATCCCACCAAGTGCAAAGTCATGAGGATTGGGGAAGGGCAAAGAAGCCCACAGACGGAGTACATCTAGGGGGCCAGAGACTACAAACATCACTCAAGGAAAAAGATCTTGGGGTGAGTATAACACCAGGAAACATCTCCTGAAGCGCACATCAACCAAAATACTGCTGCAGCATATGGGCGCCTGGCAAAAACCCCAGAACAGCATTCCGACATTCTTAATAAGGAATCGTTCAGGACCCTGTACAACGTGTACGTTAGGCCCATAATGGAGTATGCGGCACCAGTTGGAACCCACACCTAGCCAAGCACGTAAAGAAACTAGAGAAAGGGGCAAAGGTTTGCAACAAGACTAGTCCCCGATTAAGAGGTATGTCCTATGAGGGAGGTTTTAAGGGAAATCAACCTGACGACACTGGAGGACAGGAGAGATAGGGGGGACATGATAACGACTTACAAAATACTGAGAGGAATTGACAAGGTGGACAAAGACAGGATGTTCCAGAGACTGGACACATCAACACGGGGCCCACAGTTGGAAACTGAAGACACTGATGAATCAAAGGGATGTTAGGAAGTATTTCTTCACCACAGAGTAGTCAGGAAGTGGAATAGTTTGGGAAGCGATGTAGTGGAGGCGGGGATCCATACATAGCTTTAAGCAGAGGTACGATAAAGCTCATGGTTCAGGGAAGATGACCTACTAGGGACCAGTGAAGAGGCGGGGCCAGGAGCTTGGACTCGACCCCTGCAACCTCAACTAGGTGAGTACAACTAGGTGAGTACGACCCCTGCAACCTCAATTTAGGCGAGCACGTACACACACACCCACACACCACACACACACCACACCACACACACACACACACACACACACACACACACACACACACACACACACACAAAGGCCTAGAGCTATCATTCTACTTTGCATATTATATATATATATATAAAATATATATATATATATATATATATATATATAAATATTATATATAAATATCACGACAGCATTTATATATTACATTAACCACGGAGGGAGTGGTACTGATCAATAACAACACTGCGCTATCCAAGGATTCAAACCCATGTTGTACGGGCCCTTTGCCTCATGGAAAACCGGGAACCAATGACGCTTTAAAACCACGGGATGGCGGCCCAACAGCTAGCATTGCTGGCTGCACCATTCTTGTAGGGTTGGGTGGTCCTGTGGTTCAAAGCGTCATGTGGTTCCCGCTTACCATGAGGCAGGCCAGTACAACATGGGTTTGAACCCTTTGGCTAGCGCAGTGTTGTTTTTTGATCAGTACCACTCGTCCGTGGTTACAATAATTATAAATGCTGCTCGTGAGGATATATATATATATATATATATATATATATATATATATATATATATATATATATATATAATATATATATATATATATATATATTTTATATACACATATATACTCACACACACACACACACACACACGAAATGAATAGACTCAGAAGTGTCCCTGTTTGCAGATGATGTGAGGTTAGTGAGGAGAATTAAATCGGTCGAGGATCAGGCAGGACTACAAAGAGACCTGGACAGGCTACAAGCCTGGTCCAGCAACTGGCTCCTTGAATTTAACCCTGCCAAATGTAAAGTCATGAAGATTGGGGAAGGGAAAAAGAAGACCGCGGACACAGTATAGTCTAGTTGGCCAAAGACTGCAAACCTCACTCAAGGAAAAAGATCTTGGGGTGAGTATGATACTGAGCACATCTCCTGAGGCACACATCAATCAGTCAGATAACTGCTGCAGCATACTGGCGTCTGGCAAACCTGATAATAGCATTCCAATACCTCAGTAAGGAATCGTTCAAAACTCTGTACACCATATACGTCAGGCCCATAATTGGAGTATGCAGCACCAGTTTGGAATCCACACCTGGTCAAGCACGTAAAGAAATTAGAGAAAGTGCAAAGGTTTGCAACAAGACTAGTCCCAGAGCTAACGTTATTGTCCTACGAAGAATGGTTAAGGGAAATCGGCCTGACAACATTGGAGGAGAGGAGGGTCAGGGTAGACTTAATAACGACATGTAAAATACTGCGCGGAACAGACGAGGTGGACAAAGATAGGATGTTCCAGAGATGGGACACAGAAACAAGGGGTCACAGTTAGAAGTTGGAGACTCCTATGATTCAAAGGGATGTTAGGAAGTATTTCTTCAATCATAGCGTTGTCCCGAAGTGTAATAACCTAGAAAGTGACCTAGTGGAGGCAGGAACCACACAGTTTTAAGAAGAGGTTTGATAAAGCTCATGGAGCAGGGAGAGAGAGGACCTAGTAGCAATCAGTGAAGAGGCGGGGCCAGGAGCTATGAATCGATCCCTGCAACCACACACACCTGCAAACACACACACACACACACACACACACACACACACACACACACACACACACACACACACACATGTACACAGGCAGTGTTACTACCGGTAGTTATTAGCAGTAAGAATACTTAGGAAGCTAGGAAGTCCTCTCTCAATGTGAACAAGGAAAATGATAATAACCAGCAACAATTAACACGTAAATCCAGAAAGGGCAATAAGTAGAGAGAGTAGCATAATTGGGAAAGATAAATGAGACTAAATTTGTGCCTACACGACGGATCTTTCAACCACACCACCCCCCCTAACCCTCCCCCCTCCCAACACAAGCACACACACACAAGGGTAGACACTCACACACCTCATACAACTTTAACCACCCCTCACAATAATAAACCACAAAACAACAACAAAAACACACACACAACACACACACACACAAACAACACAACCAACACCACCACACACACCCACACACCACACACACCACACAACAAAAACGCACGCACACCCCACACACCCCCACCCACCCCCCCCCACACACACCCCACATGCACACATACACACCACACACATCACATACACACACACACATACCACACACACACATACACACCCACCACCACACATACACTTCACCACACACACACACACACACCACACCACACACCACACACACCACACACACCCACACACACACCCCACACACACCACACCCACACCACACCACACACCCCCCACCCCACACACCACACACACACACACACACACCACACACACGCACCCCAAACCACACACCACACACACGCACACCACACACACCACACACCACACACAACACACACACCACACACACACACACACACACAACACAAAACCCCAAAACCACACCCACACCCCCAACCACACAACCCCACACACACCACCCCAAAAACACACCACACACACACACCCACACACACCCCACACCACACACACCACCACACACACCACACACCCACACCACACACACACCACCCCACACACACACCACACACACGCACACCACACACACACACACACACACAAAACACACACACACACACACGCACACGCACAAAACCACTCGCACCACGCACACGCGCAAAACACACACACACACAAAACACACACACACACCCTCCACCACTTGACACAAACACGTAGCACCCCCTCCCTAACCACCTCACCTTAGCCACCTACCCCTCCCCCAAACCACCTAACCCTCCCCAAAACCTTTCTAACCCCCGCCCAACAACCTCCCTCCCTCCAATAACATCCTCCCCCCCCCATAACCATCCATCCCCTCTCTCCCCCAAACCAGCTAACTCCCTCCCCCAACTATCTCTACCCCTCCAAAAAAACCTTTCCTCCCCCTCCCCCACAACCATCCATCCCCTCTCCAAAACCATCTATTCCCCTCCCCCCTAACCAGGATGAGGACAAGGGGTTCCAAGGACGAATCTGAGAGGGGGGAAAATGGGAGATAGAGCTAAAAAAAAGGGAGAAGACTGGGAAGGGAGACTAGATGAGCTGGAAAGGAAGATGGAAGAGAGGTTAGCAGCAGAATGCAGAAGGTGGAAGCAACAGGCCACAGAAGCAGAAATCAAGATAGAGAGATTAGAAGAGGAGCTGAGACATCTGAAACAGCACAGAGAAAAAAGATATTACAGAAGTAGCATGGGCAATGGCTACATCGAACACAGACAACAGGTCCGAAGGAAGCATGGAAACTAAACTGTATGCGAGGTCCTGTCAAACCCACATGGGGCCAAAAACAAAGACAGGGAGCACCCCAGGACAGAAAGAGAAGGTTGGAAGACATCGAAGGAACTGGACATGTGCAAGGACCTTACCAGATTAAAAACTGTGGGGCCAGGAGCAGGTGAGCAGGAAGGATAAACCAAGAAGCAAATAGGGCCATAACGAGGAAGGGACTAAAGGGAAAGGAACACCCCACGGGAAGGAACTAAAACACATCAAGGATGCAAGGGGAGTCACAGTGGAGGTGGAAAGGGAGAGATCCGTGTTTGTCTATGGGCTAGACGAACCTAAAGGGGGAAACTTATGATGAAAGAAAGCAGGAGGAGAAAAAAGCGATTGAAAAACATCATGAAGGTGATAGGCGAGGGGGACATGACCCGGGTGGCAAATTTTCGGAGAATTGGGTGGTTCACAAAGAAAAGGAATCGCCTCTCAAAGTAATTTTCAAGGCAGAATAAACCCCAACCATGATCCTGCAGGAGAAAGCACGGCTGAGAGGCAAGCGGGAGTTCCGGAGTGTGTACCTCGACCGAGACAGAACACAGGACGAAAGGAAGACAATGAAAGAGAGATTTTCAAAAAACGAAAGGAGAAAGGGGAGGAAATGAAAAAGGAGAGCAGAATAACCCAGGATCAAATGGAAGGACAAGCGCACCCCCCAGAAACACCTGCAGAAGGACTCCAGCCCCGACACCCCCAAGGCAACTGAACAATCCAAACCAACCATCAAAACCGATCCCTCTGTTTCCACCCCCCGCACCACAGTTACAGTATTAGAACAGAAAATTGAAGGTTTGGTACACAAATGCAGATGGATTAACGATAAACATGAGGAATGGCAAGAAAGAATCAATGAGAAGTCCCCCAGGGCATCATAGCAGTTAAAGAAACAAAACTCATGGAGACAATAACAGATGCAATCTTCCCACCAGGATACCCGATCATGAGGAAAGATAGAAGGGGCAGGGGGGGAGGTGGGGTTGCTCTGCTCGTAAAAAACCCGATGGAAATTCGAGAAATGGAAGGAATAGATGAGACGGGAGAAAGAGACTACATAGCAGGTACACTTCAGTCGGGGGAACACAAAGTGGTCATTGCAGTGATGTATAATCCACCACAGAACTGCAGGAGGCCAAGAGAGGAATATGAAGAGAGCAACAGAGCAATGGTGGACACACTTGCTGAGGTGGCAAGAAGAGCTCACTCCAGCAGAGCAAAGTTGCTGGTTATGGGGGATTTCAACCACAGGGAGATTGACTGGGAAAACCTGGAGCCACATGGGGGTCCCGAAACATGGAGAGCCAGGAGCACCAACATGTTAAGGACACTACCAGAGTGAGAGGGGAGGATGAACCAGCAAGATTGGACCTTGTGTTCACCCTGGGCAGCTCAGACATTGAGGACATCAAGTATGAGAGTCCCCTAGGAGCTAGCGACCACGTGGTTCTGTGCTTTGAATACATAGTAGAGCTGCAAGTGGAGAGAATAACAGGAGTAGAATGGGAAAAACCTGACTATAAAAGAGGGGACTACATAGGGTTGAAGAACTTCCTGCGGGAGGTCCAGTGGGACAGAGAACTGGCAGGAAAGGCCATTAAATGAAATGAAAGGAATATTAGCAACAAAATGCAAGGAGGCAGTGGAAAGGGTTCATTCCCAAGGGCAACAGTAACAACGGAAGACCAGAACAAGCCCCTGGTTCACCCGACGGTGTAAGGAGGCAAAAACAAAGTTTCAATAGAGAATGGAAAAAGTACGAAGCAGAGAACACCCCGAAAATAGGGAGATCAGTCGCAGAGCCAGGAATGAGTACGCACAGGTAAGGAGGGAGGCCCAGCGACAGTTTGAAAATGACATAGCATCGAGAATCAAGACTGACCCGAAACTGTTGTATAGCCCCATCAGGAGGGAAGGCAACAGTCAAAGACCAGGGGATCAGATTAAGGACAGGGAAAGGGGTGAGAACTCACAAGAAAGATCAGGAGGTATTGGAGGGGGCTGAACAGGAGATTCAAGGAAGTTTTTACAGTAGAGACAGGAAGGGCTGTGGGAAGACAGCACAGAAGGGAACATCAAGAGGGGAATATACCAACAAGTGTTGGATGACATACGAACAACTGAGGAGGAGGTGAAGAAGCTCTTAAGTGACCTGACACCTCAAAGGCGATGGGACCGGGACAACATCCCCATGGGTCCTTAGAGAAGGGAGCAGAGATTCTGTGTGTGCCTCTAACCACAATCTTCAACACATCCCTTGAAAACTGGACAACTACCTGAGAAATGGAAGACCGCTAATGTATCCCCATATTTAAGAAAGGAAACAGAAACGAGGCACTAAAATACAGACCTGTGTCTCTGACATGTATCGTGTGCAAGGTCATGGAGAAAGATTATCAGGGGGAGAGTGGTTTGAACACCTGAAAGGAACAAGAAATTTTAAATGAAAACCAGCATGGGTTCATGGAAGGCAAATCTTGTATCACAAACCTCCTGGAGTTTTTAAAGACAAGGTAACAGAAGTAAGACCACGAGAGAGAGGGTTGGGTAGATTGCGTTTTCCTAGACTGCAGGAAGGCCTTTGACACAGTTTCCCCACAAGAGATTAGTGCAGAAGCTGGAGGTCAGGCACACGTAAAAGGTAGGGCACTCCCAATGGATAAGGGAATACCTGACAGGGAGGCAGCAACGAGTCATGGTACGTGAAGAGGTATCACAGTGGGCGCCTGTTACGAGCGGGGTCCCACAGGGGTCAGTTCTAGGACCAGTGCTATTTTTGATATATGTGAACGACATGATGGAAGGAATAGACTCTGAAGTGTCCCTGTTCGCAGATGACGTGAAGCTGATGAGAAGAATTAAATCGGACGAGGATGAGGCAGGACTGCAAAGAGACCTGGAGAGGCTGGACATGTGGTCCAGTAACTGGCTTCTCGAATTAAAATCCAGCCAAATGCAAAGTCATAAAGATTGGGGAGGGGCAAAGAAGACCGCAGACAGAGTATAGGCTAGGTGGACAAAGACTACAGACCTCACTCAGGGAGAAAGACCTTGGGGTGACCATAACACCGAGCACATCACCGGAGGCACACATCAACCAAATAACCGCTGCAGCATATGGGCGCCTGGCAAACCTGAGAATAGCGTTCCGATACCTTAATAAGGAATCGTTCAAGACACTGTACACTGTGTATGTTAGGCCCATACTGGAGTATGCAGCACCAGTCTGGAACCCACACCTGGTCAAGCACGTCAAGAAGTTAGAGAAAGTACAAAGGTTTGCAACAAGGCTAGTCCCAGAGCTCAAGGGAATGTCGTACGAGGAAAGGTTAAGGAAATCGGACTGACGACACTGGAGGACAGAAGGGTCAGGGGAGACATGATAACGACATACAAGATACTGCGGGGAATAGACAAGGTGGACAGAGATAGGATGTTCCAGAGAGGGGACACAGGGACAAGGGGTCACAACTGGAAGCTGAAGACTCAGACGAGTCACAGGGACGTTAGGAAGTATTTCTTCAGTCATAGAGTTGTCAGCAAGTGGAATAGCCTAGCAAGTGAAGTAGTGGAGGCAGGAACCATACATAGTTTTAAGAAGAGGTATGACAAAGCTCAGGAAGCAGAGAGAAAGAGGATCCAGTAGCGATCAGTGAAGAGGCGGGGCCAGGAGCTGAGTCTCGACCCCTGCAACCACAATTAGGTGAGCACAATTAGGTGAGTACACACACACACACACACACACACACGGAGATAGGTATGGGAGTGGGAGATAGGAATGGGAGTGGGTAATAGATATGGGGTGGGTAATAGGTATCGGAGTGGGATATAGATATGGGAGTGTGATATAGGTATGGGGTGGGTAATAGGTATGGGGTGCGTGATAGGTATAGGGGTAGGTAGTAGGTAATGGAGTTGGTAGCAGTAATAATGGGAGTGCAGGAATAGGTCACAAGCCATGGAAGGTGTGGCAGGTTGTGTTATGGGTCATAGCTCTGGGAATGGGTAATAGCTCAGGGAATGGGTCATAGTTCTGGGAATGGGTCACAGCTCTGGGAATGGGTAATAGCTCTGGGAATGGATAATAACTCTGGGAATGGGTGATAACTCTGGGAATGGGTAATAGCTCTGGAAATGGGCCATTGCTCTGGGGATAGGTGATGATTACTCTGGGAATGGGTGATATACTTGGAAATGGGTTATATACTTGGAAATGGGTTATAGGTCAGTGATTTTCTTCTTCCTTCTTCCATTCCCCTTATCTGTTTCCCCCATCTCTTCTTTCCCCTTTTTCTCTCGTCTCCCTCTCTCCTCCATCCCCCCCCTTCTAACCATCTCCAGCATCTTCCGTCTCCTCTTCGTCTTCTCTTCCAACTCTCTCTCTCTCTCTCTCTCTCTCTCTCTCTATTGCTTTTCCTTCCTCGTCTAGGTAACAGAGTCTTCACACCTCAATCAATGATTGCCTCACTGATAGGGAACAGTGATTTGTTTGGGATGGGTAAGTGTCTGACTGAACGTAACAGGTGTCTGAGAGGGCTGAACGTAACAGGTGTGTAAGTGGGCTGAAAGTAACAGGTGCCAGAGTGGGCTGAACGTAATAGGTGGTTGAACGTAACGGGTGCCTGAGTGGCTGAACGTAATAGGTGTCTGAGTGGCTGAACGTACATAGTGGCTGAGCGCACACACTGACTGAACGTACATAGTGGCTGAACGTTCAGAGTGGCTGAACGTAACAAGTAAAAGTTTCTCAGGTTTTGCTTCTTGAATTGATCCTTTCCATGACTGCAACATAGTTGCAGCCGGGAGGAAACTCACCAGGGCCCGGTCCCAGACCAGGTCTCCTTGTTGATGGCCCAGATCAATAAGGCTATTGGCACCAGCCGCACGCAGTTCATAGTAGGCACTTCGGAAGCTAGAAATTAACAATTGAAATCACGAAGTTTGCGAACGACAGCAAATTCGGAGCTGTTGCCGAGTGCTGGTCTGGAAAAGTGGTCGGTCGGTCGGGAGGTGATGAGCTCTCAGTGTGTGTGTTAATGTATGTCTGAAGACATAATGTTTGGAGACCCGGTAGCTATATGTTTACAAACCCCCACTGATACATAATGTTTAGTGACCCATTAGCTGAGACACAATAACAAAAGGCACAACACCGTGACTGGAACGATACACAAATAACCCGCACATAAAAGAGAGAAGCTTACGACGACGTTTCGGTCCGACTTGGACCATTTACAAAGTCACACTAACCAGAAGTGGTTAGTGTGACTCCAGTCTCTTCCAACCTTTTCTTGAAGCTCTTAATAATCTTTCCCCTTCCATTAAGTTTAAAGCTGAATGGGAATCTAATTCCTTGCTTCCTTTCCTTGACGTCCATGTCCACCGCTCAGATACAGGTTTTTCCTTTTCCGTTTACCGAAAACCTATGCACAGTGGCATGTACATTCACTACTTTTCCTATCATGTTTCCCCTGTCAAGAAAAGTGTTCTTATCTCCCTCTTTCTCCGTGCCCTCCGCATCTGTGATCCTCAGTTCCTTCCAGCAGAAATTTCCACTCTTCATAATTCGTTTTCCAGTCTTGGCTACCCTTCCCATTTCATAGACTCTGCCCTCTCACGTGCTAAACGTAATTTCTTCTCTCCCAAACTCTCTACTCCTGGGAACTCTTCTGTCCTCTGCCTTCCCTACATTTCCAGTCTTTCTAATCTCAACAATTCTCTCCGTCCCTTAGACATCAAGCTTACCTTCCGCCAGACTAACACTCTTCGCACTAATCTCGTTCATACCTCTCCTCCCTCTACAGATGTTCCTGGTGTCTACTCTGTTTCTTGCTCCTCCTGTCCTCTTCAATACTTCGGAGAAACTGGTCGATCTCTTTCTGACAGACTTAGGGAGCACAAAAATAGTGTTAGGCTTGCCGACACTAACAATGCTCTTTTCCGTCACGTCAGAGATCATAGCCATGCTATTGACTGGTCTTCTGCTAAAACTGGCTTCCCTATTTCCAACTCGAACAGTCGCCGTCTAGTTGAATCCTCTCTAATACACAGCTTTCCTTGTATGAATCTTAGCCCTGGCTTCGTCTCTGTAGATGCCTTCCTCTTCCACTACATTGTAAAATGCTCCAAACTTCAGAACACCCGTGACTTAACCTGACTCCTCATTTTTTCTTTTTCTTTTTCTTCTTCTCCCTCTTCCCCTTTCCTCTTTCTCCTCTGGGTTGTCTTTCTTTCTTCTGTCTCGTGTTTCTGTTCCTTCTTTATTTATTTCACCACTTCCCCTTTCACCCACCTCTGTGCACTTGCTCTCCCTCTGTGGGCACCTAGCTCCCTTGCAGTGCTCCCCTTCCTTTGTATTTGACCGGCTCCTCCTCCTTATTCCCCACTACTACCACTACCACTGCCTCTACTACTACTACTACTACTACTACTACTACTACTACTACTACTACTACTACTACTACTACCACTACCACCACCACCTCTTCCTGCCTATATATAGCCGTCCTGCTCCACTTCTGGTTAGTGTGACTTTGAAAATGGTCCAAGTCGGACCGAAACGTCGTCGTAAGCTTCTCTCTTTTATGACTGAGACTATGTTTGGTGACCCACTAGCTGAGAGACTATGTTTGGTGACCCACTAGCTGAGAGACAATGTTTGGTGACCCACTAGCTGAGACACAGTGTTTGGTGACCCACTAGCTGAGACACAGTGTTTGGTGACCCACTAGCTGAGACACAGTGTTTGGTGACCCACTAGCTGAGAGACAATGTTTGGTGACCCACTAGCTGAGACACTGTTTGGTGACCCACTAGCTGAGACACAGTGTTTGGTGACCCACTAGCTGAGACAGTGTTTGGTGACTCACTAGCTGAGACACAGTGTTTGGTGACTCACTAGCTGAGACAGTGTTTGGTGACCCACTAGCTGAGACAGTGTTTGGTGACCCACTAGCTGAGACACAGTGTTTGGTGACCCACTAGCTGAGACAGTGTTTGGTGACCCACTAGCTGAGACACAGTGTTTGATGACCCAATAGCTGAGACAGTGTTTGGTGACCCACTAGCTGAGACACAGTGTTTGGTGGCTCATTAGCTGAGACAGTGTTTGGTGACTCACTAGCTGAGACACAGTGTTTGGTGACCCACTAGCTGAGACACTGTGTTTGGTGACTCACTAGTTGAGACACGGTGTTTGGTGACCCACTAGTTGAGACAGCTGAGACACAATCTTTGGTGACCCACTAGCTGAGACACAATGTTTGGTAACCCACTAGTTAAGAGAGAATGTTTGGTAACCCACTAGTTGAGACACAATGTTGTAGACAGCCTGTACTGTCTGCACAGACAGCCCATGCTGTCTGCCAGCTTAGTTCATATTTTGCACCATGCTGGTGCTGCCACCTATAAGCCTTGCCACTTCAGTATGCCCAGACTTGCTTCGCTCTCATTCACACAGCGGCCTAGCAGCAAGACAGAAGGCCTGCTCCTAGCTCTCTCTCATGGGATGGCCCTTCCCGGGCCATGGGCACAAACACACAAGCCTGTGTACCCACCACGACCTTTCAATAAAGTAAGAAGCCTCCGAAGAAATTTATCATTAACCACCCGCTTACAGCCTACCAAACAAACCCGTTATAAATGGTGGAAAGCGGTGGTCGCAGCAGTTGTGTTTGCCCTGAGAGAGGAAGGAAGAGGTATGAAGTCATCTTCACTTCATCACCCTATACAAGAAGCATCTGTCTCTCAACGAGTTATCCTGATGTCGTGTCTGCACTTTTGAGCATCCAGACACAGGTACAAGCAGGATCCAGCCGAAATTTGCCGAAATTCTCCGAGAATTGTAAGTGACCCCACGCTACAGCGTCCCACGCTGTTTCTCAAGTCACGTGTTCAGCGTCACTTGTATGTTGCTGTTGTTGTTCAGCTCAGCACAGCTGTTTCAGCAAGCCAGAGGTGGGGGAGGAGGAGAGGAAGTGGCTGTTCCTCACCTTGCCCATGCTCACCCTACTCACGCTCACCCGTCTACCATACACTCACCACTGCTCACTCCCTCTGCTGTGTTTTCTGCTGTTTTTCGTGTGATTCATTGCCAGAGCTGTGTATCCGAGTGCCCGAGGCCACTCGAAGCTACGTGGATCAGCATGCCACGTAGATCACGACACCATGTGGATCACGACGCCACGTGGGTGTGGGTGATGTCACGTGGATCTACAAACCACGTGAGTTACCGAGCCAGATGTCCCAGGCCTCATTCTGTGGTCTGCTGCCTGCATCACTTTGACGTCACCCACGATGCTGCCCGACTTCATGACGTCACGATGTCTGCCTGACGTCACCTCGAGATGTCTGCTGACGTCACAGTGCTGCTGACGTCACCTCGCGACATCACATGATGTCACCATCGAGTGTTCAGTAATTATTAAAATATTGTCGAGAAGACTAAGAGAAGATATATGTCATGTGTTAATTCCTCTCAGTCAGTGTTCTTGCATGTTAGTGTACCGCGGGTGTGTAAAGTTTCCGTATGTCCAGTGAGGTCTGAGCCAGACCTGAGTAGCACCACTGTGTTAAGTGACCCGTGTGACCAGTGTGTTTGACATCTATCAGACAGCCCCGAGTGACCGAGCCCTCTTGTACAGAAAGCTTTTATGCTCGTCGCTCGTGATGTTCTGCAGAATCGTACATGCTACGATTCCCATCGAGATTTGTTTCACTTCACCTCCAGACCTTCAGAGTGCAGTTATATGTAGAGAAACAAGTCTGGGGACGCTTAGACTAACCTCTGCTATAGCTCCAACTGTCAAGAGAATGACGCGGTGTGTCAGACTCGTGTCACAAGCTTCAGTGAGCAGCCTGCACAAAGAAGATGTCACTTTGACTGCTAGCTCGCTCACTGCAGTCTGGTGTATGATGTTACGACTCCCAGATGTTTTGCCCAGTCGTCTCTGCCACGACTCGCTCCACAACTCGCTCCACGCTCGCCGGCAGTGACAGCCCAGCGACAGTACCAGTCGAGAAGTGTCCTGAGTCGCTTGCCAGAAGTCCTGCCCAGTTGCCGAGTTTTGTCGACGTCTCACTCGAGGGCACCAGCATGTTGTGCCCCAGGTTGAGTGAAACTTGCAGCGACTCCTACGATGACTGCTTCACAATTCCAGAGGAGACCGTAACCTGTTACGTCACAGCTCAGCCACAACGATGTCTCCTGTGCTGCAGTATCTGTCCAGACGCAGGAAGGCATGCAGTGATGCCCTTCGACGCTCACTGCCTTTGACCACGATGTTTAGCACACCCAACATGTTTTTTTCTTCCCTCCCTGTAGGAAGTTTTTTTTCCATGTCCATATGTATATAGATGTTTTTATTTTGTGTTCTGTGCCCTGTTCTTACGAGAGAGAGACCAAGTTCCTTTTACCACCAGTATCGTCGCGTCGGGATGACGCGCGGTAGGTGGCCGAGCGTATGTAGACAGCCTGTACTGTCTGCACAGACAGCCCATGCTGTCTGCCAGCTTAGTTCATATTTCGCGCCATGCTGGTGCTGCCACCTATAGGCCTTGCCACTTCAGTATGCCCAGACTTGCCTCGCTGTCATTCACAGAGCGGCCTAGCAGCAAGACAGAAGGCCTGCTCCTAGCTCTCTCTCGTGGGATGGCCCTTCCCGGGCCATGGGCACAAACACACAAACCTGTGTACCCACCACGACCTTTCAATAAAGTAAGAAGCCTCCGAAGAAGTTTATCATTAACCACCCGCTTACAACCTACCAAACAAACCCATTATAATGTTGGGTAACCCACTAGTTGAGAGACAATGTTTGGTAACCCACTAGCTGGGGAACAATGTTTGGTTACCCAGTACTGTAGCTGAGGCAAGCAGAGGATCCTGGAGTGGTCTTCCTGCTAAGCTCTGCTGCTCTTAGCAGCACAGCTTAGCGGGATGCTCATTATCATAGCTGGGACAAGACAGGAACAACAGGACACTTCACTGCGATGTGGAAACTTTAAATGACAACGTTACTGTATTTTTATTGCTCTGAGCACAGTGTTCACGTACCACTCCTGTTAGAATACAAAAGACCAGAAACAGTATTGACATTGTACTGCAGTCGTTAACTCATCTTGAATTAGGCTGTTGAATATTCATCTACAAATTGCACAAAAGACGAAGTTAAAACTCGAGTCCACAGAAAGGCAACAAACTCCAATAAACCTCACGAAAAAAAGAATGAGATAATTCACTCCATCTTGTTTTTACTTTATGTAGTAGAGACTGAGAGTTGTTACTCAACATTGTAAGATACTAAAGTTTGACACACGATATGTCAACGTATTTTGTTAATGAAAATAAGATGCCAGATATATTTGGCAAATATCCTAAATTTGCTTGTAAGCAGGTAAGACAATTCTTAAAGATAAAGTTGACGACTTGAGAGAGCGTGAGAATGATACACCACCCCCTATACCCCCTTCCCCTCATCTCGAGAATGATATATGATTCCCCTCCATCTCGAATACTGTGGGAAAAGAGTGGAGGAGCAAGGGGGTCATGACCCCCTTTGCTCCTCCACTTTCCCCTGTTGGAGGTAATTTCTCTGCAACAGTAGTAGACGCATATCCAGGTGTACTCTGGTTAACTCTTTTGTGTATCCATATACTCTTGTGTTGGCGTCCACAGGACGCCAACAATAAACTAGCCGCTTCAACGGCAAGATCTATAAACTCTACACGAACTATATTGTTATAGTACAGAATGATTCAGTAACATAAAGCAGATGCAGAGACATGTACTGCAAACCACAGTCAGCTGCTGGCTGGAGTCTTATCAAGATTAAGCTTAATCAAGTCTACAAAAAAAAAAAAATCCAAAAAGTACTTAAGTCAACAGTGGGGAGAGGTGAAGATAGTTGGACTGCGATACCGGCTTCTGTACACGTGTCAGTTTGTTGTGCCACCCAACAAAAAAGTGACGTAAAACTCCGAGGCAAACTGCGAGATATAAATGTCTGTAAAGACTATTTTTTATGTTTAAGAATACTGGAATGGACTGCTGTCTGAGGTTGTAGTGCAAGAATAATACCTGTCTTAGAGTACCAATTGGATAAACAGTTTGCTAATATTGCATGCACATGAGAAGCAAAGTTTGTCTGTGTTAACTTGACCCTGACGCTAGTTTATTGAGTACTAGAACAGTATACCGTGGACCACTCAAGGCAGTGCAGTATTGATATTGTAATAAAGTTGGTAGAATTACCGACAATATGTAAAGTAAAAGGACACAAGTGCAACTAATGTGACATTTTATTGTGGCAACGTTTCGCTCTCCAGGAGCTTTATCAAGCCATGGCTTGATAAAGCTCCTGGAGAGCGAAACGTTGCCACAATAAAATGTCACATTAGTTGCACTTGTGTCCTTTTACTTTACAGTATTGATATTACCGTGGACCACTCAAGGCAGTGCAGTATTGATAATACCGTGGACCACTCAAGGCAGTGCAGTATTGATAATACCGTGGACCACTCAAGGCAGTGCAGTATTGATATTACCGTGGACCACTCAAGGCAGTGCAGTATTGATATTACCGTGGACCACTCAAGGCAGTGCAGTATTGATATTACCGTGGACCACTCAAGGCAGTGCAGTATTGATATATTACCGTGGACCACTCAAGGCAGTGCAGTATTGATATTACCGTGGACCACTCAAGGCAGTGCAGTATTGATATTACCGTGGACCACTCAAGGCAGTGCAGTATTGATATTACCGTGGACCACTCAAGGCAGTGCAGTATTGATATTACCGTGGACCACTCAAGGCAGTGCAGTATTGATATTACCGTGGACCACTCAAGGCAGTGCAGTATTGATATTACCGTGGACCACTCAAGGCAGTGCAGTATTGATATTACCGTGGACCACTCAAGGCAGTGCAGTATTGATATTACCGTGGACCACTCAAGGCAGTGCAGTATTGATAATACCGTGGACCACTCAAGGCAGTGCAGTATTGATATTACCGTGGACCACTCAAGGCAGTGCAGTATTGATATTACGTGGACCACTCAAGGCAGTGCAGTATTGATATTACCGTGGACCACTCAAGGCAGTGCAGTATTGATATTACCGTGGACCACTCAAGGCAGTGCAGTATTGATATTACCGTGGACCACTCAAGGCAGTGCAGTATTGATATTACCGTGGACCACTCAAGGCAGTGCAGTATTGATATTACCGTGGACCACTCAAGGCAGTGCAGTATTGATATTACCGTGGACCACTCAAGGCAGTGCAGTATTGATAATACGTGGACCACTCAAGGCAGTGCAGTATTGATATTACCGTGGACCACTCAAGGCAGTGCAGTATTGATATTACCGTGGACCACTCAAGGCAGTGCAGTATTGATATTACCGTGGACCACTCAAGGCAGTGCAGTATTGATATTACCGTGGACCACTCAAGGCAGTGCAGTATTGATATTACCGTGGACCACTCAAGGCAGTGCAGTATTGATATTACCGTGGACCACTCAAGGCAGTGCAGTATTGATATTACCGTGGACCACTCAAGGCAGTGCAGTATTGATATTACCGTGGACCACTCAAGGCAGTGCAGTATTGATATTACCGTGGACCACTCAAGGCAGTGCAGTATTGATAGTACAGTTAGTAGGAGTTGTGGTTGTAATACTTGTAGTATCAGTGGTATTATAGGTGTAGCAGTAAAAGGTCAAACTCTCTTTTTTTCTAGCTTTTAAATATCTATGTTGATATGAGTTGTACATATTAAAACCAGCAGTATGGATGGAGGGAGGGGAGAGAGCCTTCTGCTACACTATTCTAACCTCACCTATCTAGATTCCAGTAAGGAGGTTAGGTTAGGTTAGGTAAGGTTCGTCAGGAAACAGGATAAATGTTTCCTGACGCGGGTCTTAGTCAGATGATGACCCGCCTTTGGAGCTTTTGGTCATCTGACCGAGGCCTTCCGCTGGCTTACCGGTCCACCCCTTTAAAAATTATGGTCATTTATCCAGTAAGGAGTAGTTAGCTGGACTATTGTTAGTGCTCCCCAGATAGCTTCCTTGTAGACAGTAATGTTTGCTGCTGTCTGCTTCCCATGTGCACTTACGTACTCTTTCTCCTCCTACTACTCCTTCTCTTCTTCATAAATCCATTCTTCTGTCGTTCTTCCTCTCCTCTTCCATCTTTCCCTCTCTCCCTTATCCTTTTCCTCTCTACCTTCCCTCTACCTCTTCCCCAGCCCCATTAGAGAAATACTACAAGGGAACAAACTAGAGGAGAATTCCTTCAAGTTGGAAACATCTAGCTTCTTGGCATTGGTCTTAACGAACGTTGGGGGTCTTGACTGTAGATGAAGGTAGAGTGCTGCAGGTAGTGGTGGTGATGTTGAAGGTGGTGGTGGTGATGCTAAAGGTGTAATGCTGGAGATGTTGAAGGTGTAGTGCTGGAGATGTTGAAGGTGTAGTGCTGGAGATGTTGAAGGTGTAGTGCTGGAGATGTTGAAGGTGTAGTGCTGGAGATGTTGAAGGTGTAGTGCTGGAGATGTTGAAGGTGTAGTGCTGGAGATGTTGAAGGTGTAGTGTTGGAGATGTGAAGGTGTAGTGCTGGAGATGCTGAAGGTGTAGTGCTGGAGATGTTGAAGGTGTAGTGCTGGAGATGTTGAAGGTGTAGTGCTGGAGATGTTGAAGGTGTAGTGCTGGAGATGTTGAAGGTGTAGTGCTGGAGATGTTGAAGGTGTAGTGCTGGAGATGTTGAAGGTGTAGTGCTGGAGATGGAGTAATGGTGAGAGGTGAAGGGCAGGGTAAGAGCTGGGAGAGGTATACAGTATGTGTGTATATATATATATATATATATATATATATAATATATATATATATATATATATATATATATATATATATATATATTATATATATTATATATATACCGACTTGTCTCTTCATAGCGAAGACACAGTGATCATATTCACATGCATGTCACTCTGAGCCACAAAGTGTCGCACTTGTTTTATTTTTGTGTAACATTCCTTAAATACAGAAAACAGTGTTTTGTAAGATATATATATATATATATATATATATATATATATATATATATATATATATATAATATATTATATATATATATATGCTGCCCCAATCCACACAGAATATACGTGTATTTGCGGCGAAGCGCAAGCAGACCAATACGGTCTACATGGTCTTAACTGTTCCAAAACCACGGGCTGGCATGCAAGACACAATGAGGTCAACGACATCATAAAGAGAACCTTTATTACAGGTGGATGCCCAGCCGAGATAGAGCCCCGGTCACTAGCAGCCAACAATACCCACAACCCAGCAAACCGCTCCGATGGGATCACCATCTATCCTTGGAAGAATGGCAAGCTCTTAGCATGGGACTATACCTGTGTGTCCACACTGGCTGACACCTATATCCATCACAGTGTGGGGCGACAGGGAGGAGCTGCTGACCACATTGAGGAGTACAAGATCAGCAAGTACAGGGACATAAGCCAACAGTATCAATTTATCCCAGTGGTATCAGAGACCTTGGGATCATGGGGAAAAAATGCCACACGTTTCCTTAAAGAATTGGGTTCCAGACTCATCGACACCACCAGGGACCCAAGGGCAGCCACTTTTATGTTCCAGCGCCTCAGCGTAGCCATCCAGAGGGGAAATGCTTGCCGCATACTTGGCTCGCATCCGGCTTCGGAGGAGCTGGAGGAAATTCATGATCTTTAATACATTGTACCATTGTATTCATGTTTGTGTTTTCTGTAAATGTATTCTGTTTATTAATAAATGTTCACATAGAATATAAAATATAGGGGGTGGTAGGAGAAGAAAATATTCAAACAGCTCCAGAGAGAACCTCGAGTTTTCCCTGAGGTACGTTTATTGTCTTCTCTGAGGATGAGGGTCCCCATTCCAGCTATAGAGGTGGTACTTCCCTATAGTATTATATATATATATATATATATATATATATATATATATATATATATATATATATATATATATATATATATATATATGTGTGTGTGTGGGGGGGAGAATCAAGGAACTCTTCCAGTGCGACTGGGAGGTATAGGGGTGCACAAGACAACGCAACGCAGGTAGCTTTGCCTGCATTTGTGTCCTAGTGTTTGGCTTCCAGTGGACTAGTCAAGGAGATTGTCCCTGAACGTTGGAGAGGTGCGGTAGGAGCTCAAGTCCCCAGGTTCATTGAAGCAGCCGTGCACAAACACAATGCTCATCAATGCTTCAGGAAAGGACAAAGCTCGTCTCCTAGCGGTAAATGCACCACATTCAGGAGATTTCCATTTAGCTGTTCCCAATTCTTCCCTGAGCACTCGACTCGACCCACAGGCCATTCGGATTGGTGTTGCTCTTCGCTTAGCCGCCCCCATAGTCACCGAACATAGGTGTATTTGCGACTTCATGTTCTCGTGTGTCACACATCAGAAAAGAAGTATGCTAGACATCAGATCAACGACATAAAGAGAAGCCTCGCCACAGCTCGTTGCCCAGCTCAACGGAAACCCCAAGTACAGAAGTCTGACCGAAATCAAAAGCGTCCTGATGGAGCCACTATGTATTACTGTTCTTGCTGCTGAACAGCGGTTTAGTGCCGATGAAGGTAGCGTAGGTAGCAATGATACGGCCATGGACTAGTTTGACTTTAATTGGATAGGAGTGAGTACACAACGGGCAGTGTGAGGGAGTGACCGCAAGCCAGTCCGTGGAGGGGGAGCACTTGTGTCTATCAAGTGGGTCGGCCGGGGAGTTAGAGCGAATGGGCTCAGCCTCCCACTGACCTGGGTGAGCCTACAGAGGGCAGCACTTAAATGCCGCGAAATATGAACTAGTCAGAACAGACGGCTAGGCTGTGTGTTCTGACAGTACAGGCTATCTACATATGCTACCCTGGAAGGATGGTAAGCATATTGCTTGGGACTACACCTGGGGACTACACATTGGCGGGGTTGGAGCCGCCAGCTACAGGAAGACCCAGAAGACCCACAAATATGGAAGCCTCACCCTTGATATAACTTCATCCCAGTAGGATCGGAGACCTTTGGAGCATGGGGCAAGTGTGCTCTAAAGTTCCTCAAAGAGCTGGTTGAAAAACTCGTCATAGAAATCAAGGACCACAGGGCGGCCAGCTTCCTCTTTCAGAGAGACAGTGTTGCGATCCAGAGGGAAAATGCCTGCAGCATTCTGGACGCACTGGCTCTTGCCGGGGAGCTTGAGGTTTTCGAGATGTAGGCTCTGAGATGTTATCTATTTTGTTCTACTCCCTATTGTATTTTTGTCAATGTATTTTGTCTTTAAATAAGATCTACATAGAATGTACAATATAGGGGGTGGTAGGCGAAGACAGTATTCAAACAGCGCTGGGGAGAACCTCGAGTTTTCCTGAAGTAAGTTTATTCTTTTCTCTGAGGATGAGGATCCCCAGCACAGTTCCAAAGGTGGTTACCTCCCTAATTATATATATATATATATATATATATATATATATATATATATATATATATATATATATATATATAATATATATATATAATCTATATCGTGCCGAATAGGTAAAACTTGCAATTTTGGCTTAAATAGAAATGCTCTTGCCGAATAAGGCAAACGAAAATTTGTGTATGCAATAATTTCGCAAAAATCATTCTGAATCTAACGAAAAAATATATTTCATTGTGTTTATTATTAAATTATTGTAAACTTATATAAAATACATTTAGTTGTATGAGGCTAAATTAAATTGCGCTTGTTACGATAAGGTTAGGTAAGTTTTCTAAGTTTCTTCTGGTACAAAATTATTAATTTTTACATTAAATAAATGAAAAAAAACGTATCTTTAAATGTATAAGATAATTTTTTTTATAAAGGACTTAATTTTAAATGAGTTCTTGCTAGTTGACCAATTTCGCCTATTCGGCACATATATATATATATATATATATATATATATATATATATAATATATATATATATATATATATATATATATTAATATCGTGCCGAATATTTAAAACTGGTCAATTAGTAATAACTCATTTAAAATTAAGTTCTTTCTAAAATTTTCTCTTGTACGTTTAAAGATATATTTTTTTCATTAATGTTAATGTAGAAATTTTAAATTTTGCACCAAAAGAATCTTAGAAAACTTGCCTAACCTTATCATAACAAGCACAATTTATTCTAGCCTCATACAACTAAATATATTTTAGATACGTATACAATAATTTAATACTAAACAAAGACAATGAAATATATTTTTTTCGTTAGGTTCAGAATGATTTTTGTGAAATTATTGCATACACAAATTTTCGCTTGTCTTATTCGGCAAGATGAGCGTTGCTATTTAAGCCAAGAACGCAAGCTTTACATATTCGGCACGACATATATATATATATATATATATATATACACACACACACACACACACACACACACACACACACACACACACACACACACACACACACACACACACAGTTCTCGTCATGGCATTATGCATGGTGAGTGCCCCTGCATAATGCTGTGAAGAAAGTCAAAGGCCTACCATACAGGGTTTTTTTTTCGTCAGTGCATTATGCCGGGTAGCAGTCATTAGCATGATACGGACTGGCCGTCACACTCCACAGTGACTCCTCAGTGCTCACGTGGTTGCAGTGGTGAGAGGAAGTGTTGCACTTTTATCTCTCATCCGCCCCATCCTTTGTCCAGTGTTCGTTTTGGTTTTGGGGCTATACATGTTTGATTATGGGTGAAAGGAAGTTTTTAACACCTGAAACTATAGCTCAAATTATAGGGCTTCACAAAGCTGGGCACCAGACGAAAGAAATAGTGGAGAATGTTGGTGTGTGTAAGCATTCAGTGTGGAACTGGGTGCAGCGTTTCAAGGCTGGTGGCAGTATCGAGATACCATCTGCCAAATATCAGCCTGGCCCCTCGAAGAAGACATCTGTTTGTACCTTAACTGTGTTAAAGAAGCAGTTAGAGAGTACACCTAAGATAACTGCTAGAGAATTGAAAGACAACCCACATCTTCTCTCAGAGGTGTCTGTACGAACTATTAGCAGACGTATATCAGAACTGGGCTACAGTAGTCACCGCCAGGTTAAGTAAACGATCCTCTACAAGCCACAGAAGAAACGTAGCCTGGATTATACAAAGAAATATCTTCACTGGAATCCTCAACAGTGGTCTGAAGTACTTTGGAGTAATGAAGCAACCTTCACTGTCACCTGTAACCGTGTGGAACATGTGTACCGGCCCAGAGGTAGTGGCCCGCTAGACCCATGCTGTACCTGTGTGACCACCAAACACCCAGACTCACTCATGGTTTAGGGATATTTTAGTGCTCATAGTGTTGGTGAACTCATTGTGCTTCCCCAAAACCAGTATATAAACCAGTATAATTACCTGGAGTTTTTGTGTGACAATTTACCTGAGATGTTTGACAAGTGTGGGGCTATGGTTTTTATGCAGGACTATGCACCGTGTCATACCACCAAATCTGTAGTTCATTGGCTTAAGGACTGTGAAGTGAGGTTCTTTAATGACTGGCCAGGCAATTCCCCAGTCCTAAACCCCATTGAGAACCTCTTGTCAATAGCGACACGAAGCTTACTTGGCAAGGATATCAGTTCCGTCCCGTGGCTGGAGGCTGCTCTTCATGAGGCATTGAATAATGTACCTCCCCAAACCCTCAAGAATTTGTGTGAAAGTTTTCCTACACGGCTGAGGGACGTGATTGAGCGTTAAGGACGCAGTACTAAGTATGAAAACCTCAGTAAGTGTGCAAATGAGTGCTTCCACGTGCTTGCAAGCACATTCTCAGAGGAACAGGAAGAAGAGGTAAGAGAAGCACATTTTGTATGTAGTAGGTTCACTGGCCCACTCCATGAATGTGACTCCAAAATCCTACCTCCAACACACAATTGTCGAACATATGTATAAAATTCATGTGAAATTGTTCTTTTGACTCGGTATTTTTGTGAAAAATGTTTTTACCTTTTAAGATTATGAACAATATTGTGGACTATAAAATTGTCAAGTTTATAGATACTAAAACCTAGATTTGAAATGTTTTGTGCATTATGCTTGATAAGAAATTTTTCCACAATATTTCGTTGAACTGTGGAATTACAGGGAAATAATTCTTTGGCATTAGTCCAATGTACACAATGACCTGTATCCCTTACATGAATGAGCATAGTACTGGATTCTTGTCCAGTAGTTATTGCATATTTATGTTGTTTGACTCTGGTATCAAAAAACTTACCAGTTTGTCCTAAATAAAAGGTATCACAACTTCTACAAGGGATGGAATATACACAACCCAAAGATTCCCTGGGAGAATTTTTAATTAAATTTTGTTTCACGGTGTTGTCATATTTAAAGAGCTTGTGGGAGGTGAGAGAAATTTTCATTATATGATAACATCATCAAAGTCTCAAGCTTATACTCGGTATTAAGCTCTGTCTTCTAGACTTTTTTTTTTATATGAATATGTATAAGCTTGAGAACAATGAGGCACAATACCATGACTTGAACAATACACGTTGCTCCTTTTCTTGACCTTTGACTGACTCCACTAGTACTACTTCCTTTCCTACTACCTTTGGCCCCTACTTTCACTTTTGCCTCCCTTAACGTCCCCTTGCCATTCATGTCCCACCAACCACTCTCCCTACTTTATACTACCACTACCAGCCTTACCATTACCACTACTGCTACCACCCTTACCCCTACCACTACTACCACTACCTGCCTTACCACTACCACTAATACTCTTCACCTGCCTTGTCTCGTCCCTTCCAGCTGGCCTCTATATTCTGGTTCCATCTCTCTTTTCTGTTAGTGTGACTTTGTAAATGGTCCAGGTCGGACCGAAACGTTGTCATAAGCTCTTCTCTCCTATGTGCGGGTTATTTGTGTATTATAAGCTTGAGAATTTGTAGGTTTTATATATAATGAAAATTTCTCTCGCCTCCCACAAGCTGTCGAAATACTTTAATGTTATAAAGTTGTCTTTAAATATGACAATACTGTAAAACAAAAATTAATTTAAAAATCTTCAAATGAATCTTTGGGTCACGTATACTCCATCCCTTGTTAATGTTGTTTTATTGTTAAAAAACAGTGAAAGTGGTGACGTCATACAACAGGCGGCAGAGAGCTTTCCAGTGTGTGAGAAAACTCAGTGTCTGTATTGTGTGTGATCAGATTTTAGATTTTGCCGCCGAAGTGGCTAGTTTATTGTGCACTCCATGTCCATCCTGTGGATGGTAGCGCAAGAGAATACGGATACACAAAACAGGAGGACGTCTGGATTTATTTCTACACTTCACTTATCTTTTGCAAGCAAATTTTGAAATTTTTCTTAATATATCTGGTATCTACTTTAATTAATAAGATATCTTGACATAACACATAAGGTATTATACTATCTCTATATTCCTCAGTAAGTGGATAATTAAGCACATAGTGTTCAGGATAGTAACCATAGTGCTGGTCACATACTTTGAGTTTTATCATGTGTGTGCCTGTCAGACTGCCAGAAGTTCTTGTAACCAAGCTGAAGCCTGGTTACCACATCTGTGAGTGTATAGTGTCAGTATTGTGTGTGTATAGTGTCAGTATTGTGAGTGTATAGTGTCAGTATTGTGTGTGTATAGTGTCAGTATTGTGTGTGTATAGTGTCAGTATTGTGTGTATAGTGTCAGTATTGTGAGTGTATAGTGTCAGTATTGTGTGTGTATAGTGTCAGTATTGTGAGTGTATAGTGTCAGTATTGTGTGTGTATAGTGTCAGTATTGTGTGTATAGTGTCAGTATTGTGAGTGTATAGTGTCAGTATTGTGTGTGTATAGTGTCAGTATTGTGTGTGTATAGTGTCAGTATTGTGTGTATAGTGTCAGTATTGTGAGTGTATAGTGTCAGTATTGTGTGTGTATAGTGTCAGTATTGTGAGTGTATAGTGTCAGTATTGTGTGTGTATAGTGTCAGTATTGTGTGTATAGTGTCAGTATTGTGAGTGTATAGTGTCAGTATTGTGTGTGTATAGTGTCAGTATTGTGTGTGTATAGTGTCAGTATTGTGTGTATAGTGTCAGTATTGTGAGTGTATAGTGTCAGTATTGTGTGGGGTATAGTGTCAGTATTGTGAGTGTATAGTGTCAGTATTGTGAGTGTATAGTGTCAGTATTGTGTGTATAGTGTCAGTATTGTGAGTGTATAGTGTCAGTATTGTGTGTATAGTGTCAGTATTGTGAGTGTATAGTGTCAGTATTGTGAGTGTATAGTGTCAGTATTGTGTGTATAGTGTCAGTATTGTGTAGTGTATAGTGTCAGTATTTGTGTGTATAGTGTCAGTATTGTGATGTATAGTGTCAGTATTGTGTGTGTATAGTGTCAGTATTGTGAGTGTATAGTGTCAGTATTGTGAGTATAGTGTCAGTATTGTGTGTATAGTGTCAGTATTGAGTGTATAGTGTCAGTATTGTGAGTGTATAGTGTCAGTATAGTGTGTGTATAGTGTCAGTATTGTGTGTATAGTCAGTATTGGTGTATAGTCAGTATTGTGATGTGTTGTGTCAGTGTGTGTAGTGTATAGTGTCAGTAATTGTGGTGTATAGTGTCAGTATTGTGTATGAGTGTATAGTGTCAGTATTGTGTATGAGTGTATAGTGTCAGTATTGTGTATGAGAGTATAGTGTCAGTATTGTGTATGAGAGAGTATAGTGTCAGTATTGTGTATGAGTGTATAGTGTCAGTATTGTATATGAGTGTATAGTGTCAGTATTGTATATGAGAGAGTATAGTGTCAGTATTGTGTATGAGAGAGTATAGTGTCAGTATTGTGTATGAGTGTATAGTGTCAGTATTGTGTATGAGAGAGTATAGTGTCAGTATTGTAAGAGAACGTATAGTGTCCACAATTTGAGCGGTAAGTAGCACACTTGAAGGCTAAGTAACACACTTGAGCGCTAACACACACATGTGCCCGCTAAGTAGCACATCTAAGCTTCAGATAGCAAGAAATATATTTCTAGGCGCTCAGCTGTGTCAGTTGAGTGACTTGCTCCTCAAACGTCAGTTTCATTACGTTTCATATATTTTTCCTTAATGCTGTTTTTTTTTTTTTCAACGTGGGATAAATTAATTTAGGTTCGTCGAAATTAATAGACAACGTTGAAATTTGAAGGTTTGTCCCTCTAGCAATACTGCAAAGAAACTACGCGTGTTTCACTCTGTGTAGAGCCTTATCAAGTCATGTTTCACTCTGTGTAGAACCTGATATAGTCATGTTTCACTCTGTGTAGAGCTTACTTAAGTCATGTTTCACTCTGTGTAGAACCTGAGATAGTCATGTTTCACTCTGTGTAGAGCTTTATTAAGTCATGCGAGTGTGTATATCACGAAATACATCCTCCATAAATCGTTCATTTCTCATTTTATGTGAAGATGTGAAGATTTTGCGTGTGACATCACGAATTACTGAGACAGGACGTGAAGGCTGACAAGCGTGTTCACTACCGCACTTGTCATAATTCTCATCCTCTACGATGGTTGTTACTCAGTGCTGTTGTGTGCTATAATTGTCAAGTTTGGTAAGTCAGATGTGACATTCTGCTGGTTGCAGTTAAAAACAGAGGAGCGACGAGTATATTGAGAGGGAAATTAAAATGTAAGAAGTCCCCGACTCTTCAACTGAGAGTTACCAACAAACCTTTGGCTCTCTTGAAGAGGAAAGTTATCAAGTTTCTCAAATTCATTTCTTGACCTGGTGGGCTGTAGTTCATTCGTCTGAGTGCGTGCGGCCAGCAGTAACAGCCTGGTTATTCCACCAGGAGTCCTAGCTTGGGGACGTTCTGCAGGGGCGTTGACATCTAAGCATCCTTCAGGTATCTCCGAGGATCTTGAAAGATAGAAGTGAAGGATTTCTGGCATGAGGCGGAGAGACGAGGGTTGGAAGAGAAACATCACCTTCAAGGGAAGGACTTTGACGCTCAAGGTGTTTTGATCTCTACTTTTTCTTCAGATCAAACTAGACTTTCTCTCATTCCCTAGATGCTGCATTTCCGTACGGGTTTGGTGTTTCCCTATGAATTGAATAACATATCGATCAAGGTAGACGGGGTGAGGCGCGCGGCACCGCACTCACACGCGCAGGAAACAAACACGCGCAGGAAACAAACACGCGCAGGAAACAAACACGCGCAGGAAACAAACACGCGCAGGAAACAAACACGTGCAAACAACGTTTCACTTAAAAGAAACTTTATCGAGCACCTGATAGTCTCTTGGAGGTGTAACCTCGTATTTAATATAAGGTCTACTTTGGTGGTGCTTACCAGCTGCCAGGTACTTGCAACCAGCTGCCAGGTACTTGCAACCAGCTGCCAGGTACTTACAACCAGCTGCCAGGTACTTGCAACCAGCTGCCAGGTACTTACAACCAGCTGCCAGGTACTTGCAACCAGCTGCCAGGTACTTACAACCAGCTGCCAGGTACTTACAACCAGCTGCCAGGTACTTACAACCAGCTGCCAGGTACTTACAACCAGCTGCCAGGTACTTGCAACCAGCTGCCAGGTACTTGCAACCAGCTGCCAGGTACTTACAAGCAGCTGTCATGTACTTACAACCAGCTGCCAGGTACTTACAACCAGCTGCCAGGTACTTACAACCAGCTGCCAGGTACTTACAACCAGCTGCCAGGTACTTGCAACCAGCTGCCAGGTACTTACAACCAGCTGCCAGGTACTTGCAACCAGCTGCCAGGTACTTACAACCAGCTGCCAGGTACTTGCAACCAGCTGCCAGGTACTTACAACCAGCTGCCAGGTACTTACAACCAGCTGCCAGGTACTTACAACCAGCTGCCAGGTACTTGCAACCAGCTGCCAGGTACTTACAACCAGCTGCCAGGTACTTACAACCAGCTGCCAGGTACTTACAACCAGCGCAGACTTGTTACCTTCTCCCAAACAAAGTACTGCTTGTTTTAATGTTTTACAGGTGTTCAGGTTGTTTCCAGTACTAGGAGACACACGGGTCATCTTGTAAGAATTAAAATGTTAAGTTTATGACTTCGGTCATTATACGAGTTAACGCGGAGTCACGTCCAACATGGCTGACAAGTGTAAATCACCTACCTGGAGTGTGTTCCGAGGCCTCCCACTGGATGACCTAATTAACTAGGCTGTTGGTGCTAGCTGCACGAAGTTCACCATAAATACCACAGCCTGGTTGATCATGAGCTGACTTGAGAAGCTTGTCCAGTTCCTTCTTGAAGACAGCCAGGGGGTCTGTTGGTAATCCTCCTTACGTATGAAGGGGGGGGGGGGGAAACGCTGATAAGTCTTGGTAGAAAGTAAGCCTACTTGCCAGTTCTTATAGTTTCCCCTGGAGCGAGTTGTAGGCCTAGTTCCCCAAGTCCCCGCCAGAGGACATACCTCAAGATATATACCCGGCCATGCCTCTACCTCACTCCTTGACCTGCGGCCTTCCATTCCGTTACTCCAATAAAAAAGAGGCTACGGCCATATATTTCACCTTCCTTCACGCTACCTGGCAAGTCACTAGACCCACACAAAAGACAGTTATAACACTTATTGGGTATTTCCCTTAGTGCACTCATTACATCCCTGCTTTCCATTCGGGGTATTTTGAACCGTCTGCCAAGTCTCGTACTTTATGGGCAACGATTTGGAACCAGTCGTACTAGAATTTTCCAAGTGTAGATTATAATGTGCCTCTCTCTCTTGATTACGTTCCTAGGAGTACAGGTCGAAAGACTTCAATTTTTTTTCAGTAATTTAGGTGCTCAGCTGAATCTATGCAAGCAGTGAAGGTTCTCCGCATACTCTCCAGGTCTGCAATCTATCCTGTCTTGAGTGGAGCTGTTAAGAGTACAGCAGCACTCCAGCCACGACAACAAGTAACTTGTAGAGTATCATCATTAACTTGGCATTTATTGTTTTGAAGGTTCCAGTAATCCAGTTTATCATTTTTCTTGTGGTTGTGATAGTGCCACGTGATCCTTGAAGGTGAGATCTGACATGGTCACTCCCAAGTCTCGCACATTAGTCCTACTCTCAACTGAGAGATCCGAGTTTGTTTTATACCATGTTCCAGTCTTTATTTTCTCTATCTTTCCATTATGAAGTAACTAACTTATTCTCATTGAACATCATGTTGTCAGTGGCCCATTGGAAGCCTTTGTGTAAGTTTTCTTCTGCGCCTCAAGATAGTCTAGCAACCTTTAGAAGTTCTGTGATTCTTCATCTTCACCTGTGGAGGGAGCATCTCTCTAGCTTATATCTTCTCTTCATTTTCCTTTGTGGTATGTGCCGTGAGCATACCTCTTGTGCCACATAATTGATCCTCTCTCATCATTGGTTCAGATCCATGTTATTCGATATATCTTCCCAGTGCGTTTCATCAAGGACATGATTTATTTCATCCCAGTTGATGTTCTTGTTGTTAAAATTTAATTTGATGAAACCACCATCTTGACTGTTTATTTTGCTGCTGACCCGTGTGCATGCAGGTCTGAACTTCAACAAGGTTGTGTTCTGAGTTTACTGTCTACTGCTACATTTCATGCCATATCATCATTGTTGGTGAATATAAGGCCTTGTTGGTTCCACTATTTACTGGCGCAAGGTGAATCTATTACAGAAACTTATCAGAGCATTTGTGTGACACTGTTCATCTTATCTGGCTCCTGAAATTCTCTGTTATTACAATATTTTCTACACTCTTCCATGTTAGACGTTTAAAGTTCGTCTATTTGGAGGGCATTCCGGGGATCAACGCCCACGCTGCCCGGTCCACGACCAGGCCTCCTGATGGATCAGGGTCTGATCAACGAGGATGTTACTGCTGGCCGCACGCAGTCCAACAGACGAGCCACAGCCCGGCTGATCCGGCACCGACTTTAGGTATCTGTCCAGCTCCCTCTTGAAGACAACCAGGGGTCTACTGGTAATGCCTCTTATTGCTGGTGGGAGGCTGTTAAACAGTCTTGGGCCCGGACACTTATGGTGTTTTCTCGTAGTGTACCAGTGGCGCCTCTACTTTTCACTGGGGGTATGTTGCATCGCCTGCCAAGTCTTTTGCTTTCGTAGGGAGTGATTTCTGTGTGCAGATTAGGAACCAGTCCCTCCAGAATCTTCCAGGTGTAGATAATGATACATCTCTCGCCTGCGCTTCAGTGAGTACAAGTCGAGTGCTTCCAGGCGCTCCCATTAGTTAAGGTGTTTGATGGAACTTGTACGTGCAGTAAAGGTTCTCTGTACATTTTCTAGATAAGCATTTTCACCTGCCTTGAATGGGGATGTTAATGTACAGCAGTATTCCAGCCTAGAGAGAACAAGTGATTTAAAAAGGATCATCATTGGCTTAGCATCTCTTGTCTTGTATGTTCTCATTATTCATCCTATCAGATTCCTCTCAGATGTGATAGTGGCATTGTTGTGATCCTTGAAGGTAAGGTCTTCAGACATTACCACACTCAGGTCCTTCACATTACTTTTCCGCTCTGTTGTGTGATTGGAGTTTGTAGTATACTCAGTCCTAGTTATTATTTCCTCCGGTTTTCCATAACGGAGTAATTGGAATTTGTCTTCATTGAACATCATATTGTTCTCTGTTGCCCATTGGAAAACTTGATTTATATCTTCTTGGAGATTACCGTTTCCTCAATGGATGACTCACGCAGATCCTAGTATCATCTGCAAAGAATGATACAGTGCTATGGTTCACATCTCTATGTCTGATATGAGAATGAGGAACAGGGTAGGTGCGAGTACTGTGCCTTGTGCGACAGAGCTCTTCACAATGACAGTATCCGATTTAACTCTGTTTACCACTACTCTTTGTGGATAAATTAGACACGTGTGCAACACTTGGGTATCTTTATGGAGGAAACGTTTCGCCTCACAGTGGCTTCATTAGTCCATACAAAGGAGAACTGGGAAGAGCAGGAGTAGTTTGAGGTAAACAGTCTCTCAGCCTTGAATCGATGTGGTCAGTCCATCAATCTTGAGAAGAATACAGCATATGTGCGAAGTAGCTTATATACTGTGGAAATAAATGGTATAAAATACCGACACAATGGAAATATAAACACAAATGCAGTATAATGTGATCCTTTATTGACAACGTTTCACCCACACAGTGGGCTTTTTCAAGTCACACACGGATCTACCTGGGGTTGGAAGGTACGGGAGTATTTATAGTCATGTTCAGAATGTTGAGGTCAGGTGAAGAATGCTGCATCTGATGATCTACCGGGTGGGGTTATAGAGTCTTGGGTAGCTTGGCAGGGGTATTGGACAAGTTGTAGACCTTCTGCAGTGTTCTATGTTCTTATGTGGGATAGCGATGAAGAAGTTTCTTGGCGAGTGGTTCAGCTATGTTATAGAAGCCATTGTTCTGGTTGAAATTGTTGGTTATAGAGATAAGCGATGATTCCAGGATTCTTCTGTATTGAGTGTTGTCTTCGTTGGCTATAAGTCTCGAGTTTCTGTAGTTAATTAAATGGTTGTGTGAATTGCGATGTTGTACACAGGCATTCCTTGTATCGTCAGTCCTGCTTGCATATTGGTGTTCTGAAATGCGTGTTTGGAGGTCTCTTGATGTTTCGCCCACATATAATTTGTTGCAGTCATTACAAGGGATTATGTATACCCCTGCAGAGGATGGAGGCTTGTCCTGTCTACTACTGGTGATGTCCTTGATGGTCGTGGTTGTGGAGGTAGATACTTGGAATGATGTTTTGGCAAAGATGTTGGAAACATGTTTGGCAGTGGAGTTGTTGGGGAGGACTATGTATCTCTTCTTGGCAGTGTCTTCTCTGGGTGTGTTGAAGATGTTTAATGCCCGCCGTCTGCAGTCTCTGATGAAGTGACGAGGATAGTGGAGTTTAGAAAATACTTGTTCAATTATAGTGCATTCTTCCTCAAGGAACTCATTGCTGCAGATTCTGAGTGCACGTAGGCAGGAGAGGTGCAGCAGTCGTAGGTGGTATCACATTTGTCCAATGTGGAAGTAGGTCGTGCCCAAGGGTTAGGCAAGTAAAGAATTCCCTGTATTGAGATCCCAAGATGTTGCTGTGTCAGACATTCCTGTCTGACACAGCAACATGTGTCGGTTCTCTGAACCATTCATCCACACTACTCTTTGTGTTCGATTGGTTAGAAAGTTGAAGATCCATTGGCCTACTTTGCGAGTTATCCCTTCAGCATGCATTTTGTGTGCTGTTACACCATGATCGCACTTGTCAAAGGCTTCTGCAAAACTCTGTGTATACTACATCTGCATTATGTTTGTTTTCCAGTGCATCTAAGACCATATCGTAGTGGTCCAGTAGTTGCGAGAGGCAGGGGCGACCTGCTCTGAAATCATGTTGCCCTGGATTGTGCAATTTTTGGGAGTCCAAGTGGTTTACTATCCTGCTCCTTAGAACTCTTTTAAAGACTTTTATCATATGGGACATTAAAGCTATTGGTCTGTAGTTCTTAGCTACTGCTTTGCTGCCACCCTTATGGATTGGGGCTATATCCGTTGTTTTTAGTGACTGTGGACTCTCACCTGTGTCTAAACTCCTTCTCCATAGCATAATTAGGGCCCGTGAGAGGGGTTTTTGCAGTTCTTAATGAACACATAATTCCATGAGTCTGGGCCTGGGGCTGAATGCATGGGCATGTCGTCGATGGCTTTCTCAAAGTCTAGTGGAGTTAGGGTTATGTCAGAAATTTTGCATACATTGGCAGGGTTTTGAGGCTCATTCATGAAAATTTTTTTTGGATTGTCTGTCTTTAGACTGATGGCTCGCTGATCACAATCATAATGAGATTTAAGTATCTCACTCATTTCTTTGTTGTCATCTGTGTAGGATCCATCTTGTCTGAGCAGGGGCCCGATACTAGATGTAGTTTTGACCTATGAAAAGAAATATTTCTAATTTCTTTCAATTTCACTAATCGCTTTTAGCTCCTCTTGTCTCTCCTGGATCCTGTATGAGTCCTTTAACTTTAGCTCAATATTTTCCACTTCCCTGGTTAGCACTTCCTTCCGTGTATCAGATAATCTGGCATTCTTGAGGAGCTCAGTGATTCTTCGTCTTCTCTTGTAGAAGGAGTGTCTCCAGTTTACTTCTGTTCTTCTTCTTTTCTTAGGGGAATATGCCTTGAACATACTTCAGCTACCAGGAGGGTGATGTTTTCGAGGCACTGGTTAGGGTCCATGTAATTTAAGATATCGTCCCAACATGTTTCATTTAGGGCATAGTTTACCTGATCCCAGTTGATGTTCTTGTTGTTGAAGTTGAATTTGGTAAAGGTACCCTCATAGTTGTGTGGATTTTGCTGATCAGGACTCCTGTGCATGTAAGTCTGGACTTCGATTAGATTGTGATCAGAATTTGTTGTTTTTGAAATTATGTTTCTTACCAGGGTCCTCATTATTTGTGAAAATAAGGTCTATTGTGTTTGTTGTAGAAATTCAGCAGCTCATGTGTATGTGACTTTTCATTTCAGTTGCCTCCAAGCAACAAAATATATATTTGGAGCCGGGGTTGAGAGATTTTTCCAGACGGAACTCAGTAGCTGGTCTTTAAACTACTGGGAAATAACATCTGGTGTTTTATATAGAAGTACAATATTTAGACTGTGATTTTCAGTCTCTACCGTCAAGACTCTTAACATTCAGATCAATCCTCCCCTTGCTGCCTGTTTTTCTAGTTGCATCAAACTGGAGTGAACCCCAGTATCTGTATTTCGTTGCTCAGGGAGTTTTTAATGTGTGTCTGTAAAAGCTGCATACATTATCTTGAACTCAGTGAGGAGTCCACTAATAAACAATATTTTTTGGTTGTTTCTTGGTATGAAATCCTTGTGTGTTTGCAAACATATTTGATGTTATCCTGGGAATGTTTTTTTGTTGGTATTAATATCTGTGTGTCTGAAGACTCAGCTACTGACTTCCAGTCTAGCATGGCTCTGAGTTGGTGATATTTGTATCATTTCTTGCTATTATGTTTTCTCTTTCTGGCACCAAAAAATTTGTGGTGTCTGTATGATTGTACCTGCCACGTTCATTGTGACGTTATGAGGTTAACTCACCTCGTTTATTTCTTGTGGAATGCTGGACAGTTCTTTTTATAACTGTTTTTTTCTTATTGAACTGTGACACATTTTTGGGAGACAAAGTTTGCTGATCTTGGAACAACATACGTCTCCATTGAGGAAATTTCGGGATTTCTTTGGATGGTCGAGTTCATATATGTCACTCTTCTCACCAGTCTGACCCAAGTTACGTGATTACAAAGCCTGGAGAAGAACATGCATCAGCGTATAACTCGAAGTAGAGTTGTATACGGAGGAGAGGTTAGAGTGACATCATTCCAGATGGAAGAAAGGTGGGTAGTGATGTCAGCAGCGGTGTTGTGCAGCAGCCCCACCGATTAGTACAGCATCTACATCAGTTAATTTTATATTAGTGTTGACTGGTTGAACTTTTGTGCGTTATATTATGTGTGACAGGCACCATGTTTTTGTTAGTATGTGTTTTGGGTGACGATAACTGCTACCCTCATGTACTTTCTACTAGGTTTCTCTCTCTTGAGGTTTTTCCTGTGTACTTTTTATCATAGCCTATGAGGGGTTTTAGCATACAAACAAGTCAGAGATTGTGAACTGTCGATGACACCTAGCTTGATGACGACTCAACATTCCACAGCCGCTTCCAGAACATTCTTGGAGCCGACCTAACTAGAATCATTAATGACTAGACCTACCTGGTTATCTGTATCGGACTCGTATGTTTACCTGATATCGATGTCTTGATTGAAGAATAGTGTCTTAGGGGAATGTCATACGTCCTTCACTCAATCTGGTAATTAGTAACACTTGCACTATCATTTTAAATTCTTCAGTACTTGTTTATTTGTTCGTCTCACAATAATGTCACTATAAGAAGCTGCGCACACTTCTTTTTAATATTTCTATTGTTAAGATGGAGATTGTCAGTAGAGCTGAGGACGCACTGTTAGTTCCTTTTTTTATGTCGGTGCACGCGCGACACACACTCCTCGGTCTATAGTTTGTTGCAATCTGAACTATGACGCCCCTCGCCGCACATCGCTTGCCCTAGGCATGCCTTCCACAAAGAAAGAGCAAATCAAGCAATTTTCCCTTGCTTGCCAAACTTCCACCAGGAAGAGAAGCAGAATGCTTGATATCTTGCTGTCTGGACATAGACGTAAGTGTACACTATCCTTAACATGGTAATAAAGTGGGTGCAGAGTTTTCCTTAATTTCCCTGCTAAGTTAAGAGATTATTTGTCTCTCATTAACTCACACTGGTTGCAACACTGGTCTCCTGCAAAATGGCGTGACTATGACACACGCTGGTACTGCATCTAGAATCAGTTATAAACTGTTGATGCAGAAGCAAGACGCCATTGCCCTTTCTGAGAAGGCTGGGCTCCTCGGGGCTGAAAGGGCTGAAAAGGGCTGAAGGGTGGTCGATACCCCACCTCCTTGGAGAAAATTTCTCAACAGCCTATCCCTATTCCCCATCCACAAGGATGGTCTATAGTCCTACGATGCTGGCTGCAGCGTCTCTGACTGGTGAGGTCTGATGGTACTGCAAGTGGCAACGCCAACATCTTTACCAGTTTTTGTTAAGGTCCTGTATCAAACTATTTGTTGTTCTCCCTATGGAAAAGATACGACGTTTGTCGTAGTCGTTGTCTTCCTCAGTTATTTTACGGTCGCATTGGAAGTGTGACGGAATCCTCAGTGTTGTGGAGTTGTGTCCAATAGTGTTGTTCTTCAAGTGTATATTGGATATACACTCAATTTACACTTTACGATTAGATTTACAATTTACACTCGAAGAACAGAACATCCTTTCCTTTCTTGATAAAGTCATCAAACAAGACTTCTTATGTTTCTAGTATATCGTAAACTTGTCAATACAAATATGTAAAAATGAAGGGAGTGAGGGAGGTGGGAGGAAAGGAGGGAACGGGAAGATGGGGGAAGGTAAACGAGAGAGTAAGCAAAGCCGGTCAAGATTCACTCACATCAGGATCTCGTCAGTGCTAGTGGGAGGGTGTTGGTGACGTTTACCAGGGAGGAGGGGAAGAGCTGCTTGGGGAGGAGAATTGAGGGGAGGAAGTGGAGGTTGTACGGAAGAGGGTACAGCGTGAGATTTTTAGATTTTGGCTCCGAAGCTGCTGGATTGTTGTGCATCCTTTATCCATCCTATGGTCGGTAGTACAAGAACATGTGGATACACAAAAGGCCTTGGAAGTCGGCCCCAGAAGAATTAACAGAAGTGCATCTGGATGTATATTGCAATTTATATTTCATCTGATACCAGCAAATTTAGGATATTTCCTTTAATAAAGATTGGTATTTTATTTCATTAATAAGATACCTTGGCATATTAAATAGCTTATTATTATATTATCTATATATTCCTCAGTTAAGTGGACCGTCGAGCACGTAGTGTTCAAGAAAGCGGCCAAGAGGCTGACCACATAATTTATATTTAGTTTGATCATCTGTGTGTCTGCCAAACTGCCAGAAGTAATTACAACCAAGCCTAAGCCTGGCTTCAACATCAGTTCGTTAACATTGCAAGTTGCTCCGTAAATGTGCTTTACTTACGTTCAAGCGTTCATGTTATCGTAGTGAGTTACGTTCGTGTTTATCATAGTGAATAATAGATCTACTCAGATTTTTAACTGGAATCCTGTGACATTATCATTCAATATTTGTTATATTCAACTTGTTCCTTGAAAAAATCAACTATTATTAAAGGTATTTTAGGTAATTTATCAGCTTTATCATGTAGGAGTAATTGTGTGATAGAATTCATTAGAGTCGTACATTAATTTTTCTCTGATTTTTTTCAGTATCTGTACCTGACTTCTTCACTGAGCAGGTTGTTAAAAGTCACTGTAAGCGTCAAGTACCGTCAGTGATGACAGAATCAGCAATGATCAAGGAGTCAAACTGGCTCACCCTTTAAACTACCATATATTGACTGCTCGCTTTTCACTTTCTGAGTTTCAGTTCCAGCGGTCAGTTTTCTGACCACTCCTGAAATCTGTCCAGGTCCCATTGAGGCCGGTCTCTCTCTGTTCTTGTTCGTTTGCGTTTCCTCAGCTAAATATAGTCCACAAACTGGAATGTGATTCAGGAACTGTACGGGTTGTTCCTATTGACTACTGTTGATAGTTCTGGGAAAAAATAAACCAAGAGCTATCAGACATATCATGGGAATCAGACATGAGTGCCCTAAATCTTCACCAGTGCCTAGAGAAGCTGAATAGAGAAACATACAAGGTATGTATGAAACATGTACCATTGAGGAAACCCAGAAGAAGAGAGAGAGAGCGTGTAGGAGATGGTGCAGAAGAAAAAAACAGGTTATTGAATTGCTTAAAAACAAATATGCTACAACAGAGGAAAGATAGACTTAGCAGAGAGATCACTGAATTAGAGCAAAAACTTAGGATGTCATACCTCACAGAAGAAGTACAAAGGGAACAAAGGGCCATACAGGATATTGCAAGAAACCCAAAATATTTCTATTCCTACGCAAAATCCAAGTTAAGAACTACCTGTAGAATTGGACCACTACTGAGAGGAGACTCGTACACTGACGATGAACAGGAAATAAGTGAAATCCTAAAAGAACAGTATGAGTCGGTGTTCAGCAACCCACTAAATGACAGCAAAGTAGAAAATGTAGAAATATTTTTCACTCCAGAAGAAGGCCGCACAGACCAACTAACTCACATTAGTACAAATCCCATAGATTTCGAAAAAGAAATAGAAAACATGGCCACTCACTCAGCACCTGGACCAGATTCATGGAATGTTCTGTTTATAAAGAAGTGCAAAGTACCACTAGCACGAGCCCTCAGTATTATCTGGAGAAAGAGCTTAGATTTAGGAGAAATACCGGAGGCCTTAAAGAGTGCAGACATAGCTCCTTTGCACAAGGGAGGTAGTAGAGCACTAGCTAAAAATTACAGACCAGTAGCCCTAACTTCTCATATAAAAAATCTTCAAAAGAATGATGAGACAGCAGATAAATTTCATGGACCAGCACAACCAGCATAACCCGAACCAGCATGGTTTTAGAGCAGGACGATCATGTCTGTCACAGCTGCTGAACCATTATGACAGAATTACGGAGGCACTGGAAGACGACCAAAACGCAGATGTGTTTACACAGATTTTGCAAAGGCGTTTGACAAATGCGATCATGGAGTGATAGCGCACAGAATGAAGACCATGGACATTACGGGGAAGGTAGGCAGATGAATTTTCAGGTTCCTAACACAAAGAACACAAAAAGTAGTAATGAACAGGGCAAGATCCAGCATCAGCGAGGTCAAAAGCTCAGTGCCCCAAGGCTCTGCCCTGGCACCTCTGCTGTTTCTTATCCTCATAGCAGACATAAACAAAAACACCCGGCACGCTTTTGTATCATCATTTGCAGATGACACTAAAATAAGCATGAAAGTCAGTACGGTAGAGGACACTGAAAAAGTACAGGAAGACATAAACAGGGTTTTCCAGTGGGCAGTGGAAAACATGACATTCAGTGGTGATAAGTTCCAGCTGCTTAGGTATGGAAAGAACGAAGAACTCAAAAGGAACACTATATACAAAACTCAAGAGGGTCACTAAATAGAACGTAAGGAACACGTAAAAGACGTAGGAATAATTATGTCAGCGGACCTTTCTTTTAAAGACCATAACAAGACAAAGATCATGACAGCCAGGAAGATGAGAAACTTTCAAAACAAGGGAAATAATGCCAATGGTGACACACTTTAAATCTCTAGTGCTCCCTCAGAATATTGCTCAGTGCTGACAGCCCCGTTCAAAGCAGGAGAAATATCAGAGCTGGAACAAATACAGAGATCATTCACGGCTCACATTGAATCTGTAAAACGCCTAAATTACTGGGAACGCCTTCAAGTCTTGAACATGTGCTCATTGGAGCAGAGGAGAGATACATGATAATATATACCTGGAAAGTACTCGAGGGCTTGATCCCAAATCTTCACACTGCCATAACATCCTGGAGTGAGAGATATGGGAGGAAGTGTAAAATAAACCCAGTGAGGAGCAGGGGTGCGGTGGGGACAATAAGGGAACACTGTATCAACATCCGGGGTCCCAGACTATTCAACATCTTACCAGAAGATATCAGAAACACGGCTGGAACAAGTGTAGAAGTCTTCAAGAGGAAACTGGACAAGTATCTTCACCAGGTGCTAGATCAACCAGGCTGTGATGGATATGTGGGGCAGCGGGCCTCCAGCAGCAACAGCCTGGTTGACCAGGCAAGCACCAGGCGAGCCTGGCCCATGGCCGGGCTCAGAGAGGTTACCTGGAGGTTATTCCGGGGACCAACGCCCCCGCGGCCCGGTCCATGACCAGGCCTCCCGATGGATCAGGGCCTGATTAACTAGGCTGTTACTGCTGGCTGCACGCAGTCCAACGTACGAGCCACAGCCCGGCTGATCCAGCGCTGACTTAGGGTATCTGTCCAGCTCTCTCTTGAAGGCAGCCAGGGGTTTATTGGCAATTCCCCTAATGCTTGATGGGAGGCTGTTGAACAGTCTTGGGCCCCGGACGTATAAGGTATAATTGGGATAATCGTCCCCGAGGAACAGTCTCAGACACGGGCTCCTGATTGACTTTCTTTCAGATACTTCTACCCAAGCCCTGACTCTCTCGCTGATGTGCTCACTCACCCAACAGGTAATACAAAGGTAGAATATATTGATAATATGCAAATAGAACACAAGTTGCGGGTTAAAGCACTTTACGTAGACGTTTCGTCCATTTCACAAATTGGACGAAAGTTCCAGGTGGACGAAACATCTTCATAAATAAAATGCCTTTACCCGCAAATTGTGTTCTATTTGCACTCACGTAATTGTTGGTGGGGGTCGAGTCTCCGTCACTGCCGTCTCCTAGACGACTTGCATCGTCGCTATTGGTTTCCAAGCTCTTGAACCTTATCAGAATTACTCTGGAAGCTGTGCATCGAAGAAAAGTGCAAAACCGTTCCCATTATGTTCACATTACTCGGGTTTCCCTATACTTCATCTCAGGTTGTAGATGTAAAGGACAACAGACACCCACAACCCCTGAGAAGAACACACATAACAACCATTGCATTATTATTTTATTACTAGCAGAGTAGACAGCATCATAACAAGCTGATGATGCACCTGTGCCCAACATTTAGTTATATTTATTACTGAAACGTTTCACCTGCTCAGCAGGCTTCCTCAGTCAAATACAGAGAAGACTGATATGTTGGAGACACTTGAAGAAGTCTACATTTTGGTGGTCAGTCTCTCAGCGTTGGAGGAAGTGGAGAAGTCATCTTGAAGTGTTCAGTCCCTCAGTCTGGAGTAGTGTATACCATCAGCACACAGCAACACCATGGTGGTAGTCATGACATCTGCTGAAAACAATGGCAGTATACTGACAGTTGACGAAAAAAAAGACGTAAATATAAGAGTCGTATATTGGTACAACTTTTCACTCATCTGCAGACTTTCTCAAGCTCGTGAAAAAGTCCAACATTGAGTGAAACGTTCCACAAATAAATGACTTCTGTATTTGTGTCTTTTTTTCACCAGTATGTAAAACGACAGGCGACGTGACCAGAGCAAACATCAACCAGAACACAGACGTGGCCAGAGCAAACACCAACCAGAACACAGACGTGACCAGAGCAAACACCAACCAGAACACAGACGTGACCAGAGCAAACACCAACCAGAACACAGACGTGACCAGAGCAAACACCAACCAGAACACAGACGTGACCAGAGCAAACACCAACCAGAACACAGACGTGACCAGAGCAAACACCAACCATAACACAGACGTGACCAGAGCAAACACCAACCAGAACACAGACGTGGCCAGAGCAAACACCAACCAGAACACAGACGTGACCAGAGCAAACACCAACCAGAACACAGACGTGGCCAGAGCAAACACCAACCAGAACACAGACGGGGCCAGAGCAAACACCAACCAGAACACAGACGTGACCAGAGCAAACACCAACCAGAACACAGACGTGACCAGAGCAAACACCAACCAGAACACAGACGTGACCGGAGCAAACACCAACCAGAACACAGACGTGACCAGAGCAAACACCAACCAGAACACAGACGTGACCAGAGCAAACACCAACCAGAACACAGACGTGACCAGAGCAAACACCAACCAGAACACAGACGTGACCAGAGCAAACACCAACCAGAACACAGACGTGACCAGAGAAAACACCAACCAGAACACAGACGTGAACAGAGCAAATACCAACCAGAACACAGACGTGACCAGAGCAAACACCAACCAGAACACAGACATGGCCAGAGCAAACACCAACCAGAACACAGACGTGGCCAGAGCAAACACCAACCACAACACAGACGTGGCCAGAGCAAACACCAACCAGAACACAGACGTGGCCAGAGCAAACACCAACCAGAACACAGACGTGGCCAGAGCAAACACCAACCAGAACACAGACATGACCAGAGCAAACACCAACCAGAACACAGACGTGGCCAGAGTAAACACCAACCAGAACACAGACGTGGCCAGAGCAAACACCAACCAGAACACGTGACCAGAGCAAACACCAACCAGAACACAGACGTGACCAGAGCAAACACCAACCAGAACACAGACATGGCCAGAGCAAACACCAACCAGAACACAGACGTGGCCAGAGCAAACACCAACCAGAACACAGACGTGACCAGAGCAAACACCAACCAGAACACAGACGTGGCTAGAGCAAACACCAACCAGAACACAGACGTGGCCAGAGCAAACACCAACCAGAACACAGACATGACCAGAGCAAACACCAACCAGAACACAGACGTGGCCAGAGCAAACACAACCAGAACAGACATGACCAGAGCAAACACCAACCAGAACACAGACGTGACCAGAGCAAACACCAACCAGAACACAGACATGACCAGAGCAAACACCAACCAGAACACAGACGTGGCCAGAGCAAACACCAACCAGAACACAGACATGACCAGAGCAAACACCAACCAGAACACAGACGTGGCCAGAGCAAACACCAACCAGAACACAGACGTGGTCAGAGCAAACACCAACCAGAACACAGACGTGACCAGAGCAAACAACCAGAACACAGACGTGGCCAGAGCAAACACCAACCAGAACACAGACATGACCAGAGCAAACACCAACCCGAACACAGACGTGGCCAGAGCAAATACCAACCAGAACACAGACGTGGCCAGAGCAAACACCATCCAGAACACAGACGTGATCAGAGCAAACACCAACCAGAACACAGACGTGGCCAGAGCAAACACCAACCAGAACACAGACGTGACCAGAGCAAACACCAACCAGAACACAGACATGACCAGAGCAAACACCAACCAGAACACAGACATGACCAGTGCAAACACCAACCGGAACACAGGCGTGACCAGAGCAAACACCAACCAGAACACAGACGTGACCAGAGCAAACACCAACCAGAACACAGACGTGGCCAGAGCAAACAGCAACCAGAACACAGACGTGGCCAGAGCAAACGCCAACCAAAACACGTGACCAGAGCAAACACCAACCAGAACACAGACGTGACCAGAGCAAACACCAACCAGAACACAGACGTGACCAGAGCAAACACCAACCAGAACACAGACGTGACCACAGCAAACACTAACCAAAACACAGACGTGGCCAGAGCAAACACCAACCAGAACACAGACGTGACCAGAGCAAACACCAACCAGAACACAGACGTGACCACAGCAAACACGAACCAGAACACAGACGTGGCCAGAGCAAACACCAACCATAAAACAGACGTGAAAAGATCAAACACCAACCAGAGCACAGACGTGACCAGAGCAAACACCAACCAGAACACAGACGTGACCAGAGCAAACACCAACCAGAGCAAAGACGTGGCCAGAGCAAACACCAACCAGAACACAGACGTGACCAGAGCAAAACACCAACCAGAACACAGACGTGACCAGAGTAAACACCAACCAGAAACACAGACGTGGCCAGAACAAACACCATTCAGAACACAGACGTGACCAGAGCAAACACCAACCAGAACACAGACGTGACCAGAGCAAACACCAACCAGAGCACAGACGTGACCAGAACAAACACCAACCAGAGCACAGACATGGCCAGAGCAAACACCAACCAGAACACAGACGTGACCAGAGCAAACACCAACCAGAGCACAGACATGGCCAGAGCAAACACCAACCAGAGCACAGACATGGCCAGAGCAAACACCAACCAGAGCACAGACGTGACCAGAACAAACACCAACCAGAGCACAGGCGTGGCCAGAGCAAACACCAACTAGAGCACATACATGGCCAGAGCAAACACCAACCAGAGCACAGACGTGACCAGAGCAAACACCAACCAGAGCACAGGCGTGGCCAGAGCAAACGCCAACTAGAGCACAGAAGTGGCCAGAACAAACACCAACCAGAACACAGACGTGGCCAGAGCAAACACCAACCAGAACACAGACGTGGCCAGAGCAAACACCAACCAGAACACAGACGTGACCAAAGCAAACACCAACCAGAGCACGGACGTGACCAGAGCAAATACCAACCAGAACACAGACGTGACCAGAGCAACCAACCAGAACACAGACGTGACCAGAGCAAACACCAACCAGAGCACAGACGTGACCGTGTGAGAGATCTCTCGTGGAGTCGCACACTCTCCCACACCAGAACACTTGAGGGTGAGTGTACACGTGAGACACAGTCAGACAATAACTGTGTTATACATAGCAACAAACACACCTCGTGGACCGGCCACATGCAGCAAGACAACATGACTGTGAAGTGCTGTTTAGAAGCGGTAATCCCACAGACCTCCAATCTATACTAATCATCCCTTACAAGTAAGGGATGATTAGGATTGATTGGCAGGTCAGTTGGTGCTGACTCGTCTCCGCTTCACTACCACTTGACAACGTCAGTTTTTGAACATTCTGCTAAACGTCGCGTTTTAGATATTCCCTTTTTTTTAATTTATGTAAGGATTTGTCGTGTGTCGGCTGGTGTCAGCTTATGTGTCGGCTGATGTCAGCTTGTGTGTCAGCTGGTGTCAGTTTGTGTGTCGGCTGGTGTCAGCTTGTGTGTCGGTGCAAGCATATATGTCAGCTTGTTTGTCGGCTGGTGTCAGTTTGTGTGTCAAATGGTGTAAGTTTGTGTGTCGGCTGGTGTCAGCTTGCGTGTCGGCTGGTGTCAGCTTGTGTGTCAGCTGGTGCCGGTTTGTCTCAGCTGGTGTCAGCTTATGTACCCAGCTGCACTCAGCTTGTGTGCCTAACTGCTGTCAGCTTGTGTGACCAGCTACTGTCTGTTTCTTTGATCAGCGTCTGTCAGCTTGTGTGCCCAGCTGTTGCCAGCTTGTGTGAACAGCCGCTGCCAGCTTGTGTGACCAGCTGCTGTCAGCTTGTGTGACCAGCTGTTGTTAGCTCGTGTGACCAGCTGCTGTCAGCTTGTGTGCCCAGCTGCTGTCAGCTTGTGTGCCCAGCTTCTGTGAGCTTGTGTGCCAAGCTGCTGTCAGCTTGTGTTTCATCTTGTGTGTCAACCGGTGATAACTTAAATATCAGCTAGTGTCAGCTTGTGTGTCAGCTGCTCTTGTCTTGTGTGTCAACTGCTCTTGTCTTGTGTGTCAGCTGGTGACAGTTTGTGTGGAGAACTGGTTAGATAAGTGCACTTTCCAGCATGAAACATAAACCAAACATTACTTATCTATTAATTGCACGATGTCCAGCAGTCTCTCCCTGGAAGTGTCTTCGGGGTGCCGTCTCAGTGTTCACGGTGCCTGTTGATTAAGAAGCGAGTTATTCATATAATTTACCCCAAAGGAGTGTATATCCAGCATTTCAGTATCATCTGAAATGCGTAGTGGTACTCACTTGGTTTTGGGTGAATCACCCGCGAGTCACAGGATCTGTTGGTAACTCCAGCCAAATCTCACCTCTACCTGTTAGCTGCAGCTACCGAAAGATGATGTGGGTATGGCTGGACTTTCCCTGGTATTGTACCTGACCCAATTTCCCCTAGTTTGTTGTAGGGTAGGTGTGACCCGGGTATTGTCTTGAGTAGGCTGCTTCAAATGCGTAGTTATATTGTCCTCACTCGTTGATAAGGAGTCACTTAGGTCAGTCATTACGCGATTGGGTGATAGTTCATGATAGGGTGATATCTTGTCCCTTTGTTCATAACACCTGAGCGCATACCACGACACAAACTTTACACTTTATTGGGATTATACAGTGGATTATGCACTCATGTTTCCTTTTAACACTAGTTTCCTAGTGGAGATTGACAGTGTTTCAGAGTTTACCACACAAAGTCAATATTCAACCTAGCTTGTCGCCCTGCCCAGAGCCCACCAGTCACCCTCCGTACAAAAGAACTGCTGAGTTCAGCTTTAAACCTCTTCCTTAGTACATACACATTGCAAAGAGGTAAACTAGAAGTCATAATAGTCCCAACTTGTAGGACAAGTGGGGCGCAGGTTTTTTCTTAATTTTCCTGTCATGGAGAAGAGTGCTCTCGTTTAACCTTCTTGTGTAGTTGATCAGGAACTCTAGCAAGGAGAGGAAGGCGTGCCTCGTGACGCTATGGTACATGTGTTGCTTATAAAACTGTTTGTGAGGAAGTTAGAGCCCACTAGCCCCTTCCAGGAGGGCTAAGTCCCTCAGAGGGCTGAGAGATACCCTCTTTACTGGAGAATTTTCTCCACGTTTGTTCTTTTTCCTTTTTTCCCCTTTCATTTTTTTGCCTCTTATTTTTGCCCATTTCTCTCTAACTTTCCCTTTTATTTTTTGCATATCTCATTTTTTCCTTTTAATTCTCTTTCCACCTTCTTCCTCGCCCATTCCACAACACACCCCTTCACCAAATAACGCTTCCCCTCCCTCTTCCTCCCCCCCTCTCCCCCCTCTCCCCCAGGCCGCTCAGCTGGGTAAAGCAAATCTTGATCAAAGCCACACTGGGCGAGCCAATCACGGCCCCCCTCCTCACATCCCATCACTCCGTGCATTCTGATTGGCAGATGCTCGCCCAATCACACTGCTGATTTGGACCGTGTATGTGATATATATATATATATATATATATATATATATATATATATATATATATATATATATATATATTCGTGCCAAATAGGTAAAACTGGTCAATTAACAAGAGCTCATTTAAAATGAGGTCCTTTCTAAAAAAAATTCTTTTATACGTTTAAAGATAATTTTTTTTCGTTTATGTTAATGTAAAAATTAATAATTTTGTACCAAAAGAACCTTAGAAAAGTTACCTAACCTTATTATAATAAGCTCTATTTAATTTAGCCTAATCCAACTAAATTTATTTTAGATAAGTTTACCGTAATTTAATAATAAATATACACAATGAAATATATTTTTTTTCCTTAGGTTCAGAGTAATTTTTTGCGAAATTATTGTATACAAAACTTTTCGCTCACCTTAATTGGCAAGAAGAGCGTTGCTATTTAAGCCCAAATCATAAGTTTTACCTATCCTGTGCCTGCACTCTCAAGGAGGGGTGTTAATGTTGGAGTTTAAAAACTGTAGTGTAAAGCACCCTTCTGGCAAGACAGTGATGGAGTGAATGATGGTGAAAGTTTTTCTTTTCAGGCCACCCTGCCTTGGTGGGAATCGGCCAGTGTGATAATAATAAATATATATATTGACTTTGTCAATGGTCCAAGTCGGACCGAAACGTCGTCGTAAGCTTCTCTCTTTTATGTGCGGGTTATTTGTGTATAAGGCGAAAATCTCATCCAGCTCCTCAGAGCTGGGGCGTGTGCCCAAAATACAGCAGGCATTACCCCTTTGAACAGCCGCACTGAGTCGCTGGAACAGAAAACTAGCTGCCCTGGGATCCCTAGTTACCATGATGAGTCTTATGCCTAGCTCCTTATGGAATTTAGATGCACTCTTTCCCCATGAGCCAAGGGTCTCTGAGCCTATGGGAATAAACATTCAGTGATGGGCAGTTCTCCATATTTTCTAGACTTTTGGGACTCCCTGAAGCTGGCAGCTGCCCCTCCTTCCTCCCTGGTGTATTGAGATAGGTATCAGCACATGTATAGTCCCACACCACCTGCTTCCAGTCTGTCCAGGCTTGAAGAGTGATACCATCTGGACGCTTCTGGCTGCCGTCAGATCCGCATAGCTGGGGTGGCTCCCTTACTGCTGGGCATCCAGCTGTTTTGAGGCTCCTCTTGATAATGTTATTAACCTCATGTCTTGCAATCTTTCCCTCGGATTTACGGCACACAAGACCATGGTACCCGAATCGGTCTGCTGCTTCACTGCCACAAATACACCTGTGTTCGGCGAGAATAGGGGCGGCAAGTCGAAGGGCAACACCGATGCGGATGGTCGGTGGGTCGAGGCGTGTGCCAAGGCTGGAGTTGGGAACAGCCAACAGAAAGTCCCCAGCATGAGGGGCTCTCACTGCCAGGAGGCGGGCTCTATCCTTCCCTGACACACTCTGAAGCATTGTTGAGGCTATATTTTCCACTATTGGACCATCCCAGTGCGATTGTTTGTAGTTGTTGGGGGGAGCAGGTCTGGTTTCAGAGCCCGTTAGATTATCCCAGATCATGGCTCCGTCAATGAACTTTTGGTCCTGGACTCCAATCTTGTCCCTAAGATGTTCAGGGAGAATCGCTGCTACAAGCTCTCTGGATGCAATACATGAGGACAGAAAAGCAGGTAACGCAATCTGTGATGACTTGCGGACACCAATGCCTCCTAGTCTGTATGTGTGTGTGTGTGTGTGTGTGTGTGTGTGTGTACGTGCGTGCATGCGTGCGTTCGTGCATGCGTGCGTTCGTGCATGCGTGCGTGCGTTCGTGCGTGCGTGTACGTGCTTGTGTGCTTACCTCAACGGCCGTCTCTGACACATCAAGGCGACCCAAAGAAGGACACACATTTACCATCACTCATTCATTTACTGCCTTGCCAGAAGCTTGGCCACATAACAGTTCAGATGACCCTCCAGACCTGCAGCATCTTTACCCCTCCTTCACAGTCTTGGCACTGTGCCTTTCACCTCCAGAACTGCGACATCCTCACCTCTCCTACACGGTGTTGGCACTGTACCTCCAGAACTGTACAATCCTCACAATAAAATAAAGGCCACGACAGCCAGGAGGATGACTGGGTGGGTAATGAGAACCTTCATAATACCATTGGTGACACTTTTGAAATCACTAGTGCTTCCTCATTTGGAATAATTCTGTATTGACGGCCCCTTTCTGAGCAGAACTATCAGAGCTGGAACAAATACAGAGATCGTTTACGGCCGACATAGTCAATAAAGCATTTACATTACTGGGAATGCCTTAAAATTTTAAATATGTACTCAATGGAAAGGAGGAGAGATACACGATAATATATACCTAGAAAGTACTGGAGGGTCTGGTCCCAAATCCACACAGCCATAACAATATACTGGAGCGAGAGATATGGAAGGAAGTGCAAAATACACCAAGTGAAAAGCAGGGATGCAGTGGGCACAATAAGGGAACACTGTATAAACATTCGTGGCCCCAGATTATTCAACATCTTACCAGAAGATATCAGAAACAGCTGGGACAAAAGTAGAAGTCTTCAAGAGGAAACTGGACAAGTATCTTCATGAGGTGCCAGATCAACCAGGCTATGATGGATATGTGAGACATCGGGCCACCAGCAGCAACAGTCAGGTAGACCAGACAAACATCAGAGGAACTTGGCCCATGGCCGGGCTTCTGGATTAGAAAAATCTCTCGGAACTCATTTAAGGTATATCAAAAGTAAAGGTACTTCAGAATATACATAGGCACTGTACTTCCTACTTGCCCTCCCGCAACATCCTCATCCCTCCTCCAGTGTGTTAGCACTGTACTGCCCACCTCCAGGACTGCAACATCCTCATCCCTCCTCCAGTGTGTTAGCACTCTACTGCCCACCTCCAGGACTGCAACATCCTCATCCCTCCTCCAGTGTGTTAGCACTGTACTGCCCACCTCCAGGACTGCAACATCCTCATCCCTCCTCCAGAGTGTTAGCACTGTACTGCCCACCTCCAGGACTGCAACATCCTCATCCCTCCTCCAGAGTGTTAGCACTCTACTGCCCACCTCCAGGACTGCAACATCCTCATCCCTCCTCCAGAGTGTTAGCACTGTACTGCCCACCTCCAGGACTGCAACATCCTCATCCCTCCTCCAGTGTGTTAGCACTGTACTGCCCACCTCCAGGACTGCAACATCCTCATCCCTCCTCCAGAGTGTTAGCACTCTACTGCCCACCTCCAGGACTGCAACATCCTCATCCCTCCTCCAGAGTGTTAGCACTGTACTGCCCACCTCCAGGACTGCAACATCCTCATCCCTCCTCCAGTGTGTTAGCACTCTACTGCCCACCTCCAGGACTGCAACATCCTCATCCCTCCTCCAGAGTGTTAGCACTGTACTGCCCACCTCCAGGACTGCAACATCCTCATCCCTCCTCCAGAGTGTTAGCACTGTACTGCCCACCTCCAGGACTGCAACATCCTCATCCCTCCTCCAGAGTGTTAGCACTGTACTGCCCACCTCCAGGACTGCAACATCCTCATCCCTCCTCCAGAGTGTTAGCACTGTACTGCCCACCTCCAGGACTGCAACATCCTCATCCCTCCTCCAGTGTGTTAGCACTCTACTGCCCACCTCCAGGACTGCAACATCCTCATCCCTCCTCCAGAGTGTTAGCACTGTACTGCCCACCTCCAGGACTGCAACATCCTCATCCCTCCTCCAGAGTGTTAGCACTGTACTGCCCACCTCCAGGACTGCAACATCCTCATCCCTCCTCCAGAGTGTTAGCACTGTACTGCCCACCTCCAGGACTGCAACATCCTCATCCCTTCTCCAGAGTGTTAGCACTGTACTGCCCACCTCCAGGACTGCAACATCCTCATCCCTCCTCCAGTGTGTTAGCACTGTACTGCCCACCTGCAGGACTGCAACATCCTCATCCCTCCTCCAGTGTGTTAGCACTGTACTGCCCACCTGCAGGACTGCAACATCCTCATCCCTCCTCCAGTGTGTTAGCACTGTACTGCCCACCTCCAGGACTGCAACATCCTCATCCTTCCTCCAGAGTGTTAGCACTGTACTGCCCACCTCCAGGACAGCAACATCCTCATCCCTCCTCCAGAGTGTTAGCACTCTACTGCCCACCTCCAGGACTGCAACATCCTCATCCCTCCTCCAGAGTGTTAGCACTGTACTGCCCACCTCCAGGACTGCAACATCCTCATCCCTCCTCCAGAGTGTTAGCACTGTACTGCCCACCTCCAGGACTGCAACATCCTCATCCCTCCTCCAGAGTGTTAGCACTCTACTGCCTACCTCCAGGACTGCAACATCCTCATCCCTCCTCCAGTGTTAGCACTCTACTGCCCACCTCCAGGACTGCAACATCCTCATCCCTCCTCCAGTGTGTTAGCACTCTACTGCCCACCTCCAGGACTGCAACATCCTCATCCCTCCTCCAGTGTGTTAGCACTCTACTGCCCACCTCCAGGACTGCAACATCCTCATCCCTCCTCCAGAGTGTTAGCACTCTACTGCCCACCTCCAGGACTGTAACATCCTCATCCCTCCTCCAGAGTGTTAGCACTGTACTGCCCACCTCCAGGACTGTAACATCCTCATCCCTCCTCCAGTGTGTTAGCACTGTACTGCCCACCTCCAGGACTGTAACATCCTCATCCCTCCTCCAGAGTGTTAGCACTGTACTGCCCACCTCCAGGACTGTAACATCCTCATCCCTCCTCCAGAGTGTTAGCACTGTACTGCCCACCTCCAGGACTGTAACATCCTCATCCCTCCCCCAGAGTGTTAGCACTCTACTACCCACCTCCAGGACTCACCTCCGGCTAACCGGTTACACTTCATCCGTCATTAAAGTTGTGTCTCACACTAATAATGCTCTTCAACATTATTATCAGTTCTAATATTTGATAATATAACAGTTTTAAAAGTTTTTTTTCAGGACAGAAGTGCTGGTAGTTTGACCAGTGTCTACATGCTCATGACTCACTGTTTTTTATATATGGTAAGAGAATGATAAGAATGACGACTCATTTTAAAAGTGAAATTCTTAGTAATAAATTTGTTTATCAGTTACTGTTTATTTTTATTTTAACTGTAAAACTGTTGATTTTAACATCACTCTTATTTTATTGATAATTTGTTTTTAAATTCTTCTTCTTATTATTATTATTATTCTTCTTCTTCTTCATCTTCTTCTTCTTCTTCTTCTTCTTCTTATTATTATTATTATTATTATTATTATTATTATTATTATTATTATTATTATTATTATTATTATTATTATTATTATTATATTCTTACCCTTGATATACCTTTGAAGAATTTCGAGAGTATATCTACTCTCTGAGCCCGGCCATGGGCCAGGCTCGCCTGGTCAACCAGGCTGTTGCTGCTGGAGGCCCGCTGCCCCACATATCCATCATAGCCTGGTTGATCTGGCACCTGGTGAAAATACTTGTCTAGTTTCCTCTTGAAGACTTCAACACTTGTTCCAGCTGTGTTTCTGATATCTTCTGGTAAGATGTTGAAAAGTCTGGGACCCCGGATGTTGATATAGTGTTCCCTTATTGTCCTCACCGCACCCCTGCTCCTCACTGGGTTTATTTTACACTTCCTCCCATATCTCTCACTCCAGTATGTTGTTATGGCAGTGTGCAGATTTGGGACCAAGCCCTCGAGTACCTTCCAGGTATATATTATCATATATCTCTTTCCTCCGCTTCAATGAATACATGTTCAAGACTTGAAGGCGTTCCCAGTAGTTTAGGTGCTTTATTGGCTCAATGTGAGCCGTAAACGATCTCTGTATTTGTTCCAGCTTTGATATTTCTCCTGCCCTGAACGGGGCCGTCAGCAATGAGCAATATTCTGAGGGAGCACTAGCGATTTGAAGAGTGTCACCATCGGCATTGTTTCCCTTGTTTTGGAAGTTCTCAATACCCACCCAGTCATCTTCCTGGCTGTCGTGATCTTTGTCTTGTTATGGTCTTTAAAAGAAAGGTTCGCTGACATAATTATTCCTAGGTTCTAGGGAAGTTTTAAACCCGTAGGGGTTATACAGCGTTTGGGGAAAAGGAGATAATGATGTTTGATCCAGAGAGGAGTAAGTCAGCTTTAAATCCTTGGACCAAGAGCCCTTCACTAGGCATCATTAACCTCCACCATCCCCCCATGATGGGTAAAAGTTACCTACTCGGTACACTGTGGATATTTAATAGGTGTTTAGTGCTTTAATTAGTTTGTCATTGTTGAGGCTGGTCCTGAGGCAGGTGAGTTGAGGTGATTAATGGAGCCTCCAGGTGACTATCAACACCACTCATAATAACTTTACATTAATCTAATGACATAGAGGCCCCTCAAGGTTCCTTGATGCCACTGAGAGGCCCTTGATTCATGGAGCTGATCCTACCTTTATGTCACTGAGAGGCTCTTGATTCATGGAGCTGATCCTCCCTTGATGCCACTGAGAGGCCTTTGATTCATGGAGCTGACCCTCCCTTGATGCCACTAAGAGGCTCTTGATTCATGGAACTGACCGTCCCTTGATGCCACTCTTCTTAAGAAACATGCTGCCTGGTAGCCAGGTTATATTTCAAGAACAATCCTGAACGAATTTTTTTCTTTTCAGTCAGTGACACTGCTGATTACTGGTAAATTTGACACTTCGGCGACACTTGGGTATCTTTATTGTGGAAACGTTTCGTCACACACTGGCTTCCTCAGTCCAATACAAAGAAGAGCAGTGAAGATCAAGAGATTGAGGTAATCAATCCCTCAGTCTGGAGCCGATGTAATTAATCCGTCAGTCGAGATTGATGGACTGATTACCTCAACCTCCTCCTGATTTTTACTGTTCTTTGTATTGGACTGATGAAGCCAGCGTGTTGCCCAAGTGTTGCACATGTGTCTAATTTATCAACTTGTTGGTTCTCTGAACCATTTATCTACACACAGGACGGTATTGGATGTTAGGTTTTATTTTTGTTTTTGTTTACTCGTCACTACTATATACTACGGCTCTCCTCGGTATTCGCTCTCTAATGGTTTTCCTTAATTATCTCTTCATTACTTACTGCATCTTACTTTTCCTCCTTGGGATGTCCCATCAGTTCATGTTTGCTCTTCTCCACTTCCATGTACGAAAGCTCACTTGATCACTTGATCACATTGACTCTGTCTCTTGTTATTGCAGTGTATACTGATAGTTCTCAGTTCCCTAATGGTGTTAGTCTGCAGCAGTTTTTCCTGACAGAATCATTCGAGGTCATTTACTAGATTCAGCCAGTGTTTTCACAGCCGTTAACCTCATCATTTGTTTTGGACTCCTACACTATATGTTATCCAGAAAATTGACTCGTCATCCCATCGTCCTTCTTATACAGCTTTCATTATGCCGCATCTCTAGTGAACACAAAGATGTCCTTTTTTTTTTTTTTTTTTTTTTTTTTTTTTTTTTTTTTGCTGTCCTTGGACACTTAATTGTTCATGGTAATAAGCAAGCAAACTCAGTCGCTCGCTCAGCTGTTTATTTCTCGGCCTATTTTTCAGGGATCTCTTGTGTTGGACCACAATAAATGGCTTTCTGTCAAACCATGTTTAGGTTTCTGTCCATCTTCACGGTGCTGTCACGTTTGTGAGACTGCACTCTCCCACCTGTGTGTTACTACACACACCTCACTCATGGATACCTCGTGGAAAAACGTCTGGCACCGCTCTGTGAGGACGGTCAGGTTGCACTGTCAGTTCGCCATACCTTGACCTTTGATGGGTTTCACGAGTTTTCCTACTTTCGCAGTCCAACCCTGGGCCAGGCTTGCCTGATCAGCACAGCTGTTGATGCTGGCGGTGCACTGGCCCACATATCCATCTCAGCGCTCACGCAGAATTCACTTCCAATGTCTCCACTGTCCTAACACACTTAACTGACCTCCTCGCTGAAAGTTCCACCTTTGACACAGGCTTTCTCTGACTTTTTAACAAACTAATTGCACCAACTTTGATTTTAATTTACCTCTTACACTCTTTCCTACCCTTCCCCTAACCTTTACCCTTGCACACTGCTGCCCCCACTCCCTCCTAACCTTTACCCTTGCACACTGCTGCCCCCACTCCCTCCTAACCTTTACCCTTGCACACTGCTGCCCCCACTCCCTCCTAACATTTACCCTTGCACACTGCTGCCCCCACTCCCTCCTAACATTTACCCTTGCACACTGCCCCCCACTCCCTCCTAACCTTTACCCTTGACACTGCTGCCCCCATTCCCTAGAACTTTACCCTTGCACTCTGCCCCCCACTCCCTCCTAACATTTACCCTTGCACACTGGCCCCCCAATCCCTCCTAACATTTACCCTTGCACACTGCTACCCCCACTCCCTCCCAACCTTTACCCTTGCACACTGCCCCCCACTCCCTCCTAACATTTACCCTTGTACACTGTGCCCCCACTCCCTCCTAACCTTTACCCTTGACACTGCCCCCCACTCCCTCCTAACCTTTACCCTTGCACACTGCTGCCCCCCTCCTAACTTTACCCTTGCACACTGCCCCCCACTCCCTCCTAACCTTTACCCTTCCCACCTGCCCCCCACTCCTAACCTTTACCTTGCACATGCTACCCCCACTCCCTCCTAACCATTTACCCTTGCACACTGCCCCCCACTCCCTCCTAACACTTTACCCTTGCACACGGGCCCCCCACTCCCTCTAACTTCACCCTTGCACACTGCTGCCCCCACTCCCTACTAACTTTACCCTTGTACATGCGCCCCCCACTCCCCCTAACCATTACCCTTGCTACACTGCTACCCCCCACTCCCTCCTAACCTTTTCCCTTGCACACTGCTGCCCCCACTCCCTACTAACATTTACCCTTGTACACTGCTGCCACCCCACTCCCTCCTAACCTTTACCCTTGACACGTGCCCCCTACTCCCTCCTAACCTTTACCCTTGCACACTGCTGCCCCCCACTCCCTCCTAAACCTTTACCTTGCACACTGCTGCCCCTCCCTCCTCCAACATTTACCCTTGCACACTGCTGCCCCCACTCCCTCCTAACTTTACCTTGCACACTGCCCCCACTCCCTCTAACATTTACCCTTGCACACTGCTGCCCCCGCACTCCACTCCTAACATTTACCCTTGCACAGCTGCCCCCACTCCCTCCAACATTTACCCTTGCACACTCCCCCCACTCCCTCCTAACATTTACCCTTGCACCTGCCCCCCACTCCCTCCTAACATTTACCCTTGACACTGCTGCCCCCCACTCCCTCTAACATTTACCCTTGCACACTGCCCCCCACTCCCTCCTAACATTTACCCTTGCACACTGGCCCCCCACTCCCTCCTAACATTACCCTTGCACACTGCCCCCACTCCCTCCCAACATTTACCCTTGCACACTGCCCCCCACTCCCTCCTAACATTTACCCTTGTACACTGCTTGCCCCCACTCCCTCCTAACATTTACCCTTGCACACTGCCCCCCACTCCCTCCTAACCTTTACCCTTGCACACTGCACCCCACTCCCTCCTAACATTTACCCTTGCACACTGCCCCCCACTCCCTCCTAACATTTACCCTTGCACACTGCCCCCCACTCACTCCTAACTTTACCCTTGCACACTGCCCCCACTCCTCCTAACCTTTACCCTTGCACACTGCCCCCCACTCCCTCCAAACCCTTTACCCTTTGCACACTGCCCCCCACTCCTCCTAACATTCACCCTTGCACACTGCCCCCCACTCCCTCCTAACCTTTACCCTTGCACACTGCCCCCCACTCCCTCCTAACATTTACCCTTGCACACTGCTGCCCCCACTCCCTCCTAACCTTTACCCTTGCACACTGCTGCCCCCACATCCCTCCTAACTTTACCCTTTACATGCTGCCCCCCACTCCCTCCTAACCATTACCCTTGTACACTGCTACCACCCCACTCCCTCCTAACCTTTTCCCTTGCACACTGCTGCCCCCACTCCCCTAACCTTTACCCTTGCACACTGCTGCACCCACTCCCTCCTAACCTTTCCCTTGTCACATGCTGCCCTCCCACTCCTCCTAACCTTTACCCTTGTACACTGCTGCCCCCCACTCCCTCCTAACATTTACCCTTGTACACTGCTGCCCCCCACTCCCTCCTAACATTTACCCTTGCACACTGCGCCCCCCACTCCCTCCTAACATTTACTCTTGACACTGCGCCCCATTCCCTCCTAACATTTACCCTTGCACCTGTCCCCCACTCCTAACATTTACCCTTGCACACTGTCCCCACTTCCTAACATTTACCCTTGCACACTGCGCCCCCACTCCCTCCTAACATTTACCCTTGCACACTCCCCCCACTCCCTCCTAACATTCACCCTTGCACACTGCCCCCCCACTCCCTCCTAACATTTACTCTTGCACACTGCCCCCCCACTCCCTCCTAACATTCACCCTTGCACACTGCCCCCCACTCCCTCCTAACATTTACCCTTACACGCTGCCCCCCCCTACTCCCTCCTAACATTTACTCTTGCACACTGCCCCCCCCACTCCCTCCTAACATTCACCCTTGCACGCTGCCCCCCCACTCCCTCCTAACATTCACCCTTGCACTCTGCCCCCCCCCCACTCCCTCCTAACATTTACCCTTGCACACTGCCCCCTCACTCCCTCCTAACATTCACCCTTGCACACTGCCCCCCACTCCCTCCTAACATTCACCCTTGCACACTGCCCCCCCACTCCCTCCTAACATTCACCCTTGCACACTGCCCCCCACTCCCTCCTAACATTCACCCTTGCACACTGCCCCCCCCCACTCCCTCCTAACATTTACTCTTGCACACTGCCCCCCCACTCCCTCCTAACATTCACCCTTGCACACTGCCCCCCCCACTCCCTCCTAACATTTACCCTTGCACGCTGCCCCCCCTCCCCCCTCCCTGCCCCCCTCCCCCCTCCTAGCATCTGCAGTGCTGTATAATTCTTTTTGAGTTAATGCTGAATTTTATTATTATATTCGTATGTGCTGAGTGGAATACTTAGTCGTATTTCTGTATTTGAAAATGTTAAAGTGAAATAGATGTATTTTGATCATTGTATGTTTTGAGAAAGGTATCCCTGTATTGCATAACCCCAGCCTCCTGTAACTCAGTACATGAGAAAGGAATAGTCTAGAGTGCAGCGTAAGTTTCTAATGCACTTAAGTATTAGAAATGAAGATTCAAAGAAAATTAGAAGAGGCATTTACAAGTTATCACATGGAAAGTAATATTCCAATGTCTTCAGTATAAGTCGCAAAGTTAGGCAAACACAACCCAAAACTTAATTCAAACTTTCCATTACAAAAACATCAACTTTGAAAGTTTAAAGCCAGTCTGTAGATGTATTTTTTATCTCTGGTAGATCAGTATCCTAAAATGCACCAGCACATTAAGTTTGAAGCCGCTCAGAAGATGCATTATTAAGTTATCAGCATCGAAGAAATAAAATCAATCAAATGGAAACTCAGAAATGAAAGCAAGAAAACCTGCATTTAAATTTTCTCAATTTCTTCCATAAAAATGGTAAATTGGGACTTAGGACAAAATGAATCCAAACTTTTCTCAGAAGATTAACTTGCATTTAAAGTTTTAGTAAGTACTTAAGTAATTAAGCAAAATTTATAAATTATTTGGGTGCGTTATATTCAATTTTTTTTTACAATGGTGTTGAGGCCAGAAAGATGTTATGGACACACAAACGTACGTAACGTAGATGTTATGGACACATAAACGTACGTAACGTAGATGTTATGGACACATAAACGTACGTAACGTAGATGTTATGAACACATAAACGTACGTAACGTAGATGTTATGGACACATAAACGTACGTAACGTAGATGTTATGAACACATAAACGTACGTAACGTAGATGTTATGAACACATAAACGTACGTAACGTAGATGTTATGGACACATAAACGTACGTAACGTAGATGTTATGGACACAAACGTACATAACGTAGATGTTATGGACACACAAACGTACAAAACGTAGATGTTATGGACACATAAACGTACGTAACGTAGATGTTATGGACACAAACGTACATAACGTAGATGTTATGGACCAACAAACAAACATAACGTAGATGTTATGGACACACAAACGTACATAACGTAGATGTAACCTTAGCTAAGTCACCAAAACTAAAACTGTGATACATCTGATCGGAAGAAAAGTTCTCCAGTTATTTCACACAAATTAGTTTATTTAATAAAACTGCCAAATTAAAACTGAAACAATAAAAAGTCAATGAGAAGATTCCTTTAAGGATAAAAAACTGATCGGAAGATACGTCCTGCAGTTACTGTACACAGAACCTTAACCTTAACGCTTATTGTATGAAGGAATTTGTTCCTACACAGCCTATCACACCCCTCACCCCCCCCTTGACACCTCTCACCCCTCTCACCCCTCTCACCCCTCTCACCCCCTCCCACCCCTCACCCCCTCACCCCCCCTGACACCTCTCACCCCCCTCACCCCCCTCACCCCCTCTCACCCCGTCACCCCGTCACCCCCCTCACCCCTCTCACCCCCTCTCACCCCCTCACCCCTCAAAATCATTTCATAAAATTCTTCATCCATTAAAGATTTATGCTGTTGGGAATTTTTTGTATTTTAATGAGGAGTGAAGCTCTAAACCCGCTGGGCTCATACAGTGCTTAGGGAATTTCAGATATTGAGGTTCGATCCAAGGAAGGGAAGGATGATTGCATTTTCTTGGATCAAGAGCCCCTTACCAGAATCAAAGCTAAATCTGTGTATTGAATGGGCAATATATTACTATACCAGTTGTGGACTCTACAAGACCAACCTTGTGAGTACAAGACACCAGTGATGGACTTTACAAGACCAACCTTGTGAGTACAAGACACCAGTGATGGACTCTACAAGACCAACCTTGTGAGTACAAGACTCCAGTGATGGACTCTACAAGACCAACCTTGTGAGTACAAGACACCAGTGATGGACTTACAAGCCCAACTTGTGAGTACAAGACACCAGTGATGGATCTACAAGACCAACCTGTGAGTACAAGACTCCAGTGAGGGGACTCTACAAGACCAAACCTTGTGAGTACAAGACTCCAGTGATGGACTCTACAAGACCAACCTTGTGAGTACAAGACACCAGTGATGGACTCTACAAGACCAACCTTGTGAGTACAAGACTCCAGTGATGGACTCTACAAGACCAACCTTGTGAGTACAAGACACCAGTGATGGACTCTACAAAAACCAACCTTGTGAGTACAAGACTCCAGTGATGGACTCTACAAGACAACCTTGTAGTAAAGACACCAGTGATGGACTCTACAAGACCCAACCTTGTGAGTACAGACCCCATGATGGCTCTACAAGCCCAAACCCTTGTGAGTACAAGACCCGTGATGGACTCAAACAAGACCAACCTTGTGAGTCCCAAGACACCAGTGATGGACTCTACAGCCCAAACCTTGTGAGTACAAGGACACCAGTGATGGACTCTAAAAGCCCAAAACCTTGTGAGTACAAGACACCAGTGATGGACTCTACAGACAACCTTGTGAGTACAAGACACAGTGATGGACTCTACAAGACCAACCTTGTGAGTACAAGCCAGTGATGGACTCTACAAGACCAACCTTGTGAGTACAAGACACAGTGATGGACTCACAAGACCAACCTTGTGAGTACAAGACACCAGTGATGGCCCTCTACAAGACCAACCTTGTGAGTACAAGACACCAGTGATGGACTCTACAAGACCAACCTTGTGAGTACAAGACACCAGTGATGGACTCTACAAGACCAACCTTGTGAGTACAAGACACCAGTGATGGACTCTACAAGACCAACCTTGTGAGAAAGACACAGTGTGGATCTACAAGACCAAACCTTGTGAGTACAAGACCCCAGTGATGGACTCTACAAGACCAACCTTGTGAGTACAAGACACCAGTGATGGGACTCTACAAGCCAACCTTGTGGTACAAGACACCAGTGATGGATCTACAAGACCAACCTTGTGAGTAAAAGGGACACCAGTGATGGACTCTACAAGACCAACCTTGTGGTAAAAGACACAGTGATGGGACTCTACAAGACCAAACCTTGTGAGTACAAGACACCAGTGATGGACTCTAAAGACCAACTTGTGGTACAAGACCCAGTGATGGACTCTACAAGCCCAAACCTTGTGAGTACAAGACCCAGTGATGGACTCTACAAGACCAACCTTGTGATTTACAAGACCCAGTGATGGACTCTACAAGCCCAAAACCTTGTGAGTACAAGACCCCAGTGATGGACTCTACAAGACCAACCTTGTGAGTAAAAGGGACACCAGTGATGGACTCTACAAGACCAACCTTTTTGATTTACAAGACTCCGTGTGGACTCTCAAGACCACCTTGTGAGTACAAGACACCAGTGATGGACTCTACAAGACCACCCTTGTGGTACAAGACACCAGTGATGGACTCTACAAGACCAACTTGTGAGTACAAGACACCAGTGATGGACTCTACAAGCCCAAACCCTTTGTGAGTACAAGACTCCAGTGATGGACTCTACAAGACCAACCTTGTGAGTACAGCACCCAGTGATGGACTCTCAAGCCCAACCTTGTGGTACAAGACACCAGTGATGGACTCTACAAGACCAACTTGTGGTACAAGACACAGTGAGGGGACCTTACAAGCCCAAACCTTGTGAGTACAAGACACCAGTGATGGACTCTACAAGCCCAACCTTGTGAGTACAAGCACCCAGTGATGGACTTACAAGACCAACCTTGGAGTACAAGCCCACCAGTGATGGACTCTACAAGACCAACCTTGTGAGAATGCACAGTGTGGATCTAAAGAAACCTTGTGAGGTTACAAGACCAGTGTGGCTACAAGCCAACTTGTGAGTACAAGACACCAGTGATGGACTTACAAGACCAACCTTGTGTAAAAGCCAACCTTGTGAGTAAAGACACCAGTGATGGACTCTAAAAGACCAACCTTGTGGTACAAGAACCAGTGATGGACTCTACAAGACCAACCTTGTGAGTACAAGACACCAGTGAGGGCTCTACAAGACCAACCTTGTGAGTACAAGACCACCAGGATTTACTCTACAAGACCAACCTTGTGAGTACAAGACACCAGTGATGGACTCTACAAGCCAACCTTGTGAGTACAAGACACCAGTGATGGCCCTTACAAGACCAACCTTGTGAGTACAAGACACCAGTGATGGACTCTACAAGCCAAACCTTGTGAGTACAAGACACCAGTGATGGACTTACAAGACCAACCTTGTGAGTACAAGACACCAGTGATGGACTCTACAAGACCAACCTTGTGGTAACAAGACACCAGTGATGGACTCTACAAGCCCAAACCCTTGTGATTTACAAGACACCAGTGATGGACTCTAAAAAGACCAACCTTGTGAGTACAAGACCCCAGTGATGGACTCTACAAGGACCAACCTTGTGGTACAAGACACCAGTGATGGACTCTAAAAGGGCCCAACCCTTGTGAGTACAAGACACCAGTGATGGATCTACAAGGCCAACCTTGTGAGTACAAGACACCGTGATGGACTCTACAAGCCCAACCCTTGTGAGTCCCAAGACCCAGTGATGGACTCTACAAGCCCAACCTTGTGAGTACAAAAACCACAGTGATGGACTCTACAAGACCAACCTTGTGAGTACAAGCCCCAGTGATGGACTCTCAAGCCAAACCTTGTGAGTAAAAGAACACCAGTGATGGACTCTACAAGACACCTTGTGGTACAAGACACCAGTGATGGACTTTTACAAGCCCAACTTGTGATACAAGACACCAGTGATGGACTCTACAAGACCAACCTTGTGAGTACAAGACACCAGTGATGGACTCTACAAGACCAACCTTGTGAGTACAAGACACCAGTGATGGACTCTACAAGACCAACCTTGTGAGTACAAGACACCAGTGATGGACTCTACAAGACCAACCTTGTGAGTACAAGACTCCAGTGATGGACTCTACAAGACCAACCTTGTGAGTACAAGAACCAGGGGATGGACTCTACAAGAAAACCTTGTGAGTACAAGCACCAGTGATGGATTTAAACAAGACCAACCTTGTGAGTACAAGCCCGTGATGGACTTACAAGACCAACCTTTTGAGTACAAGACACCAGTGATGGACTCTACAAGACCAACTTTGGAGTACAAGACACCAGTGAAGGATCTACAAGACCAACCTTGTGAGTAAAAGACACCAGTGATGGACTCTACAGACCAACCTTGTGAGTACAAGACACCATTGATGACTTTTACAAGACCAACCTTGTGAGTCAAGACTCCAGTGATGGACTCTACAAGACCAACCTTGTGAGTACAAGACACCAGTGATGGACTCTACAAGACCAACCTTGTGAGTACAAGACTCCAGTGATGGACTCTACAAGACCAACCTTGTGAGTACAAGACACCAGTGATGGACTCTACAAGACCAACCTTGTGAGTACAAGACACCAGTGATGGACTCTACAAGACCAACCTTGTGAGTACAAGACACCAGTGATGGATCTACAAGACCAACCTTGTGAGTACAAGACACCATTTGATGGACTCTACAAGACCAACCTTGGAGTACAAGACACAGTGATGGACTTACAAACCAACCTTGTGAGTACAGGACACCAGTGAGGGGACTCTACAAGACAACCTTGTGAGTACAAGACTCCAGTGATGGACTTTTACAAGACCAACCTTGTGAGTACAAAGCACCAGGGGATGACTCTACAAGCCAACCTTGTGAGTACAAGATCCAGTGATGGACTCTCCCAAGACCAACCTTGTGAGTACAAGACTCAGTAAAATGGACTCTACAAGACCAACCTTGTGATAAAAGGGACTCCAGTGATTGGACTCTACAGACCAACCTTGTGAGTACAAGACTCAGTGATGGACTCTACAAGACCAACCTTGTGAGTACAAGACACCAGTGATGGACTCTACAAGCCCAAAACCTTGTGAGTACAAGACACCAGTGATGGACTCTACAAGACCAACTTGTGAGTACAAGACACCAGTGATGGATCTACAAGCCCAACCTTGTGAGTACAAGACCCCAGTGATGGACTCTCAAGCCAACCTTGTGAGTAAAAGACCCCCAGTGATGGGACTTACAAGACCAACCTTGTGAGTAAAAGACACCAGTGAGGGGACTCTACAAGCCCAACCTTGTGAGTACAAGACACCAGTGTTGGACTCTACAAGACCAACCTTGTGAGTACAAGACACCAGTGATGGACTCTAAAGACCAACCTTGTGAGTACAAGACCCAGTGATGGACTCTACAAGACCAACCTTGTGAGTACAAGAAACCAGTGATGGACTCTACAAGACCAACCTTGTGAGTACAAGACTCCAGTGATGGACTCTACAAGACCAACCTTGTGAGTACAAGACACCAGTGATGGACTTACAGACCAACCTTGGAGAAAGCACCAGTGATGGACTCCCCCTAAAAGACCAACCTTGTGAGTACAAGACACCAGTGATGGACTCTACAAGACAACCTTGTGAGTAAAAGGGACTCCAGTGTGGACTCTACAAGACCAACCTTTTTGAGTACAAGACACCAGTGATGGACTTACAAGACCAAACCCTTGTGAGTACAAGCACCAGTGATGGACTCAAACAAGACCAACCTTGTGAGTACAAGACTCCGTGATGGACTCTACAAGACAACCTTGTGAGTAAAAAGATCCAGTGATGGACTCTACAAGCCCAACCTTGTGAGTACAAGACACCAGTGATGGACTCTACAAGCCCAACCCTTGTGAGTACAAGACTCCAGTGATGGACTCTACAAGACCAACCTTGTGAGTACAAGACACCAGTGAGGGACTCTACAAGACCAACCTTGTGAGTACAAGAGTCCATTGATGGACTCTACAAGCCCAACCTTGTGAGTACAAGACTCCAGTGATGGACTCTACAAGACCAACCTTGTGAGTACAAGACACCGTGATGGACTCTACAAGACCAACCTTGTGAGTAAGACTCAGTGATGGATCTACAGACCAACCTTGTGAGTAAAAGACACCAGTGATGGACTCTACAAGCCCAAACCTTGTGAGTACAAGACCCCAGTGATGGACTCTACAAGACCAACTTGTGAGTACAAGACACCAGTGATGGACTCTACAAGACCAACTTGTGAGAAACAAGACTCAGTGATTGGACTCTACAAGACCAACCTTGTGAGTACAAGATCCAGTGATGGACTTACAAGACCAACCTTGTGAGTACAAGACTCAGTGATGGACTTACAAGACCAACCTTGTGAGTACAAGACACCAGTGATGGACTCTAAAGACCAAACCTTGTGAGTACAAGACACCAGTGATGGACTCTACAAGACCAACCTTGTGAGTACAAGACACCAGTGATGGACTCTACAAGACCAACCTTGTGAGTACAAGACACCAGTGAGGGGACTCTACAAGACAATTTGTGAGTAAAAGGGACACCAGTGAGGGACTCTACAAGACCGACCTTGTGAGTACAAGGACCCCAGTGATGGACCTACAAGCCCGACCTTGTGAGTACAAGACACCAGTGATGGACTCTACAAGACCGACCTTGTGAGTACAAGACACCAGTGATGGACTCTACAAGACCGACCTTGTGAGTACAAGACACCAGTGATGGACTCTACAAGACCGACCTTGTGAGTAAAAGGGACATCAGTGATGGACTCTACAAGCCCGACTTGTGAGTCCCAAGACACCAGTGATGGACTCTACAAGACGACCTTGTGAGTACAAGACACCAGTGAGGGGAACTCTACAAGACCGACCTTGTGAGTACAAGACACAGTGATGGACTCTACAAGACCGACCTTGTGAGTACAAGACACCAGTGATGGACTTACAAGACGACCTTGTGAGTACAAGACACCAGTGATGGACTCTACAAGACCGACCTTGTGAGTACAAGACACCAGTGATGGACTCTACAAGACCGACCTTGTGAGTACAAGACACCAGTGATGGACTCTACAAGACCGACCTTGTGAGTACAAGGGACACCAGTGATGGACTCTACAAGACCGACCTTGTGGTACAAGCACCAGTGATGGACTCTACAAGACCGACTTGTGAGTAAAAGGGACCCCAGTGATGGACTCTACAAGACCAACCTTGTGAGTACAAGACACCAGTGATGGACTCTACAAGACCAACCTTGTGAGTGCAAGACACCAGTGATGGACTCTACAAGACCAACCTTGTGAGTACAAGACTCCAGTGATGGACTCTACAAGACCAACCTTGTGAGTACAAGAGTCCAGTGATGGACTCTACAAGACCAACCTTGTGAGTACAAGACTCCAGTGATGGACTTCAAGACCAACCTTGTGAGTACAAGACACCAGTGATGGACTCTACAAGACCAACCTTGTGAGTACAAGACACCAGTGATGGACTCTACAAGACCAACCTTGTGAGTACAAGACACCAGTGTTTGGACTCTCCCAAGACCAACCTTGGAGTACAAGACTCAGTGAGGATTTAACAAGACCAACCTTGTGAGTACAAGAACCCCAGTGATGGATCTACAAGACCAACCTTGTGAGTACAAGACACCAGTGATGGACTCTACAAGACCAAACCCTTGTGGTACAAGACACCAGTGATGGACTCTACAAGACCAACCTTGTGAGTACAAGACTCCAGTGATGGACTCTACAAGACCAACCTTGTGAGTACAAGACTCCAGTGATGGACTCTACAAGACACCAGTGATGTACTCTACAAGACACCAGTGATGTACTCTACATGACACCAGTGATGTACTCTACAAGACACCAGTGATGTACTCTACAAGACACCAGTGATGTACTCTACAAGACACCAGTGATGTACTCTACAAGACACCAGTGATGTACTCTACAAGACACCAGTGATGTACTCTACATGACCATTACAACAAATTTCAACAGTTATCATATGGAAAACAAAATCGAGAATGGAGTATACAATATTGATCACATGGTACTTGTGGGCACCCGCGGGCATCTGTGGGCACCTACAGACACCAGCGTACCCCTGAGGACACATGCATCTTCTCCTAATTTCACTTACCCAGCGCTGAGATTTTTAAGGCGATAAAATAAGACGTTGTGAAGTTATAAACAAAAGTGTTAAAGGAGGTCAGTGTAAGAGAAGAACACTGTACCAACGAAGAAGAAGGTCTGAGCTTGCTACCATCTGCAGCTCATAAGACTGCCATCCCCACGAGCCCATTTGAGGCGGGGTAGATGGCAGACCAGAGGCCTAGCTTCTCCCTACGAGCCCCGTGAGGGCGGGGAATGTGGCTAGGCCTGGGGACACTTGGTCCCAAAGATGAGGAGGTACTGTACCTCCTCCCATGGGAGACTTAAGTCTCGAGACACTCCCCAGATAGGGAGCCAAGGCCGGGTCACCGCTACTTGGAAAAGACCCGGGCCGGGAGAATACCGGTGAATAAAAAAAAAAAAAAAAACTGTACCAACAAGATGGCGGACTCTCACATAAAAGGTCATAAAATCACAAGTATTCAATATTTCTCAATTTTCTTTTCGTAGTTCTATTGTATTTAAATTTCTCTAAAGTCTTACGAGGAAAGAATTATTGTTTTTTTCCTGCAACTTTGCTTTGAAAAAATCTATAAAATTGACAAATTTGGCATCTACACAGCCTACACTCAATACAAAAATGTTTCCCAAGATGCACCAGCATTTAAGGTTTGAAACCGATCAGAAAAGACATTCTTTAGAAACGGCTCATAATCCACCGATTACAAGTTTATTAACAATTTCATTAAAATCTCAAATTTTCAGCTAAAGTTTGAAACTTATGACGTCACAGTTGTTATGGACTTGGTCACTGTTAATGTTTGGTAGGTAATGAGACGAGGCTTTATTGAGTGCAAATAATTATCACAATGAACATTAAACACAACTAAGATCATATAACATCCGAGGCAAAAACATCTTACAAGGAGGGTGTGGCTCGTCACTACAGCTTACAAGGAGGGTGTGGCTCGTCACATCTTACAAGGAGGGTGTGGCTCGTCACATCTTACAAGGAGGGTGTGGCTCGTCACTACAGCTTACAAGGAGGGTGGGTCGTCACAACATCTTACAAGGTGGGTGTGGCTCGTCACTACATCTTACAAGGAGGGTGTGGCTCGTCACTACATCTTACAAGGAGGGTGTGGCTCGTCACTATATCTTACAAGGAGGGTGTGGGTCGTCACTACATCTTACAAGGAGGGTGTGGCTCGTCACTACAGCTTACAAGGAGGGTGTGGCTCGTCACTACATCTTACAAGGAGGGTGTGGCTCGTCACTACAGCTTAAAGGGAGGGTGTGGCTCGTCACTACATCTTACAAGGTGGGTGTGGCTCGTCACTATATCTTACAAGTAGGGTGTGCCTTGTAACTACATCTTACAAGGAGGGTGTGGCTCGTCACTATATCTTACAAGAAGGGTGTGGCTCGTCACTACATCTTACAAGGAGGGTGTGGCTCGTCACATCTTACAAGGAGGGTGTGGCTCGTCACATCATACAAGGAGGGTGTGGCTCGTCACATCTTACAAGGAGGGTATGGCTCGTCACTACATCTTACAAGGAGGGTGTGGCTCGTCACTACAGCTTACAAGGAGGGTGTGGCTCGTCACTACATCTTACAGGGTGGGTGTGGCTCGTCACTACATCTTACACGGAGGGTGTGGCTCGTCACTACAGCTTACAAGAAGGGTGTGGCTCGTCACTACATCTTACAAGGACGGTGTGGCTCGTCACTACAGCTTACAAGGAGGGCGTGGCTTGTCACTACATCTTACAAGGAGGGTGTGGCTCGTCACATCTTACAAGGAGGGTGTGGCTCGTCACTACGTCTTACAAAGAGGGTGTGGCTCGTCACTACATCTTACAAGGAGGGTGTGGCTCGTCACTATATCTTACAAGGAGGGTGTGGCTCGTCACTATAGCTTACAAGGAGGGTGTGGCTCGTCACTGCATCATACAAGGAGGGTGTGGCTCGTCATTACAGCTTACAAGGAGGGTGTGGCTCGTCACATCTTACAAGGAGGGTGTGGCTCGTCACTACATCATACAAAGAGGGTGTGGCTCGTCACTACATCTTACAAGGAGGGTGTGGCTCGTCACTACAGCTTACAAGGAGGGTGTGGCTCGTCACTATAGCCTACAAGGAGGGTGTGGCTCGTCACTACATCTTACAAGGAGGGTGTGGCTCGTCATTACAGCTTACAAGGAGGGTGTGGCTCGTCACTATAGCTTACAAGGAGGGTGTGGCTCTCCACATCTTACAAGGAGGGTGTGGCTTGTCACTACAGCTTACAAGGAGGGTGTGGCTCGTCACTACATCTTACAAGGAGGGTGTGGCTCGTCACTACATCTTACAAGGAGGGTGTGGCTCGTCACTACATCTTACGAGGGTGTGGCTCGTCGCTACAGCTTACGAGGAGGGTGTGGCTCGTCACTACATCTTACAAGGAGGGTGTGGCTCGTCACTAAAGCTTATAAGGAGGGTGTGGCTCGTCACTTCATCTTACAAGGAGGGTGTGGCTCGTCACATCTTACAAGCAGGGTGTTGCTTGACATTACATCTTACAAGGAGGGTGTGGCTCGCCACTACATCTTACAAGGAGGGTGTGGCTTGTCACTACATCTTACGAGGGTGTGGCTCGTCACTACATCTTACAAGGAGGGTCTGGCTCGTCACTACAGCTTTCAAGGAGGGTGTGGCTCGTCACTATATCTTACAAGGAGGGTGTGGCTCGTCACTACAGCTTACAAGGAGGGTAGGGCTCGTCACTACATCTTACAAGGTGGGTGTGGCTCGTTACGTCTTACAAGGAGGGTGTGGCTCGTCAGTACGTCTTACAAGGAGGGTGTGGCTCGTCACTACAGCTTACAAGGAGGGTGTGGCTCGTCACTACAGCTTACAAGGAGGGTGTGGCTCGTCACTGCAGCCTACAAGGAGGGTGTGGCTCGTCACTACAGCTTACAAGGAGGGTGTGGCTCGTCACTACATCTTACAAGTAGGGTGTGGCTCGTCACTACTGCTTACAAGGAATGTGTGGCTCGTCACTATAGCTTACAAGGAGGGTGTGGCTCGTCACTTCAGCTTACAAAGAGGGTGTGGCTCGTCACTACAGCTTACAAGGAGGGTGTGGCTCGTCACTACTGCTTACAAGGAGGGTGTGGCTCGTCACTACATCTTACAAGGAGGGTGTGGCTCGTCACTACAGCTTACAAAGAGGGTGTGGTTCGTCACTATAGCTTACAAGGAGGGTGTGGCTCGTCACTACAGATTACAATGAGGGTGTGGCTTGTCACTATAGATTACAAGGAGGGTGTGGCTTGTCACTACAGCTTACAAGGAGGATGTGGCTCGTCACTACAGATTACAATGAGGGTGGGCTTGTCACTATAGATTGCAAGGAGGGTGTGGCTTGTCACTGCAGCTTACAAGGAGGATGTGGCTTGCCACTACAGCTTACAAGGAGGGTGTGGCTTGTCATTACATCTTACAAGGAGGGTGTGGCTCGTCACTTCAGCTTGGAAAGGTGTGGCTCGTCACTACTCTTACAAGGAGGGTGTGGCTCGTCATTACTGCTTACAAGGAGGGTGTGGCTCGTCACTATAGCTTACAAGGAGGGTGTGGCTCTCCACATCTTACAAGGAGGGTGTGGCTTGTCACTACAGCTTACAAATGGATCCAGAGGAGGGTGTGGCTTGTCACGACAGCTTACAAGGAGGGTGTGGCTCGTCACTACAGCTTACAAGGAGGGTGTGGCTCGTCACTACAGCTTATAAGGAGGGTGTGGCTGGTCAATATAGATTACAAGGAGGGTGTGGCTTGTCACTACAGCCTACAAGGAGGATGTGGCTTGTTACTGTAGATTAAAAGGAGGGTGTGGCTTGTCACTTCAGCTTACTAGGAGGGTGTGGCTTTTCACTATAGATCACAAGGAGGGTGTGGCTTGTCACTACAGCTTACAAGGTGGGTGTGGCTTGTCATTACAGCTTACAAGGAGGGTGTGGCTTGTCACTACAGCTTACGAGGAGGGTGTGGCTTTTCATTACAGCTTACGAGGAGGGTGTGGCTTGTCACTACTTCTTACAAGGTGGGTGTGGCTTGTCACTACATCTTACAAGGAGGGTGTGGCTCGTCACTACTTCTTACAAGGTGGGTGTGGCTCGTCACTACATCTTACAAGGAGGGTGTGGCTCGTCACTACAGCTTACAAGGAGGGTGTGGCTCGTCACTACAGCTTACAAGGAGGGTGTGGCTTGTCACTACAGCTTACAAGGAGGGTGTGGCTTGTCACTACAGCTGACAGGGAGGGTGTGGCTTGTCACTACAGCTCACAAGGAGGGTGTGGCTTGTCATTACAACTTACAAGGAGAGTGTGGCTCGTCACTACGTCTTACAAGGAGAGTGTGGCTCGTCACTACATCTTACAAGGAGGGTGTGGCTCGTCTCTACAGCTGACAAGGAGGGTGTGGCTTGTCATTACAGCTTACAAGGAGGGTGTGGCTTGTCACTACAGCTTACAAGGAGGGTGTGGCTTGTCATTACAGCTTACAAGGAGGCTGTGGCTTGTCACTACAGCTTAGAAGGAGGGTGTGGCTTGTCATTACAGCTTACAAGGAGGGTGTGGCTTGTCATTACAGCTTACAAGGAGGGTGTGGCTTGTCACTACAGCTTACAAGGAGGGTGTGGCTTGTCACTACAGCTTACAAGGAGGGTGTGGCTTGTCATTACAGCTTACAAGGAGGGTGTGGCTTGTCACTACAGCTTACACTGCATGATATACCTTTACCTTTGAAGAATTTCGAGAGTATGTCTACTCTCTGAGCCCGGCCATGGGCCAGGTTCGTCTGGTGCTCGCCTGGTCAACCAGGCTGTTGCTGCCCGCTGCCCCACATATCCATCACAGCCTGGTTGATCTGGCACCTGGTGAAGATACTTGTCTAGTTTCCTCTTGAAGGCTTCAACACCTGTTCCAGCTGTGTTTCTGATATCTTCTGGATGTTGAAAAGTCTGGGACCCCGGATGTTGATACAGTGTTCCCTTATTGTCCCCACCGCACCCCGGCTCCTCACTGGGTTTATTTTACACTTCCTCCCATATCTCTCACTCCAGTATGTTGTTATGGCAGTGTGCAGATTTGGGACCAAGCCCTCGAGTACCTTCCAGGTATATATTATCATGTACCCCTCTCTCCTCCGCTCCAATGAGTACATGTTCAAGACTTGCAGGCGTTCCCAGTAGTTTAGGTGCTTTAGAGGCTCAGTGTGAGCGTTGCATGCTGCATGCCTCGATTAGATTTTTTTTTTTGCCTCCGAAGTGTTAAAATCTATATCCATATCCATCTTGTGGATGAACATAAGCTTCACTATAGAAGCAGTAGTCTTAACCCAGACCCTCCCTGCCCACGCCATCACTGGGCCGGACATTTTTATATAGCCCGTTTTGGTTTGGGAATGAGATTTGGGAAATGATTGAAGTGCTCGACGATGAAATTGGCAAGTTGGGATTTATGGAACCCACTTACAGCGAGAACCCTTGCTTTCTGGTAAACTCACCGAGGCTGAAAATTTGAAGCCGATCGGAAGAGTCATTCTCCAGTTATTGAATTGATTCCAATAATTCCAATTGCATTTTCTTTGTGTATGCATTGTTCACATACAAACTAAACTTAATGGTTGCTACCCTGGCCTGTAAGATACATCAACCAGTAAACTTAATGGTTGCTACCTTGGCCTGTAAGATACATCAACCAGTAAACTTAATGGTTGCTACCCTGGCCTGTAAGATACATCAACCAGTAAACTTAATGGTTGCTACCCTGGCCTGTAAGATACATCAACCAGTAAACTTAATGGTTGCTACCCTGGCCTGTAAGATACATCAACCAGTAAACTTAATGGTTGCTACCCTGGCCTGTAAGATACATCAACCAGTAAACTTAATGGCTGCTACCCTGGCCTGTAAGATACATCAACCAGTAAACTTAATGGTTGCTACCCTGGCCTGTAAGATACATCAACCAGTAAACTTAATGGTTGCTACCCTGGCCTGTAAGATACATCAACCAGTAAACTTAATGCTTGCTACCCTGGCCTGTAAGATACATCAACCAGTAAACTTAATGGTTGCTACCCTGGCCTGTAAGATACATCAACCAGTAAACTTAATGGTTGCTACCCTGGCCTGTAAGATACATCAACCAGTAAACTTAATGGTTGCTACCCTGGCCTGTAAGATACATCAACCAGTAAACTTAATGGCTGCTACCCTGGCCTGTAAGATACATCAACCAGTAAACTTAATGGTTGCTACCCTGGCCTGTAAGATACATCAACCAGTAAACTTAATGGCTGCTACCCTGGCCTGTAAGATACATCAACCAGTAAACTTAATGGCTGCTACCCTGGACTGTAAGATACATCAACCAGTAAACTTAATGGTTGCTACCCTGGCCTGTAAGATACATCAACCAGTAAACTTAATGGTTGCTACCCTGGCCTGTAAGATACATCAACCAGTAAATATTGAAGACATTCACAAATGGAAAAGTAATAAAATATATTTAACGTGATTTGACGGGAATGAAAAGTTGGCGCTGTGTTACTCTCCCCCGTTGTCGACTTACACTAGTGTTACTCTCCCCCGTTGTCGACTTACACTAGTGTTACTCTCCCCCGTTGTCGACTTACACTAGTGTTACTCCTCCCCGTTGTCGACTTACACTAGTGTTACTCTCCCCCGTTGTCGACTTACACTAGTGTTACTCTCCCCCATTGTCGACTTACACTAGTGTTACTCTCCCCCGTTGTCGACTTACACTAGTGTTACTCTCCCCCGTTGTCGACTTACACTAGTGTTACTCTCCCCCGTTGTCGACTTACACTAGTGTTACTCTCCCCCGTTGTCGACTTACACTAGTGTTACTCTCCCCCGTTGTCGACTTACACTAGTGTTACTCTCCCCCGTTGTCGACTTACACTAGTGTTACTCTCCCCCGTTGTCGACTTACACTAGTGTTACTCTCCCCCGTTGTCGACTTACACTAGTGTTACTCTCCCCCGTTGTCGACTTACACTAGTGTTACTCTCCCCCGTTGTCGACTTACACTAGTGTTACTCTCCCCTGTTGTCGACTTGCACTAGTGTTACTCTCCCCCGTTGTCGACTTACACTAGTGTTACTCTCCCCCGTTGTCGACTTACACTAGTGTTACTCTCCCCCGTTGTCGACTTACACAGTGTTACTCTCCCCTGTTGTCGACTTACACTAGTGTTACTCTCCCCCATTGTCGACTTACACTAGTGTTACTCTCCCCCGTTGTCGACTTACACAAGTGTTACTCTCCCCTGTTGTCGACTTACACTAGTGTTACTCTCCCCCGTTGTCGACTTACACTAGTGTTACTCTCCCCCGTTGTCGACTTACACTAGTGTTACTCTCCCCGTTGTCGACTTACACTAGTGTTACTCTCCCCTGTTGTCGACTTACACTAGTGTTACTCTCCCCCGTTGTCGACTTACACTAGTGTTACTCTCCCCCGTTGTCGACTTACACTAGTGTTACTCTCTCCCCGTTGTCGACTTACACTAGTGTTACTCTCCCCTGTTGTCGACTTGCACTAGTGTTACTCTCCCCCGTTGTCGACTTACACTAGTGTTACTCTCCCCCGTTGTCGACTTACACTAGTGTTACTCTCCCCCGTTGTCGACTTACACAAGTGTTACTCTCCCCTGTTGTCGACTTACACTAGTGTTACTCTCCCCCATTGTCGACTTACACTAGTGTTACTCTCCCCGTTGTCGACTTACACAAGTGTTACTCTCCCCTGTTGTCGACTTACACTAGTGTTACTCTCCCCCGTTGTCGACTTACACTAGTGTTACTCTCCCCCGTTGTCGACTTACACTAGTGTTACTCTCCCCCGTTGTCGACTTACACTAGTGTTACTCTCCCCCGTTGTCGACTTACACTAGTGTTACTCTCCCCCGTTGTCGACTTACACTAGTGTTACTCTCCCCCGTTGTCGACTTACACTAGTGTTACTCTCCCCCGTTGTCGACTTACACTAGTGTTACTCTCCCCCGTTGTCGACTTACACTAGTGTTACTCTCCCCCGTTGTTGACTTACACTAGTGTTACTCTCGCCCGTTGTCGACTTACACTAGTGTTACTCTCCCCCGTTGTCGACTTACATTAGTGTTACTCTCCCCCGCTGTCGACTTACATTATTATTACTTTCCCCCGTTGTCGACTTACATTAGTGTTACTCTCCCCCGTTGTCGACTTACACTAGTGTTACTCTCCCCCGTTGTCGACTTACACTAGTGTTACTCTCCCCTGTTGTCGACTTGCATTAGTGTTACTCTCCCCCGTTGTCGACTTACACTAGTGTTACTCTCCCCTGTTGTCGACTTGCATTAGTGTTACTCTCCTCCGTTGTCGACTTACACTAGTGTTACTCTCCCCTGTTGTCGACTTACACTAGTGTTACTGTCCCCTGTTGTCGACTTGCATTAGTGTTACTCTCCCCCGTTGTCGACTTAAGCTAGAATGTTACTCTCCCCCGTTGTCGACTTACACTAGTGTTACTCTCCCCCGTTGTCGACTTACACTAGTGTTACTCTCCTCCGTTGTCGACTTACACTAGTGTTACTCTCCCCCGTTGTCGACTTACACTAGTGTTACTGTCCCCTGTTGTCGACTTGCATTAGTGTTACTCTCCCCCGTTGTCGACTTAAGCTAGAATGTTACTCTCCCCCGTTGTCGACTTACATTAGTGTTACTCTCCCCCGTTGTCGAGTTACAATAGTGTTGCTCTCCCCTGTTGTCGACTTACACTAGTGTTGCTCTCCCCCGTTGTCGACTTACACTAGTGTTACTCTCCCCCGTTGTCGACTTACACTAGTGTTACTCTCCCTCGTTGTCGACTTACACTAGTGTTACTCTCCCCCGTTGTCGACTTACAGTAGTGTTACTTTCCCCCGTTGTCGACTTAAACTAGTGTTGCTCTCCCCCGTTGTCGACTTACACTAGTGTTACTCTCCCCCGTTGTCGACTTTCACTAGTGTTACTCTCCCCCGTTGTCGACTTACACTGGTGTTACTTTCCCCCGTTGTCGACTTACACTAGTGTTACTCTCCCCCGTTGTCGACTTACATTAGTGCTCCTCACCCCCGTTGTCGACTTACACTAGTGTTACTCTCCCCTGTTGTCGACTTGCATTAGTGTTACTCTCCCCCGTTGTCGACTTACATTAGTGTTACTCTCCCCCGTTGTCGACTTACGTTAGTGTTACTCTCCCCCATTGTCGACTTAAACTAGAATGTTACTCTCCCCCGTCATCGACTTAAACTAGAATGTTACTCTCCCCCGTTGTCGACTTACACTAGAATGTTACTCTCCCCCGTTGTCGACTTAAACTAGAATGTTACTCTCCCCCGTTGTCGACTTACACTAGAATGTTACTCTCCCCCGTTGTCGACTTAAACTAGAATGTTACTCTCCCCCGTCATCGACTTAAACTAGAATGTTACTCTCCCCCGTTGTCGACTTACACTAGAATGTTACTCTCCCCCGTTGTCGACTTAAACTAGAATGTTACTCTCCCCCGTTGTCGACTTACACTAGAATGTTACTCTCCCCCGTTGTCGACTTACACTAGAATGTTACTCTCCCCCGTCATCGACTTACACTAGAATGTTACTCTCCCCCGTTGTCGACTTACATTAGTGTTACTCTCCCCTGTTGTCGGCTTAAACTAGAATGTTACTCTCCCCCGTTGTCGACTTACACTAGTGTTACTCTCCCCCGTTGTCGACTTACAGTAGTGTTATTTTCCCCCGTTGTCGACTTACACTAGTGTTCCTCTCCCCCGTTGTCGACTTACAGTAGTGTTATTTCCCCCCGCTGTCGACTTACACTAGTGTTACTCTCCCCCGTCGTCGACTTACACTAGTGTTACTCTCCCCCGTCGTCGACTTACACTAGTGTGTTACTCCCCCGTCGTCGACTTACACTAGAGTGTTACTCCCCCGTTGTCGTCTTACACTAGAGTGTTACTCCCCCGTCGTCGACTTAAACTAGAGTGTTACTTCCCCGTCGTCGACTTAAACTAGAGTGTTACTCCCCCGTCGTCGACTTACACTAGTGTGTTACTCCCCCGTCGTCGTCTTACACTAGAGTGTTACTCCCCCGTCGTCGACTTACACTAGAGTGTTACTCCCCCGTCGTCGACTTACACTAGAGTGTTACTCCCCCGTCATCGACTTACACTAGAGTGTTACTCCCCCGTCATCGACTTACACTAGAGTGTTACTCCCCCGTCGTCGACTTACGAGTCACCTTGTAATATTGTTGCCAGAATTAAAGGCAATATGTTAGGTAAAAGGACACGTGCACCTATTTCATTTTATTGTGGCAACGTTTCGTTCTCCAGGAGCTTTCTTAAACCGTTACAAACATTACACGGACACCGAGGGTATATATACCCTCTATACCTATATATACGTCTGTAGTTAAAAAGAACCATGTAGATGTATGTGACCTTATAACTAATGAGTCACCAGTGTTGAAGGGTCGAAGTTACGCCACTGAGACTGTTGAAAATTATCGCCACACTTCCAGGACTCTTGGAATGTGTTTTACAACCTTGGTCCCAGGACACCTACCACCTACAGATGTTAGTAGATGCTTACTCTAGCTACCGTACACCAGCACTGAGGGTTTGAAGCTAATCAGCTGAGTCATTCTCGAGTTACAAGCAAAACAAAAATGAAAGGTTGTAGGAAGACAAACTTGTGTTGCGTCCCTTCGATCGTTGCTTCGTCCGGGAGACTTAAAAATATGTTGTGTGTTGTAACATGAATAATTTCTAATATTTACTATTTTTGTGTTGCAGGTTCGAGTGGTGTTGCAGATACGAGTGTGTCGTGTTGCAGTTACGAGTGGTGTTGCAGGTACGTGTATTTGATGTTGCAGGTATGAGTGTGGTGTTGCAGGTACGTGTATGTGGTGTTGCAGGTACGAGTGTAGTGTTGCAGGTACGAGTGGTGTTGCAGGTACGTGTATTTGATGTTCCAGGTACGAGTGTGGTGTTGCAGGTACGTGTATGTGGTGTTGCAGGTACGAGTGGTGTTGCAGATACGTGTATTTGATGTTCCAGGTACGAGTGTGGTGTTGCAGGTACGTGTATTTGATGTTGCAGGTACGAGTGTGGTGTTGCAGGTACGAGTGGTGTTGCAGGTACGTGTATGTGGTGTTGCAGGTACGAGTGTTTGGTGTTGCAGGTACGAGTTTGTGGTGTTGCAGGTACGATTGTAGTGATGCAGGTACGTGTATGTGGTGTTGCAGGTACGAGTGTGTGGTTTTGCAGGTACAAGTGTGTGGTGTTGCAGGTACGAGTATGTGGTGTTGCAGGTACGTGTATGTGGTGTTGCAGGTACGTGTATGTGGTGTTGCAGGTACGTGTATGTGGTGTTGCAGGTACGAGTGTGGTGTTGCAGGTACGTGTATGTGGTGCTGCAGGTACGAGTGTGTGGTTTTGCAGGTACGAGTATGTGGTGTTGCAGATACGAGTCTGTGGTGTTGTAGATACGAGTGTGTGGTGTTTTAGGTACGATTGTAGTGATGCAGGTACGTGTATGTGGTGTTGCAGGTACGAGTGTGTGGTGTTGCAGGTACGTGTATGTGGTGTTGCAGGTAAGAGTGGAATGTTGCAGGTACGTGTGTGTGGTGTTGCAGGTACGAGTGGTTGTTGTTGCAGGTACGTGTGTATGGTGTTGCAGGTACGAGTGGTTGTTGTTGCAGGTACGTGTGTGTGGTGTTGCAGGTACGAGTGGTTGCAGGTACGTGTGTGTGGTGTTGCAGGTACGACTGGTTGTTGTTGCAGGTACGTGTGTGTGGTGTTGCAGGTACGAGTGGTTGTTGTTGCAGGTACGTGTGTGTGGTGTTGCAGGTACGAGTGGTTGTTGTTGCAGGTACGTGTGTGTGGTGTTGCAGGTACGAGTGGTTGTTGCAGGTACGTGTGTGTGGTGTTGCAGGTACGAGTGGTTGTTGTTGCAGGTACGTGTGTGTGGTGTTGCAGGTACGTGTGTGTGGTGTTGCAGGTACGTGTGTGTGGTGTTGCAGGTACGTGTGTGTGGTGTTGCAGGTACGTGTGTGTGGTGTTGCAAGATAGGTAACGTTAAGTTGTCAGTGTTTACATTTGGTCACCATGGTGACGCAGGAAGCGGAAGACAACTTGGTCACGTAACAGTGATAGAGTATAGTCTCGAGTGACAAGTGTAGTCTCGAGTGACAAGTATAGTCCCGAGTGACAAGTATAGTCCCGAGTGACAGTCTCGAGTGACAAGTATAGTCCCGAGTGACAAGTGTAGTCTCAAGTGACAAGTATAGTCTCGAGTGACAAGTGTAGTCTCGAGTGACAAGTATAGTCCCGAGTGACAAGTGTAGTCTCGAGTGATAAGTATAGTCTCGAGTGACAAGTATAGTCTCGAATGACAAGTATAGTCCCGAGTGACAAGTATGGTCTCGAGTGACTAGTGTAGTCTCGAGTGACAAGTATAGTCCGAGTGACAAGTGTAGTCTCGAGTGACAAGTATAGTCCCGAGTGACAAGTATAGTCTCGAGTGACAAGTATAGTCTCGAGTGACAAGTATAGTCTCGAGTGACAAGTATAGTCCCGAGTGACAAGTGTAGTCTCGAGTGACAAGTGTAGTCTCGAATGACAAGTGTAGTTTCGAGTGACAAGTGTAGTCTCGAGTGACAAGTATAGTCTCGAATGACAAGTATAGTCCCGAGTGACAAGTATAGTCTCGAGTGACAAGTATAGTCCCGAGTGACAAGTTTAGTCTCGAGTGACAAGTATAGTCCCGAGTGACAAGTATAGTCCCGAGTGACAGTCTCGAGTGACAATTATAGTCCCGAGTGACAAGCGTAGTCTCGAGTGACAAGTATAGTCCCGAGTGAGTCTCGAGTGACATGTATAATCCCGAGTGACAAGTATAGTCCCGAGTGACATAGTCCCGAGTGACAAGTATAATCCCGAGTGACAAGTGTAGTCCCGAGTGACAGTCTCGAGTGACAATTATAGTCCCGAGTGACAAGTATAGTCCCGAGTGAGTCTCGAGTGACATGTATAATCCCGAGTGACAAGTGTAGTCCCGAGTGACAAGCACAGTCTCAAGTGACAAGTATTGTCTGCGGGTTGTGACTGTTTAGGTTAGTTATCCATGTCCAGTTATGTGTGGAGACCAGACTAGGAACCTGCCACATCATTACTAGTTACCTGAATTAATTCTTACATTCCTCTGTTCTCACATGGGCAGTGTTTTGAAACTGTGACAGCTGTAGATCTGTAGTGGTCGGATGTGGCAAGACCTCCTACACACACACATGCCCCCAGAGTACAAGGAATGCGCGTACTTAACTGGAAGGGGATGGAGGCCGTGGTATACCTGATACCTGTGTGGGTCACGTGCAGCCGCTTAGTACATTAGCGAGAGATTGCTGTTTTGCGGTGAAATGTATCTAATTCGGGTTGTAATGTGTTATCGAATATTAAGAGTGCTTCACTGCACAAGGCTTGTTGCAAGGTAAGTCATCCTCTCTCACCATGTTTGTATGTAACTGCCACGTTTACCTGGAGTTTACCTGGAGAGAGTAGGCACATCCGGCCCATGCATGCCCCGTGGGGTATACACGGGCACTCAGGGCAGCTGCAATGTGCCTACAGCCCAAAATTGTATAGGCTGTAAGAGGTGTTATAGTTACTAAACTATGTCTAACTCTAACTTAGCTTAAATGCGTATAAGTAGTAGTGTGTAGAACATTAGTCTATGGAGGCTTCATTACTAGATTAAATCTTACAGATTAAGAGTGTATGAAGAATGTGGTTCACCGAGTAGGCATACGTGGCTCTGCTCGTCCCCCCCTCCCCCCCCCCCAACTTAGGGAGGGTTGTTAACGGTATGGAAAATTTGAAGTTAGTGATTTTCCACAAGTATTACGAACACAGGTAATGAATGGCCTGTGAGACCTGGTCGTAGTGGGAATTGGAGCAAACAAACTCAGTAGTAGACTATAATGTATATTTTGCCTTCACCCAATATATACAGGTATGTACAATGTGTACAGTGTGTCACCACGGTGACAAATGGCAAAACAGTAGTCAGAGTGCACCGTACTCAACCAGCAGGTAAGCAAGTCTGCCAATGCTTACTGCAAGTGAACTACGTTGCTGCAGCTTTGGCTGGCTTGCCTGTGATTGGTCAATGAATCAAGGTACTGATTTAACGATGGGTACTCTCATCAATCGTTAAACCCCTAGACCCCGGTTCGTGGTTGGGAGGCAGCCATATGGGAGTGTGACATATCCAATAATTGAAAAACTCTTTGTATGCCACAACAAGTGCAGTCTTGAGTGACAAGTATAGCCTTGAGTGATAAGTATAATTTCGAGTGACAAGTATAGTAGTGACAGGTGTAGTCCTGAGTGACAAGTGTAGTCCTGAGTGACAAGTGTAGTCCTGAGTGACAAGTGTTGTCCTGAGTGAGTGAAAAGTGATTTTCGAGTGACAATTTTGTCCGAGTGACATTATAGTAGTGACAGTGTAGTCCTGAGGGCAAGTGTAGTCCCGATGACAATGTGTTTCCCGAGTGACAAGTGTAGTCCTGAGTGACAAGGGGTAGTCCTGAGTGACAAGTGTTGTCCTGAGTGACAAGTGTAGTCCTGAGTGACAAGTGTAGTCCTGAGTGACAAGTGTAGTCCTGAGTGACAAGTGTAGTCCTGAGTGACAAGTGTTGTCCTGAGTGACAAGTGTAGTCCTGAGTGACAAGTGTAGTCCTGAGTGACAAGTGTAGTCCTGAGTGACAAGTGTAGCCCTATGAACAAGTGTAGTCCTGAGGACCAAGGAGCCTGAGTGAGGGGGTTAGTCCTGGGGTGAAAAGGGTTAGCCCCTGAGTGCAATGTAGTCCTGGTGACAGGTGAGTCCTGGGGACAGGTAGCCCCTATGACAAGGTAGCCGGTGAAATGTAGTCCTGAGTGACAAGTGTAGTCCTGAGTGACAAGTGTAGTCCTGAGTGACAAGTGTAGTCCTGAGTGACAAGTGTAGTCCTGAGTGACAAGGTTTCTGAGTGACAAGGTAGTCCTGATACATGTGCCTGAGTACAATTAGCCCTGAGTGACAAGTGTACCTGAGTGACAAGTGTGTCCTGATGACAAGTTTCCTGAGGAAAAGTGTATCCGAGTGAAAAGTGTTGTTCCTGAGTGACAAGTGTGCCCTGATGACAAGTGTTGTCCTGAGGGGACAAGTGTAGCCCTTTGGGGACAGGTGTATCCTGAGTAACAAGTTTCCTGAGTGAAAAGTGTAGTCCTGAGTGACAAGTGTATTCCTAGTGACAAGTTTTTGTCCTGAGTGAAAAATTTAGTCCTGAGGAAAAGTTATCCTATGAAAAGTGTAGTCCTGAGTGACAACGGAGCGGCCACAGGGGTCATAGACCTTTTAAAAAAAAAACCTTTTTCAATAAAATTGATTTTGTGTATGTATATTAGGCTGGTGTTGTGGTGTGTTGGGGGGGGGAGTGAGTGGTGGGGGAGGTGGGTGTTGGGTGGGGGAGTGGTTTGTGGGGGGGGAGGGGTGTGTTGTGGTTGGGGGAGGGTGTGTTGGGTGGGGGAGTGGTGGTTGTGGTGGGGGAGTGGTGTGTTGTGGGGGGAAATGGTGTGTTGGGTGGGGAGGGGTGTGTTGTGGTGGGGGAGTGGTGTGTTGTGGTGGGGGAGGGGTGTGTTGTGGTGGGGGAGGGGTGGTTGTGGGGGGGGATGGTGTGTTGTGGGGGGAGTGGGGGTTTGTGGGGGGAGGATTGTTGTGGGGGGGGAGGGTGGGTGGGGGGGGGAGTGATGTTTGTGGTGGGGAGTGATGTGTTGTGGGGGGGGAGTGGTGTGTTGTGGGGGGGGAGTGTTTGTTTTGTGGTAGTGTGTGTTGTGGTGGGGAGGGGTGTGTTGTGGTGGGGATGATGTGTTGTGGGGGGGGATGTGTGTTTGGGGGGGGAGGTGGTTTGGTGGTGGGAAGTGAGGTTGTGGTGGGGAGGGGTGTGTTGTGGTGGGGGAGGGGGTTTTTTGGGTGGGGAGTGTGTGTTGTGGGGGGGGTGTTTGGGGGGGGGAGGTTTGTTGGGGTGGGGGGGGTAATGTTTGTGGGGGGGGAGTTTTTTTGTGGTGGGGAGGGTGGGTTTGGGGGTGGGGTGGGGTTTTTGGGGGGTGGGGGGGGAGGGGTGTGGGGTGGGGGGGGTTGGGGGGGGGGTGTGGGGGGGGGGGGAGGGGTTTGGTGGTGGGGGTGGGGGGGGGGGGTGGGGGGGGGGGGGGTGGGGTGTGGGGGGTTGGTTGTGTGGGGGTGGTTTTGGGTGGGGGGGGTGTGTTGGGGGGGGGGGAGGGGGGTTGTGGTGGGGGGGAGGTTGGGGGGGGGGGGTGGTGGGTGGTGGGGGGGGTGTGTTGTGGGGGGGGGGGGTTGGGGGGGGGTGGGTGGTTGGGGGTGTGTGTTTTGGTGGGGGGGTGTGGTTGGGGGGGGGGTGTTGGGGGGGGGTGGGGGGGGGGGGGGGGTTTGGGGGGGGGGGTGGGTGGGGGGGGGGGGGGGGGGGGTGGGGGGGGGGGGGGTTGTTTGGGGGGGGGGTGGGTGGGGGGGGGGGGTGGGGGGGGGGGGGGGGGTGGGGGGGGGGTGGGGGGGGGGGGGGGTGGGGGGGGGGGGGGTGGGGGGGGGGGGGGGTGGGGGGGGGTGGGGGGTGGGTGGTGGGGGGGGGGGGTGGGGGGGTGGTTGGTGGGGGGGGTGGTTGTGGGGGGGGGGGGTTTTGGGGGGGGGAGGGGGGTTTTGTGGTGGGGGGGGGGGGGGGGGGGGTTGTGGGGTGGGATGGGGTGGGGGGGGGGTGTTGGGGGGGGGGTGGGGGGGGGGGGGGGGGGGGGGGGTGGTGGGGGGGTGGGGGGGGGGTGTGTGTGTTGTGGGGGGGGTGGGTTTGGTGGGGGGGGGGGTTTGGGGGGGTGGGGGGGGGGGGTAGGGTTTGGGGGGGTTGGTTTTGGGGTGGGGGGGGTGGGGTTTGGGTGGGGGGGTGGTTGTGGTGGGGGGTTGGGGGGGGGGGAGGATGGGGGGGGGTGGTTGGGTGGGGGGGTGTGTTGGGGTGGGGGGGGGTGGGGGGGTGTGTTTTGGTGGGGGATGTGGGGGTGGGTGGGGGTGGTTTTGTGGGGGGGGGTGGTTTGGTGGGGGGAGTTGTGTTGTGGTGGGGGGTGGGGTTTTGTGGGTGGGGGGGTGGTTGTGGGGGGGGGGTTGTGGGGGGGGTGGGGGGGGGGGGGTGTTGGGGGGGTGGGGGGTTGGGGGGGGGGGGGGTGGGTTTGGGGGGGGGGGGTGGGGGGGGGGGGGTTTTGGGGTGGGGGTTATTTTTTTGTGGGGGGGGGGGGGGGTTTGGGGGGGGGAGGGTGGGGGGTTTGTTGGTTGGGGGTATGGGGGGGGGGGTTTTGAGGGGGGTGGGGGGGTTTTTGTGTTTTTTTTGTTTTTGGGGGGGGGGTTTTTATTTTTTGGTATGGTTTTTTTAATTTTTGTGCTGTGGGGGGGGATGATTTTGGGGGGGATGATTCTTTTTTATTTTTGGGGGGGATATTGTGAGGGGGGGTTTAGGGTGTCTGGGGAAAATTTGGGGGGATTTTGGGAAGAGGGAGTTTAGGAAGCAACCCGGCGGGGGGGAAACCCCGGAACTTGATACTACCCGTGAGGGGTGTGGTACCCCCCCGTGAACTTGACGCTATCCCATTCCCCCCCCCCTCACCCCCCCCTCCCATTCCCCTCCCCTTCCTTCCCCCTTCTCCTCCCTTCCCTATCCCATCCTCCCTCCTTCCTTTTTTTCCCCTCCGTCCCCCCTCATCCTCCCCACGCTTCTCTTTTTCTTTCCTCCTTGTTCTCTTATTATCCCTCCTTTTTTTCCCTCCCTCCTCCCTCCTTCTCCCCCTATGCATCCCCCCCCCCACACTTGTCCTGTGTGGGGACCTCTTTGGGGCAGCTGGGTTTCAATAAGATTATCCAACAGGCATATTTAACACCTAGGGAAGGTTTTCATGGGCCACCCCTGGCCCAAATGCAAGTTTTTACAGTGAATCCCGCCGCGTGGCGGTTTTTTACAGTTTTTTCGAACCTGGAGTTTTTTGCTCACTTGCCTGGGGTTCAACCCCATGTACCGTGGGTTTTTTACAATCGTGTCATTTTGAAACAGGACGTAAAAACTGTTCTATTAGGGGCACAAGTGACATGGTCCTTAGGCAAATAGATAAATTAAAACCAACAAATCCCCCCCCTATGAACGTATGCAAAGGGGTTTTAAAGGATGTAAAGAGGGCTTTGCACACTTTGGCTAATCTTTTCAACATACATCAAAGGCATGGTGCCAGATAAGTGGAAAATGGCAAATGTGATACCTATTTTCAAAACAGGTGACAGGTCCTTAGCTTCGAACTATAGACCAATAAGCCTAACCTCCATAGTGGGAAAATTTATGGAATCAATAATTGCCGAGGCAGTTCGTAGCCACCTTGAAAAGCATAAATTAATCAACGAATCTCAGCATGGTTTTACAAAGGGGCGTTCCTGCCTTACGAATTTATTAACTTTTTTCACTAAGGTATTTGAGGAGGTAGATCATGGTAATGAATATGATATTGTGGATATGGACTTCAGTAAGGCTTTTGACAGGGTCCCACATCAGAGACTATTGAGGAAAATTAAAGCACATGGAATAGGAGGAGAAATTTTTCCTGGATAGAGGCATGGTTGACAAATAGGCAGCAGAGAGTTTGCATAAATGGGGAGAAATCAGAGTGGGGAAGTGTCACGAGCGGTGTTCCACAGGGTCAGTGTTGGGCCCCTGCTGTTCACAATCTACATAAACGACATAGATGAGGGCATAAAGAGCGACATCGGCAAGTTTGCCGATGACACCAAAATAGGCCGTCGAATTCATTCTGACGAGGACATTCGAGCACTCCAGGAAGATTTGAATAGACTGATGCAGTGGTCGGAGAAGTGGCAGATGCAGTTTAATATAGACAAATGCAAAGTTCTAAATGTTGGACAGGACAATAACCATGCCACATATAAACTAAATAATGTAGATCTTAATATTACGGATTGCGAGAAAGATTTAGGAGTTCTGGTTAGCAGTAATCTGAAACCAAGACAACAGTGCATAAGTGTTCGCAATAAAGCTAATAGAATCCTTGGCTTCATATCAAGAAGCATAAATAATAGGAGTCCTCAGGTTGTTCTTCAACTCTATACATCCTTGGTTAGGCCTCATTTAGATTATGCTGCACAGTTTTGGTCACCTTATTACAGAATGGATATAAATTCTCTGGAAAATGTACAAAGGAGGATGACAAAGTTGATCCCATGTATCAGAAACCTTCCCTATGAGGATAGACTAAGGGCCCTGAATCTGCACTCTCTAGAAAGGCGTAGAATTAGGGGGGATATGATTGAGGTGTATAAATGGAAGACAGGAATAAATAAAGGGGATGTAAATAGTGTGCTTAAAATATCTAGCCTAGACAGGACTCGCAGCAATGGTTTTAAGTTGGAAAAATTCAGATTCAGGAAGGATATAGGAAAGTACTGGTTTGGTAATAGAGTTGTGGATGAGTGGAACAAACTCCCAAGTACCGTTATAGAGGCCAGAACGTTGTGTAGCTTTAAAAATAGGTTGGATAAATACATGAGTGGATGTGGGTGGGTGTGAGTTAGACCTGGTAGCTTGTGCTACCAGGTCGGTTGCCGTGTTCCTCCCTTAAGTCAATGTGACCTGACCTGACTAGGTTGGGTGCATTGGCTTAAGCCGGTAGGAGACTTGGACCTGCCTCGCATGGGCCAGTAGGCCTTCTGCAGTGTTCCTTCGTTCTTATGTTATGTTCTTATTACAGTTTTGTGAGTCATGATGACGGCTTTAAGGGGACTTGAGCTAGAGTTCTTCACGGCCACTCTGGCGGGAGATTCATCTGTGAAAACTTGCATTCGTGGTCACAGTGTGACCTATGTTAACCTTCCTATGGAGTATAAATATACCTAGTTGGATGAATCTTATTGTAGCCAGCTGGCTCAGTGGTTTACACACTGACCTGGAGTTTTACCACCCACCGTGAATTCAGTCCCCACCGGTACCGTGGTTTGATGTCGTATATATATAGACCAGGTGTTCTTTAATGAGAATTTCATATCAATTAGCCAAAATTTCGTTTTCTCCGTATATAAATATGGCTTCAAGGTTTAGTGTATACGCTAGTGGATGATATTGCTGTGACCTCCCTATGAACGGCACAAGGAAAAACCTCGAAGTCCATTCACCCAGTAACTAAGAATTTGTAAAGTAAAAGGACACAAGTGCAACTAATGTGATATTTATTGTGGCAACGTTTCGCTCTCCAGGAGCTTTATCAAGCCATTACAAACAATACACGGACACAGAGGGTATATAAAGGCTCAGAGTGAGGTGCAATACTAGTGAGGTACCATTTCGATGTTCACTAGTGGTAGTGGTAGTAGTAGTAGTAGTAGTAGTGGAAGTGACAAAAGTAATACAATATGGTAGAGCAATTAATTCCCGACAGGTTGTTAGGTAAGACACATATGCAACAGTTAGGTATCTTTATTTCGAAACGTTTCGCCTACACAGTAGGCTTCTTCAGTCGAGTACAGAAAAGTTGATAGAAGCAGAAGATACTTGAAGACGATGTAATCAGTCCATCACCCTTGAAGTTTTGAGGTGGTCAGTCCCTGAGTCTGGAGAAGAGCATTGTTCCATGGAATGGCGCTATAAAAGGCTCCATCCTGTCACTTCATCTCCATATTGTTTCATACTTTGGAACAATGCTCTTCTCCAGACTGAGGGACTGACCACCTCAAAACTTTAAGGGTGATGGACTGATTACATCGTCTTCAAGTATCTTCTGCTTCTATCAACTTTTCTGTACTCGACTGAAGAAGCCTACTGTGTAGGCGAAACGTTTCGAAATAAAGATACCTAACTGTTGCATATGTGTCTTACCTAACAACCTGTCGGTATTTTATACCATTTTAATGTTCAATTAATTCGTACATGAGTAAAAGGATATAAAAGCTATTACTTGGGTAACATAAAAATAGGTTGGACAAATATAGACTGGAAAGAGGCAGCTTGTTTCAGTGTTCACTCTCTGTAATGTGCTTTGTGTAGTATAACAGGAGAAACTATGTGATGGCAGGGTTTACTGTTTTCAGGAGGATTCTTGCTAAGACTTCGGAGATGGTGAAGCTGCCGTTGTTTTGTTTAATTGTATTCGAAACAGCGATCAGTGCTGATTCGAGGCACTTGCGTCTGCGGAAATTAGTTTCATTGATCACTAATTGGGCGTCTCTGAATTTCATGAGATGATTGGTGGAATTTCGGTGTTGTACACAGGCGTTGTTCAAGTTATCGTTCCTACATGCGTAAATGTGTTCATTGAGGCGGGTGTCGAGGTTTCTTGTTACCAAGCAACCCTAAACCAGCACACATGTATGGTTTACCCAAGACCCATAAACACAATATTCCTCTCAGACCTATCACGTCAGGAATAGGCAGTGCTCCACACAAGCTAGCCGGAGTTCTTGCCAAACATCTTTCCTGCCTTCTGGGGACCATCAGCCCCGCTCATCTTAAACACTCAGGCGACCTTCTCAACCGCATCCGTAACCTCTCCATCCGTAACAAGAAACTAAGCAGTTTGGATGTGACTTCCCACTTCACAAAAGTACCTACCAAAAAAGCAATCGAGGTTCTACGACGTAAAGTCAATCAGGACCTTAATCTTCCTCTACCTCCCGGAGATTTTGTTGACTTGATTGAACTCTTTGTTAATTTCAACTGTTTTTCTTTCAATAACAAGCTCTACAAACAAACCTACGGCATGGGAATGGGGTCCCCCATAAGTGCCGTCCTAGCCAACTTATACATGGAACACCTAGAGTCCGAACACTTCGCCAACATCATCCCTTCAAGCGTCACTTGGTTACGTTACGTGGACGATGTCCTCGTAATAACTCCAAACGTTTTGATGTACGGGATCTTCAGGCAAGGCTCAACGCAGTTGAACCTGCGATCCAGTTTACACTAGAAGAAGAGTCCAATGACAAGCTACCTTTCTCGACGTCCTCATTCACAAAGTAGACAACAACCTAAGATTTCAAGTTTATCGGAAACCCACCAATAAAAATAATCTCACACACTTCTATTCCAGTCAAGATACAAGACCAAAAGAGGCATCATCATCGGGTTTTTCCTAAGAGCATACGAATTTGTAGTCCTGAGTTTCTTGACGAGGAATGTACATACATTCAGCAAACATTCACTGAGTTACATTTTCCTTCTTTTTTCATCAAAGACTGCAAGAAAAGAGCTCTTCAGATCATTAATTCTCCACGCATCAACACCACTCCCAACATAGTTATAATTCTTCCCAACAGCCAGGTTGCACTGAACGTCTCAAAAGTACTTTCACAAGCTAACACCAGAGTCGCCATCGCTTCTAGCACTTCAATAAAGGATCTAACCAGGACAAAATCCAAGCACCACGAACCAGTCAATGCAGGAGTTTACACTATACCCTGTGGAGGCTGTGACAAGATTTACGTAGGTGAAACAGCAAGAAACCTCGACACCCGCCTCAATGAACACATTTACGCATGTAGGAACGATAACTTGAACAACGCCTGTGTACAACACCGAAATTCCACCAATCATCTCATGAAATTCAGAGATGCCCAATTAGTGATCAATGAAACTAATTTCCGCAGACGCAAGTGCCTCGAATCAGCACTGATCGCTGTTTCGAATACAATTAAACAAAACAACGGCAGCTTCACCATCTCCGAAGTCTTAGCAAGAATCCTCCTGAAAACAGTAAACCCTGCCATCATATAGTCTCTCCTGTTATACTACACAAAGCACATTACAGAGAGTGAACACTGAAACAAGCTGCCTCTTTCCAGTCTATATTTGTCCAACCCATTTTTATGTTACCCAAGTAATAGCTTTTATATCCTTTTACTCATGTACGAATTAATTGCTCTACCATATTGTATTACTTTTGTCACTTCCACTACTACTACTACTACTACTACTACCACTACCACTAGTGAACATCGAAATGGTACCTCACTAGTATTGCACCTCACTCTGAGCCTTTATATACCCTCTGTGTCCGTGTATTGTTTGTAATGGCTTGATAAAGCTCCTGGAGAGCGAAACGTTGCCACAATAAATGTCACATTAGTTGCACTTGTGTCCTTTTACTTTACATATTGTCGGTAATTCTACCAACTTTATTACAACTAAGAATTTGATAGAAAACAACCCACATTTTACTCTTACTCTACACCATAAAGTGTATCGGATATGTAGTAAAATTTAAGCAAAAGATACATTTATAGAGTCCACCACTTGGAATAGCCATTCAGAAGAAGAATCCAGAGTTGACCAATTGGTTGTTATGGAGATCAAATCTAGTAACATCAATAAATTAGTGGCCACAGTTGACCAGGCGCCGGTAAAGAAACGTAGAGTATCGAACAGCCCACATTATTCAAAGCTGAAGTTTACAAAGGTGAAATCAGCAGCAAAACGAAAACTCGAATTGGTAACTGGACAGTCAGTTTAATCCAGTGGCACTGATGACAATGAGTGTGAAATACTTGCACAACTACAAGAAAATTCAATGAGTGACGAGCCGAAGTGAAAAACCGACCATTCTCAGTATCCTACTGAAATACTAGAGTAGAAGAAAAAAAAAAAGGATGAATTTAAGTGCAGAGATTGTATGGCCAGGCAAGCAGACCTTTTGTGAGAGAAGGCGATGTTCTCAGCGCCAAATCCACAGTTGGGGAAATGTCTTCACAGTGATATCGCTTCTAAAATTATCGACTTCTGTCGTGTGAGCAGACAAATGCCAGGGTTGAAAGACTATATTTCAGTAAGAGGTGTGGAGAAATAACTCCAATTTGGAAAGGGCGGGTTAACTCTCAGCCCCCTCAGCCCTAGGAGGGGCCTAGCCCCCTCAGAAGGGGCTTAGCTCCCTCGGAAGGGGCTAACTCTTCCACTTCCTTCTTCTCATGACAGCTAGCAAACACTTGTGTCAGAGCTGGGCCTCTCATGCTGATGTCAAGGTGTCCTTACCAGAATCTCTGAACAATTGCACATACGAGGTTAAGCCTGGATCATTTGCTCTTTTCCTGTGGCAGGAAAAATCCAAAAGAAAACACCTCTTACCTGATAATCAAGGTAGGGGTATTATAATTCCCAGCCCACAGCTAAAACAAGAAGAAACAACCCTCTTGTCTTGAACTCTGTTGCAAGTGCTGACAATAAATACCAATAAGCCTAGGTCAGCAGTTAGTGCCTGGAAGGGCTTGTGCGTAGCTGAGCAGGGTCAGATTGCCTCAAGGAACGAGGGTGAACGTGTGTGGACACCACGATGTGGACAGTACTCGCCGTGTAACAGAAAGTTGCAGTTCACTCATAGACTCTTAATCAGGCAATCTCTAGACACTAGGAAAGTTGAACTAGTGCAAAATACAAGTGATGTAATCTGTGGTAAAGTCAGGATAAAGTGTATTGAACGTGTTCCGCGGTGTGCACTCAGGCGTAATCGAACATTGGAAGCGGCCAGCAGTAACAGCCTCGTTGATCAGACCCTGATCCACCGGGAGGCCTGGTCGTGGACCGGGCCGCGGGGGCGTTGATCCCCGGAATAGCCTCCAGGTAGATTCTAGGTAGACCATGGACAATACAAATGGTGGTAGTGGAAAGTGAGTGTACGGACACGTTGCGAGTGACAGGACATTACTGTGAAGTATCTGGAGACAGCAGCCTGCTCAAACCATTATTTTTGGAGTCATATTGGATCATTTACATACCCAGGTTAAGTCCAGTCAATCTCATATTGGCTAGTGTTAGCTGCAGCTAATAGGTAGATACGGGATTTGATTGGGGTTACCAATAGACCATGTGATTCCGTGACCGATTCGCCCAACAAACGTAAGTAATCTATCTCATTTCAAGGCAAATGTGAAATACTTGACATATACGCTCCTTTGGGGCAAAGTTAACCAAGATACACCATCTCTTCAACCACCTGTGGATTCATCTGTAGTTACATTGAGGGCAGATCCAGGGAGAGGCTGCTGGAATCTGGACAAAAAAAACATTTTCTCACTAAGATCTATAAGTGTGCTAATTTTGAGGAAAATCGCAGAGGTGCCGTGATATGGCCTGGTTGAAGTGACAGAGAATGTCCCTCTGGTCATCTTGCCCTGTTCTGTAGCCACAGTCATCAACATTAAAATCCCCCCAACAAATATGCGATACGTACTTCATTTGTATTTGCAAATAAAAAAGGACTTAGGCCTTGTTTATTTGCAAATACAAATGAAAATACTTTTCATCACTGGACTTCTAGAGGATTCAAACGTGGTGTTTGCAGCCTTCACAGACACCCCACAGCGAAATATGGATACCAGGGTGCAGCTTTTTGGGATGTGACGGAAAGAAGAGGCAGCAAGGGGAATTTGGCTTGTATGTCGGAGAGTCTCTTATTTGCGCAGAGTTACAGAACACTACAAATGATGTTGAAGTTCTAACAGTGAAGACTGAGTACCAAAACTTAGTCATTGTGGTTGTATATAAGCCACCAGATGCAGCGTTCCAACAGTTCAAGGAACAGTTATTGAAAATTGATTACTGTCTGGAAACCCTTCCAATCCCAGCCCCAAACATCTTGCGGCTTGGTGATTTCAGTCTAAGATATATAAAATGGAAGAATGTAGCAAATAATGTTATAGCAGAGACTAACCCTGGAAGCAGCTCAGATGAGAAGTCACACACACACACAAGTTGCTGAATCTCTCCAATAAATACACCCTAAGTCAACATATAATGAAGCCAACAAGACTGAAAAACACATTTGACCTTATTTTTACAAATGATGACCTGGTAAAAAGCATAACAATATAAAAAACGGCTATTTCGGATCACACTCTAATCAAAATCGAGACTTGTATGCACAGGGATCCTGACCAGCAAAATGCACACAGCTACGAGGGTACCTTCACCAAATTCAACTTCAGCAACAAGAACATCAACTGGGATCAGATAAGCCATTTCCTATATGAAACTTGTTGGGAAGATATCTTGAATAACATGGATCCTAACCAGTGCCTTGAAAAGATAAACTTTCTGGCAGCTGAAGTGTGTTCAAACCATATTCAACTAAGAAAAAGGAAGAGACGTAAACTGGAGAGAGACTCCCTCTACAGGAGAAGGCGAATCACTGAGCTCATCAAGGAGGGTTAGATTATCTGAAATATGGAAGGAAGCACTGACCAGGGAAGTCGAAAATATTGAGCTTAAGTTCAACGATTCTTACCGGATCCAGGAGAGACAGGAGGAGCTAAAAGCAATTGGTGAAATCGAAAGAAATTCAAAATATTTCTTTTCATTTGCCAAAAACAAGGCCAAAAACTACATCTAGTATCGGACCCTCGCTCAGACAAGATGGAACTTAAACAGATGACAACAAAGAAATGAGTGAGATACTGAAGTCTCAATACGACTATGTGTTTAACGAACCATTAATGAGTCTAAAGATCGACAATCCCAATGATTTTTTCATGAATGATCCTCAAAACCTTGTCAGTGTATGCAGAATTTCACATAACCCTTACTCCATTGGACTATAAAAGCCCATTGACAACATGCCCATGCACTCAGCCCCAGGCCCAGACTTGTGAAAATCCGTGTTCATTAAGAACTGCAAGAATACTTTCGTGTGCCTTAAGTTTGCTGTGAAGAGGGAGCATAGACACGGGTGTAATCCCACAATCGCTAAAACAATGGATATAACCCCACTCCATAAATGTGGCAGTAAAGTCATACCTAGCTCTGATGTCCTACATTATAAAAAATCTTTGAAAGAGTTCTAAGAAGCATGATCGCAAATCACTTGGATCCCCAACATTTGCACAATCCAGGACAGCAAGAGTTTAGAGCAGGTTGATCCTTCCTCTCGTAACTACTGGACCACTATGATATGGTCTTGGATGCACTGGAAAACAAACATAATGCAGATGTAGTATACACAGAATTTGCAAAAACCTTTGACAAGTGCGATCATGTTGTAACAACACACAAAATGGGCGCTAAAGAGATAACTGGCAAATTGGCCGGATGAATCTTCAACTTTCTTACTAATCGAACACGAAGAGTAGTGATGAACAAAGTCCGAGGCTGCCATAGTAAAAAGCTCTGTTCTACATACTGTTCCTTATCCTCATATCAGACATAAAGATGTAAATCATAGCACCGTATCATACTTTGTAGACGATACTAGAATCTGCATGAGTGTCATCCATTGAGGACACGGTAAATCTCCAAGAAGATATAAACCAAGTGTTCCAATGGGCAACAGAGAACAATATGATGTTCAATGAAGACATATTCCAACTACTCCGTTATGGATAACTGAAGGAAATAATAACTAGAACTGAGTATACAACAAACTCTAACCAAACAAAAGGGGGGAAAATTTGGGAAAAAAAGTGAATGTAGAGACCCCTTCAAATAAAACCTGCCACAATTCGGGAAATTTTGGAAATTAACCTTAAAAACGGAGCCAAGAGGATGATCTTTTTAAGATTTGTTTCTAGGCTGGAATCTCACACAACATCCCACAAAGGGGAAATTTTTTCAAAAATGTGGAATTTCCCCATTAAAGTTGGGCCACCTAAAAAAGAAAAACTTTGGAGTCTTTTATTTCAGGGGGAAGCAAGAGAAATCATAAAGGGCCCCTAGAGGGAAGGGAAAGAAACAAATCTTTTCCCCAAGCAAAAACTGGGCTGTAATATATAGAAAAAAGGGGGCCCATAACACTAAAAAACAGTGCCCCCGAGGAAACGTTCAGAGCCCCCCCGGGCATAAAAAAACCGACACCTGGATCCTTAAAAACAAACAGAACTGTCAAAACCAAAGGGCCGGGGGGCCGAAAATTTAGTACCCAGTACAGCGGTTTGTTCCCCCTAAGGGCCCTGGTCAAAGGGCCGGGGCTTGCCCCGGCCCCTCCATAAATTAATCTTCACCTGCGAACCGGGCCCCGGGGGGTCCCCCGGAAGGTTTGTCCCCTTTGTTTCCAGAAAGCCCTGTTTTCCTGGTAAAAGGTTTTTGTTTTGGTATTTGAAATTCCTTTAATGTTCAACGCAACTCCGGGTTTTTCCCCTTTGGTTTTTTAATTTTTTCACCTTTTTTATTTCTGTTAATTGGAAAAGCCCCGGATTTAAAAGTTTTTTTATTTAAAGGATTTTTTTCAGGGTTTTTTTACACCCTATTTTTTATAAAAGTAATTTTTCAAGATTTTTTCCCAAGTAATATTATAAAGTATATATTATAATATTTATTAAGTATATATTTCAAGTAATATTTAAAGATACCCTTTTTCATCTTTTCGTTAGGAAAAATTAAAAAAAAAGAGAGTGAGAAAAAAAACCAGAATGCCACCGGGGGATCAAACCCTGGGTTAAAAATGGTAATATTGCTGAAAACACTCACCAGCGCCGCCGCCTTGGGTGTACCCCCAGTCTCTCTTTTCTCTCTCTCTCTCTCTCTCTCTCTCCCCTCTCTCTCTTTCTCCCTTTCCCCATTTCCTTTTTTTTTTTCTCCTTCCCTTTTACTACTTTTTTCTTTATCATTTTTCTATACATTTTTTAAAAAATTTTTTCTGTCTATACTCCTCCCTTCCCCCTCCCCCCCCTCCCCCTTCCCCCTCCCTCCCTCCCTTCACCCGTCCCTCCCCTCCCTCCCCCCCTCCCCTCCCTCCCCTCCTCCCTGCCCAAAATGTAAAACTCGGGTATTTAGAATTTTTAATAAATTTTCTAAAGTTCGTGTTAAAAAATTTTTACATTTTTGGTGTCCACCATGTTGCTCCAGCTGAGTGTCCACCCATGGCCCCGTGAGGTCCCAGCATTTTTCCCAGCTAGTGTACGCATGTTCTCCATGAGTGTACCAGCCATGTTGCTCCCACTGAGTGTACCAGCCATGTTGCTCCAGCTGATGTACCACCGTTGCCCCAGCTGATGTCCAGCCATGTTGCTCCAGTGATGTACCAGCCTGTTCTCCACTGGTGGTCCAGCCATGTTGTCCGCTGATGAAACAGCCATGTTGTTTCCCTGATGTACCACCCATGTTGCTCCGCTGAGTGTCCCAGCATGTTGCTCCAGTGAGTGTCCCAGCCAGTTGCTCCAGCTGATGAACCAGCCTGTTGCCCACTGGGGGTACCAGCCATTTGCCCCAGGATGTACCAGCCATGTTGCCCCATGAGTGTACCAGCCATGTTGCCCCAGTTTGGTGTACCAGCCATGTTGCCCATAGTGTACCACCATGTTGTTTCCAGCTAGTGTACCAGCCATTTGCCCCAGCTGAGTGTACCGCCATGTTGTCCAGTGATTTTCCACCAGTTGTCCAGCTATGTCCGCCATGTTGCCCCAGCTGAGTGTACCGCCATGTTGCCCCAGCTGATTTTACCAGCCATGTGCTCCACTGAGTGTCCAGCCATGTTGTCCAGCTGGTGTACCGCCATGTTGCCGCTGAGTGTCCCAGCCATGTTCTCCAGCTGAGTGTACCAGCCATGTTGCTCACTATGTCCCAGCCAATTTTGCTCCAGGATGTACCAGCCAGTTGCCCCAGCTGGTGTCCCACCTTTGTCCACTGAGTGTACCAGCCATGTTGTCCAGCTGAGTGTCCACCCTGTTGCCCATGGTGTACCACCCATGTTGTCTCCGCTGAGTGAACCAGCCTGTTGCCCGCTGAGTGTCCCAGCTGTTGTCCACTGGTGTACAGCCATGTTCTCCAGCGGGGTTGTACCACCATGTTGCCCACTGGTGTACTAGCCTGTTGCTCCAGTAGTGCCCCAGCCTGTTGCTCCCGGGGGGGTGAAACCACCATTTTGCCCCAGTGAGTGTACCAGCATGTTGCTCCATGAGTGTACCCCATGTTGCCCAGCTGAGTGTACCACCTGTTGTAGGGGGGAGTGTACGGCCTGTTGCCCGTGAGTGTACCCCATTTGCCCCCAGCTGAGTGTCCCGGCAGTTTCCCCACTGAGTGTCCCGGGCCATTTGTCCCCAGCTGAGGTCCCGGCCTGTTGCTCTAGCTGGTGTAAGCCATGTTGCTCCACTGATTTTTCCAGCCATTTGCCCACTGAGTGTCCCGCCATTTGTCCCCGGGTTTGAGTGTACCCCATGTTGCTCCAGCGGTGTACCAGCCGTTGCTCCACTGAGTGCACCACCATGTTCTCCAGTGGTGCACCGCCTTGTTGCCCCACTGAGTCCCACCAGTTGTCCAGCGGGTGCCCACCCCATGTTGCCCCACTGAGTTACCAGCCTTTTTCCCCCCTGGGTCCCCAGCCATGTTGCCCAGTGAGTGTACCACCCATTTTGCTCCGTGAGTGTACAGCCAGTTTCCCCAGTGGTGTACCCGCCATCTTGCCCCAGTGATTGCCCCAGCCATGTTGCTCCGCGAGTCCCCACCCATTTGCCCCAGCTGAGTGCCCCACCATGTTCTCCCTGAGTGTCCCACCATTTGCCCCACTGAGTGACCAGCCATTTGCTCGTGATGTCCACCATGTTGCCCCAGCGAGTGTCCCAGCCATGTTGCTCAGTGAGTGTACCAGCCATGTTGCTCCACTGGTGTACCGCCATGTTGCCACTGAGTTACCGCCATTTTGTCTCCAGTGATTACAGTGGATTCGAACACGGGGATGGGGAAAAAGTAATACTACGTAGGCGGGAAGTACGTTAATTAGGTAATGGGGGAGGCCCTAACACCCCGTAACCATGTCCCCTTTGCTCACTCTCGTAACACGATGGCCCCCCACAGTACCCATATTGAGGGGGTCTTTAAATACTGCTGTGGTACCAATATTAAGACAGTGTCGGGAAAGGATGGTTGGTAGTGGTCATTATGGTCACGGTTATGGAATGGTTACTCTACTGAGAGTCGGACGCAACCCGATGTCATCCCGACATACAACTAATACAAAAGGAGGGAGGTGTACGTTTGGGGCTGATTCTTACAATGTCAAAGTACAAAAACAATTAAACTTATACCATACAATTAAAACTTTGGAAGGGAAGCTTACGTAACAAAAACTGTAATGCAAAAAAAAAGGTAAATATGCCAAACTCACGAATAAAACTAAAAAATGAAATCATTGAATGAAACTCAACGTTGAGATTACAAATAAAAGTGTTTAAAAAAAATTTTTGATCACACGTATTCATGTGATTCGGATTCTGGGAAGGAATTATAAAAGAAAGGTTTTTAAACAGAAAGGCGATTCGTCACCAAATTAAGTTAAAACTTAAAATTTGGGAGGAAAGTGAACCAAAAAAAAAAATTCTTGAATCTGATAAGTTGATACGTAATTTTTCTTATAAGGTTTTTACTTTTAAACCCCCAACTCTGTAGGGTAAGATTGAATATGCGAAATGGGTGTCATCTCTGGGGGATCAAAAAATTTTCATTGGCTAACTCATGCTGTATTTGAGGCATATCTGAATTGGGAAATTACAAATGATACTTAGGATTTCTCAAACCCGTCGTGTACGTAGGGGAAAAACGACATTCGGTTGATATTGACGATACAGAGGGGGAGTACAGGGTCGGAGGATTGTTAGGGCTGCACATTAGTCTGGGTGGGGAAAATCATTTTCATAAATTCAACTTATGTGATCTAAATGCTTCTTTTATGCCATTTTAATTCTCTAACCTTTTCCTTATTACCCGTGATATGTTCAACTACTCGATAAGGGCCCCAAACTTTGATCAAATTTGGCCCTTGCAGACGTTTTTTTTTAAAGTTATCGCATAATTCGAACCACTTTGATTTTTGGGTGGGTTGCCGAGTGTTTGCGACTCTTGGGAAAAATTTTGCTGTTTATTTAGAAGTGTTTTTTACGGATTCTTCTAAAAACACTTTGAGCTAAGCTGGGACGAGTTGCATGAAATATCAGGGGTTTTAATTTGGTTTTTGGGTTAAAATATAAAACTCATAAGGGAAACGTTTATTCCCCCCCCCCCCACAATGCATAATTGGATGTCACCTTAAAAACTTGTAAAACAAATTTTACACACTGCACATCGGGATAACTTATCCCAAATTTTCATGTTGGGGTTTATGTGGGTTCAAGACACAAAACTTTCTTATTGGTTTTTTTGCTAACCCCTTGCTGGCAGGATGGGGAACAATGGTTTGGGTTTGGGGTCTTGTCAAGGTACACAAATTTTCAGAATTATTACAGAATTCACCTCCATTATTGTTACTGGGAATAAGGGGGTATGCCCGCAATAATGCGTTCTTTTTAAAGCTTTAGCACGTCTCGGCAGTCTTATCTCAAAGGACTAACTCACAATATCTGGTGAAATGGGCTACCATAACACACAGAGTTTGTTGCCTTGGAGGGAACATTGGAAAATTAGTTTAACAAAATTTGTGCAACCTTTCCCAAGGGTTTGAGTGGTTGGTAATTGGGGTTGGATTTGGCCATTAGCATTACCTTTATGTTGCATGCAACATCTTTTTTAAAAATATCAAAATACAGTTTCCATACGAGGGCCAAAAGTATTTCAACTGGTTGTTTTACGAACGACCTACCAGGGGGGCAAAAACTGGTACTTTGTGAATAGCTGAAGGTAATTCACTGTTTATGTGGAATTACTAACTGGATTTCTCTTTGCTAGGGGGTACCCAACTGGCTGTTCGTACGAATTCTTGGTTTATGACAAAGTCACTGAGGGGGCTTGTGGCTTCACAGCAAATAAGACTTCCCAGCAGAATCGAATCACACCCGACCCCAGGGATCTGTTCGTTGGCATTCTTTTCTTTTTCAGCACTAAAAGGAGGTCTGCAGTTACTTACAACATGTGCGATAAGGCATCTGTGCTAAAATTTTACTTGCAGGTAAATGCTAAAGGTGGATTGAACTCTTGGGTAGTCAAGGGCCCTTGGGTAACCTTCCTAGGTTGTTTTTCTGGGAAAAAAGGTATCATGGGATGTCTGTCAAGAAAAAACAAGTATGATAAAAAATGTCTCGGAAGTGCTTTAAAGACCTACATTGCTAAAGCTTCTTGCTCAGTTACGTATAATTACGTTCAGCCCTTTGTAAGGGCTCGGTAGTAAATGCAACTGCGTTGTATTGCCATCGGTTTTTGAGCTATACGGCGCCTATGCCAATTAACTGCACAGTTGTCATAGAAGGGGGTAGAAAAATCTGGAAATTTCAAATTTTAGCAGATGTTACTTTTCTTTGGTTTGGATTGCTTTTCTTGCGGGAAAATCCAAAAAAAAGGGGTTTTTTAAGCAAATCAGTTAGAGGGGGAGCGGGAAAAAAAAAATTTGGGAAAGAAAGATCTATTTAAAAATCAAGCCCACAAAGGTCTTTCGGCATCGCAGTTTTGGGAGTAGGAAAAATTTATTTCTGCATTTCTTTACTTTGGTCAGTCGTAACCCCTCTAGGGTGATCGTGGGCCAAAAACTTAATTTTTGATCTGAAAATTGAATTTAGACAGTTTTTTTAAATTGGTTTTTTCAAGCTTACCAAATACTAAAACAAGTCTTTCAGTGTGTATCCCCCGTCTTTTGACATCGATTGTTTAAATACACCCTAAGTGCATTACCTATGAGACCCCTTTAAAAAAAATTTAGTCATGAGCCTTTAGAAAGGTAGGGGGGAAAACGTAATCCCAAAAGCCATGGAGGAATGATAATGACCTGTAGGAGGAAGAATGCGTTACTTTGGCTGTCTCGTGAAGGGGACTTCCAAAACCCCCTTTTAAACAAATCCAGGGGTTGAAAAGACTTTGTTATCCCGATTTTTCGTAAAAAACACCCATACGGAAGTGGGAAGTGATCTGGAATGGTTTTTTGCATTTAACTTCCTAAAGTCAAACAGGGCCCAAGTACCCTCCCTTTTTAGGGCTATTCAAAGGGGGATTCCAAGGGAATTGCAGGTGCAATAAACTCCTCATCGAGAATTTTATTGATCAATTCTTCGCGAAGCAACTTGTAGAGGCATTCTGTACGCGGTAGTAGATAAATTTTTTACCAGTTCAAATGGGGAAAACGATGGGACAAAAAGTTCGTTTTCCCCCTCTTTACCCGGGAAGGCAATGGCTTTTCGGGCGTTTGTTTAACAGAGTCAACAAAAGCTTTATTCATTGGGGAATCCCTGGGATAATTTTCTCCTCAACTGGTGGAAAAGATTGATCCAGAGAAATGGTGAGGCTAGCGAGTTACCACCAGTTTCCCGCTGTGTCCAGCCCGTTGTTCCATGGTGTCCACCATGTTGCTCCAGCTGGTTAACCGCCAGTTGTCCACTAGTTACCAAACCCTGTTTCTCCAGCTGAGTGTACCCGCCATGTTGCTAGCTGAGTGTCAAACCATGTTGTAGCTGGGTACCCGCCATGTGTCTCCAGCTAGTGTACCGCTGTTGCTCCACTGGTGTACCAGCCTGTTTTTCCGTGGGTCCAGCCTGTTGCTCCGCTGAGTGCCCGCCATGTTTCCAGTGAGGTACCAGCCTGTTGTCTCCCGGAGTGCACCAGCGGGGGAAACCGCCTGTTCTCCAGTGGTGTCCCCTGTTGCCGTGAGTGTACCAGCCTTTTTGTCTCCCGTGGTGTACCCGCCATGTTGCTCCACGAGTGTACCGCCTTTTTGCTCCACGAGTGTAAAGCCAGTTTCTGCGAGTTCCGCCATTTGCCCGTGGTGACCAGCCAGTTGCTCCAGCTGGTGACCCGCCTGTTCTCCCGCTGAGTGTACGCCCCTGTTGCTCCAGTGGTGTACCCGCCATGTTGCCAGCTGAGTTACCGCCATGTTGCCCGCTGAGGTACAGCCCGTTTCTCCAGTGGTGTACCCGCCATGTTTCTCAGTGAGGTACCAGCCATTTGCTCTAGTGGTGTACCGCCCCTATTGATCCGTTTGGGGTACACCTGTTTTCCCTGGAATGTACCGCCTGTTGCTCCAGTGAGTGTGCCGCCATGTTGCTTCAGCGAGTGTACCACCCCGTTTGCTCCACTAGGTACCGCCATGTTTTCTCCAGGGGTGCACCCGCCTTTTGTTAGGGAGGCCCAGCCCCGTTGTCTCCAGCTGAGTGTACCGCCATTTTGTCTCCCGAGTGTCCGCCCTGTTGTCTCCGCTAGGTACCCGCCCCTGTTGTTCCAGCGGAGTGTACCCCCCATGTTTTTTTCCACTGATGCACCACCTGTTGCTCAGGGTGGCCGCCATGTTTCTCCGTTGGTGTACCCGCTTGTTGTCCCCAGCGGTGTACCAGCCCTTTTGTTCCCGTGATGTACCAGCCATGTTGTCTCAGCTGAGTTTTACCCGCCCGTTGTTCAGGGTGTACCAGCCATGTTGTTCCAGTTGAGTGTACCGCCCTGTTGCTCCCGCTGATGTACCCCCATGAGATTTTCCCAGTTGAGGTACCACCATGATGATTTTCCCAGTTGGTGTAACCCCTGTTGATGTTCTCGTAGTTTAGTGTACCCGCCCTTGATTTTCCTAGTTTGGGGTACCAACCCCTTTGATATCTCCCGTTGAGGTACCCCCATGTGGATTTTTCCCATTAGGTTCCCGGGGGATTTTCCAGTTGAGGTACCCGCCATGGGGATTTCTCCCAGTTTGGGTAACCCTTTTGGTGTATCTAGTTGATTTTACCGCCAGAGTGTCTCTTGTTGGGTCCAACCTGTTTTGTCCCTTTGTTTAGGTTTTTAAAAAAAAATTTCAAGAAGAAACCCAAACCCCTTACCCCCCAAATTTAAACCGGAAGAAATTAACGGGTGATTTCCCCAAAACTACCCAAATAGGCGGAAAAGATGGAAAAAACTTTGGATGTTTCAAGTTTAAAAACCTTGACAAACACTTTTTAACAACACACTGGGGAAAAAAAAAAGGAAGGGGGATATTTAATTCCAAAAACAAGGGATGCCAAGCGGGGTGAAAAAAACCCCTTTTTTCTTTGTTTTTTCCCTTAGCTGGAAATATGCCCCTTTTCATCTTTTAAAAGAAAAATTTCAAAAGAGGTAAGAGGACCCTTTTCTAAAAAAGTTAAACCAATTTCTGGGAAAAAAAACTTTTTAAGGGAAATTTTTCCAAAATACCCGAGGAAAAAAGGGAAATAAAAAAAAAACCGAACTGGTTTTAAAACCAAATAAAAACCCCACGGGGAAAAAGAAAAACGGGGAGTGTGGAATTCCCCCCTAAGGAAAAAACCGCATTAACACTGGGGGAAAATTTGGAGGTAAAGAGCCTCAAAAAAAGGGAGAAGGGGATCCCCTTTTAAGCATTTGTTCTTCAGGGGGAAATTTGCATACTTATTCAAAAGGGAAAGCCGGAAAAATGTGGTTTTTCTTAAATTTAAATTCGCACCCCTAAAACTGGTTTGGGGGCCCCTTATCCCCGGAGCCGGCAAAAAATTTCCATTGAGGAAAACCTAAGGAGGCCCAAAACCCCAACCAAAACCCCCCCACGGGGGGGAGAGGGGGAAAAACCCAGGAAAAAGTACCCATTATACCCGGGGAAAAACGTGTCCAGGGCCCAAAGCTGTTCGCACCTCCAAACCCCCTAAAAAATACAATTAACCGGGCCCTTTCGGGGAACTAGAAGTACTTAAAGTGTCCCCGTCACCCCGCTGTCTCGTAATTTATAGTGAGCCCGATGGGGTGTCAGGCCCTTTTGGAACGGCAAACGGGGTTTCCCGGGGGGATTACCCCCCCAACCACCCCCCAGGTAAGTTAACCAAGACTGGGAAAACCCCCGGGGTTCCCCCGGGAAAATTTGGAATTTCAGTATTAAAAAGGTTGGGGGTTCAAGGGTTTTTTTATTCGAATAATCAAAATTTTTAAAAGTTTAATCGGAATATTTCCCGTTTTCCCTTTAAGTTTTCTTTTCACTTTTTTTGAATTTCAAATTTTTGAGGAGCAGGAGGAAAACATGTTTTATGGTCAAGGGGTTTTTTTTCAGGGGTTTTATTTTTCATTTCCTCCCAAACCCCCCTTGGTTTAACCAAGCCTTCTTCTTCCTTTTTTTTCTTTTTTTTCGTTTTTTCCCAATTTTTTTTCAATTTTTTTCTTAAAACCCTTTAAATCTTTTTCATCTTTTTAAAAATACAAAAAATTTCAAAAAAAAATCTCCCCGGGGGTCAACCTTTCCCCCTTTTTCTAAAACCCTCCCCCCCCCCCCTTTTTCCCCCCTCTTCCCTTCCCCCCCCTTTTTCCCCCTCCTCCCCTCCCTCCCCTCCCCCCTCCACTTTCACTCTTTTTTTTTTTTATTTCTACTTTTTTCAAAATTTTTTTACATTTTAAAAAATTCCCTTTTGTTCATATCCCCTTTCTCCCCTTCCCCTTCCCCCTTCCCCCCCTCCCCATTTCCCCCCTTCCCCTTCCCTTTCCCCCTTTTCCCCCCTCCACTAATGAAAAAAACCAGGTTTGTTATTAAGAAATTTTTTTTCGTGGTTAAAAATTTGCCCATGAGTGTACCACCCAGTTGTCAGCTGAGTGTACACCAGTTGCTCCAGCTGGTGTCCACCCATGTTGCCCCACTGAGTGTCCCACCCATGTTGCTCCAGTGATGTCCCACCCATGTTGCTCCACTGAGTTCCCACCATGGCTCCAGGGTGTACCACCCATGTTGCTCCAGCTGAGTTCCCCTTGGGGAGTGAAAGTTTTTTGAGTGCCCCCACCTGTTGTCCACTGAGTGTACCCTGTTGCCCACTGAGTGTCCCCACCATGTTGCTCCAGCTGGTGTCCACCATTTTGCCCAGCTGAGTTTACCAGCCATGTTGCCCCAGGAGTGTACCACCCAGTTGCCCGTGAGTGTACCACCCCATTGTTGCCCCAGCTGAGTGTACCCCAGTTGCCCAGCGATGTACCGCCATGTTGCCCCCTGAGGTCCAGCCTTTGCTCCAGTGAGTGTACCCCCATGTTTTCCAGCTGAGTTACCAGCCATTTTGTCCAGCTGAGTGTACAGCCATGTTGCTCACCCGGGTTGTCCACCCTTTTGCCCCCTGAGTGTACCAGCCATGTTGTCCAGCTGATGTCCCCCAGTTGCCCCACTAGTTCCCAGCCATGTTGCCCCCGGAGTGTACCGCCTGTTGCTCCAGGAGTGTCCCACCCATGTTGCCCCAGCTGAGTGTCCCAGCCATGTTGCCCGTGGTGTACCAGCCAGTTTCTCCAGCTGAGTGACCGCCAATTTGTAGTGAGTGACCAGCCATGTTGCTCCAGCTGAGTGACCCACCCAAGTTGCTCCGCGAGTTACAGCCTGTTGCTCCAGCGATGACAGCCATGTTGCTCCAGCTGAGTGACAGCCATTTGCTCAGCTGAGTGCCCACCCATGTTGCCCCCTGAGTGTCCCAGCCATGTTGTCCAGTGAGTGTACCACCATTTTGTCAGTGAGGTACAAGCCATGTTGTCCCTGAGTGACGCCTGTTCTCCATGAGTGACCCCATGTTGTCCAGCGAGTGTACCCCCATGTTGCTCCAGTGAGTTCCCGCCATTTTGCTCCAGGAGTGACCCCATGTTGTCCGCTGAGTGTACCAGCCTTTTTGCTCCGCTGAGGTACCGGCCTGTTGTCCAGCTGAGTGTCCCGGCCATGTTGCCCCGGAGTGTAGGCCATTTGCTCCGCTGAGTGTACCGCCATGTTGCTCCAGCTGAGGACCGCCATGTTGCCCAGTAGTGCCCAGCCATGTTCCCAGTGGTGACCAGCCTGTTGCTCCACTGAGTGACCGCCATTTTGTTCCGGGTGAGGTACCGCCATTTTTGCTCCAGCGGTGTACCAGCCATGTTGTCCAGTGATTTTCCCCCAGCCAGTTGCTCCAGTGAGGCCCCAGCCGTTGCCAGGAGTGCCCCAGCCATTTTGCTCCACTGAGTGACCCCCAGTTGTCAGCTGAGTGACCACCCATGTTTCCCCAGCTGAGTACCCCCAGTTGCTCCAGTGAGTGTCCACCAGTTGCTAGCTGAGTGTCCCACCATTTTGCTCCAGCTGGTGTCCACCCCTTTGCTCAGCTGAGGTACCACCCATGTTGCTCGCTGAGTGACCAGCCATGTTGCTCCAGCGAGTGACAGCCATGTTGCTCCAGCTGGTGTACCAGCCATGTTTCCGCTGAGTGTACCCAGTGTTTAAAACAGTGGATGGGTAAGTTACCAGAGGCTGGGGGAACACCCCCCCCCCCCCCCCCCCCCCCCCCCCCCCCCCCACAAAAAAAAACCCCAATACGTAAATTCGGATAATGGGGGAGCGCCCTAACACCCGTAACCATGTCCCCTTGCCACTCTCGTAACACTGAGGGGCCGCCCACTACCCAATGTGGGGGGGTTTTTAAATACTGCGGGTCAGCAAATATGAATCAGACGTGATCGGCAGAGAGGGTTGGTAGGGGGTCTCCTGGTACACGGTTACTGGTAACGGGTTACTACTATGAGGTCGCGACGCTAAGTATGTACCCCGACATAAAAACAAATACAAACTAGGTGAGGTGCGGCTTGGGCTGATTTATACAATGTCAAAGTACACAACAATTGAAATTATACCTACATATGTAGAACATTGGAATGGAATTTAAATGAAATTTAATGAATACAAAAATTTTTAAAAAGCACCTCATCGAATAAAACCCAACGAAAAAAATCATTGAATGAAACTCAACGTTGAGTTACAAAATAGAAGTGAAAAAAAAAATTTGATCGATCGATCTTATTCATGTGATCTGGATTCTGGGGAAAGGGAAATAATCAAAAAAGATTTGTTTAAAACAAAAAGGCAGTTTGGGTGCACTAAATCTGACTGTTACTCTCAAAATTCGGAGAGAACGTGAACACAAAAAAAAAAAAATTCTTGAAATGAAAATTTGATACTGTAATTATTCATTAAAGGGTTTTTTCTTTTAACCCCAACTTTGCTAGGGTAAGATTGACAAATGCAGAAAGGGTTATTCTGGGGGATAAAACTTGTTGCTTGGCTAACTCTGCTGTTTTTTGGGGCATATCTGAATTGGAATTAAAAATGATACTTGAGGATTTCTAAAATCCTGTCGGTACGAGGGAAAAACGACATTCAGGTTGACATTGACTGAGATAAAGGGAAGAGAGTACGGCAGGAGGATTGTTGGCGTCATTTTGTCTGGGTTGGAACATCATTACATCACTTTCACTTCATGTGATTAAATGCGATTCTTTATATGACATAAAATCTCTCTAACTTACACTTATTACCAGTGTATTTTCAACTACTAAAAGGGACCAAAAATTTTGATCAAGTTTGGCATTGCAGACGTTTTTTTTAAAGAAACAGCATAACTCCAAACCCCTATTTTGTTTTTGGATGGCTTTCTCCGAGTTTTTTGGACTCTTTTTTTTTGTTTGATTTAAAAGGGGTTTACGGATTTTTTCAAAAAAACATTTGAGCAAAGGGTTTAGCTTTGCTATGAAATTCATCAGGGTTGAAAATTTTTTTCGGGATTGAATAAACACTCATAAGGCAAAAGTTTTTTCTACCCGTCAATGCATAAGGGAGGTCACCTATAGAAACATTGTAAACAATTTTTAAACCACTGACATCAGGTAAACTTCATCCCCAATTTCCTGTTGGGATTGTTTGTGGTCTCAAGACTCAAGTACTTTTTTGGTCGTTCGTCCCATTTGGGGGGGATGATGAGGAACAAAAGGGGTTTAGGATCTTGTAAAGGTACACAAATTTTTTAAGAATTATTCAGAATTACCTCATTTTTTACTAGGGAAAAGGGGGTGGTATGCCTGCAGTAATGCTTCTTTAAAAAGCTTTTGCTCTGTCCGGGGAGTCTTTTCTGCAAAAGGACTAACTCACATATCTGGTGAAAGGTTAAAAAACCCCAGAGTTTGTTGCCCTTTGGGGGGAAAAATTTGGAAAATTTGTTAAAAAATCTAGTCAAAATTTTCCCCAAAGGCGTGTGGTTGGATATACTTGGATTGGATGGCCATTAGCATTCTTTATGTTGCATGAGACACAATTTCTTAACTTTTAGAAATATCAGTTTCCATACGAGGCCAAAATATTTAAAGGCTTTTTTTATGAACGATCCCTACCAGGGTGTGCAACACTGGTACATCGTGAAAAAGCTGTAAGGTACATTCATGGTGACTGTGAAAATTACTAACTGGGATATTTTTGCTGGAACCCAAATCGGCTGTTCGTACAATTTTGGTTCATGACAAAGTCATGGGTGCTTGTGGTTCACAGTCAGAAAAAGATCTTCCCGGGCGGAATCGAAACACACCAGACCCCATGGGAAAACTGTTTGTTTAGATTTTTTTATTCTTAGCACTAAATTGGGGGGTCTGCATTACTTATAACATGTGCATTTTGGCTCTGTGACACATTTGACTTTCCAGGTAAATGCTAAAGGGGGATTTAATCTTGGATATAAGGTCCATGGCAAACCTTCAGTAGGTTGTTTGTTCTGGAATAAAGGATCAGTGGGGATGGTCTGTCAGACTGAAGAGTCTGATAATAATGTCTCGGAAGTGCCTTTTAAAAAACCCTATATTGAAAAAATTTTGTCGTTATGTAAATTACGTTCGCCTTGTAAGGACTGGGTAGTAAAAGCAACTGCGTTGTACTTGCCATCGGTCTTTAGTAGCGGCGCCTATGCAAAATTTAATGCATCAGTTGTAGAAGAAGGGCGTAGAAAAATCTGGAAAATTTTAAAATTGGAAACAGTGTTAGCTTTTTTTTTGAGTTTGGATTTCTTTTCTTTAGGGGGGGTCCAAACAAAAGGACATTTTTTGCAATCGTTAGAGGACAGCTATGGAAAAAAAAAATTGGGAATGAAAAATTAAAAAACTGCTAGCCCCAAAAAGGGTCTTACGGGTCAGCGTTTTGGGAGTAGGAAAAAATTTAGTACTGCGTTACTTTATTTGGTCAGTCTAAAACCCCCCTAGGAGGCTACTGACCCAAAAAATTAATTTCGACTGAAAAATTGACTTTAGACAGTTTGATCTTTAAAAATTTGGTTCTTCAAAACTTACCAAGTATACTCAATCTTTTCAAGGTGTATCCAGTCTTTAGACATGACGATTAGTCACTAAAATACACCAAATGCTTACCCATGGACCCCTTTAAGAATTGTATGAGCCTTGAGAACGTGATAGGGGAAGATCGTAATCCAAACGGCCATACGGAGGGGAAATGATAAAGACCTGTAGGGGTGAAGAATGCGTTGCTCTTTGGGTGTCCCGTGAAGGGACTTGCCAAAACCCCCGTAAAAAATCCAGGGTTGAAAGACTTTTGTTTTCCGATGTTACGTAAAAGATCCCAGTCAGGAAGTGGGAAGTGATCTGGAATGGGGTTTTGCATTTAACTTCTAAAGTCAATCAGGGGGCCCAAATACCATCCCCTTTTTAGGGACTGATCAAAGGTGCATTCCAAGGGAATGAGGGGCAAAATCATCATCGGATTTTTATTGATCAATTCTTCTGGACGCAACTTGGAATGAGGTTTTTGTCGAGGTATGTGATAAGTTTAGTACCAGGTTCAAGTGGGAAAAGATGGGGCAAAAGTTCGTTATCCCCTCTTCTCAATGGAAGGAATGGCTTTACGACTTTGTTAACGGCAACAAACGCTTTACTTCCTTGGGAAGTCAGTGGGGCTAAGTCTTTTCTCCCAAAATGGTGGAAAAATTTATCCCAAAAAGGGATGAGGTCTCCCGCGAGTTACCACCTGGGTTCAGCTGGGGTACCCGCCTGTTGTCTCCCGTGAGTTCCACCATGTTGCTCCAGTGGGGTACCGCCATGTGCTCCGCTGAGTGTACCGCCCTGTTGTCCCGCTGAGTGTACCCCCATGTTGCCCGCTGGTGACCATCCTGTTTTCAGTGAGTGTTTCCGCCTGTTTTCTCCCGTGAGGTACCCCTGTTGCTCAGCGGTGCCAGCCATGTTGTTCCCGCTGAGTGTACCAGCCATGTTGTAGTGAGGCCAGCCTGTTGCCCGCTGAGTGTCCAGCCTGTTTTCTCCCGTGAGTGACCAGCCATGTTGCTCCCCCTGAGTTACCAGCCATGTTGCCCCGGTGTACCAGCCAGTTGCTCCGCAGGGGTACAGCCTGTTGTTTCCCGCTGGTGTACCCGCCCTTTGTTTTTCCAGGGGTTTAGTGACCAGCCATGTTGCTCCAGTGATGACCGCTTTGCTCCAGCTGGTGTAAGCCATGTTGCTCCCGCTGAGGTCAGCCATGTTGTCCGCGATTTTTACCAGCCATGTTTCTCCGCTAGTGTACCAGCCATGTTGCTCCGCTGAGGTACCACCATGTTGCCCAGTGAGTGTACCGCCTGTTGCTCCGTGGTGTACCGCCAGTTTTTATGAGGTACCAGCCATGTTTTTTAGCTGGGTACCCGCCATTTGTCCTTTAGGTACCGATGTGTCCCCTGAGTGTACAGCCATGTTTCTTTCCCGTGATGTCCAGCCATGTTTCTTCACTGAGTGTCAGCCTGTTGCTCGTGAGGTACCAGCCCTGTTGCTCAGCTGAGTTTACCCGCCATGTTTTCTCCAGCGATGCACCCGCCAGTTGTCTCCCCTGAGTTTTACCAGCCGTTATCCGCTGAGTGTACCAAATGTTTTCTCCGCTGAGTGTCCAGCCATGTTGTTCCCCCCGGGGGGTACCGCCATGTTGTTCCCCGGAGTTTACCCGCCTGTTGTCCGCTGATGCCAGCCCTGTTTCTCCCGTTTGGTGACCCGCTTGTTGTCTCCAGGTGAGTTTACCCGCCAGTTTCTCCGGAGTGTACCCGCCATGTTGTTTTCCCGTGGTGTACCAGCCCTGTTTTTCCCAGTGGTTTTTTTTTATTATGGAAAAGGTGTATGTACCGCCATGGTTTTTCCTTTTGAGTTCCAGCCTGTTTTCTCCAGTTGAGTTTTTCCCCCGCCCTGTTTTGTTTTAGTGATTCCGCCCTGTGATTCTCCTGTTGAGGTACCCCCATATTTATTCTCCTAGTTTGGGGTCCCGCCCTTGGGTTTCTTAGTTGAGTGTTCACCATGAGAATTTTTTTCCCGTTGAGTGTACCACCATTTGGGGTTTTTTTTTTTTTTTTTTTTTTTTTTTTTTTGTTTTTTTTTTCCTAGTTGAGTTACCCAGTTATTCCCTGTTAGTGCCCCCCCCCCCAAAAGTTTATTCCCCTTTGATGAAAAAATGTTTTCCTGGGTTTAGTGTACCAGCCCGTTGATGTTCCCGGGTTAAAAGTACCAGCCCTGTGCTTGTGTTTTACCCAACCCTGTTATGTCTCTGTTGTTTTAAACCATGTTATGTCTTTTTTGGTTTTAAATGTTTTTAAGTTTGTTGAAAAATTACCAAATGTCTTTCGGTTTGTTTAAAAGCCATTTAGTCCCGAAGGACCCCAGAGCCCTGGGGGTTGCTTTTAAAATGTTAAATTTTCCCGGTTGGGGTTAAAATGGGTTTTTAAAAAAAGTTTATCCCCCCTTTATTTTTTAAGGGATTTGAAAGAAAAAAATTTCCTCCCCAAAACCATGGGGAGGGTTTTGTTCCCGAAACCAGCTTTTTGGAGGTGCCCCCCAAATCCCCACGTGTTTGGGGGTTTTCCCTGGAAGAAATGTGCCTTAATTTTTAAATTTTTGGGTGTTTTGATTTTTTTTAATAAGGGGGGGGGGGAACAGGTTTCCCCTTTGCCAAGGGGTGTTTCCAGGGTTTTTTTGGTAATCCCCAGTTCCCCCCCCAGTGCGGCTGTTAAATTTTGGGGGAAAAAAGGGGTTGGCAGCCCCGCCAAAAGGGGGGGGGGGGGTTGGGGTGGTGGTTTGTGTTTTTTGTGGTTTTATTGGGGTTTTAGGTGTTTTGATATTTTTTTGTTCCCCCCGAAAAATTTTAAATTTTTTAAAATTTTTATATTTTAAGGAAATGGCCCCAATGGTTTTTTTTATTTTTAAATGCCCTAGTACCTGTTTACCCAGGAGAGGTTTTTATTTTGAAAAAAGGTAAAAATTTTGTTTCCCAACCCCGCAGGGTTCCCCGCGAAAGTTTTGTTTGGTGTGTGTGTGTGTGTGTTGTGTGTGTGTGTGTGTGTGTGTATTGTTGGGTTGGGGGGTGAGTGGTGTGTGTTGTAATGTATAAGTGAGTTTTTGTGTCCTTCCTCGTAATACATTGACTATTTAAAATTGCTTCATATTTAATGTGAAGGCACAAGTGGCCCTAGAGTGGTTTCTTTTCTATTTTAAAAAATGTAAATGCCCTTAGACTAGGCAGGCTGTTTACCCCGAGAGTCGGACTTTTATTTACATTACGCAGTCAAAAGCGTAACAATGTGTCCTAGATGAGTAACCAACCCATGCTGTGTCTCCTAGCTGAATGTACCAGCCATAATGATGTCTCCAACTGAGTGTACCAGCCATGATGTCTCCAGCTGAGTGTACCAGCCCTGATGTCTCCAGCTGAGTGTACCGGCTATGATGATGTCTCCTAGTTGAGTAACCAACCATGTTCCTAAGTGATTGTACAAGCCATGTGATGTCTACTATTTGAGTGCACCAGCCATGATCTCTCTAGCTGAGTGTACCAGCCTTGTTGTCTCCTAGTGAGTGTACAGCCTTGTTGTCTCCTAGTGAGTGTACCAGCCTTTGTCTCCTAGTTGAGGTACCAGCCTGATGTCTCCTAGCTGAGTTACCAGCCATTGATGTCTCCTAGTGAGTGTAGCTATGCATCTACGAGTTACACTACTCTATCTACCACCACACACTACTAGTACCACTAGTGCTACTAGTCACGATACCATTGTACCACTGACTACCACCATACTCCACTGCTACTACCAGCCAGTACTCTCTATATGTAGAATCACTGACACTACTCTCACCAAACTACTTCTACCACTAGTCTACTGCCACTACTACATTGTACCACCACTACTACTACTACTATACCACCACTACTACTACTACTGTCTACTGCCACTACTACCACAAACTACTGCTCTACACTACTCTACACGCACAACTACTGTACCACACTACTACTACTACAACCACCCACTAAGACAACACAACTGCTACTACACCTACATCACCATGCTTACTACCAACTGCTCCCACTGCAACCACATACCATCACCACTTCACTACTCTACTCACCACTCACTACCAACCACCACTAACTACCACTACTACCACCAACTACTACCATGTACCACCACTACTACCACTACACCACATACTACACTACTCTACCACCATACCATGCAGAAATATTTCACTCAGAAGAAGGCCGCGCCAGACCAACTACCGACTGTACAATCCATAGATTTCGATAAAAAAATGAACAACTGGTCACTCACTCAGCACCTGACCAGGTTCATAGAATGCTCATATTATAAAAGTGCAAAGATACCATAGCACCGAGCCCTCATATTATCTGGAGAAAGCGCTAGATCTATGGTGAATACCGGAGGCCTTTAAAGAGTGCAAACATAGCTCACTTTGCACAAGGGAGGTAGTAGAGCACTAGCTAAAAATTACAGACCAGTAGCCTAACTCTCACATCATATAAAATCATTCGAAAGAGTGATGAGAGACAGGTTACAAATTCTTCAGGACAGCACACCAACATAACCCAAACCCGCATGGTTTTAGAGCAGGACGATCATGTCTGTCACAGCTGCTGAACCATTATGACAAAATTACGGAGGCACTGGAAGACGACCAAACGCAGATGTGATTTACAAGGATTTTGCAAAGGCGTTTGACAAATCCGATCATGGGGTGATTTGGGCACAAAATGAAGGCCATGGGCATTACGGGAAAGGGAGGGAGATGGATTTTTTGGTTTCCTAACACAAGAACACAAAACTAGTAGTGAACAGGGCAAGATCCAGCATCAGCGAGGTCAAAGCTCAGTGCCCCAAGGCTCTGTCCTGGCACCTCTGCTGTTCCTCACCCTCATAGCATAGACAAAAACACCCGGCACATTTTTGTATCCCCATTTGCAGTTGCCCACTAAATGAAATGAAGTCATTTAGGGTTTAGAGGACCTAAAAAAATTTAGGGGGAAAGGGACATAAATAGGGTTTTCGTGGGGGGGAAAAAACAACAGGGGTTCAATGGTGGATAATTTCCAGTCCCTTAAGGTATGGAAAAATTGAAGAACTAAAAAGGAACACTATATCCCAAAACTAAAGGGGTACCAAATAGAATGTAAGGAACACGTAAAAGCCCTTTGGGAAATAATTTTTGTCAGCGAACCTTTTTTTTAAAAGCCTTTAACAAGAAAAAGGATCACAAACAGCCGGGAAAGGAAGATGCCGGGGTGGGTATTGGAACCCCAAAAAAAAAAACAAGGGGAAATTTCATGCCAATGGTGCCACCTTTTCAAATCGTTTTAGTGTCCTCATTGAATATTGCTCAGTGTGAGGGGCCCCGTTCGGGGGCAGGAGAAATTTTCGGACCCTGAAAAAAATTCCCAGGATCGTTTACGGCTCACATTGAGCCTGGGAAAGCACCTAAATTACTGGGAACGGGCCGGGAGTCTTAACATGTACTAAATTGGGGCGGAAAAGGGGGGAGGGTTTAAAAGATAAAATCTTTCCTGGAAAGGGACTCGAGGGCTTGGGCCCAAATTTGCACATGCCCTAACAAAAATACTGGGGTGGAGATATGGGAGGAAGTTTTTAAAATAAACCCCGTGAGGAGAAAGGGGGGGGGGTGAGGACAATAAGGGGGGCCCCGTATCAACTTTCCCGGGGGCCCCGACTTTTCAACTTTTACCAGAAGAAAATCGAAAAAATGCTTTGGAAAAAGTGTTGAAGCCCTTTAAGAGGAAATAAAACAAGTGTTTTCACCAGGTGGGCCCGATCAACCCGGTGTGAAGGGGTATGTGGGGGAGCCCGGGGCCCCAGCAGCAACCCGCCTGGTTTTACCAGGCACGACCAAAACGAGCCCCGGCCCCTGGCCGGGGTAAAAAGAGTAGGTTTTACTCTCGAAAAATTTTTCAAAGGGATATCAAAGGTAAAGGTACCATCCCAGTATACTGCTTCTACCCTACCACCACCCCGCACCATTCTGCTCCATGCCACCACCGACCACTTTGCTACCACCCACCCCAGCACCAAACTGCTAACCCCCTCCACCACCAGCACCCCTACTTGGGTACCCTTTCCACCACCAGCCCCTACTGCTACCATACCCCCACCGCCCACTACCGGGTTTCCACTACCACCACCAAACACCATATGCTAACCCCTAAACCCCCACCAGGGACCACTTCTGCTACCCCTACCAACAGCACCCTATTGCTACCCCTACACCACCGGGACCACTACTGTCCCCTACCACCCAGCACCACTACTGCTACCACTACCACCACTAGCACCACTACTGCTACCACTACCACCACTACCACCACTACCACCACTACGCACCACACCACCACTACCACCACAACCACCCACTACCACCACTACCACCACTAACCACCACTACCACCACATGCCCCACTACCACCACTACCACCACTACCAACCACTACCACCACTACCACCCACTACCACCACTACCACCACTACCACCACTACCACCACTAACCACCACTACCACCACTACCACCACCACCACTACCACCACTACCACCACTACCACCTAACCACTGCCACCATCCACCACTACCACCACTACCACCACTACCACCACTCACCACCACTACCACCACTACTGCACCACTACCACCACTACCACCACTACCACCACCACCACCCACTACCACCACACTACCACCACTACCACCACTACCACCACTACCACCACTACCACCACCACTACCACCACTACCACCACTACCACCACTACCACCACTACCACCACCACTACCACACTACCACCACTACCACCACTACCACCACTACCACCACCACTACCACCACTACCACCACTACCACCACCCCACTACCACCACAACCACCACTCACCACCACCACTACCACCACACTACCACCACTACCACCACTACCACCACTACCACCACTACCACACTACCACCACCACTACCACCACTACCACCACTACCACCACTACCACCACTACCACCACTACCACCACCACTACCACCACTACCACCCACTACCACCCAACTACCACCACCACTACCACCACTACCACCCACTACCACCACCACTACCACCACTACCACCACTACCACCACTACCACCACTACCACCACTACCACCACCACCACCACCACTACCACCACTACCACCACTACCACCACTACCACCACTACCACCACTACCACCACTACCACCACTACTACTGAGTGGCTTTACCAACTTTATTCACTCTTCAAAAAATCTTAGTTCCTTTCTTGTTTGATATTTTAAAGGTTGATGTTGCCTCCGTGATGACTGCAGTCATCCTGGTGGTGATGACAGGAGGCGTCACCAGGCAGTGATGACTGCAGTCATCCTGGTGGTGATGACAGGAGGCGTCACCAGGCAGTGATGACTGCAGTCATCCTGGTGGTGATGACAGGAGGCGTCACCAGGCAGTGATGACTGCAGTCATCCTGTGGTGATGACAGGAGGCGTCACCAGGCAGTGATGACTGCAGTCATCCTGGTGGTGATGACAGGAGGCGTCACCAGGCAGTGATGACTGCACTGTTGCTTGAGTGTGCCTGGAGCCTTCTCTCAACATTCAGATTTACATGACGTAACACTGATACTGTGTATGGTGTTGCACTGCCGTGATGAACAGTGTTCACCGGTGCATGCAACACTTCGTGGTTCAACATTTTAGAACACCTCGCTTACTGTTTCTTCAGTGTTGTAGCTCCACTGAAATTTAACATTGTAATGATGCTGTTGTGCTTGTTTACGTAATGTTGCAATATTTCGTTGCAGTGTAACATTGGGGCTCAGATGAAGTTCCAATGTAACATACTGTTTGTACAATGTTTTGAGTCTGTTTACTGTTGGGATTGTTATTAAGTATCCCTGAAGGAAGAACCTGATATATTTCCCTTCTTTTTTTATTTTCTTCCTCCAACTTTTCAATTTTATTGCGCTCATAACACAGAAGGCTTAAAAATGTTCATCTCTGGTGTACGGTAACTAGACAAGATTTTGCAGGTGCCTTATTACCAGAGTTGTTAGTACCTATTCCCAGCTCCTGGTATGGCTCTGATATCTTCCAAGAGCCGGTGTGGATGAACAGCCTCACACAACTACTAAGACTCTGCCACAAATTGGTCTTTTGTTAATAACAGAACCAACCAGACTAGAAAATACCTTTGACCCTATATTCACTAATAATGAAGACCTGGTTCGGAACATTATAGTGTTGAAGACAAACTCTGACCATAACCTAACTGAAGTTCAGACCTAAATACCCCACTGGTCATAATCAGCAAAACACATCCAGGAGGCTGAGGGACTGACCACCTCAAATACTATTTCCCCAAGGTTGATGGACTGATTAACATCGTCTGTACTTCGCTAGTACACCTGCTGCTTCTGTAGTTGACCAAGCCTACTGTGTAGGAAAAAACTTTTCAGCAATAATATACCCAAGTGTTTGCAGACGAGTCTTAACTTCATATTTAACATAACAAGAACAACAACTGGGAGTTAACTCGTGATCCCAGTTGTACTAGTAGTGTGTTCCAGACACACACCGTTATGAAAGAGGAGAAGGTGAAGCCTTTGTAAGGGAGAGGAGTGTCCTCTGTAGGCGAAGACGACGATATAACAGAGCTTCTCAAAGACAACATACTATGAAAAAACGAAAAATAACACACTTGTTAGAGAGTTAGGAAACGTTTGTGTTCAAATTGAATGCATTTTACATAGTCCAAGAGAGAACAGGAGCAGCTAAAAGTCGCAAGTGAAATTGAGAAAATTGTAAAATACTTATACTGAGACACTTATGCAACATATGGGAATCTTTCACAAATGTTGCATAAGTGTCTCAGTCTTCAACTTGTCGGTTTTCAAAACCATTTATAACATCTAAAATACTTCTTCTCATATGCAAAATACAGGTCAAAACCAATATCTAGTTTTACACAAATAACCCGCACATGATGTAGGAGAGAGCAGCTTACGATGACGTTTCTGTCCGTCTTGAACCATTTACAAAGTCACTCAGAAAAGAGTGAGGATTTATTTAGAAGAAACGGACAGTCACTGACGACAAAGAAATGAATGAAATTCTTTAGTCCCAGTACGACTCAGTGTTCAGTGAGTCAGTACTCAGCCTGAAGACTGACAACTCAGATGAGTTTCCGTCCAGACTAGTGCAACTCCATATCAATAATTGCAAGACACCTTTATCACATGCTTTAAATATTCTACTGAGAAGAAGCCTAAACATTGGAGTCATCCCGCAGTCATTAAAAACCACTGATATTGCCAAACTCCTCAAAGGTGGCAGTATACCAGTAGCAAAAAAAAAAAAAAGAAAACGGCACACTTTTTTTTTCAAGTTTTAAGAAGCAGAATTACCAGTCACAAGGAATCACAATCGGACAAGTATCTTCACCAGGTGCCAGACCAACCAGGTTGTGATGGATATGTGGGGCAGCGGGCCACCAGCAGCAACAGCCTGGTTGACCAGGCTAGCACCAGACGAGCCTGGCCCATGGCCGGGTTCAGAGAGTAGATTAACTCTTGAAATTCTTCAGAGGTATATCTCTTCAAAGGTGGCTTTAAGAAGAGGTATGATAAGGCTCTTGGAGCAGGGAGAGAGTGACCTAGTATGGGTAGCGAAGAGGGGGGACCAGGAGCTGTGAATCAACCCCTACAACAATATCGACCCCAACAAACACTCTCCATTCTTTTCTTGCAAATTTTTACTTTAATTCTTATTTAAGGGATAAAGTATTTGTGACTAGTTGTACATAGGTTTTAAAAGAGTCCTAATGACCCTCTTCCCCACACCCACTCACAGGTTACTTGACGTCCAGTCAGTGAGGAGGAGAGGAAGAACAAGACTGTCCAGTCAGTGAGGAGGAGAGGAAGAACAAGACTGTCCAGTCAGTGAAGAGGAAGGAAAAACAAGACTGTCCAGTCAGTGAGGAGGAGAGAAGAACAAGACTGTCCAGTCAGTGAGGAGGAGAGGAAGAACAAGACTGCCCAGTCAGTGAGGAGGAGAGGAAGAACAAGACTGTCCAGTCAGTGAGGAGGAGAGGAAGAACAAGACTGTCCAGTCAGTAAGGAGGAGAGGAAGAACAAGACTGTCCAGTCAGTGAGGAGGAGAGGAAGAACAAGACTGTCCAGTCAGTGAGGAGGAGAGGAAGAACAAGACTGTCCAGTCAGTGAGAAGGAGAGGAAGAACAAGACTGTCCAGTCAGTGAGGAGGAGAGGAAGAACAAGACTGTCCAGTCAGTGAGGAGGAGAGGAAGAACAAGACTGCCCAGTCAGTGAGGAGGAGAGGAAGAACAAGACTGTCCAGTCAGTGAGGAGGAGAGGAAAGAACAAGACTGTCCAGTCAGTGAGAAGGAGAGGAAGAACAAGACTGTCCAGTCAGTGAGGAGGAGAGGAAGAACAAGACTGTCCAGTCAGTGAGGAGGAGAGGAAGAACAAGACTGTCCAGTCAGTGAGGAGGAGAGGAAGAACAAGACTGTCCAGTCAGTGAGGAGGAGAGGAAGAACAAGACTGTCCAGTCAGTGAGGAGGAGAGGAAGAACAAGACTGCTCTGTTATATCAGTAGTGTCTAGTGTCAACTCTCGTTTTGAACTACATTGTTGACTTTGCCTCTAGGACGGTCACTACTTTGTTGTGTCTAGGAGGAAAGGTCACCACGCTTTATTAAAAGTATCCATCAAATTCCCTACACTTTCACAAACACATTGCTTACATTTTGTCTTTGTGGACGCGGTTGCGGTTCGTGTGTTGTGTTGACTTCGCCCAAAGCCTCAGGTTGTCTCTTATTATCTTGTTAGTGTCTGTACACTCTACATTACAATGTTGATTTAGTCTTGGCTTAGGTGGTAACATGCATATTTATGTCCTGTGTTGGGCTCGAGGTCGTGGTGTTAGGAAGCTGCACACATGTTATACGTGTGTTAGGAACTGCACACATGTTATATGTGTGTTAGGGAAGCTGCACACCATGTTATGTGTGGTTTGGAAGCTGCACACATGTTATATGTTGTTAGGAAGCTGCACACTTTTTATATGTGTGTTAGGAAGCTTTCACATATGTGTGTGTTAGGAAGCTGCACACATGTTATATGTGTTTAGGAAGCTGCACATAGTGTGTGTTTTGGAAGCTGCACACATGTTATATGTGTGTTTGGAAGCTGCACACAAGTTATATGTGTGTTAGGAAGCTGCACACATGTTTTTATGTGTGTTAGGAAGCTGCACACATGTTATATGTGTGTTAGGAAGCGCACATATGTTTATTTGTGTGGTTTGGAAGCTGCACACATGTTAAGTGTGTGTTAGGAAGCTGCACACATGTTATGTGTGTGTTGGAAGCTGCACATAGTTATGTGGTGGGTTTGGAAGCTGCACACGTTATGTGTGTGTTAGGAAGCTGCACACATGTTAGTGTGTTGTTAAGGAAGCTGCACACATGTTATGTGTGTGTTAGGAAGCTGCACCACATGTTATGTGTGTGTTAGGAAGCTGCACATATTTATGTGTGTGTTAGGAAGCTTGGGACACATGTTATAAAGTGTGTTAGGAAGCTCCAACATGTTATATGTGGTTAGGAAGCTGCACCCCTGTTATATGTGGTTAGGAAGCTGCACATATGTTATGTGTGTGTTAGGAAGCTGCACAATGTTAATATGTGTGTTAGGAAGGGTGCACACATGTTATATGTTGTTAGGGAAACTGCACCCCATTTTTTTATGTGTGTTAGGAAGCTGCACATATGTTATGTGTGTGTTAGGAAGCTGCACACATGTTATGTGTGTGTTAGGAAGCTGCACATATGTTATTGTGTGTGTTAGGAAGTGCCACGTTATGTGTGTGTTAGGAAGCTGCACACGTTATGTGTGTGTTAGGAAGCTGCACACATGTTATGTGTGTGTTAGGAAGCTGTACACATGTTATGTGTGTGTTAGGAAGCTGTACAATGTTATACTGTGTTAGGAAGCTGCACACGTTATGTGTGTGTTAGGAAGCTGCACACATTTATGTGTGTGTTAGGAAGCTGCACACGTTTGTGGTTTTGTTTTGGAAGCTGCACACATGTTATGTGTGTGTTAGGAAGCTGCAACAATGTTATATGTGTGTTAGGAAGCTGCACACAAGTTATGTGTGTGTTTAGGAAGCGTACACATGTTATACGTGTGTTAGAAGCTGCACACGTTATATGGTGTTAGGAAGCTGCACACATGTTAATGTGTGTATAGGAAACTGCACATTGTTATGTGTGTGTTAGGAAGCTGCACACGTTAATGTGTGTTTAGGAAGCTGTACACATGTTATTGTGTGTTAGGAAGCTGCCCCACGTTTTTGTGTGTGTTTTGGAAGCTGTACACATGTTATGTGGTGTTAGGAGCTGTACACATTTTATACGTGTGTTAGGAAACTGCACACGTTATGTGTGTGTTAGGAAGCAGCCCCACGTTATTGGGGTGTTAGGAAAGCTGCACATATGTTATGTGTGTGTTAGGAAGCTGCACACGTTATGTGTGTGTTAGGAAGCTGTACACATGTTATGTGTGTGTTAGGAAGCTGTACACATGTTATACGTGTGTTAGGAAGCTGCACACGTTATGTGTGTGTTAGGAAGCTGCACCACGTTATGTGTGTGTTAGGAAGCTCACACATTTTATGTGTGTTGGTTTAAACTGCACACATGTTATAGGGTTTAGGAAGCTGCACACATGTTATGTGTGTGTTAGGAAGCTGCACACATGTTTTTGTGTGTGGGTTTGGAAGCTGCACACGTTATATGTGTGTTAAAGGGAAAACTCACACATGTTATATGTGTGTTGGAAGCTGCCATATGTTATGTGTGTGTTAGGAAGCTGCACACTGTTATGGTGTGTTAGGAAGCTGCACACATGTTATGTGTGTGTTAGGAAGCTGCCACATATGTGTGTGTTAGGAAGCTGCACCATATGTTATGTGTGTGTTAGGAAGCTGCACACATGTTATATTTTGTGTTAGGAAGCTGCACACGTTATGTGTTGTTAGGAAGCTGCACACGTTATGTGTGTGTTAGGAAGCTGACAATGGTATGGTGGTGTTAGGGAAACTGCACACATGTTATGTTGTTGTGGTTAGAAGCTGCACACAAAGTTATGTTGTGTGTTAGGAAGCTGCACACAGTTATGGTGTTAGGAAGCTGCACTATGTTTTATATGGTGGTTAGGAAACCCGCACATATGTTATTGTGTGTTAGGAAGCGCACACATGTTATGTGTGTGTTAGGAAGCTGCACATATGTTATGTGTGTGTTAGGAAGCTGCACATATGTTATATTGTGTTTAGGAAGCTGCACATATGTTTTTGTGTGTGTTAGGAAGCTGACCATTTTTTTGTGTGTGTTAGGAAGCTGCACACATGTTAATGTGTGTTAGGGAAACTGCACACATGTTATAAGTGTGTTTAGGAAGCTGCACACATGTTATGTGTGTGTTAGGAAGCTGCACACTGTTATGTGTGTGTTAGGAAGCTCACACATGTTTATGTGTGTTAGGAAGCTGCACACATGTTATATTTTGTGTTAGGAAGCTGCAACACAAGTTATGTGTGTGTTAGGAAGCTGCACACATGTATATGTGTGTTAGGAAGCTGCACCCCAAATTTATGTGTGGTTAGGAAGCTGCACACATGTTATATGTGTGTTAGGAAGCTGCACATATGTTATGTGTGTGTTAGGAAGCTGCACACATTTATGTGTGTGTTTAGGAAGCCTGCACACATGTTATATGTGTGGGTTAGGAAGCTGGCACACATGTTATATGTGTGTTAGGAAGCTGCACACATGTTATATGTGTGTTAGGAAGCTGCACACATGTTATGTGTGTGTTAGGAAGCTGCACACATGTTATGTGTGTGTTTTGGAAGCTGCACACATGTTATATGTTGTTAGGAAAGCTGCACACATGTTTTTATGTGTGTTAGGAAGCTGGGACACGTTATACGTGTGTTAGGAAGCTGCACACATGTTATATGTGTGGGTTTTAAGAGTTTTGTGTGACGTTTGTTTTATATGAGGCCTGGTCACAGACCGGGCCGCGGGGGCGTTGACCCCCGAAACTCTCTCCAGGTAAACTCCAGGTATGAGTAGTCCAGTGTTGATCTGTAAAGTAATTATCAGTTAATTAACTTTTATTTGGCAGACGTCATGACAGACTTGTAATCAGGTATTACTTATACTGTGTTGTTTCTCAGGAAGACTGTAAATATATTTGTTCATGATTTTATTTAGTAAATAAAGGTGTATATTACACTTCTTGTTTTTTAAAAAAATCATTAAACAGGTGAAAACCAGTATAAATTAAAGTAAATAACCGTAAGAAAGGTGACCTAAGGCAGGTCCTGCGTGAAGCGTCGTCAGATAAGATTGTCTGTCTTTGAAACCACAGTTTTTTCAGCTTCACTCTCTGCTGCCGGGCATACAAACATCTTCCTTACTTCCCTTTTCTGGGCACTTGTGTACGTTTTGATGTTCCCGCAGCACAAGATGTAGGGGCGTGTCCGTTACTTCCCCGGGAAGTACAAGTGTAATCACAGATTTGGTCTCCTGCAGGGGTGCTTGAGTCTCGGCTCCCGACACCTGCAGGTGAAGAAAAATCTGAGCCATCTTGATGAGTTACTTGAGGAATAAACAGAATAGACTATCATGTGGAAGGTTTTCATTAACCTTCTGGTTTCCCTTCCCCATCTTAACATAAAAACATAAGAAAGGAGGAACACTGCAGGAGGCCTGCTGGCCCATACTAGGCAGGTCCTTTACAATTCATCCCACTAACAAAAACATTTGCCCAACCCAATTTTCAATGCCACCCAAGAAATAAGCTCTGATGTGAAAGTCCCACTCAAATCCAACCCCTCCCACTCATGTACTTATCCAACCTAAATTTGAAACTACCCCAAATCCCAGCCTCAATAACCCAACTAGGTAGCTGTTCCACTCATCAACTACCCTATTTCCAAACCAATACTTTTCCTATGTCCCCTTTCTAAATCTAAACTTAATCTAATTTAAATCCACTACTGCGGGTCTCCCCTTGGAGAGACATCCTCAAGACCTTTTTAATATCCCGTTTATTAATACCTATCTTCCACTTATACACTTCGATCAGGTCTCCCCTCATTCTTCGTCTAACAAGTGAATGTAACTTAAGAGTCTTCAATCTTTCTTCATAAGGAAGATTTCTAATGCTAAAGTATTAATTTTAGTCATCCTACGCTGAATGTTTTCTAACGAATTTATGTCCATTCTGTAATATGGAGACCAAACTGAGCTGCATAATCTAGGTGAAAGCCTTACAAATGATGTATAAAGCTGCAGTATGACCTCTGGACTTCTGTTGCTTACACTTCTTGAAAATAAATCCCAGAAAACTATTTGCCTTATTACGTACGCTTAGGCATTGCTGTCTTGTTTTAAGGTTGCTGCCCCACCATAACCCCCAAGTTCTTTTCGCAATCTGTATGGCTTATTTCTACATCATTTAACTTATAAGTACTAGGGTTATGGGCACTCCCAAGCTTCAGAACCTTGCTTTTATCTACATTGAACTGCATCTGCCACTTTTCTGACCAAGAAATAGAGTTTGTTTAAATCCTCCTGAAGTTCCCTAACATCTACGTTTGAATCAATTATCCTACCTATCTTTGTGTCATCGGCGAATTTGCTCATATCACTAATAATTCCCTCATCAAGATCATTGATATATATTATAAACAACAACGGGCCCAAGACTGATCCCTGTGGAACGCCACTTGTACAGATCCCCACTCGGATTTAGCCCAATTTATGGACACACTCTGCTTCCTGTCAGTGAGCCATGACTCGATCCCACGAGAGCACTTTTCCCCCAATGCCATGAGCTGCCACTTTCTTTAACAGTCTACGGTGCGGAACTCTATCAAAAGCCTTACTAAAATCTAAGTAAATAATATCAAATTTTTTAAATCGTGGTCAACAGCCTCAAAAGCTTTACTGAAGAAAGTTAATAAATTAGTTAGAAAAAGACCGGCCTCTTGTGAATCCATGCTGAGTATCCCTTAAACAAGCATGCTTATCGAGATGGCTTCTTATAATCTCAGCTATAATTGACTCTAGTAATTTGCCTACAATTGAGGTCAGGCTTATTGGGCGGTAAAATTTGACGGTAACGACTTGTCCCCTGTTTTAAAAAAAAGGAATTACATTAGCCATCTTCCCCCATATCAGACACTACACCTGTTTGAAGAATAAATTAAAATATTAGTTAATGGTTCACAGAGTTTCATTTGCATTCCTTAAGAACCCTTGAAAAAACCTCATCAGGACCCGGCGACTTACTTTGCTTCAGTCTGTCTATCTGCTCACAAAACCCTTTCACTAGTTTACTGTGATGTTACATAATTTATCTTCTTCTAGCCCACTATAAAAATTAATTACTGAATATTGTTAGTGTCTTTTCCCGTGTAAAAACTGAGAAAATAATTATTTAAAATCGAGCACATTTCAAATTCTCTTTGTCAGTAAGGTGCCCATAGTTTTTTATAAGGGGACCTATCTTAATCTCTGACTTTTGTTCTATAGACCTGGAAAAAACTTTTGGGTTATTTTAGAATCCCTAGCAACTTTAATTTCATAGTCCCTTTTAGCTTTCTATCCCCTTTTTAATGTCCCTCTTAATGTCAATATACTGATTCATAAGATGACCCCTCGCCTCTTTTGATACGCCTATAAATTCCTTTCTTATGCCCTAGTAGATATTTGAGCCTATTATTCCATCCATTTTGGGTAAATTTCTATTTGATCTAATTTCTTTATAGGGGAAATAACGCTTTTTGAGCAGCTGTATAGTGTTCAGAAAACTGTCATATTGATAGCTCACTTCGTTACCCCAGTCAACAGATGATAATTTTCCCTTTAACCCCATCGAAATCTGCTAAGCGAAAATTTGGTTCTGTTACTGATTTAACGCTACTATCGTATTTTTCCCATTCAATGCTAAATGTAATTGATTTGTGGCGCTAGCACCCAGTTCCTCTGAAATTTTCTAAATTATTAACAAGGGATTCATTGTTTTGCCAGAACTAAGTCAAGCAGTTATTACCCCTTGTAGGTTCTGTCACAAACTGCTTCAAAAAACAATCCTGAACTACTTCTAAAAGTCGAATGATTCTAAATTCCCATCAAGAAATTCCAATCAATATGAACTAAAGTTAAAGTCTCCTAGAATTACTACATTATCGTGCCTTGTGGCCTTAACAATTTCCTCCATATTTGTCTCCCCTGGTCCCTATCTAAGTTTGGGGACGGTAAAATCCCCTCCTAAAATCAGTTTTTCATGCCCCTCTGAAAATTCTATCCAAACAGACTCTGTAATGTGTTTTTCTTCAGACTTAATACCCTTTTTAAGCAGCAGTTCAAGCGATCTCGGACATACAATGCCACCCCACCCCCCTTCCCGATACTTCTCTCCTTCATTTTCTCCTGTCCTTTCTCTCTCCCACTCCCCCTGTCGTTGACTCATTCAGTGCTTCGCAACACCAAGTGATAGTCACTACATTTTCGTGTGTCCTTGTGCTAACAAGAAAAAAAAAAAGTAAACATTGACTACTTGCTGGGCAGAATGCTTGAGTGAGAGGAGCACTGACAACGGGGCTTTTCTGAGCTCTGTTCGAAATAGAAAACATGCCGGCCGGAGTCACGGAATTCCCTATTTATAAGGAAGTGCCATTAGCATGAGCACTAGCATGAACACTCGTTACCCTTTAAAGAGAGAGCTTAGATCTAGGTGAAATACCAGAGAACATAAAAGTACAGACATAGCTCCTTTACGCAAGGGAGGCAGTAGAGCCCTAGCCAAAAATTACAGACAAGTAGCATTCTCCATCATAAAAGTCATCAAAAGAGTGATGAGAGGCTAAATTATAAATTTCATGGAACAACACATTTCGCACAACGTACACCAACATGGGTTCAGAGCCGAGGTATCATGCCTCTCACAGTAAACACCAGCATTAACAAAGTAAAAAGCTCTGTACCTCAGAAGACACTGTCTTGGCACCTCTACTGTTTCTTATGGTTTAAAAAGACACGTGAACAAACACTAAGACACACAAGAAATCGTTTCGGTCCTGGGACCTTGATCAAGGTCCCAGGACCGAAACGTGTTTGCTCATGTGTCTTTCTCAACCAATTTGTCGGTATCAATTACCAAGGTTTATACCATTTTTTTTTTATCCACATGGCAGACGGAGATAAAAACACACCACAGTTTTGTTTCATTATTTGCAGATGACAAAGTTAGCCTGAAAGCCACCTCGATGGAAGACACTGAAAAATTGTAGGAAGATATAAGCAGTGACCTCTTCTATGGCAGAAATGACATGTATGCTAGGGATGGGGTTCACTTATCTAGGTGTGGGGTGGGAGCACTGGCAACTGCAGTGGAGGGAGCAGTTAGGACTTTAAACTAGGAATAGTTAGTGGTATGGGTTTTGGCAGGAAAACAGTGAAGTCCCAGTGTAGTAATATTACGAGTTCTAGGGGAACTAGTAATAATAAGAACGAGATAGATATTGAAAAGCCAGGGACCTTGGGTGATAAGGACAGTAATAGGTTTAGTAGAAAAATAGAAATGAGCAGGAAGGGTAAAGAGAAAGGAGAGTCTTTCAATGTTTATTATGCTAATTGCCGTAGTGCTAGGAATAAGAAAGGACGATTTTAGATTAGTTGCTATTGTAGGTAACATTTATGTATTTGCCTTAACTGAACGTGGTTTAATTAAAAAAGTCGGACATGCCTGCGAATGTCATATCAGGTTTTTAAATTGTTCCAAGAAGATAGAATATTGGAGGGGGTGTTGTGGCATTGTATGTCCCCAGATCGCTTGAAATGTTGCATAAAACGGGTATTAAGTCTGAAGTAACACATACAGATCCCGTTTGGATAAAATTTTCAGAGGGGCATGAAAAACTGATTTTTGGAGTGATATACCGTCCCCCAAACTCAGATAGGACCAAGGGAGACTACTATGGGAGGAAATTGTTAAGGCCCACAAGGCACGATAATGTAGTAATTCTAGGAGACTTTAACTTTTAGTCATGTTGATTGGAATTTTTTTGACTGGGAATTTAGAATCATACGACTTCTTAGAAGTATTTCAGGATTGTTTTTTGAAGCATTTGTGACAGAACCTACAAGGGGAAATAGAATGCTTGACTTAGTTATGGCAAACAAAGAATCCCCTGTTAATAATTTAGAAATTTCAGAGGAACTGGGTGCTAGCCGACCACAAATCAATTACATTTTGCATTGAATGGAAGACGATAGTAGCGATAACCAGTAACAGTCCCCAGATTTTCGCTTAGCAGATTACGATGGGCTTAAGAGAACACTTATCATCTGTTGACTGGGTAACGAAGAGAGCTATCAATATGACAGTTTTCTGAACACTATACATGCTGCTCAAAGAGCGTTTATCCCATATAAAGAAATTAGATCAAATAGAAATGACCCAAAATGGATGAATAATAGGCTCAAATATCTACTAGGGCATAAGAAAGGAATTTATAGGCGTATCAAAAGAGGTGAGGGTCATCTTATGAATCAGTATATGACATTAAGAGGGACATTAAAAAGGGGATAAGAAACAGCTAAAAGGGACTATGAAATTAAAGTTGCTAGGATTCTAAAACTAACCCAAAAGTTTTTTCCAGGTCTATAGACACAAAGTTAGAGATAAGATAGGTCCCCTTAAAAATAACTATGGGCACCTTACTGACAAAGAGAATGAAATGTGCTTGATTTTAAATAATTATTTTCTCTCAGTTTTTACACAGGAAGACACTAACAATATTCCAGTAATTAATTTTTATAGTGGGCTAGAAGAAGATAAATTATATAACATCACAGTCACTAGTGAGATGGTTGTAAAGCAGATAGACAGACTGAAGCAAAATAAGTCGCCGGGTCCTGATGAGGTTTTTTCAAGGGTTCTTAAGGAATGCAAAATGGAACTCTGTGAACCATTAACTAATATTTTTAATTTATCTCTTCAAACAGGTGTAGTGTCTGATATGTGGAAGATGGCTAATGTAACTCCTATTTTTAAAACAGGGGACAAGTCGTTACCGTCAAATTACCGCCCAATAAGCCTGACCTCAATTGTAGGCAAATTACTAGAGTCAATTATAGCTGAGATTATAAGAAGCCATCTCGATAAGCATAGCTTGATTAATGATACTCAGTGCTGTATAGCCCTTGTGGCTTAGCGCTTCTTTTTGATTATAATAATAATGATACTCAGCATGGATTCACAAGAGGCCGGTCTTGTCTAACTAATTTATTAACTTTCTTCAGTAAAGCTTTTGAGGCTGTTGACCACAATAAAGAATTTGATATTATTTACTTAGATTTTAGTAAGGCTTTTGATAGAGTTCCGCACCATAGACTGTTAAAGAAAGTGGCAGCTCATGGCATTGGGGGAAAAGTGCTCTCGTGGATCGAGTCATGGCTCACTGACAGGAAGCAGAGAGTGTCCATAAATGGGGTTAAATCCGAGTGGGGATCTGTAACAAGTGGCGTTCCACAGGGATCAGTCTTGGGCCCGTTGTTGTTTATAATATATATCAATGATCTTGATGAGGGAATTACTAGTGATATGAGCAAATTCGCCGATGACACAAAGATAGGTAGGATAATTGATTCAAACGTAGATGTTATGGAACTTCAGGAGGATTTAAACAAACTCTATTCTTGGTCAGAAAAGTGACAATGCAGTTCAATGTAGATAAATGCAAGGTTCTGAAGCTTGGGGAGTGCCCATAACCCTAGTACTTTATAAGTTAAATGATGTAGAACTAGCCATACAGATTGCGAAAAGGACTTGGGGGTTATGGTGAGCAGCAACCTTAAAACAAGACAGCAAATGCCTAAGCGTACGTAATAGGCAAATAGATTACTGGGATTTATATCAAGAAGTGTAAGCAACAGAAGTCCAGAGGTCATACTGCAGCTTTATACATCATTAGTAAGGCATCACCTAGATTATGCAGCTCAGTTCTGGTCTCCATATTACAGAATGGACATAAATTCGTTAGAAAACATTCAGCGTAGGATGACTAAATTAATACATAGCATTAGAATCTTCCTTATAGAAGGAAGATTGAAGACTCTTAAGTTACATTCACTTGTTAGACAAGAATGAGGGGAGACCTGATCGAAGTGTATAAGTGGAAGATAGGTATAATAAAGGGGAAATTAATAAGGTCTGAGGATGTCTCTCCAAGAGAGAACCCGCAGTAATGGATTTAAATTAGATAAGTTTAGATTTAGAAAGGACATAGGAAAGTATTGGTTTGGAAATAGGGTAGTTGATGAGTGGAACAGTCTACCTAGTTGGGTTATTGAGGCTGGGACTTTGGGTAGTTTCAAATTTAGGTTGGATAAGTACATGAGTGGGATGGGTTGGATTTGAGTGGGACTTTCACATCAGAGCTTATTTCTTGGGTGGCATTGAAAATTGGGTTGGGCAAATGTTTTGTTAGTGGGATGAATTGTAAAGGACCTGCCTAGTATGGGCCAGCAGGCCTCCTGCAGTGTTCCTCCTTTCTTATGTTCTTATGTTTTCCAGTGGGCAGCGGAGAACAACATAACGTTCAGTGGTGATAAGTTCCAGCTGCTTAGATATTGAAAGAATGATGAACTCAATAGGGATATTACATACAAAACTCAAAAGAATCATTACAAAGAACACGTGAAAGAACTGGGAGTAATTATGTCGGATGAGCTTTCTTCAAAAAACACAATAAGGCCAATATTATGATAGCCAGGAAGATGACCGGGTAGATACTAAGAACTTTCAAAACAAGAAAAACATTGTCATTGGTGACACTTTTCAAATTGCTTGTGTTCTAACATTTGGAATACTGCTTAGTGTTGACGGCCCCGTTCAGGGCAGGAGAAATAACTGAGCTGGAACACATACAGAGATCGTTTATGGTCCGCATAGAGCCAGTAAAACATTTAAATTACTTCAAGAGGAGACCGGACAAGTATGTTCACCAGGTGCCAGGTCATCCAGGCTGTGATGGATATGTGGGTCAGTAGGGCCTCCAGCAGCACCATCCTGATTGACCAGGCAAGCACCAGACGAGCTTGGCCCATGGCCGGGCTCCGGGAGTAGAAAAACTCGAATTTCTTCAGAAGTATATCGCAGGTAAGAGGTTCTTCTGAACTCTTCTGGGTTTGAGTAGTAAGCGCTGACCACGGAGCTCTTCTGAACTCCTCTGCTGGGTTTTCGGGCACTAACAGCTTGTTACATCAGGCCAGCACGCACAAATTCTGGTCTGGTCTGGCACTGGGCTGCGGCTGCGATGACCTCCGGAAGTGACTAAAGGTAAACTCTAAGTCCTGTTCCTCTTCATGCTCCTGCGGGTACTCCTGCTGTTGTTGCTGTTACTCCTGCTGTTGTTGCTGTTACTCCTGCTGTTGTTGCTGTTACTCCTGCTGTTGTTGCTGTTACTCCTGCTGTTGTTGCTGTTACTCCTGTTGTTGCTGTTACTCCTGCTGTTGTTGCTGTTACTCCTGCTGTTGTTGTTACTCCTGCTGTTGTTGTTACTCTTCCTGTTACTCCTGCTGCTGTTGTTGTTACTCCTGCTGTTGTTGTTGTTATTCCTTATGTTCCTGTTACTCCTGCTGCTGCTGTTGTTACTCCTGCTGTTGTTGTTACTCCTGCTGTTGTTGTTGTTACTCCTGTTCCTGTTACTCCTGCTGCTGTTGTTGTTACTCCTACTGTTGCTGTTACTCCTGCTGTTGTTGCTGTTACTCCTGCTGTTGTTGCTGTTACTCCTGATGTTGTTGCTGTTACTCCTGCTGTTGTTGTTACTCCTTCTGTTCCTGTTACTCCTGCTGCTGTTGTTGTTACTCCTACTGTTGCTGTTACTCCTGCTGTTGTTCTTGTTACTCCTACTGTTGCTGTTACTCCTGCTGTTGTTGTTGTTACTCCTGTTCCTGTTACTCCTGCTGCTGTTGTTGTTACTCCTACTGTTGCTGTTACTCCTGCTGTTGTTGCTGTTACTCCTGCTGTTGTTGCTGTTACTCCTGCTGTTGTTGCTGTTACTCCTGCTGTTGTTGCTGTTACTCCTGCTGTTGTTGCTGTTACTCCTGCTGTTGTTGTTGTTGCTCCTTCTGTTCCTGTTACTCTTGCTGCTGTTGTTGTTACTCCTGCTGCTGTTGTTGTTGTTGTTACTCCTACTGTTGCTGTTACTCCTGTTGTTGTTACTCCTACTGTTGCTGTTACTCCTGCTGTTGTTGTTACTCCTACTGTTGCTGTTACTCTTGATGTTGTTACTCCTACTGTTACTTCTGCTGCTGTTGTTGTTGTTACTCCTACTGTTGCTGTTACTCCTGCTGTTACTTCTGCTGCTGTTGTTGTTGTTACTCCTACTGTTGCTGTTACTCCTACTGTTGCTGTTACTCATGCTGTTGTTGTTACTCATGATGTTACTCCTACTGTTGCTGTTACTCCTGCTGCTGTTGTTCCTCCTACTGTTGCTGTTACTCCTGCTGTTGTTGTTACTCCTACTGTTGTTACTCCTGTTGTTGTTGCTGCTACTCCTGCTCCTGATCCTTCTCCTCCTCCTGCTTTTCCTTCTCCTCTTCCTGCTTTTCCTTCTCCTCTTCCTGCTTTTCCTTCTCCTCCTCCTGCTTTTCCTTCTCCTCCTCTTGCTGTTATTATTGCTGCTGTTGCTGCTGCTGTTGCTACTGTTGTTGGTGCTGCACCTGGTGTCTGGTGTTCACACTCACCAGTCAGTCTGCTCCACTTCCTCCCCTGCTCTACTTTCTCTCCTTTATTTGTTGTTTTTTTACACTTTACTGTTCATTCTTCTCTGCTCTCTCTCCCTCCCATGTTGTCTTAGGTGTCTCATCATCCAGTTCATCTTGTCATTCTTATTTACATTGTAAAGTTTCCTGCCCACCTCTGTTTTGTACAGCTTCTTGCCTCCTGCTTCCCTCTCACACCCTCTCACCCCTCCCTCCACCCTCTCACACCCTCCCCCTCTCACCCCTCCCTCCACCCTCTCGTCCCTCCCTCCACCCTCTCGTCCTTCCCTCCACCCTCTCAACCCTCCCTCCAACCTCTCGCCCCTCCCTCCACCCTCTCGCTCCTCCCTCCACCCTCTCACCCCTCCCTCCACCCTCTCGTCCCTCCCTCCACCCTCTCACCCCTCCCCCTCTCACCCCTCCCTCCACCCTCTCGCCCCTCCCTCCACCCTCTTGCCCCTCCTTCCACCCTCTTGCCCCTCCCTCCACCCTCTCGCCCCTCCACCCTCTCACCCCTCCACCCTCCTCGCCCCTCCCTCCACCCTATCGCTCCTCCCTCCACCCTCTGGCCCCTCCCTCCACCCTCTCGCCCCTCCCTCCACCCTCTCGCTCCTCCTTCCACCCTCTCGCCCCTCCCTCCGCCCTCTCGCTCCTCCCTCCACCCTCTCGCTCCTCCCTCCACCCTCTCGCCCCTCCCTCCACCCTCTCGCCCCTCCCTCCACCCTCTCGCCCCTCCCTCCACTCTCTCGCTCCTCCCTCCACCCTCTCGCCCCTCCCTCCACCCCTCGCTCCCCTCCACCCTCTCGCCCCTCCCTCCACCCTCTCGCTCCTCCCTCCACCCTCTCACCCCCTCCCTCCGCCCTCTCCCTCCACCCTCTTGCCCCTCCCTCCACCCCCCTCGCTTCTCCCTCCACCCTCTCGCTCCTCCCTCCACCCTCTCGGCCCCTCCCTCCACCCTCTCGCTCCTCCCTCCACCCTCTCACCCCTCCCTCTCGCCCTCTCCCTCCACCCTTCTCGCCCCTCCCTCCACCCTCTCGCTCCTCCCCTCCACCCTCTCGCCTCTCCCTCCACCCTCTGGGCCCCTCCACCTCTCGCTCCTCCCTTCACCCTCTAAACCCCTCCCCCCACCCTCTCGCCCCCTCTCGCCACCCCCCCTCACCCCTCCCTCCACCCTCTCGCTCCTCCCTCCACCCTCTCACCCCTCCCTCCACCCCTCGCTCCTCCCTCCACCCTCTCACCCCTCCCCCACCCTCTTCACCCCTCCCCCCAAACCCCCCTCTCACCCCTCCCTCCACCCTTTTCACCCCTCCCTCCACCCTCTCAGCCCTCCTCTCACCCCTCCCTCCACCCTTTCGCCCCTCCACCCTCTCACCCCTCCCTCCACCCTCTACATCCCCCCCTCCACCCTCTTGCTCCTCCCTCCACCCTCTCACCCCCTCCCTCCACCCTCTCGCCCCTCCCTCCACCCTCTCGCTCCTCCCTCCAACCTCTCACCCCTCCCTTCACCCCTCACCCCTCCCTCCACCCCTCGCCCCCCCCTCCACCCTCTCGCCCCTCCCTCCACCGTCTCGCCCCCTCCCTCCACCCTCTCGCTTCCCCCTCCAACCCCCCCTCACCCCTCCCTTCACCCTCTCACCCCTCCCTCCACCCCCTCTCGCTCCTCCCTCCAACCTCTCACCCCCCCCTTCACCCTCACCCCTCCCTCCACCCTCTCGCTCCTCCCCCACCCTCTAGCTATTTCCCTCCACCCTCTTCGCCCCTCCCCTCCACCCTCTCGCCCCTCCCTCCACCCTCTCGCTCCTCCCTCCACCCTCTCACCCCCCCTCCACCCTCTCACCCCCTCCCTCCACCCTCTCCCCCCTCCCCCCACCCTCTCGCTCCTCCCTCCAACCTCTCACCCCCCCTTCACCCTCACCCCTCCCTCCACCCTCTCGCCTCCTCCCTCCACCCTCTAGCTCCTCCCCCCACCCTTTCCCCCCTTCCCTCCACCCTTTCGCCCCTCCCCCAAACCCTATCGCCCCTCCCTCCACCCCTCGCCCCCTCCCTCCACCCTCGCCCCCCCTCCCTCCACCCTCTCGCCCCTCCCTCCACCCTCTCGCCCCTCCCTCCACCCTCTCGCCCCTCCCTCCACCCTCTCGCCCCTCCCTTCACCCTCTCGCCCCTCCCCCCCACCCTCTCGCCCCTCCCTCCACCCTCTCGCTCCCCCTCCACCCTCTCGCCCCTCCCTCCACCCTCTCGCCCCTCCCTCCACCCTCCTCGGCCCCTCCCTCCCCCCCTCTCGCCCCTCCCTCCACCCTTTTCGCCCCTCCCTTCACCCTCTCGCCCCTCCCTCCACCCTCGCCCTCCCTCCCACCCTCTCGCTCCTCCCTCCACCCTCTCGCCCCTCCCTCCACCCTCTCGCCCCTCCCTCCACCCTCTCGCTCCTCCCTTCACCCTCTCACCCCTCCCTCCACCCTCTCACCCCTCCCTCCACCCTCTCGCCCCTCCCACTTCACTTTAAATTAAAACTACATGTATCGGCTCTTTGGGTCGCATGTTGGTAAAGATTGCATTTATGGTTGTGATTAAAATAGTTCAGACAAGAGAGAGAGAGAGAGAGAGAGAGAGAGAGAGAGAGAGAGAGAGTGTGTGTGTGTGTGTGTGTGTGTGTGTGTGTGTGTGTGTGTGTGTGTGTGTGTGTGTGTGTGTGTGGTAGCAACGCCAGGCGGGTGTTCTTCCAGCAGGGAAAATGATAGCTTGGATAACTAGAAGTTAGAAAACAAGACAAGCCTGTGATAATATTCTTAAAGTCACTTGTTCTCTGTAGGCTGGAATATTGTTGTGTACTAACTGCTCGCTGGAATATTGATGTGTACTAACTGCTCGCTGGAATATTGCTGTGTACTAACTGCTCCGCTGGAATATTGTTGTGTACTAACTGCTCGCTGGAATATTGATGTGTACTAACTGCTCGCTGGAATATTGATGTGTACTAACTGCTCGCTGGAATATTGTTGTGTACTAACTGCTCGCTGGAATATTGATGTGTACTAACTGCTCGCTGGAATATGCTGTTACTAACTGCTCGCTGGAATATTGCTGTGTACTAACTGCTCGCTGGAATATTGCTGTGTACTAACTGCTCGCTGGAATATTGCTGTGTACTAACTGCTCGCTGGAATATTGCTGTGTACTAACTGCTCGCTGGAATATTGTTGTGTACAAACTGCTCGCGGGAATATTGCTGTGTACTAACTCTTCGCGGGAAATTTTGGTTACTAACTGCCCCTGGAATTTGTGTGTAAACTGCTCGGGGGAAATTGCTTTTACTAACTGCTCGCTGGAATATTGCGTGTAAACGCTCGCGGAAAAAATTTCTGTGTAAAAACTGCCGCGGAATTGCGGTTTTACTAATGCTCGCTGGAATTTTGTTTGTCTAATGCTCGCGGGAAAATATTTTTTAACTAACTGCCGCTGGAATTTTCTGTGTACTAACCTGCTCCTGGAATTTTGTGTACTAACTGCTCGCGGGAAATATTGTTGTGTACAACTGCTCGCGGGAATATTGGGTACTAACTCTCGCTGGAAAATTGTTTTATAACTGTCGCTGGAATTTTGCGGGGTTACAACTGCTCGCGGAATAGCTTTTACTAAGCTCGGGGAATATTGTTGGTACTAACTGCTCGTGAATATTGTTGTGTATAACGCCCGCTGGAATATTTTTGTGTACAAACTGCCGGGAATATTGGTGTACTAACTGCTCGTGGAATATTGTTTGTGTACTAACGCTCGGGGAATTTTGTTGTGTACTAACGTCGGGGGAATTTTGTTGTGTACTAACTGCTCGCGGAAAATTTTGTGATAACTGCTCGCGAATTTTGTGTCCCAACTGCTCGCTGGAATATTGTGTGGTACAACTGCTCGTGGAATTTTTTTTGTGTACTAACTGCTCGCTGGAAATTGTTGTGTACTAACTGCTCGCTGGAAATTTTTGTTGTGTCTAACTGCTCGCTGGAATATTGTTGTGTACTAACTGCTCGCTGGAATATTGTTGTGTCTAACTGCTCGCGGGAATATTGTGTGTACTAACTGCTCGCTGGAATATTGTTGTGTACTAACTGCTCGCGGGAATATTGTGTGTACTAACTGCTCGCTGGAATATTGTGTGTATAACTGCTCGCTGGAATATTGTTGTGTAACTAACTGCTCGCTGGAATTTGTTGGTACTAACTGCTCGCTGGTATATTGTTGTGTACTAACGCTCGCTGGAATATTGTTGTGTACTAACTGCTCGCTGGAATATTGTGTGTACTAACTGCCGCTGGAATATTGTTGTGTACTAAGCTCGCGAAATTTTTGTGCAAACGCTCGCGGAATATTTTGTTACTAACTGCTCGCTGGAAATTGCTGTTCCCAACTGCTCGGGAATATTCTGTTACTAACTGCTCGCTGGAATATTGTTGTGTACAACGCTCCTGGAATTTTTGTGGTACTACTGCCGCTGGAATTTTGTTGGTACAACGCTCGCGGAATATTTTGTGTCAACGCCGCTTGGGAATTTTGCGGACAAACTGCTCGCGGGAAATTTTGTTGTTACAACGCTCCTGAATTTGTTTTGACAACTCTCGCGGAATATTGCGTTCTAACGCTCCGGAATATTGTGTGTACTAACGCTCGCTGGAATTTTGTTGTTACTAACGCTCGCGGGAAAATAATTGTGTGTACAACGCTCGCTGGAATTTTGTTGTGTTAACTGCTGCGGGAATATTGCGGTGTCTAACTGCTCGCTGGAATTTTGCGTGACTCCGCTCGCGAATATTGGGTCTAACTGCCGCTGGAAAATTGTGTGTACTAACTGCTCGCTGGAATATTGTGTGTACTAACTGCTCGCTGGAATATTGCTGTGTACTAACCTGCTCGCTGGAATATTGTGTGTACTAACTGCTCGCGGGAAATTGCTGTGTACTAACTGCTCGCTGGAATATTGTTGTGTACTAACTGCTCGCTGGAATATTGTTGTGTACTAACTGCTCGCTGGAATATTGCTGTGTACTAACTGCTCGCTGGAATATTGTTGTGTACTAACTGCTCGCTGGAATATTGTTGTGTACTAACTGCTCGCTGGAATTTTTGGTGTACTAACTGCTCGCTGGAATATTGTTGTGTACTAACTGCTCGCTGGAATATTGCTGTGTACTAACGCTCGCTGGAATATTGCTTTTGTCCCAACTGCTCCCCTGGAATATTGTTGTGTACTAACGCTCGCTGGAATATTGTTGTGTACTAACTGCTCGCTGAATATTGTTGTGTACTAACTGCTCGCGGAATATTGCTGGGTACTAACTGTCGCGGGAAATTTTGCTGTGTACTAACTGCTCGCTGGAATATTGTTGTGTACTAACGCTCGCTGGAATATTGTTGTGTACAAACTGCTCGCTGAATATTGTTGTGTACTAACTGCTCGCTGGAAAAATTTGTTACTAACTGCTCGCGGGAATATTGCTGTGTACTAACTGCTCGCTGGAATATTGTTGTGTACTAACGCTCGCTGGAATATTGCTGTGTACTAACTGCTCGCTGGAAAAATGCTGTGTACTAACTGCTCGTGGAATATTGCTGTGTACTAACTGCTCGCTGGAATATTGCTGTGTACAACGCTCGCTGGAATATTGTGTGTACTAACTGCTTCGCTGGAATATTGTTGTGTACTAACTGCTCGCTGGAATATTGTGTGTACTAACTGCTCGCTGGAATATTGCTGTGTACAACTGCTCGCTGGAATATTGCTTGTACTAACTGCTCGCTGGAATATTGTGTTTTACTAACTGCTCGCTGGAATATTGCTGTGTACTAACTGCTCGCTGGAATATTGTTGTGTACTAACTGCTCGCTGGAATATTGTTGTGTACTAACTGCTCGCTGGAATATTGTTGTGTACTAACTGCTCGCTGGAATATTGTTGTGTACTAACTGCTCGCTGGAATATTGCTGTGTACTAACTGCTCGCTGGAATATTGCTGTGTACTAACTGCTCGCTGGAATATTGCTGTGTACTAACTGCTCGCTGGAATATTGCTGTGTACTAACTGCTCGCGGGAATATTGCTGTGTACAAAACTGCTCGCTGGAAATTGCTGGTACTAACTGCTCGCTGGAATATTGTTGTGTACTAACTGCTCGCTGGAATATTGCGTGTACTAACTGCCGCTGGAATATTGCGTTTACTAACTGCTCGCTGGAATATTGCTGGTACAAACTGCTCGCTGGAATATTGTTGTGTACTAACTGCTCGCGGGAATATTGTTGTGTACAAACCCTGCTCGCTGGAATATTCTGTGTACTAACTGCTCGCTGGAATATTGCTGTGTACTAACTGCTCGCTGGAATATTGTTGTTTTACAACTGCTCGCTGGAATATTGTTGTGTACAAAACTGCTCGCTGGAATATTGCTGTGTACTAACTGCTCGCGGGAATATTGCTGTGTACTAACTCCCTCGCTGAATATTGCTGTGTACAACTGCTCGCTGGAATATTGCGTGTACTAACTGCTCGCTGGAAAAATTTGCTGTGTACTAACTGCTCGCTGGAATATTGCTGTTACTAACTGCTCGCTGGAATTTTGTTGGGGTACTAACTGCTCGCTGGAATATTGCTGTGTACTAACTGCTCGCTGGAATATTGTTGTGTACTAACTGCTCGCTGGAATATTGTTGTGTACTAACTGCTCGCTGGAATATTGCTGTGTACTAACTGCTCGCTGGAATATTGCTGTGTACTAACTGCTCGCGGGAATATTGCTGTGTACTAACTGCTCGCGGGAAAATTGCTGTGTACTAAACTGCTCGCTGGAATATTGCTGTGTACTAACGCTCGCTGGAATATTGCTGTGTACTAACTGCTCGCTGGAATATTGTTGTGTACTAACTGCTCGCTGGAATATTGCTGTGTACAAACTGCTCGCTGGAAATTGCTGTGTACTAACTGCTCGCTGGAATAATTGCTGTGAAACCAACTGCTCGCTGGAATATTGCTGTGTACTAACTGCTCGCTGGAATATTGTTGTGTACTAACTGTTTCGCTGGAATATTGCCGTGTACTAACTGCTCGCTGGAATATTGCTGTGTACAAACTGCTCGCTGGAATATTGCTGTGTACTAACTGCTCGCGGGAATATTGCTGTGTACTAACTGCTCGCGGGAATATTGTGTACTAACTGCTCGCTGGAATATTGCTGGGTACAACTGCTCGCTGGAATATTGCTGTGTACTAACTGTTTCGCTGAATATTGCTGTGTACTAACTGCTCGCTGGAATATTGCTGTGTACTAACTGCTCGCTGGAATATTGCTGTGTACAAAACTGCTCGCTGGAATATTGCTGTGTACTAACTGCCGCTGGAAATTTATTGCTGTGTACTAACTGCTCGCGGGAATATTGCTGTGTCCCAACTGCTCGCTGGAATATTGCTGGTACTAACTGCTCGCTGGAATATTGCTGTGTACTAACTCTCGCTGGAAAAATTGCTGTGTACTAACTGCTCGCTGGAATATTGCTTGTTACTAACTGCTCGCTGGAATATTGCTGTGTACAAAACTGCTCGCTGGAATATTGCTTGTACTAACTGCTCGCTGGAATATTGCTGTGTACAAACTGCTCGCTGAAATATTGCTGGTACTAACTGCTCGCTGGAATATTGCTGTGTACTAACTGCTCGCTGGAATATTGCCTGTGTACTAACTGCTCGCTGGAATATTGCTGTGTACTAACTGCTCGCGGAATATTGCTGTGTACTAAACTGCTCGCTGGAAAAATGCTGTGGTACTAACCCTGCTTCGCCTGGAAATTGCTGTGTACTAACTGCTCGCGGGAATATTGCTGTGTACTAACTGCTCGCGGAATATTGCCTGTGTACTAACTGCTCGCTGGAAAAATTTGCTGTGTACTAACTGCTCGCTGGAATATTGCTGTGTACTAACTGCTCGCTGGAAATTGCGTGTACTAACTGCTCGCTGGAATATTGCTGTGTACTAACTGCCGCGGGAATATTGCTGTGTACAAAACTGCTCGCTGGAATATTGCTGTGTACTAACTGCTCGCTGGAAATATTGCTGGGGTACAACTGCTCGCTGGAATATTGCTGTGTACTAACTGCTCGCTGGAATATTGCTGTGTACAAACTGCCCTGGAATATTGCTGTGTACTAACTGCTCGCTGGAATATTGCTGTGTACTAACGCTCGCTGGAATATTGCTGTGTACTTAACTGCTCGCTGGAATATTGCTGTGTACTAACTCTCGCTGGAATATTGCTGTGTACAACTGCTCGCTGGAATATTGCTGTGTACTAACTGCCGCTGGAATATTGCTGTGTACAAACGGGCTCGCTGGAATTTTGCGTGTACAAACCTGCTCGCTGGAATATTGCTGTGTACTAACTGCTCGCTGGAATATTGCTGTGTACTAACTGCTCGCTGGAATATTGCTGGTACTAACGCTCGCTGGAATATTGCTGTGTACTAACTGCCGCGGGAAAAATTGCTGTGTACTAACTGCTCGCGGGAAATATTGCTGTGTACTAACTGCTCGCTGGAATTTTTGCTGTGTACTAACTGCTCGCTGGAATATTGCTGTGTACTAACTGCTCGCTGGAATATTGCTGTGTACTAACTGCTCGCTGGAATATTGCTGTGTACTAACTGCTCGCTGGAATATTGCTGTGTACTAACTGCTCGCTGGAATATTGCTGTGTACTAACTGCTCGCTGGAATATTGCTGTGTACTAACTGCTCGCTGGAATATTGCTGTGTACTAACTGCTCGCTGGAATATTGCTGTGTACTAACTGCTCGCTGGAATATTGCTGTGTACTAACTGCTCGCTGGAATATTGCTGTGTACTAACTGCTCGCTGGAATATTGCTGTGTACTAACTGCTCGCTGGAATATTGCTGTGTACTAACTGCTCGCTGGAATATTGCTGTGTACTAACTGCTCGCTGGAATATTGCTGTGTACAAAACTGCTCGCTGGAATATTGCTGTGTACTAAACTGCTCGCTGGAATATTGCTGTGTACTAACTGCTCGCTGGAATATTGCTGTGTACTAACTGCTCGCTGGAATATTGCTGTGTACTAACTGCTCGCTGGAATATTGCTGTGTACTAACTGCTCGCTGGAATATTGCTGTGTACTAACTGCTCGCTGGAATATTGCTGTGTACTAACTGCTCGCTTCAAGGAGGTGAGATTGCAGAATTGGAAAATATACAGAGAACGTTCACAGCTGGTATAAACTCAGTCAAACACCTAAATTACTAAGAGCACTTGAAGTCCCTAGAACTGTAATCCTTAGAACATAAGCGAGAACGATACACCATAATCTACATGGAAGATTCTGGTCGCAAATCTGCACACTGATATCACTCCTTATAAAACCACAATCGGCAGACGGTGCGAGGTACTTGCTATGAAAAGCAGGAGAGGGATGAGCACACTAAGAGAGAATTCAAGTGTAAAGAGACCACGACTCTTCAACACACTACAATCGTGCATAAGGAGAATTACCCACAGTTCCATAGTTGTTAGTTGTCTTCAAGAAAGAACGTGATAAATTCCTCAAGACAGTTCCTGATCAGCAAGACTGTGGTGCATACGTTGGACTGTGGGTGGCAGTTACCAACAGTCTGATCGATCATCCCAGCATCCATTAAGCCTGGTCTGAGACTGGCCACGAGGATGTTAACCCCCTGTAGCATCCATCAGGTATCCTTCAGGTTGAAGATTATGACACATGTACAACAGTTGGGTATGATTATTGATGAAACATTTCGCCTACACAGTAGACTTCTTCAGTCAAATACAAAGGGAGTAGAAATGAAATGAAGATAATGTAATGAGTCCATCAACCTTGGAGAAAAAGTGAAGAGGTCAGTCCCTCGGCCTGGAGAAAAGTTCAGCTCCATGAAAAGGTTTCGCCAACACAGTTGGCGAAAAGTTTAATTTATAATGATACTCAACTGTTGCACATGTGTCTTAATCTTCAACTTATCCGTATTTTGTACCATTTTTAACATCCTTTAAGTTGTCCTTATGTGTTGTCTCAATGTTTCCACAGTACTGTGTCTGGGGTGTTTCCACAGTACTGTGTCTGGGGTGTTTCCACAGTACTGTGTCTGTGGTGTTTCCACAGTACTGTGTCTGGGGTGTTTCCACAGTACTGTGTCTGGGGTGTTTCCACAGTACTGTGTCTGTGGTGTTTCCACAGTACTGTGTCTGGGGTGTTTCCACAGCACTGTGTCTGGGGTGTTTCCACAGTACTGTGTCTGGGGTGTTTCCACAGTACTGTGTCTGGGGTGTTTCCACAGTACTGTGTCTGGGGTGTTTCCACAGTACTGTGTCTGGGGTGTTTCCACAGTACTGTGTCTGGGGTGTTTCCACAGTACTGTGTCTGGGGTGTTTCCACAGTACTGTGTCTGGGGTGTTTCCACAGTACTGTGTCTGGGGTGTTTCCACAGTACTGTGTCTGGGGTGTTTCCACAGTACTGTGTCTGGGGTGTTTCCACAGTACTGTGTCTGGGGTGTTTCCACAGTACTGTGTCTGGGGTGTTTCCACAGTACTGTGTCTGGGGTGTTTCCACAGTACTGTGTCTGGGGTGTTTCCACAGTACTGTGTCTGGGGTGTTTCCACAGTACTGTGTCTGGGGTGTTTCCACAGTACTGTGTCTGGGGTGTTTCCACAGTACTGTGTCTGGGGTGTTTCCACAGTACTGTGTCTGGGTGTTTCCACAGTACTGTGTCTGGGGTGTTTCCACAGTACTGTGTCTGGGGTGTTTCCACAGTACTGTGTCTGGGGTGTTTCCACAGTACTGTGTCTGGGGTGTTTCCACAGTACTGTGTCTGGGGTGTTTCCACAGTACTGTGTCTGGGGTGTTTCCACAGTACTGTGTCTGGGTGTTTCCACAGTACTGTGTCTGGGGTGTTTCCACAGTACTGTGTCTGGGGTGTTTCCACAGTACTGTGTCTGGGGTGTTTCCACAGTACTGTGTCTGGGGTGTTTTCCACAGTACTGTGTCTGGGTGTTTCCACAGTACTGTGTCTGGGGTGTTTCCACAGTACTGTGTCTGGGGTGTTTCCACAGTACTGTGCCTGGGGTGTTTCCAGAGTACTGTGTCTGGGGTGTTTCCACAGTACTGTGTCTGGGTGTTTCCACAGTACTGTGTCGGGGGTGTTTCCACAGTACTGTGTCTGGGGTGTTTCCACAGTACTGTGTCTGGGGTGTTTCCACAGTACTGTGTCTGGGGTGTTTCCACAGTACTGTGTCTGGGGTGTTTCCACAGCACTGTGTCTGGGGTGTTTCCACAGTACTGTGTCTGGGGTGTTTCCACAGTACTGTGTCTGGGGTTGTTCCACAGTACTGTGTCTGGGGTGTTTCCACAGTACTGTGTCTGGGGTGTTTCCACAGTACTGTGTCTGGGGTGTTTCCACAGTACTGTGTCTGGGGTGTTTCCACAGTACTGTGTCTGGGTGTTTCCACAGTACTGTGTCTGGGGTGTTTCCACAGCACTGTGTCTGGGGTGTTTCCACAGTACTGTGTCTGGGGTGTTTCCACAGTACTGTGTCTGGGGTGTTTCCACAGCACTGTGTCTGGGGTGTGTCCACAGTACTGTGTCTGGGGTGTTTCCACAGTACTGTGTCTGGGGTGTTTCCACAGTACTGTGTCTGGGGTGTTTCCACAGTACTGTGTCTGGGTGTTTCCACAGTACTGTGTCTGGGGTGTTTCCACAGTACTGTGTCTGGGGTGTTTCCACAGTACTGTGTCTGGGGTGTTTCCACAGTACTGTGTCTGGGGTGTTTCCACAGTACTGTGTCTGGGGTGTTTCCACAGTAATGTGTCTGGGGTGTTTCCACAGCACCGTGTCTGGGGTGTTTCCACAGTACTGTGTCTGGGGTGTTTCCACAGTACTGTGTCTGGGGTGTTTCCACAGCACTGTGTCTGGGGTGTTTCCACAGTACTGTGTCTGGGGTGTTTCCACAGTACTGTGTCTGGGGTGTTTCCACAGTACTGTCTGGGGTGTTTCCACAGTACTGTGTCTGGGGTGTTTCCACAGTACTGTGCCTGGGGTGTTTCCACAGTACTGTGTCTGGGGTGTTTCCACAGTACTGTGCCTGGGGTGTTTCCACAGTACTGTGCCTGGGGTGTTTCCACAGTACTGTGTCTGGGGTGTTTCCACAGTACTGTGTCTGGGGTGTTTCCACAGTACTGTGTCTGGGGTTTTCCACAGTACTGTGTCTGGGGTGTTTCCACAGTACTGTGTCTGGGGTGTTTCCACAGTACTGTGTCTGGGGTGTTTCCACAGTACTGTGTCTGGGGTGTTTCCACAGTACTGTCTGGGGTGTTTCCACAGTACTGTGTCTGGGGTGTTTCCACAGTACTGTGTCTGGGGTGTTTCCACAGTACTGTGTCTGGGGTGTTTCCACAGTACTGTGTCTGGGGTGTTTCCACAGTACTGTGTCTGGGGTGTTTCCACAGTACTGTGTCTGGGGTGTTTCCACAGTACTGTGTCTGGGGTGTTTCCACAGTACTGTGCCTGGGGTGTTTCCACAGTACTGTGCCTGGGGGTGTTTCCACAGTACTGTGCCTGGGGTGTTTCCACAGTACTGTCTGTGGTGTTTCCACAGTACTGTGTCTGGGGTGTTTCCACAGTACTGTGTCTGGGGTGTTTCCACAGTACTGTGTCTGGGGTGTTTCCACAGTACTGTGTCTGGGGTGTTTCCACAGTACTGTGGTCTGGCGTGTTTTCCACAGCACTGTGTCTGGGGTGTTTCCACAGCACTGTGTCTGGGGTGTTTCCACAGTACTGTGTCTGGGGTGGTTCCACAGTACTGTCTGGGGTGTTTCCACAGTACTGTGTCTGGGGTGTTTCCACAGTACTGTGTCTGGGGTGTTTCCACAGTACTGTGTCTGGGGTGGTTTCCACAGTACTGTGTCTGGGGTGTTTCCACAGTACTGTGTCTGGGGTGTTTCCACAGTACTGTGTCTGGGGTGTTTCCACAGTACTGTGCCTGGGGTGTTTCCACAGTACTGTCTGGCCTGGGGTGTTTCCACAGTACTGTGTCTGGGGTGTTTCCACAGTACTGTGTCTGGGGTGTTTCCACAGTACGTGTCTGGGGTGTTTCCACAGTACTGTGCCTGGGGTGTTTCCACAGTACTGTGCCTGGGGTGTTTCCACAGTACTGTGCCTGGGGTGTTTCCACAGTACTGTGCCTGGGGTGTTTCCACAGTACTGTGTCTGTGGTTGTTTCCACAGTACTGTGTCTGGGGTGTTTCCACAGTACTGTGTCTGGGGTTTTTCCACAGTACTGTGTCTGGGGTGTTTTCCACAGTACTGTGTCTGGGGTGTTTCCACAGTACTGTGTCTGGCGTGTTTCCACAGCACTGTGTCTGGGGTGTTTCCACAGTACTGTGTCTGGGGTGTTTCCACAGTACTGTGTCTGGGGTGTGTTCCACAGTACTGTGTCTGGGGTGTTTCCACAGTACTGTGTCTGGGGTGTTTCCACAGTACTGTGTCTGGGGTGTTTCCACAGTACTGTGTCTGGGGTGTTTCCACAGTACTGTGTCTGGGGTGTTTCCACAGTACTGTGTCTGGGGTGTTTCCACAGTACTGTGCCTGGGGTGTTTCCACAGTACTGTGTCTGGGGTGTTTCCACAGTACTGTGTCTGGGGTGTTTCCACAGTACTGTGTCTGGGGTGTTTCCACAGTACTGGTGTCTGGGGTGTTTCCACAGTACTGTGTCCTGTTGGGTGTTTCCACAGTACTGTGTCTGGGGTGTTTCCACAGTACTGTGTCTGGGGTGTTTCCACAGTACTGTGCCTGGGGTGTTTCCACAGCACTGTGTCTGGGGTGTTTCCACAGTACTGTGTCTGGGGTGTTTCCACAGTACTGTGTCTGGGGTGTTTCCACAGTACTGTGTCTGGGGTGTTTCCACAGTACTGTGCCTGGGGTGTTTCCACAGTACTGTGTCTGGGGTGTTTCCACAGTACTGTGTCTGGGGTGTTTCCACAGTACTGTGTCTGGGGTGTTTAAACAGTACTGTGTCTGGGGTGTTTCCACAGCACTGTGTCTGGGGTGTTTCCACAGCACTGTGCCTGGGGTGTTTCCACAGTACTGTGTCTGGGGTGTTTCCACAGTACTGTGTCTGGGGTGTTTCCACAGTACTGTGCCTGGGGTGTTTCCACAGCACTGTGTCTGGGGTGTTTCCACAGTACTGGGTCTAGGGTGTTTCCAAAGTACTGTGTCTGGGGTGTTTCCACAGTACTGTGCCTGGGGTGTTTCCACAGTACTGTGTCTGGGGTGTTTCCACAGTACTGTGCCTGAGGTGTTTCCACAGCACTGTGTCTGGGGTGTTTCCACAGCACTGTGTCTGGGGTGTTTCCACAGCACTGTGCCTGAGGTGTTTCCACAGCACTGTGTCTGGGGTGTTTCCACAGTACTGTGTCTGGGGTGTTTCCACAGTACTGTGCCTGAGGTATTTCCACAGCACTGTGCCTGAGGTGTTTCCACAGCACTGTGTCTGGGGTGTTTCCACAGTACTGTGTCTGGGGTGTTTCCACAGTACTGTGCCTGAGGTGTTTCCACAGTACTGTGTCTGGGGTGTTTCCACAACACTGTGCCTGAGGTGTTTCCACAGTACTGTGTCTGGGGTGTTTCCACAACACTGTGCCTGGGGTGTTTCCACAACACTGTGCCTGGGGTGTTTCCACAACACTGTGCCTGGGGTGTTTCCACAACACTGTGCCTGGGGTGTTTCCACAACACTGTGCCTGGGGTGTTTCCACAACACTGTGCCTGGGTGTTTCCACAACACTGTGCCTGGGGTGTTTCCACAACACTGTGCCTGGGGTGTTTCCACAACACTGTGCCTGGGGTGTTTCCACAACACTGTGCCTGGGGTGTTTCCACAACACTGTGCCTGGGGTGTTTCCACAACACTGTGCCTGGGGTGTTTCCACAACACTGTGCCTGGGGTGTTTCCACAACACTGTGCCTGGGGTGTTTCCACAACACTGTGCCTGTGGTGTTTCCACAACACTGTGCCTGTGGTGTTTCCACAACACTGTGCCTGTGGTGTTTCCACAGTACTGTGTCTGGGTGTTTCCACAGTACTGTGCCTGGGGTGTTTCCACAACACTGTGCCTGGGGTGTTTCCACAACACTGTGCCTGGGTGTTTCCACAACACTGTGCCTGGGGTGTTTCCACAACACTGTGCCTGGGGTGTTTCCACAACACTGTGCCTGGGGTGTTTCCACAACACTGTGCCTGGGTGTTTCCACAACACTGTGCCTGGGGTGTTTCCACAACACTGTGCCTGGGGTGTTTTCCACAACACTGTGCCTGGGGTGTTTCCACAACACTGTGCCTGTGGTGTTTCCACAACACTGTGCCTGTGGTGTTTCCACAACACTGTGCCTGTGGTGTTTCCACAGTACTGTGTCTGGGGTGTTTCCACAGTACTGTGCCTGGGGTGTTTCCACAACACTGTGCCTGGGGTGTTTCCACAACACTGTGCCTGGGGTGTTTTCCACAACACTGTGCCTGGGGTGTTTCCACAACACTGTGCCTGGGGTGTTTCCACAACACTGTGCCTGGGGTGTTTCCACAACACTGTGCCTGGGGTGTTTCCACAACACTGTGCCTGGGGTGTTTCCACAACACTGTGCCTGGGTGTTTCCACAACACTGTGCCTGGGGTGTTTCCACAACACTGTGCCTGTGGTGTTTCCACAACACTGTGCCTGTGGTGTTTCCACAGTACTGTGTCTGGGGTGTTTCCACAACACTGTGCCTGGGGTGTTTCCACAACACTGTGCCTGGGGTGTTTTCCACAACACTGTGCCTGGGTGTTTCCACAACACTGTGCCTGGGGTGTTTCCACAACACTGTGCCTGGGTGGTTTCCACAACACTGTGTCTGGGGTGTTTTCCACAACACTGTGCCTGGGGTGTTTCCACAGTACTGTGTCTGGGGTGTTTCCACAACACTGTGCCTGGGGTGTTTCCACAGTACTGTGCCTGGGGTGTTTCCACAACACTGTGCCTGGGGTGTTTCCACAACACTGTGCCTGGGGTGTTTCCACAACACTGTGCCTGGGGTGTTTCCACAACACTGTGCCTGGGGTGTTTCCACAACACTGTGCCTGAGGTGTTTCCACAACACTGTGCCTGGGGTGTTTCCACAACACTGTGCCTGGGGTGTTTCCACAACACTGTGCCTGAGGTGTTTCCACAACACTGTGCCTGAGGTGTTTCCACAACACTGTGCCTGGGGTGTTTCCACAACACTGTGCCTGGGGTGTTTCCACAACACTGTGCCTGAGGTGTTTTCCACAACACTGTGCCTGAGGTGTTTCCACAACACTGTGCCTGAGGTGTTTCCACAACACTGTGCCTGAGGTGTTTCCACAACACTGTGCCTGGGGTGTTTCCACAACACTGTGCCTGAGGTGTTTCCACAACACTGTGCCTGAGGTGTTTCCACAACACTGTGCCTGGGGTGTTTCCACAACACTGTGCCTGAGGTGTTTCCACAACACTGTGCCTGGGGTGTTTCCACAACACTGTGCCTGGGGTGTTTCCACAACACTGTGCCTGGGTGTTTCCACAACACTGTGCCTGAGGTGTTTCCACAACACTGTGCCTGTGGTGTTTTCCACAACACTGTGCCTGGGGTGTTTCCACAACACTGTGCCTGGGGTGTTTCCACAACACTGTGCCTGAGGTGTTTCCACAACACTGTGCCTGGGGTGTTTCCACAACACTGTGCCTGAGGTGTTTCCACAGTACTGTGTCTGGGGTGTTTCCACAGTACTGTGCCTGGGGTGTTTCCACAACACTGTGCCTGGGGTGTTTCCACAACACTGTGCCTGGGGTGTTTCCACAACACTGTGCCTGGGGTGTTTCCACAACACTGTGCCTGGGGTGTTTCCACAACACTGTGCCTGGGGTGTTTCCACAGTACTGTGTCTGGGGTGTTTCCACAGTACTGTGCCTGGGGTGTTTCCACAACACTGTGCCTGAGGTGTTTCCACAGTACTGTGTCTGGGGTGTTTCCACAGTACTGTGCCTGGGGTGTTTCCACAGTACTGTGCCTGGGGTGTTTCCACAGTACTGTGCCTGGGGTGTTTCCACAACACTGTGCCTGAGGTGTTTCCACAGTACTGTGTCTGGGGTGTTTCCACAACACTGTGCCTGAGGTGTTTCCACAGTACTGTGTCTGGGGTGTTTCCACAGTACTGTGCCTGGGGTGTTTCCACAACACTGTGCCTGGGGTGTTTCCACAACACTGTGCCTGAGGTGTTTCCACAACACTGTGCCTGGGGTGTTTCCACAACACTGTGCCTGGGGTGTTTCCACAACACTGTGCCTGGGGTGTTTCCACAGCACTGTGCCTGGGGTGTTTCCACAACACTGTGCCTGGGGTGTTTCCACAGTACTGTGCCTGGGGTGTTTCCACAACACTGTGCCTGGGGTGTTTCCACAGTACTGTGCCTGGGGTGTTTCCACAACACTGTGCCTGGGTGTGTTTCCACAGTACTGTGCCTGGGGTGTTTCCACAACACTGTGCCTGGGGTGTTTCCACAGTACTGTGCCTGGGGTGTTTCCACAGCACTGTGCCTGGGGTGTTTCCACAGCACTGTGCCTGGGGTGTTTCCACAACACTGTGCCTGGGGTGTTTCCACAGCACTGTGCCTGGGGTGTTTCCACAACACTGTGCCTGGGGTGTTTCCACAACACTGTGCCTGGGGTGTTTCCACAACACTGTGCCTGGGGTGTTTCCACAACACTGTGCCTGGGTGTTTCCACAACACTGTGCCTGGGGTGTTTCCACAACACTGTGCCTGGGGTGTTTCCACAGCACTGTGCCTGGGGTGTTTCCACAACACTGTGCCTGGGGTGTTTCCACAACACTGTGCCTGGGGTGTTTCCACAGCACTGTGCCTGGGGTGTGTGGAGAGGCTGGTGACAAAATGACTCAGGTGAATGGAACCATCGTAAGAAATCCCGAAATCTCCTCAGTAGAGACGTATGCTGTTCCAAGACCAGCTAACTTTGTCTCCCAAAAATGTGCTGACCTGGAGTGTGTACAGAGAACTTTCACAGCACACATAAGTACGATAAAGCACCTAAATTATTGAGAACGGTTGAAGGTCCTTAAACTGTATTCCCTGGAACCCAGCCGAAAAAGATACATGATAATATACACTTGGAATATCCTAGAGGGATTAGTAGCAAACTTGCACACGAAAATCACTCCCTATGAAAGCAAAAGACTCGGCAGGAGATTCAACATTCTCCAATGAAAACCAGGGGTGCCACTAGTACGCTGAGAGACAACATAAGTGTAAGGGGCCCAAGACTGTTCAGCTGCCTCCCAGCATACATAAGGGGGATTTGCAATAGACCCCTGGCTGTCTTCAAGAAGGCGCTTGACAGGCACCTAAAGTCATTATCTGATCAACCAGAATGTGGTTCTACGTCAGTTTGCGTGCGGCCTGCAGTAACAGCCTGGTTGATCAGACCTTGATCCACCACAAGGCCTGGTCTCAGACCGGGCCGCAGGGGCGTTGACCCACGCGGCCCGGTCGTTAACCTCATGAACGTTACACTGAACGTGGCAGTTAACCTCATGAACGTCACACTGAACGTGGCAGTTAACCTCATGAACGTCACACTGAACGTGGCAGTTAACCTCATGAACGTCACACTGAACGTGGCAGTTAACCTCATGAACGTTACACTGAACGTGGCAGTTAACCTCATGAACGTTACACTGAACGTGGCAGTTAACCTCATGAACGTCACTCTGAACGTGGCAGTTAACCTCATGAACGTCACACTGAACGTGGCAGTTAACCTCATGAACGTCACTCTGAACGTGGCAGTTAACCTCATGAACGTTACACTGAACGTGGCAGTTAACCTCATGAACGTTACACTGAACGTGGCAGTTAACCTCAT
>NC_069399.1:85028617-85230185 GCF_026875155.1 Cherax quadricarinatus | reverse complement strand
CCATGATTTTTTGTTTGTTGCTACTGTTTCCATTATGTTGTTACTTCTGTTTTCTGTTACTGCAACGTTAATACTTTTCGTTTCTAGTACTTTTTTTGCTACGTTACGCTATTTTTTTATTTTTGCTACTCTTACTCTACATTCTGCACTTTGCATTTTACTGTTCACTGTTGCCCCTATTTCATTGTTTCGTTACTGTTATATTCTGCAAAGTTTTTACTATTAATTTCTTTTATTGTTATTCTACTGTTTTTTACTATTATGGCTTTTTTTTTACGCTACTTTGTTTCTATTTCGCCTGTTTTTTTACGCTACTGTTTTACTATTCTGCGCTTTTTTGTTACTGCTACTTTGTTACTATTACTGTTGTTTTTGTTACGCATGTTTTACTATTTCTGTGCTGTTTTTTTACTCTACTGTTGTTTTCTATTTCTGTGTGTTTTGTTTTGTATGTTTTGTCACCCTTTTTACTGTTGTGCTATGTTACTGTGTTTTGTACGTTATTTCTATAGAACAAATTTCTACATAATGAAGAGAAAAAGTAGTATAAACCAGCAACTATATATAGAAGCCAGCAGTAGTATTGTATGGAACCAGCAACCTTTTATAAACACAGCATAGTGTTATGAAGCACAGCACATAGGGATAGAACAGCAGCAACAAGTATATAAAGCCAGCATAGTATATATGGGAAGCACAAGTAGTATTTAAAGCAGCAAACATAGATATGAAGCACAGCAGTAGAGAAAAGATGCAGCGTAGTAGTGTTAGAAGCAACCAGGTTTTGTATAAAGCACAGCAGTTATATATAGAAGCGCACAACTATTTTATGAAGCAGCAGTAGTAGTATAGTATAGAAGCACAGTATAATAGAAGCGCACACATATATTTAAAAGCAGCATAATATAGAAGCAGCCAAAAAATAGTATATAGAACACACAAACAGTAGATAGAAAACAGCAGCCAGAGTAGAGAACAGCGCAAAGTATATAGGGAACACAGCAGCAGTTATAAAAGCAGAGCAACAGTATATATGGAAGCAGCACAACATAGTATATAAACCACAGAGTAGTAAGAAGCGCAGTTTATATAGAAGCACAGCAACAGTATAGTATAAAGCAGGCCCGCAGAATAAATAACGCATAGTTATAAAACGCACAAAAGTAGTAATGAACACGCAAAAGTAGTAGTATAAACAGCAGCAACAGTATAGTATAAACAGCACAGCAGAGTAGTATAGAACACATATATATAGAAGCAGCGCAACAGATAGAGAAACACGCAGCATAGTAGTAAAGCAGCATAGTATAAAAAGCGCGCACAGTATAGTATAGAAGCAGCGTAGTTTAAAAAAACAACACAACAGTAGTAGTATAGAACAGCGCATGTAGAGTATGGAAGAGCACAGTATAGTAGTATAAAGCGCAGCAACAGTAGTTTAAGAAACATAGTATTTTTATAACAGCAGCAGCAGTATAGTTGAACAGCTAGATATAGACACAGCAACAGTATTATAGAAGCAGCAGTAGTAGTATTAAGAACACAGATAGTAAAAAACGCACAAAGTGTAGTATGGAAAAACACGCAAAATAAATATTAAAAAGCAGCAGCAAAGTAAAGATATAAAGCAGCAGAAAAGTATAGTATAAACGCAGCAAAAATAGAGTATAGAAAACACAGTAGTATATTGAAGCACAGCAACATATAGTATAGAAGCACAAGCATATTATAATACACAACATAGGATTGAACAGGAAGCGTAGTAGTAGTTGAAACAGCACAAAGTATAAAGAAACAGCACATTATATATAATGAAAAAACCAACAAATAGAATAGAAGCAGCAGAACAGTATATATAAGCAGCGCAACAGTATAGTATGAAGCGCGCAAAAGTGTGTAAAGAACAGCAGCAACAGATAGTTTGAACAGCAAACAGAAAATAAAAAGCAGCACAAAGTAGTATGAACAGCAGCAACATTTGAAGAAGCAGAAGAGTATAGTATGAAGCAGCAGCAACAGTTAGTAAGAAGCACACCAAAAAGTGTATAAAGCCGCACAGTATAGTAGAGAAGAAAGAAAGAAACAACAGATATTAAAACGCACCCATAGTAGTATGGGAACCACATATTAATATGGAACAGCACACTTTGTATATAAACAAGCAACAATATTTTTAAAAACCCCGCAGCCATAGTTTGAAAAAAAAAGAGTTTAAAACCCGTAGTAAATATAAGCAGCACAGCAGGTATATATAAAGCACGCAACAGTAAATAAAAGCACAGCAACAGTAATATGGAAGCAGAAACAGTAAATATATTAAGCAGCACCTTTAAATGTAAAGAACACACAACATAGTAGTTAGAAGCACAGCAACAAGTATTAGAAGGGAGGAAAAAAACAGAAAAAGGTATAGGGAAACAGCAGAAATAGTTAGAACAGCACAAAGTTTTAAAAAAATATAAGAACAGCAGCACATAGTATATAAACACAGCAACAAATAGTATAGAAAAGCAGCCCGTAAGTATATAGAACAAAACAGTATATTAAAGGACAAAAATCAGCAGAATAATAGAAGCAGCAGCAGCAATAGTTAAAAAGCAGCAGCCCTAGTATATGAAACACCAACTATAGTAAGAAGCAGCAGCAACAAAAAAAGTAGTAATAGGAACAGAGCAACATATATATAGAAGCAGCAGCAAACAGTAGAATAGAAGCAGCAGCAGATTATAGAAAGAAAAGTTTGCAGCAGCCCTTTGTATATGGGAAACAGCAGCAAATTATAAAGAAGCACGCACAGTAGATATGAAGCAGCACACATGTAGTAAGAACGCAGCACATAGTATATAAAGCAGCAGATAGTATAGTATGGAAGCAGCAGCAAAGTAGTATAAAGAAGCAGCAGGGAAAGCAACAGATTAGTATAGAAGCGCAGCGCATTAGTATAAACGAAGTTTGTTTGGAAACAAGCAACAAGTATAGAAACCGGGGAGAAAAAAAAAGAATTAGTATGAAGCAGGCGCAAATAGTATATAAACCGCAAAATATAGTATAAACAGCCAGCGTGTATATAAAGCCGCAGATTAGAAAGAACAGCAGCAAAGTATAGGGAAAGCAGCAACATAAGTATGGGGAAACACAGCAAAAGTATAAATAGAAGCACAGCACATATATAAGGGAACACAGCAACAGGTTTTTATAGAAGCCACAAAGTAGTATTAACAGCAGCAACATAGTATTAAAACACACAACATATAGTATGAAGCAGCGCCAAAATTATAAACAGCAGCAACAGTAGTTGTATAGAACAGCACAACAGTATATATGAAGCAGCACAACGTAGTAGTATAAAGAGCAGCCTAGTAGTAAGAACACAAACAGCTAGTATGTTGGAAGCACAGCAACAGATATATAGAAGCAGCACCAAAAAGTAGTATAGAAGCAGCAGCACATAGTAGTATAGAAGCACACAAAAGTAAATAGAACAGCACACAATATAGTATAGAAGCAGCGCACAAATAGTTTAAAAAAATAGAAGCAGCAGCAAAAGTAAGGATAGAACAGCACACGTAGTATAAGAAGCGCAGACAGTAGTATTTTGAACAGCCAACAGTAGTAGTATAGAGCGCACAACAGGAAAAAAGAAGCGCAGCACAGTAGAGTATGAAGCGCAGCGCTTTGTTATATGGAAGCGCAGCACTAGTAGTATAAAAAGCAGCACAGGATAGTATGGGAACACAGCAACAGTAGTAGTATAGAACACAAACGTATATAAGAACAGCAGCAGCATAGTAGATAGAAGCCAGCACATTTTAAGAAGCCAGCCCTTTGTAGTATAAAAGCACAAAAGTATTTTAGAACAGCAGCACATAGTATTAGAAGCACAGCACTTTGTTTAAATATGGGAACACAGCAAAGTAGTAGTATAGAAGCACAGCAAAATAGTATATAGAAGCAGCAGCAGCAGTAGTTATGAACAGCAGCAACATAGTAGTATAGAAGCAGCAGCAAGTAGAGTAGGAAACACGCAACTGAGTAGTTGAACAGCAGCAACATGTATAAGGGGCAGCAGCACATATATATAGAAGCAGGCCCAGTGTATAAGAAGCACACAACAGTATATATAGAAACGCACCAGTAGTTAGTAAGGAAGCAGAGCAACGTTAGTATAAACAGCAGCAACAGTAGTAGTATAGAACACAGCAGCATAAATTTAAAAAAATGTATTAAAAACACAGCAAAAGTAGTAGTATGAAGCAGCACAACATAGTATAAAGCCACAAGTAGTAGTAAGAAGCACAGCAACTATATATAGAACAGCAGCACAGTAGTATAGTATGGAAAGCGCATTTAAAAACAAGGGTTTTTAAAAAATAAACAGCAAACATATTAAGAAGCAGCGCACAGTATATAAAAAAAGCACGCACAGTATTATTTTAAAGCAGCGCAACAGTATAGTATAGAAGCAGCAGCAAAGTAAAAAAAGAAAATATTTAAGGGGCCAAACAAAATATAGTTTGAAGCAGCAGCAACCCGTAGTAGTTAAACAGCGCACAGTATAGTATAGAAGAGCAGCACAGTATATATGGGAACAGCAGCAACAGTAGTATAAAACAGCAGCAAAGTAATTTAAGGGAAAAAGAAAACCACAACAGTATATTTAAAAAAGCCAGCCAGTAGTATATAAAAACGAAACGGGGAGCAGCAAGTGTATATGAAAGCAGCAACGATAGTTGGGAACAGCAGCAACATAGTAGTTAGAAACGCAGCAACAAGTATTTTAGAAGCAGCAGCAACATTAGTTTAAAAACACACGCAGTAGTAGTATAAAAGCACGCAACATAGTATAAGAAGCAGCAGCAATTAGTATTAAGCACAGCAAGAGTAGTATAAAACAGCGCAACATATATTTAGAAAGCGCAGCAACAGTAGTAAAGAACGCAACAGTAGTATATGAAAGCAGAACAGTATAGTATGGGAAAGCAGCAACAGTAGAGTATAGAAGCAGCAGCAAGTAGTAATAAAACAGCAGCAAAAAGTAGTAGTATTGAAACGCAGCAAGTATATTAAAAAAGCACAGCCAGAGTATATAGAACCAGAAAATAGTAATAGAAGCAGCACACAGTATTTAAAAAAAGCACAGCAACATAGTAGATGAAGCAGCAGCAAAATATAGTTGGGAACACAAACCCTAGGGATAGAACAGCAGCAAAAGTAGTATGAAGCAGCACAGCAGTATAGTATAGAAGCAGCAGCAGGAGAGGAGGAAAAAATAGGAAGCGCACCAGTAAGTTTGGGGCAGCAGCACATTGTAGTAAGAACACACAAAGTAGTAATAGAAACAGCAGCAACAGTATAGTAAGAAACAGCAGAACATAGTAGATGGAAAAGGGAGGCCTTTAAAAGGCAAAGTGTAGTAAGGGGAACAGCGCACAGTTTGTATGGAAAAAACGCAGCAGCGTTATATAAAGCGCAGCAAAAAGTAGTAGTAAGAAGCCGCAACAGTTTGTAATAGGGAACAGCAGCACAGTATAGTATAAACCGAACAGTTTTGTATAAAGCAGCACAACGTTATATAAAAACAGCAGCACAGTGTAGTATAGAAGCAGCACAACAGTAGTAGTATGAAGCAGCGCACAGTAGTTTCCCCCCTATATAAGGCCCGCAGCAACAGTAGTAGTTAAGCAGCCCATAGTAGTAAGGGAACACACAACAGTAGTATATGGAAGAGCACAAAGTTAGTAAAGAAGCAGCAGCAGCAGTATAGTATAAACAGCGCAATATAGTATAGAAGCAGCGCAGTGTTAGTATGGGAAACAGCAGCAAAAAGTAGTAGTATAAAGCACAGCAACAGATATTGGGAAACACAGCAAAAAAGTAGTAGGAACAGCAGAACAGTAGTAGTATAGAAGCACACAGCAGGATATATAAACAGCAGCAAAAATAGTAGTTAGAACAGCAGCAACAGTATAGATAGAAGCGCGCAACGTAGTATAAGAACACAGCAGCAGTAGTAGTATAAAGCCGCAGCAAAGTATAGTATAAAAGAAATGGGAAAAGTAGTATGGAAGGGAGCAGCAACAGTATAGTATGGGGAAAGCAGCAACTATAGTATGGGAACGCAGCACATAGTAGTTTTTGAAGCAGCACAACAGTATGTTGAAGCACAGCAACAAAATGATAAACAGCACAACATAGTAGTAGAAGCAGCGCAAAATTTAATGGGAACAGCACAACAGTAGTAGTATGAAGCGCAGCACAGTAGTAGTATAAGCAGCAGCAACGTAGTAGTATAAAAAACACACAGGTATTATGAAGCAGCAGCAACATAGTTAAAGAAGCGCAGCAACAGTAGTAAATATAAAGCAGCAGCAAAGTGTAGTTAGAAACACAGCAACAGTGTAGAGGGAAACCACACATAGGGAGTAATAAGAGCAGCACAAAAAGAAGAGTATAGAAGCACACAACATTGTTTAAACACACAACAGTATGTAGAACACACAACAGTATAGTATGAAGCACAGCAAAAAGTAGATTAAACAGCAGCAAAGTAAATAGTAGGAAAACGCACAAAGTATAGTATAAAGCAGCAGCAACAGATAGTATGGGAAACAGCAGCAACTAGTATTTAGAAGCAGCGCAACATAAGATGGGAACACAGCAACAGTAGTATAGAACCGCAGCCAGTGTAGTTTAGAAGCACAGCAACATAAGTATAAAAAGCAGCAACAGTAATATGGGAAACAGCAGCAACAGTATAGTTTGAACACAGCAACGTATATAAAGAAGCAGCACAACAGTAGTATATAAACAGCACAAAAGTTTCCCCCCCCAAAAAAAACCCCCCCCTTTTCCCCCAAAAACCCCCCCCCCCCCCCCCCCCCCCCCCCCAAACCCCCCCCACCCCCCCCCCCCCCCCCCCCACCAAAAAAAAACCCCCCCCCCCCCCCCCACCCCCCCCCCCAAAAAAAAACCCCCCCCCCAAAAAAAAAACCCTTTCCCCCTTTTAAAAAAACCCCCCCAAAAAAACCCCCCCAAAAAACCCCCGGGAATCCCCCCCCCCCCCCCAAAAAACCCCCCCCCCAAATTTTGAAGCGCACAAAGGGGAGTGTAGAAGCCACAACAGTAGTATATGAAGCAAAACAACAGAGTATAAAGCAGCAAACAGTAGTATAAAGCAGAGCAACAGAGTAGTATGAAGCACCGCAACATAGTTTAAAAAGCACAGCAAACAGAGAGTATAGAAGCGCAGCAACAGTATATTAAAAAGCAGCAGCAAGTAGTATATGAAACGCAGCAACATAAAATAAAAAGAAGAGCAACAGAGAGTAAAAGAACACAACAGTAGTAGTTGAAGCAAGCACAAATAGATAAACAGCCACAGAGCATAAAAATATAGAAACAGCACAACAGATAGTATGAAGCAGCAACAACAGTAGTAGTATGAAGAGCAGCACAGTATATATAAAGCCACAAATATTTATAAACAGCAGCAGGCAAAAAAAAAATGAAGAGCAGCACAACATGTATAGAAGCACACAACAGAGTATTAAAGCAGCACAGATTAGTAAGAACAGCACAACATAGTTAAGAAACCAAACAGCCCTTAGTAAGAAGCACAGCAACAGTAGTATAGAAACAGCACAAAAATATTTATGAAACAGCAGCCGTATAGTTGAACAGAGCAACGTAGTAGTATGAAGCAGCAAGCAAAAAACAAACAAATAGTATAAAGCAGCGCAGCAGAGTAGTTTTAAAGGGAAAGTTTTGGGGACAGCACAGTAAATATAGAAGCAGCAGCCCAAAAATCAGCAGAAGTATAGAACACAGCAACAGAGTAGTATGAAGCAGCAGCAACAGTAGTAGTAAGAAGCGCAGCAGTATAGTGTTTAGAAGCAGCCAACAGTATAGATGAAGCAAGGGACAGAAATAGTTAGAACAAACAGCAGCAGCTAGTATAAAGAAACAGCAGCAGTAGTATAGAAGACAGCGCAAAGTAGTAAGAAGCGCGCAAAAAGATGATGAAGCACAGCAACAGGGGAGTATAGAAGCCCGCTGGTAGTTTGTATAGAAGCGCAGCAACAGTTATAAGAAACGCAGCAGAGAGTAGTATAAACCACAGCAAACAGTTGTAAAGCAGCACAACAGTAGTATTAAAGCAGCACACAGGTATAAGAACAGCGCAACAGAGTAGATGAAGCAGCGCAAAAATAGTAGTTAGAAGCACACAAAGTAGTATGGAACAGCGCAAAAAAAATAGTAGTATAGAAGCGCAGCAAAATTAAAAAAATATATTGGGAAACAGCAGCAACAGTAGTAAATAAAAAGGGGAAAAGAACAGGGGACATAGTGTATAGAAGCGCACACTATAGTATAAACAGCGCAACAGTAGTAGTATGAAGCCCAAGTAGTAGTATGAAGCGCACAAAAGTATATTTTGAAGCGCGCCAGTTTTAAAGCAGACAAGTATAGATAGAACAGCAGCACAGTATATAGAAAAGCAGCAGCCGTAGTAGTATAGAAGCCAGCGTATAGTATAAAACAGCAGCAACAGTAGAGATGAAGCAGCAGCAAATGTATATAAGAAGGAGTTTAAAAAAGCAGAATAGTAAAAAAAACAGCACAGATAGTAGTAAAAGCAGCGCAAGTATTTTGTATAGAAGCAGCAGCACAGAGTAGTAGGAAGCTCACAACAGTAGTAGTATAGAACAGCAGCCAGTTTTAAAAAAAAAGGTAGTATAAAGCGCAGCAAAGTAGTAATAAACAGCAGCAAATAGTAGTATGGGAAACGCAGCAAATAGTAGTATAGAACACACAAAGTAGTATAGAAGCAGCAGCAACAGTAGTAGATAAAGCACACAACATTATATAGAAGCAGCAGCAAATATATATAACACAAAAACAGTAGTAGTATAGAAGCGCAGCAACATTATATGAACAGCAGCACAGTAGAGTAAAGAAGCAGCAGAAAGTATAGTTGAAGCGCAGCCCGTTAGTAAAATTTAAAACGCACAAATATAGTAAAGGGCAGCACCAGTAGTAGTAAGAAGACAGCAACAGTGTGATGAAGCACACCAAAATGTAGTATAGAACAGCACAACAGAGTATTTAAAAAAGCAGCAGCTGTTTTATAGAAGCCCACATAGTGTAATTTGAAGCACAGGGAAAAAAGTATTAAAGAGCAGCAACGTGTAGTATGAAGCACAGCAGAGTAGTAGATAGAACACACAAAGTAGTAGAAGAACACAGCAACATATAGTATAAACGCAGCCATAGTGTAAAAAGCAGCAGCCGTGTAGTATAGAAACAGCAGCAAAATATAGTATAGAAGCCAGCAACAAAAAAAAAGTTTGTTAAAGCAGCAGCACAGTTTAGTATAGAAGCACAGCAACGTAGTAGTATAAAGCAGCAGCAACGTATAGTATAGAACACACAAGTATATAAAACACAGCAACAGTAGTAGTATAGAAGGCCGCAAAGTAGTAGAAAAACAAACAGCAGATATATAGAAGCAGACAAAGTAGATATGAACACACAACTAGTAATAAACACAAAAATAGTATAAAAGCACAGCAAAGTATATATAAAAAAGCCACAGTATAGTATAGAAGCAGCAGCAAATAGAGTAAGAAGCACAGCAACATAAGTATAAAGCAGCCCGCACAGTAGTATTAAAAAAGGAAGAGGAAAAACAACAGTATAGTATTAAAACCAGCAAAAGATAGTTGAACAGCAGCAAAATAAGATAGAACCAACAGATAGTTAGAAGCAGCAGCAACAGTAAGTATATAGAAGCACGCAGCATAAATAGTAAGGGGGCAGCAGCAACAGTATAATAGAAGCAGCAGCAGATAGTATAAAACAGCAGCAACAGAATGTATAGAAGCAAGCCCCAGTATATTATAAAAGCAGCCAACAGTAGTAGTATAAAGCAGCACAGGTGTAGTTGAAAACGCAGAACGATGTATAGAAGCCACGCATGTTTAAAAAGGAGAAAGAGAAAAACAGCAGAAGTAGTATTTAGAAGCAGCAGCTAGTAGTAGAAGCAGCGCACATATAGTAAAAAGCACAGCAGAGTAAGGGATAGAACACACAACAGTAGTGTAAAAGAAACCAGCAACATAAGGGATGAAGCCGCAAAATGTAGTATAGAACACAGCAGAAGTAGTATAAAGCAGCAGCAACAGTTATTAAGAAACAGCAGCAACCCTATATTAGAAGCAGCACAAAAGTATAGTATAGAAGCAGCGAACATTATAAAAGCAGCACACAGTAGTAGATAGACAGCGCCATAGTATATAGAAGCAGCAGCAAAGTATAAGAAAGAAGCAAAAACACTAGTAGTATAGAACAACCAACAGTGTAGTATAGAACGCAGCAACATTTTTTTGTATAAAGCAGCAGCACAGGTTTAAAAAAAATTTTGAAAGCAGCCACATAGAATATAGAAGGGAGCAGCAACATGTGTTGAAGCAGCACAACAGAGTAATAGAAGCACACCGTAGTGATAAAGCGCACACCCTATTATAAAGCACACACGTAGTTTAAAAAGGGTTTTAGAAGCAGCAGCAACAGTTTTTTAAAAAGAGGAAGAAAAAAGCCCCAACATAGTATAGAACCGCAAATTTTAGTATAGAAGCACCGCAGCGTAGTAGTATGGGAAACCAGCAACTATATAAGAAGCAGCAGCAGTAGTTTTATGAACGCACAACGTAGTATTAGAACAGCAGCAAAGTTATATAAACAGCACAGCAGTAGTAGTAAAAGCCACAACATTGAGTATAAACAACCAAAAAAACAAGCAAAGTAGTAGTATGAAGCAGCAAATGGGAAAAAGGATTAATAAAAGAGCGCAGACCCGTATAGTATGAAGCAGCAGGCAAATATATTTTAGAACACACAAATAGAAAATAGAAGCACACGATGTATTTAAAAGCAGCAGCAACATTTAAATTTAGAAGCACCCAACATAGTAGTATATAAAACACAGCAACATATATATAAAGCACAGCCAGATAGTAAAAAAGCACACCCCAATAGTATAAAGCCCGCAAAAAATATAAAAATTAGAAGCGACAACATGTATAAAAAGCACGCAACAAAGTATATGAAGCCGAGCAAAAATGATATAGAACACACAACTAGTATATTTAAAAAGCAGAGCACATATTTTATGAAGCCACAAGTATATATAAACACTCAAAATAAAGTATAGAAGCACAGCACAGTATTTGAAACAGCAGTAGTATAATAAAGCAGCACAACATATATATAGAAGCACAGCAACAAAAAGTAAAAGAACAGAGAACATAGTAATAGAACCGCAACATTATATAGAGCGCAGCAAAGTATAATAAAGGAAGCACATAGTATTGAAGCAACAACAATAGTAATAATAGAAGCAGCACCTGCAACAATAGTAGTAATAATAGAAGCATCAGTAGGAACAATAGTAATAATAGAAGCAGCACCTGCAACAATAGTAATAACAGAAGCAGCAGCAGCAACAACAATAGTAGTAGTATAGAATCACCAGCTGCAGTATTTCCAACGCTACCAACAACATTCGCTTGTAGTTTTGTCTGAATACTCTAGTGAAACACCTGGAAAAAAACTCCATCAGTGGAAAATTACAGCTGACGGTCGCATGGTTGTAAGTGATGTTGCAACAGTGTTGTCACTTGTAGTCTCATCATTATCGTAATAATCTTAGCAGTGACCGAGAGAAGTGACGCTGGGCTGTAGTTGTTAACCATGGTACACGATGTTAGGTTTCCTTTCTTTCAGAGCAGATTATTTATCTTTGCTGGCCCAAGTTGATAAGTCTGAGTTAGACTCGATTTTTAGTTGTCCAGCTTATCTGTTCATTATCTTGACTTCACTCTTTCCAGTCACACAGCTTTTTCCGTGTCTAGGGATTTTAGGAGAGGTAATTTTTCCGGTCTTATTGTCACCTGCAACCAGTTCACTGAGCAGCCATTGTTGGGTGCGAGACTTGCTTCTGAGCACCGGAATGGTGGGCAAGTAGGACAGTGTCTGCTGGATGGCTGGTAACAGTTCTCTCATCCTGCTGATGTACAGATGGAGTTGAGTCATCGAGTGAATATACGTGCAGATCCTATATCAAAGACCATCAGGTTTTTCAAGTTCACTCACTCTAATGCCAGTTTTTATTTTGTCTTGGCCGTCGACCGTGAGATGGCTCTGCGTTGGACTTCCTCAGACAGGCTTGCTTCTGGGAAGGTTTCTGTTGTGACTAAAGGAGTCTTTTGAACCTCCTCCGTGCTATATTCTTAACATTATCTGCCTCACGTCAGCGAAAGCTAAACCTGATCTGAAGTCTTAGCTACATGCTGTCGAAGAAGATGGAGCTGTGCTTGATGTTGAGGACTTGAAAGGTGAAGGTGTTGATCTCGTTCTTAACATCAACCAGGCTGTACAAGTTGATTCATAACCTCGTTCTGTTAAGATGATGAATATTGTAGCGACTCTCCTCTGACTAGATGAGTCGACTTTTCCAAACTGTCTTCGTCACCTGCTCCTAGGCTGAGGGAGTGATTACGTCGTCTTTCAGTACCTTCGGTATATATTTCTACAGTCTTCAGATTGTCCATATATTTCATTGATAAAACCACTGGACGGCGAAACGTCTACAAAGAAAGATACAAAGATGCTGCACATCGTCTTCGGCCTCCTCAGGGTTCATAGAGGAGCCGGAGAGATAAGGAAGTCTACAAACTTTGGTAACTCCATAACTGCAAGAACATTTGTATCCCTTCTGAATTACTGTTGACCTCAACAGTCATGGTGCAGTAGAAGAGAGTTTACGTTATCCCACTAGTAAATTGTTCTTGTTGATATTGAAGTCTGTACACTGTGTATACCTGTATACATTATTAATTTTTATGTATTGCCTTAGTAACACATTTTCCTGGTAACCACGTACAACAGTAACACTCAGATGTGTATACCTTTAATAAAGATAGGACCGCCACCATCACCCTGCCTGTCTCAGCACCATCACCCTGCCTGTCTCCTCACCACCATCACCCTGCCTGTCTCCTCACCACCATCACCGCCTGTTCTCACCCCACCATCACCCGCCTGTCTCCTCACCACCATCACCCTGCCTGTCTCAGCACCATCACCCTGCCTGTCTCACCACCATCACCCTGCCTGTCTCCTCACCACCATCACCCTGCCTGTCTCCTCACCACCATCACCCTGCCTGTCTCACCACCACCATCACCCTGCCTGTCTCCTCACCACCATCACCTGCCTGTCTCCTCACCACCATCACCCTGCCTGTCTCCTCACCACCATCATCCTGCCTGTCTCCTCACCACCATCATCCTGCCTGTCTCCTCACCACCATCACCCTGCCTGTCTCACCACCACCATCACCCTGCCTGTCTCCTCACCACCATCACCCTGCCTGTCTCACCACCACCATCACCCTGCCTGTCTCCTCACCACCATCACCCTGCCTGTCTCCTCACCAACCATCACGCTGCCTGTTTCACCTACCACCATCACCCTGCCTGTCTCCTCACCATCATCACCCTGTCTGTCTCCTCCCACCATCACCCTGCCTGTCTCCTCGCCACCATCACCCTGCCTGTCTCCTCACCACCATCACCCTGCCTGTCTCCTCACCACCATCACCCTGCCTGTCTCCTCACCACCATCACCCTGCCTGTCTCCTCACCACCATCACCCTGCCTGTCTCCTCACCACCATCACCCTGTCTGTCTCATCACCACCATCACCCTGCCTGTCTCCTCACCACCATCACCCTGCCTGTCTCCTCACCACCATCACCCTGCCTGTCTCCTCACCACCATCACCCTGCCTGTCTCCTCACTACCATCACCCTGCCTGTCTCCTCACTACCATCACCCTGCCTGTCTCACCACCACCCTGCCTGTCTCACCACCACCATCACCCTGCGTGTCTCCTCACCACCATCACCCTGCCTGTCTCCTCACCACCATCATCCTGCCTGTCTCCTCACCACCATCATCCTGCCTGTCTCCTCACCACCATCACGCTGCCTGTCTCCTCACCACCATCACGCTGCCTGTCTCCTCACCACCATCACGCTGCCTGTCTCCTCACCACCATCACGCTGCCTGTCTCCTCACCACCATCACGCTGCCTGTCTCCTCACCACCATCACCCTGCCTGTCTCCTCACCACCATCACCTTGCCTGTCTCCTCACCACCATCACCCTGCCTGTCTCCTCACCACCATCACCCTGCCTGTCTCCTCACCACCATCACCCTGCCTGTCTCCTCACCACCATCACCCTGCCTTTCTCCTCACCACCATCACCCTGCCTGTTCCTCATCCCACCATCACCCTGCCTGTCTCCTCACCACCATCACCCTGCCTGTCTCACCACCACCATCACCCTGTCTCCTCACCACCATCACCCTGCCTGTCTCCTCACCACCATCACCCTGCCTGTCTCCTACACCACCATCACCCTGCCTGTCTCCTCACCACCATCACCCTGCCTGTCTCCTCATCACCATCACCCTGTCTGTCTCCTCACTACCATCACCCTGCCTTTCTCCTCACCACCATCACCCTGCCTGTCTCCTCACCACCATCACCCTGCCTGTCTCCTCACCACCATCACCCTACCTGTCTCCTCATCACCATCATTCTAACCTGTCTCCTCACCACCATCACCCTACCTGTCTCCTCATCACCATCACCCTGCTGTCTCCTCACCACCATCACCCTACCTGTCTCCTCATCACCATCACCCTGCCTGTCTCCTCACTTTCCATCACCCTACCTGTCTCCTCATCACCATCACCCTACCTGTCTCCTCACCACCATCACCCTACCTGTCTCCTCACCACCATCACCCTACCTGTCTCCTCATCACCATCACCCTGCCTGTCTCCTCACCACCATCACCCTACCTGTCTCCTCATCACCATCATTCTACCTGTCTCCTCACCACCATCACCCTACCTGTCTCCTCATCACCCATCATTCTACCTGTCTCCTCACCACCATCACCCTACCTGTCTCCTCATCACCATCATTCTACCTGTCTCCTCACCACCATCACCCTACCTGTCTCATCACCATCACCCTGCCTGTCTCTTCACCACCATCACCCTACCTATCCCTCATCCACATCACCCTGCCTGTCTCCTCACTAACCATCACCCTACCTGTCATCACCATCACCCTACCTGTCTCCTCACCACCATCACCCACCTGTCCTCCTCATCACCATCACCCTACCTGTCTCCTCACCACCATCACCTACCTGTCTCCTCATCACCATCACCCTACCTGTCTCCTCACACCATCACCCTACCTGTCTCCTCATCCACCATCACCCTACCTGTCTCTCATCACATCACCCTACCTGTCTCTCATCACCATCACCTACCTGTCTCCTCATCACCATCACCCTACCTGTCTCCTCATCACCATCACCCTACCTGTCTCCTCATCACCATCACCCTACCTGTCTCCTCATCACCATCACCCTACCTGTCTCCTCATCACCATCACCCTGCCTGTCTCCTCACCACATCACCCTACCTGTCTCCTCATCACCATCACCCTACCTGTCTCCTCATCACCATCCCACCCCCTACCTCACCCTACTGTCTCCTCATCACCATCACCCTACCTGTCTCCTCATCACCATCACCCTACCTGTCTCTATTCCATCACCTACCGTCTCCTCCACCATCACCCTACCTGTCTCCTCATCACCATCACCCTACCTGTCTCCTCATCACCATCACCCTACCTGTCTCCTCATCACCATCACCCTACTGTCTCACTCATCACCATCACCCTACCTGTCTCCTCACCACCATCACCCTACCTGTCTCCTCATCACCATCACCCTACCTGTCTCCTCATCACACATCACCCTACCTTTCTCCTCACCACCATCACCCTACCTGTCTCCTCACCACCATCACCCTGCCTGTCTCCTCACCACCATCACCCTGCCTGTCTCCTCATCACCATCACCCTGCCTGTCTCCTCATCACCATCACCCTACCTGTCTCCTCACCACCATCACCCTACCTGTCTCCTCATCACCATCACCCTACCTGTCTCCTCACCACCATCACCCTACCTGTCTCCTCATCACCATCACCCTACTGTCTCCTCACCACCATCACCCTACCTGTCTCCTCATCACCATCACCCTACCTGTCTCCTCATCACCATCACCCTACCTGTCTCCTCATCACCATCACCCTACCTGTCTCCTCATCACCATCACCCTACCTGTCTCCTCATCACCACCCCACCTGTCTCCTCATCACCATCTCCCTACCTGTCTCCTCATCACCATCACCCTACCTGTCTCCTCATCACCATCACCCTACCTGTCTCCTCATCACCATCACCCTACCTGTCTCCTCACCACCATCACCCTACCTGTCTCCTCATCACCATCACCCTACCTGTCTCCTCATCACCATCACCCCTACACCTGTTCCTACCCTCACCCCCCCCCACCACCACCCTACCTGTCTCATCACCATCACCCTACCTGTCTCCTCACACCATCACCCTACCTTTCTCCTCATCACCATCACCCTACCTGTCTCCTCATCACCATCACCCTACCTGTCTCCTCACCACCATCACCCTACCTGTCTCCTCATCACCATCACCCTACCTGTCTCCTCATCACCATCACCCTACCTGTCTCCTCATCACCATCACCCTACCTGTCTCCTCACCACCATCACCCTGCCTGTCTCACCACCATCACCCTACCTGTCTCATCACCATCACCCTGCCTGTCTCACCACCATCACCTGCCTGTCTCACCACCATCAACCCTGCCTGTCTCACCACCATCACCCTACCTGTCTCACACCATCACCCTGCCTGTCTCACACCATCACCCTACCTCTCTCATCACCATCACCCTGCCTGTCTCATCACCTCACTGCCTGTCTCACCACCATCACCCTACCTGTCTCATCACCACCTGCCTGTTCTCACACCATCACCCTACCTGTCTCATCCACCATCACCCTGCCTTGTCTCATCACCATCACCCTGCCTGTCTCACCACACCATCACCCTACCTGTCTCACCACCCATCACCCTGCCTGTCCTCACACCATCACCTGCCTGTCTCACCACACATCACCCATACCTGTCTCATCACCATCACCCTGCCTGGTCTCCACACCATCACCCTACCTGTCTCCATCACCATCACCCTGCCTGTCTCATCACCATCACCCTGCCTGTCTCAACACCATCACCCTGACTGTCTCACCACCATCACCCTGCCTGTCTCATCACCATCACCCTGCTTTCCTGCCTCACCACCATCACCCTACCTGTCTCATCACCATCACCCTGCCTGTCTCATCACCATCACCCTGCCTGTCTCACCACCATCACTCTACCTGTCTCACCACCATCACCCTGCCTGTCTCAACCACCATCACCCCTGCTGTCTCCATCACCATCACCCTGCCTGTCTCACCACCATCACCCTACCTGTTCTCACCACCATCACCCTGCCTGTCTCACCACCATCACCCTGCCTGTCTCACCACCATCACCCTACCTGTCTCATCACCATCACCCTGCCTGTCTCACCACCATCACCCTACCTGTCTCATCACCATACCCTGCCTGTCTCATCACCATCACCCTGCCTGTCTCCCCACCATCACCCTAGCCTGTCTCACCACCATCACCCTGCCTGTCTCATCACCATCACCTGCCTGTCTCACCACCATCACCCTGCCTGTCTCACCACCATCACCCTGCCTGTTCATCACCATCACCCAGCCTGTCTCACCACCATCACCCTACCTGTCTCACCACCATCACCCTGCCTGTCTTCACCATCACCCTGCCTGTCTCACCACCATCACCCTGCCTGTCTCACCACCATCACCCTGCCTGTCTCACCAATATCACCCTGCCTGTCTCCACCACCATCACCCTACCTGTCTCTCATCACCATCACCCTGCCTGTCTCATCACCATCACCTGCCTGTCTCACCACCATCACCCTACCTGTCTCACCACCATCACCCTGCCTGCTCTCACCACCATCACCCTACCTGTCTCACCACCATCACCCTGCCTGTCTCACACCATCACCCTGCCTGTCTCACCACCATCACCTACCTGTCTCACCACCATCACCCTGCCTGTCTCACCACCATCACCCTGCCTGTTCTCACCACCATCACCCTCGCCTGTCTCACCACCATCACTCTGCCTGTCTCACCACCATCACCCTACCTGTCTCACCACCATCACCCTGCCTGTCTCACACCATCACCCTGCCTGTCTCACCACCATCACCCTGCCTGTCTCACCACACATCACCCTGCCTGTCTCATCACCATCACCCTACCTGTCTCACCACCATCACCCTGCCTGTCTCATCACCATCACCCTACCTGTCTCCACCACCATCAACCCTGCCTGTCTGACCACAATCACCCTGCCTGTCTCACCACCATCACCCTACCTGTCTCACCACACATCACCCTGCCTGTCTCACCACCATCACCCTGCCTGTCTCACACCATCACCCTACCTGTCTCGACCACATCACCCTGCCTGTCTCAGCACCATCACCCTACCTGTCTCACCACCATCACCCTGCCTGTCTCACTACCATCACCCTGCCTGTCTAACCACCATCACCCTGCCTGTCTCACCACCATCACCCTGCCTGTCTCACCACCATCACCCTGCCTGTCTCACCACCATCACCCTGCCTGTCTCACCACCATCACCCTGCCTGTCTCCATCACCATCACCCTACCTGTCTCACCACCACCACCATGCCTGTCTCACCACCATCACCCTGCCTGTCTCACCACCATCACCCTGCCTGTCTCACCACCATCACCCTAACTGTCTCACCCCATCACCCTGCCTGTCTCACCACCATCACCCTGCCTGTCTCATCACACCATCACCCTGCCTGTCTCTCACCATCACCCTACCTGTCTCACCACCATCACCCTGCCTGTTCTCACCACCATCACCCTGCCTGTCTCACCACCATCACCCTGCCTGTCTCACCACCATCACCCTGCCTGTCTCACCACCATCACCCTGCCTGTCTCACCACCATCACCCTGCCTGTTCTCACCACCATCACCCTGCCTGTCTCATCACCATCACCCTACCTGTCTCACCACCATCACCCTGCCTGTCTCACCACCATCACCCTGCCTGTCTCATCACCATCACCCTACCTGTCTCACACACCATCACCCTGCCTGTCTCACCACCATCACCCTGCCTGTCTCACCACCATCACCCTGCCTGTCTCACCACCATCACCCTGCCTGTCTCACCACCATCACCCTGCCTGTCTCACCACCATCACCCTGCCTGTCTCACCACCATCACCCTGCCTTGTCTCCACCACCATCACCCTGTCTGTCTCACCACCATCACCCTGCCTGTCTCACCACCACCCTACCTGTCTCACCACCATCACCCTACCTGTCTCACCACCATCACCCTGCCTGTCTCACCACCATCACCCTGCCTGTCTCACCACCATCACCCTGCCTGTCTCACCACCATCACCCTGCCTGTCTCACCACCATCACCCTGCCTGTCTCACCACCAATCACCCTGCCTGTCTCACCACCATCACCCTGCCTGTCTCACCACCATCACCCTGCCTGTCTCACCACCATCACCCTGCCTGTCTCACCACCATCACCCTACCTGTCTCACCACCATCACCCTGCCTGTCTCACCACCATCACCCTGCCTGTCTCACCACCATCACCCTGCCTGTCTCACCACCATCACCCTGCCTGTCTCACCACCATCACCCTGCCTGTCTCACCACCATCACCCTACCTGTCTCACCACCATCACCCTGCCTGTCTCACCACCATCACCCTGCCTGTCTCCACCACCATCACCCTGCCTGTCTCACCACCATCACCCTGCCTGTTCTCACACCACACCGCGTTCAACCATCACCCTAGCCTGTCTCACCACCATCACCCTACCTGTCTCACCCACCATCACCCTGCCTGTCTCACCACCATCACCCTGCCTGTCTCACCAGCCCATCACCCTCCTGTCCTCACCACCATCACCTACCTGTCTCACCACCATCACCCTGCCTGTCTCACCACCATCACCCATGCCTGTCTCACCAACCATCACCCTACCTGTCTCACCACCATCACCCTACCTGTCTCACCATCACCCTGCCTGTCTCACCACCATCACCCTACCTGTCTCACCACCATCACCCTGCCTGTCTCACCCACATCACCCTCCTGTCTCACCACCATCTCCCTACCTGTCTCACCACCATCACCCTGCCTGTCTCTCACCACCATCACCCTACCTGTCTCACCACCATCACCCTGCCTGTCTCACCACCATCACCCTACCTGTCTCACCACCATCACCCTGCCTGTCTCACCACCATCACCCTACCTGTCTCACCACCATCACCCTGCCTGTCTCACCACCATCACCCTACCTGTCTCACCACCATCACCCTGCCTGTCTCACCACCATCACCCTACCTGTCTCACCACCATCACCCTACCTGTCTCACCACCATCACCCTGCCTGTCTCACCACCATCACCCTGCCTGTTCTCACCACCATCACCCTAACCTGTCTCACCACCATCACCCTGCCTGTCTCACCACCATCACCCTGCCTGTCTCCACCATCACCCTACCTGTCTCACCCACCATCACCCTGCCTGTCTCAACCACCATCACCCTACCTGTCCGCTCACCACCATCACCCTGCCTGTCTCTCCACATCACCCTACCTGTCTCACCACCATCACCCTACCTGTCTCACCACCATCACCCTGTCCTGTCTCACACCATCACCCTGCCTGTCTCACCACCATCACCCTACCTGTCTCTCCACCATCACCCTGCCTGTCTCACCACCATCACCCTACCTGTGTCACCACCATCACCCTGCCTGTCTCACCACCATCACCCTACCTGTCTCTTACCATCACCCTGCCTGTCTCACCACCATCACCCTACCTGTATCACCACCATCACCCTGCCTGTCTCACCACCATCACCCTACCTGTCTCACCACCATCACCCTGCCTGTCTCACCACCATCACCCTACCTGTCTCACCACCATCACCCTGCCTGTCTTCACCACCATCACCTACTGTCTCACCACCATCACCCTGCCTGTCTCACCACCATCACCCTGCCTGTCTCACCACCATCACCCTACCTGTCTCACCACCACATCACCCTGCCTGTCTCACCACCATCACCCTAGCCTGTCTCACCACCATCACCCTGCCTGTCTCACCACCATCACCCTGCCTGTCTCACCACCATCACCCTGCCTGTCTCCATCACCATCACCCTACCTGTCTCACCACCATCACCCTGCCTGTACTCACCACCATCACCCTGCCTGTCTCACCACCATCACCCTGCCTGTCTCACCACCATCACCCTGCCTGTCTCACCACCATCACCCTGTGTCTCACACCATCACCCTGCCTTTCTCACCACCATCACCCTCCTGTCTCACCACCATTCACCCTGCTGTCTCACCACCATCACCCTGCCTGTCTCACCACCACCCTACCTGTCTCACCACCATCACCTACCTGTCTCACACCATCACCCTGCCGTCTCCACACATCACCCGCCTGTCTCACCACCATCACCCTGCCTGTCTCACCACCATCACCCCTGCCTGTCTCACCACCATCACCCTGGCCTGTCTCACCACCATCACCCTGCCTGTCTCACCACCATCACCCTGCCTGTCTCACACCATCACCCTGCCTGTCTCCCACCATCACCCTGCCTGTCTCACCACCATCACCCTACCTGTCTCACCACCATCACCCTGCTGTCCACCACCATCACCCTGCCTGTCTCACCACCATCACCTGCCTGTCTCACCACCATCACCCTGCCTGTCTCACCACCATCACCCTGCCTGTCTCACCACCATCACCTACCTGTCTCACCACCATCACCCTGCCTGTCTCACCACCATCACCCTCCTGTCTCACCACCATCACCCTGCCTGTCTCACCACCATCACCCTGCCTGATCTCACCATCACCCTGCCTGTCTCACCACCATCACCTACCTGTCTCACCACCATCACCCTGCCTGTCTCACACCATCACCCTGCCTGTCTCACCAGCATCACCCTACCTGTCTCACCACCAATCACCCTACCTGTCTCACACCATACCCTGCCTGTCTCACCACCATCACCCTGCCTGTCTCACCATCCATCACCCTACCTGTCTCACCACCATCACCCTACCTGGGCTCACCATCACCCTGCCTGTCTCACCACCATTTACCCTACCTGTCTCACCACCATCCCCCTGCCTGTCTCACCACCATCACCCTACCTGTCTCACCACCATCACCCTACTGTCTCACCACCATCACCCTGCCGTCTCACCACCATCACCCTACTGTCTCACCACATCACCCTGCCTGTCTCACCACATCACCTACCTGTCTCACCACCATCACCCTGCCTGTCTCACCACCATCACCCTACCGTCTCACCACCATCACCCTGCCTGTCTCACCACCATCACCCACTGTCTCACCACCATCACCCTGCCTGTCTCACCACCATCACCCTACCGGTCTCACCACCATCACCCTACCTGTCTCACCACCATCACCTGCCTGTCTCACCACCATCACCCTGCCTGTCTCACCACCATCACTCCTCCTGTCCACCACCATCACCCTGCCTGTCTCACCACCATCACCCTGCCTGTCTCACCACCATCACCTACTGTCTCACCACCATCACCCTGTGCTCACCACCATCACCCTACCTGTCTCACCACCATCACCCTGCCTGTCTCTCCACATCACCCTACCTGTCTCACCACCATCACCCTACCTGTCTCACCACCATCACCCTGTCTGTCTCACCACCATCACCCTGCCTGTCTCACCACCATCACCCTACCTGTCTCACCCATCACCCTGCCTGTCTCACCACCATCACCCTACTGTGTCACCACCTCACCCTGCCTGTCTCACCACCATCACCCTACCTGTCTCATTACCATCACCCTGCCTGTCTCACCACCATCACCCTACCTGTATCACCACCATCACCCTGCCTGTCTCACCACCATCACCCTACCTGTCTCACCACCACCCTGCCTGTCTCACTCACATCACCCTACCTGTCTCACCACCATCACCCTGCCGTCTCACCACCATCACCCTACCTGTCATCACCACCATCACCCTGCCTGTCTCACCACCATCACCCTGCCTGTCTCACCACCATCACCCTTACCTGTCTCACCAACATCAACCTGCCTGTCTCACTACATCACCCTGCTGTTCACTCACCATCACACCTGCATGTCTCACCACCATCCCCTACCTGTCTCACCACTCTCGTGGGGATCATCGTGTGATCATCGTGGGGATCATCGTGGGGGATCATCGAGGGGGATCATCGTGGGGGATCATCGTGGGGGTCACGTGAGGGGATCATCGTGGGGGGATCATCGTGGGGGATCATCGTGGGGATCATCGTGGGGGTCATCGAGGGGGATCATCGTGGGGGATCATCGTGGGGATCATCGTGGGGGATCATCGTGGGGATCATCGTGGGAATCAATCGTGGGGGTCATCGTGGGGATCATCGTGGGGAATCATCGTGGGGGATCATCGTGGGGATCATCGTGGGGGTCATCGTGGGGGATCATCGTGGGGGATCATCGTGGGGGATCATCGTGGGTATCATCGTGGGGATCATCGTGGGGAGCATCGTGGGGGATCATCGTGGGGGATCATCGTGGGGGATCATCGTGGGGGGATCATCGTGGGGGATCATCGTGGGGATCATCGTGGGGGATCATCGTGGGGGATCATCGTGGGGATCATCGTGGGGATCATCGTGGGGGATTTATCGTGGGGGGATCATCGTGGGGGGATCATCGTGGGGATCATCGTGGGGGATCATCGTGGGGTGTGTCATCGTGGGGGATCATCGTGGGGGATCATGTGTGGGGTATCATCGTGGGGGATCATCGTGGGGGATCATCGTGGGGGGTCATTGTGTGGGGGGTGATGGTGATGTTCTCAGTTGTGAACTTTCAAAACAGTGAAGGGTGTTATTAAATTGAGGAGAAGCTCAGAGATCTAGAGCTGGGAGCTCAAACCATAGGTTGTCAGGACTAGAAGTGACTCAGCACCGTCGCAGAGTTGAAATCAATCTCTCTCTCTCCTCTCATCTCCTCTCTCTGTCTCTCTCTCTATCTCTCTCTCTCTCTCTCTCCTCTCTCTCTCTCTCTCTCTCTCTCTCTTCTGTCCTCAGTCAGTGTTATCAGGAAGTGTAACTAATCTAGAGAGTTGTGGATAGGAGGATCCATACATAGCTTAAAAGAGGTTATGATTAAAGTCATGGAACAGAGAGAGTAGTAGGCCTTAATGGCGAAGTGAGGAAGCATTGCAGGAGCTAGATTCGACCCCTGCCACCACCAATAGGTGAGTTGACTGTGTGACTAGCCTGGTATAAGAGTCTGGGTCTTGTGGTTGTCTTCAAGATTCACACTTCACTCTCTTATGCTAAACAGTCCCGTTACAAAGGTCTTTTCTTGACCCACTTATACACTGTCTATTCTATTTGGAACGGTTAATTGTAACCTGATAGACGCATATGTGTTTGTATGGGTTGATGGGGAGGGGAGCTGTTTTTTTTAGGCTGTTCTCTGTGCATTCCGAAGGATTTTATTGCGGAATTATTTTTAGTTTTACTCGTTTGATTTATATTGTATTGATATATATTGTGGATGTTAGTTTATATTGTATTGATGTATATTGTGGATGTTAGTTTATATTGTATTGATGGGATATTGTGGAGTTTAGTTTATATTGAGCATGTGTGTAATTGTATTCTTGTGTTTGTTATTGTGTTATTTATTTGTAGGGTGTTATTGTGTTTTGTGTTTGTGTTGTGTTATTGTTTATTTTGTTTGTTGTGTTATTGTGTTCGTGTTTTTTGTGTTTATGTTGTTATTGTATTTGTGGTGTTGTTATTGTGTTTGTTATGTATTTGTAGTGTTATTGTGTTTGTTATTGTGTTGTTATTGTATTTGTAGTGTTGCTATTGTGTCTGTTGTGTTATTGTGTTTGTTGCGTTGTGTTTGTTATGTTATTATTTGTGTTGTTTTGTGTTTGTTATTGTGTTATTGTATTTGTGTTATGTTGTTCTTGTGTTATTGTGTTGTTGTTATACTTGTATTGTATTGTGTTGTTATTGTTTGTGTTTTTTGTGTTGTTATTGTATTTGTAGTGTTGCTATTGTGTCTGTTGTGTTATTGTGTTTGTTGCGTTGTGTTTGTTATTATGTTATTATATTTGTAGTTGTTATTGTGTTTGTTATTGTGTTATTGTATTTGTAGTTATGTTGTTCTTGTGTTATTGTGTTGTTGTTATACTTGTATTGTTATTGTGTTTGTTATTGTGTTGTTATTGTTTGTGTTTTTTGTGTTGTTATTGTATTTGTAGCTATGTTATTGTGCTTGTTATTGTGTTCTTGTATTTGTAGTTGTGTTGGTATTGTGTTTGTTGTTGTGTTTGTTATTGTGTTATTATGTTATTATGTTATTGTGTTATTGTTTATTTTGTTTGTTGTGTTATTGTGTTTGTAGTTGTGTTGTTATTGTTTATAGTTATTGTTGTGCTGTTATTGTGTTTGCTCTTGTGTTGTTATTGTGTTTGTTATTGTGTTGTAATTGCGTTTGTGTTGTTACTGTGTTCGTCGTATTTCGGGATGTTATGCTGATAAAAGGTTGGTCCTGTACCGCGCCTTTCCTTCACCGTGTCTGTCTGTATTATAGATTCTGTCTCATAAATTCTATATATTGATTATAGGTTTTATAACATGTGACTGTCCCACTGAGAGAGATAATCTCTGAGGAGGTGCACAGTAGCAGTGAGTACACTGAGACATATCTCAGTAAGTGTGAAGGAGCCGAAGTTTTAAATCGTACTTGCTTCTTACACGAGAGAGATTACCAACACATCCCTCGCTGTCTTCAAGAGAGAATATTGTAAGTCCCTCAAAGTGAGTTTCCGATGGGCTGGGCTGTGGCGCTGACGTTGGACTCTGTGTGGTTAGCACCAACAGTCTGGTTGCTAAGACTATGCACCGGGAGTCCTAGTCTGGGTCTGGACCACACGGATGTTAGTAAGTTTATTTAGGGACAGGTACACGTAAGTACAATTATCATACATAGTGTAAATTATATATGATAACCCAAAAATGTCATAGGACTTATTTCGTTGACTCACTGAAGTCTTTTCCAGGTACACAGGTTCTTTGTACTCTTGCATTTGCAGCCTCTCAGTCGTCAGTCCTCTGAACACATCGACTCCAGGCTGAGGGACTGATTACCTCAAACTACTCCTCTCCTTACACCCTTCTGATTTGTATTGGACTGATGAAGCCACTGTGTGGCGAAACGTTTCTTTAGGTCCCACTAAAATTCAACTCCTCACTCATATATTTATTATACTCACATGATTTTGATTACAGGGGAAAAGTCTCAGCTCCTGGCCCAGTTTATCCGCTACCTGCTACTACGTTCACTTCAGGCTGCGTGAGCCTTATCATACCTGTTATCCCGCCTCTATGACTAAACTGTCTTGATAGTTCCACTTCCTGACAACTCTATGGCTAAACAAATATTTCCTAACATCCCTGTGACTCTGCATTTTTAGCTTCCAGCTGTGACCTCAGGTTTCTGAATCCCGCCTCTCTAACAGACTCGCACTGTCTACACTGTCAGTTCCTCCCAGTATTTTGCACGTCAGTATCATATCACCTCTGGTCCTCTGTCCTCTAATGTCAATTTTTCTAACCTCTCCTCATAGTTCATATCTCCCAGGTCTGGAGTATGAACTTTTTCCAGCCTCTTTAATTAATTTATCAGATGGAGGTTCCATACTGGCTCTGCATACTCCATGATGGGCCTGACTTACGACGTGTATAAGGTCGTGTATGCCTCTTGGTTAAGGTTCCTGAAAGCTGCCCGTAAATTTGCCAACCTTGTATTTTGTGATGTAGTACTTTAGAAAACCGACAAGTTGGAGAATGAGACACTTGTGCAGCACACCAGTGTCAGGGGCCCAAGACTGTTCAACTGCCTCCCAGCATTCATAAGGGATATTACCAATAGACCCCTGGCAGGCACCTAAAGTCAGTACCTGACCAGCCGGGATGTGGTTCATGCGTTGGTTTCCGTGCGGCCAGCAGTAACAGCCTGGTTGATTAGACCCTGATCCACCACGAGGCCTGATCTCAGACCGGGCCGCGGGGGTGTTGACTCCCGAAACCCTCTCCAGGTATACGGGTGGGGATTGAACTCGCGGCAGGTGAGTCGTAGAACTCCAGATCAGTGTGTAAGCCACTGGACCAGCTGGCTACAATAAAATTCATCCAACTAGGTATATTTATAACCATAGGAAGGTTAGCATGGGCCCCACTGTGACCACAAATGCAAATTTTTACAGATGAATCTCTCGCCAGCGTGGCGGTGACTAGTTTTACAACTCACTTGCTGCCAGTTTAAGCTCACCCGTACCACTGTTTGTTTGCAATCGTGTCATTACGATTTCGTGAGATACTTGTGCAGCATTTGCAAATATTTACTGAGGAAATGTTTCGCCAGCCCGTCCAGGATTGACTGAAAACATCGACTTCAGGCTGTGGGACTGATTACCTAACTCTCCTCATCTTTCACCGTTTTGTTATATATTGGACTGAAGAAGCCAGTGACTGGCAAAAGATTTCCTCAGTAAAGATTTCCAAATGCAGTGATTGGGTTGGCGTGTCTCTCAAGCGATATGCTTGGTGCTATGCTCACTCCGAGATCTTCCTTCTTTCGGGGAAGTTTGCAGCCTTTTGTCACATGATCCTATACTCTGTTTCCGGTCATATTTTCTCTTCTCAGATTTTCATAACTTTGCATTAGATGGGGTTAAATTCTAATCGCCACTTGTCCTGCCAGGCCTTCAGCTTGTCCAGATCCCTTTGTACTCTTGGTTGGTCTGTGTCTCTGTGTTCTCATTAGTTTCACATCTCTCCGGTACGAGTGCAAACATTAGGACGTGTTTCCTCAAGATACTGCTGTCCAGTGTTCACCTGTCAGTAAAATGGGTACCTGGGTGTTAGTCGACTGGCGTGGGTCGCATCCTGGGGACAAAATTGATCTAATTTGCTCGAAATATTCTGCATAACGGGGTTTTCTATATAGTAGTATGTCACTGGTGTCAGCTAGGCCTGTATATGTACTTGTAGATTATTATTATCATCTGCGAGGAGGAGCACCTTTGACACCTTCGTGTTGTGGCAGGGTAAGGGTGGGAAGGTGGAAGGGAGGGTTGTCAGTCTTGTGGAGTGGTGGTGGTGTGGTCTACAGGGGTCTTTTCGTTTAATCTTTAATCGTCTTTCCCTCAGTCTTCATTCGTGACCTATCAGCGTGCCTTTGCCTCTACACCTCTCTCGCTGCCTTTCTTCCCTCCTAATCTCTCCCCTCACTGGGGGAGACAGGGAAGACTTAGACAAGAGTGAGGGCTGCTGAGGGAGGAGGTTTTTGAGAGGCTGGTGTGTGTGTTATCTACCAGGAAGATGAGGGGAGAAGCAGAGGGCAGTGGAGGGGGAGAGGGATGGGAGGAGCAGAGGCCGGTGGAGGGGAAGGAGGGGAGGAGCAGAGGACAGTGGAGGAGAAGGAGGGGAGAAACGTTTGAAGGCGACCAAAACGCAGATGTGATATACACAGATTTTGTAAAGGCGATGACAAATGCGATCATAGTGATAGCGCACAAAATGAGGGTCATGGGCGGAACGGGAAAGGCAGGCAGATGGATTTTCGGGTTCCTAACACACACAACACAAAAAGTAGTAGTGAACAGAGCAAAATCCAGCATCAGCGAGATAAAAAGCTGAGTGCCCCAAGGCACTGTCCTGGCACCTCTGCTGTTTCTCATCTTCATAGCAGACATAGACAAAAACACCTGTCACAGTTTTATATCATTTGTAGATGACACTAAAATAAACATGAAAATCACTACGGTAGAAGACACTGAAAAATTACAGGAAGATATAAGCAGTGTTTTCCAGTGGGCAGCGGAGAACAACATGACGTTCAGTAGTGTTAGTTCCACCTGCTTAGGTATGGAAAGAATGAAGAACTTAAAGGAGTACTGGATACAAAACCGAATATGATCATCAATTAGAACACGTAAAAGATTTGGGAATAATTATATCAGCTTTTTTTTTTTTTCAAAGACCATAACAAGACAAAGATCACGACAGCCAGGAAGATGACGGGGTGGGTATTAAGAACTTACAGAACAAGGGAAATAATACCGGCGGTGACACTCTTCAAATCGCTAGTGCTCCCTCATTTTGATTATTGCTCAGGGTTGACGTCCCTCCTTCAAGGCAGTAGAAATATCAGAGCTTCAACAAATACAGAGCCAGTAAAGCATTAACATTAATGGGAACACCTTAAAGCCTTAAAAATATACTCGCTGGAGCGGAGGAGAGAGAGATACATGATGATATATATTACCTGGAAACTAACAAACTGGAGTGAGAGATATGGAAGGAAGTGTAAAATAAACCCAGTGAGGAGCAGGGGTGCGGTGGGGACAATAAGGGAACACTGTATCAACATTCGTGGTCCCAGAGTATTCAACATCTTACCAGAAGATATCAGAAACACTGCTGGAATAAGTGTAGAAGTCTTCAAAAGAAAACTGAACAAGTATTTTCACTAGCTACCAGATCAACCAGGATATGTGGGGCAGTGAGCCATCAGCAGCAACAGCCTGGTTGACCAGGCTAGCACCAGACGAGCCTGGCCCATAACCGGGCTCTGGGACTAGGAGACACTCGAAACTCATGAAGGGTAAAGGTAAAGCGGAGGGTAGTGGAGGGAGGGAGGGGAGGAACAGAGGGCAGTGGAGGGAAGGAGAGCAGACAGAGGAGAAAGGGTATTTACAGAAGAGAACTTGTGAAGAGAAGGATGGGAAGAGTGTAGTAGCTGGTATGGGAACCTGAAGGTGAAGGAATGCAGCTCCTGGGTCAGTGATGGTGCAGTGTGACGGGTGATGGTGCAGGGTGACGGTACCTGGGTCAGTGATGGTGCAGTGTGACGGGTGATGGTGCAGGGTGACGGTACCTGGGTCAGTGATGGTGCAGCGTGACGGTATCTGGGTCAGTGATGGTGCAGTGTGACGGGTGATGATGCATGGTGACGGTACCTGGGTCAGTGATGGTGCAGGGTGACGGTACCTGGGTCAGTGATGGTGCAGGGTGACGGTACCTGGGTCAGTGATGGTGCAGTGTGACGGTACCTGGGTCAGTGATGGTGCAGGGTGACGGTACCTGGGTTAGTGATGGTGCAGTGTGACGGTACCTGGGTCAGTGATGGTGCAGGGTGACGGTACCTGGGTTAGTGATGGTGCAGGGTGACGGTACCTGGGTCAGTGATGGTGCAGGGTTTACGGTACCTGGGTCAGTGATGGTGCAGGGTGACGGTACCCGGGTTTTGTGATGGTGCAGGGTGACGGTACCTGGGTCAGTGATGGTGCAGGGTGACGGTACCTGGGTTAGTGATGGTGCAGGGTGACGGTACCTGGGTCAGTGATGGTGCAGGGTGACGGTACCTGGGTTAGTGATGGTGCAGGGTGACGGTACCTGGGTCAGTGATAGTGCAGTGTAACGGGTGATGAGGCAAGGTGGCGGTACCTGGGTCAGTGATGATGCAGTGTGACGGTACCTGGGTCAGTGATGGTGCAGGGTGACGGTACCTGGGTTAGTGATGGTGCAGTGTGACGGTACCTGGGTCAGTGATGGTGCAGGGTGACGGTACCTGGGTTAGTGATGGTGCAGGGTGACGGTACCTTGGTCAATGATGTTGCAGTGTGATGATACCTGGGTCAGTGATGGTGCAGTGTGACGGGTGATGATGCATGGTGAGGGTACCTGGGTCAGTGATGGTGCATGGTGACGGTACCTGGGTCAGTGATGGTGCAGTGTGATGATACCTGGGTCAGTGATGGTGCAGTGTGATGATACCTGGGTCAGTGATGGTGCAGTGTGACGGGTGATGATGCATGGTGACGGTACCTGGGCCAGTGATGGTGCATGGTGACGGTACCTGGGTCAGTGATGGTGCAGTGTGATGATACCTGGGTCAGTGATGGTGCAGTGTGACGGGTGATGATGCATGGTGACGGTACCTGGGTCAGTGATGGTGCAGGGTGACGGTACCTGGGTCAGTGATGGTGCAGTGTGACGGGTGATGGTGCAGGGTGACGGTACTGGGTCGTGATGGTGCAGGGTGACGGTACCTGGGTCAGTGATGGTGCAGTGTGACGGGTGATGGTGCAGGGTGACGGTACCTGGGTCAGTGATGGTGCAGGGTGACGGTACCTGGGTCAGTGATGGTGCAGTGTGACGGGTGATGGTGCAGGGTGACGGTACCTGGGTCAGTGATGGTGCAGGGTGACGGTACCTGGGTCAGTGATGGTGCAGCGTAACGGTACCTGGGTTAGTGATGGTGCAGGGTGACGGTACCTGGGTCAGTGATAGTGCAGTGTGACGGGTGATGAGGCAAGGTGACGGTACCTGGGTCAGTGATGGTGCAGGGTGAGGTACCTGGGTCAGTGATGGTGCAGTGTGACGGGTGATGGTGCAGGGTGAAGGTACCTGGGTCAGTGATGGTGCAGTGTGACGGGTGATGGTGCAGGGTGACGGTACCTGGGTCAGTGATGGTGCAGTGTGACGGTACCTGGGTCAGTGATGGTGCAGGGTGACGGTACCTGGGTTAGTGATGGTGCAGTGTGACGGTACCTGGGTCAGTGATGGTGCAGGGTGACGGTACCTGGGTTAGTGATGGTGCAGGGTGACGGTACCTGGGTCAGTGATGGTGCAGGGTGACGGTACCTGGGTCAGTGATGGTGCAGGGTGACGGTACCTGGGTTAGTGATGGTGCAGTGTGACGGTACCTGGGTCAGTGATGGTGCGGGGTGACGGTACCTGGGTCAGTGATGGTGTAGTGTGACGGGTGATGATGCAAGGTGACGGTACCTGGGTCAGTGATGGTGCAGGGTGACGGTACCTGGGTCAGTTGTGGTGCAGGGTGACGGTGCCTGGGTCAGTGATGGTGCAGTAGTGTGACGATACCTGGGTCAGTGATGGTGTAGTTTGAAGGGTGATGATGCAAGTTGACGGTACCTGGGTCAGTGATGGTTCAGAGTGACGGTACCTGGGTCAGTAATGGTGGAGTGTGACGGTACCTGGGTCAGTGGTGGTGCAGGGTGACGGTACCTTGGTCAATGAGGGTGCTGGGTGACGGTACCTGGGTCAGTGATGGTGCAGGGTTACGGTGCCTTGGTCAATGAGGGTGCTGGGTGACGGTACCTGGGTCAGTGATGGTGCAGTGTGACGGCACCTGGGTCAGTGATGATGCAAGGTGACGGGTGATGATGCAAGGTAACGGTACCTGGGTCAGTGATGGTGTAGGGTAACGGTACCTGGGTCAGTGATGGTGTAGGGTGAGTTGTGATGATGCAAGGTGACGGTACCTGGGTCATTGATGGTGTAGGGTGACGGTACCTGGGTTAGTGATGGTGCAGGATGACGGTACCTGGATCAGTGATGGTGCTGGGTGACGGTACCTGGGTCAGTGATGGTGCAGTGTGACGGCACCTGGGTCAGTGATGATGCAAGGTGACGGGTGATGATGCAAGGTAACGGTACCTAGGTCAGTGATGGTGCAGTGTGAGTTGTGATGATGCAAGGCGACGGTACCTGGGTCATTGATGGTGTAGGGTGACGGTACCTGGGTTAGTGATGGTGCAGGATGACGGTACCTGGATCAGTGATGGTGCAGGGTGACGGTACCTGGGTCAGTGATGGTGCAGGGTGACGGTACCTGGGTCAGTGATGGTGCAGTGTGACGGGTGATGATGCAAGGTGACGCTACCTGGGTCAGTTATGGTGCAGTGTGACGGGTGATGATGCAAGGTGAGGGTACCTGGGTCAGTGATGGTGCAGGGTGAAGGTACCTGGGTCAGTTATGGTGCAGGGTGACGGGTGATGATGCAAGGTGACAGTACCTGGGTCAGTGATTGTGGAGGGTGACGGTACGTGGGTCGGTGATGGTGCAGGGTGACGGTGTCTTGGTCAATGATGGTGCAGTGTGACGGTACCTGGGTCAGTTATGGTGCAGTGTGAAGGGTGATGATGCAAGGTGACAGTACCTGGGTCAGTGATTGTGGAGGGTGACGGTACCTGGGTCGGTGATGGTGCAGGGTGACGGTGTCTTGGTCAATGATGGTGCAGTGTGACGGTACCTGGGTTAGTTATGGTGCAGTGTGACTTGTGATGATGCAAGGTGACGGTACCTGGGTCAGTTATGGTGCAGTGTGAAGGGTGATGATGCAAGATGACGGTAAGTAGGTCAGTGATGATGCAGGGTGACGGTACCTGCGTCAGTGATGGTGCAGGGTGACGGTACCTGCGACAGTGATGGTGCAGTGTGACGGTACCTGCGACAGTGATGGTGCAGTGTGACGGTACCTGGGTTAGTGATGGTGCAGTGTGAGGGTACCTGGGTCAGTGATGGTGCAAGGTGACGGTACCTGGGTCAGTGATGATGCAGGGTGACGGTACCTCGGTCATTGGTGGTGCAGGGTGACGGTACCTGAGTCAGTGATGGTGCAGTAGTGTGACGATACCTGGGACAGTGATGGTGCAGTGTGACGGATGATGATGCAAGGTGAGGGTACCTGGGTCAGTGATGGTGCAGGGTGACGGTACCTGGGTCAGTTATGGTGTGTGACGGGTGATGATGCAGGGTGATGGTACCTGGGTCAATGATGGTGCAGGGTTACGGTACCTTGGTGAGTGATGGTGCAGGGTGACGGTACCTGGGTCAGTGATGGTGCAGTGTGACGGGTGATGATGCAAGGTGACGGTACCTGGGTCAGTGATGGTGCAGGGTGACCTGTACCTGGGTCCTTGATGGTGCACGGTGACGGTACCTGGGTCAGTGATGGTGCAGTGTGACGGGTGATGATGCAAGGTGAGGGTACCTGGGTCAGTGATGGTGCAGGGTGAAGGTACCTGGGTCAGTTATGGTGCAGGGTGACGGGTGATGATGCAAGGTGACAGTACCTGGGTCAGTGATTGTGGAGGGTGACGGTACCTGGGTCGGTGATGGTGCAGGGTGACGGTGTCTTGGTCAATGATGGTGCAGTGTGACGGTTCCTGGGTTAGTTATGGTGCAGTGTGACTGGTGATGATGCAAGGTGACGGTACCTGGGTCAGTTATGGTGCAGTGTGAAGGGTGATGATGCAAGATGACGGTAAGTAGGTCAGTGATGATGCAGGGTGACGGTACCTGCGACAGTGATGGTGCAGGGTGACGGTACCTGGGTCAATGATGGTGCAGGGTGACGGGTGATGATGCAAGGTGACGGTACCTGGGTCATTGATTGTGCAGGGTGACGGTACCTTGGTCAGTGATGGTGCAGTGTGACGGTACCTGGGTTAGTGATGGTGCAGTGTGAGGGTACCTGGGTCAGTGATGGTGCAAGGTGACGGTACCTGGGTCAGTGATGATGCAGGATGACGGTACCTCGGTCATTGGTGGTGCAGGGTGACGGTACCTGAGTCAGTGATGGTGCAGTAGTGTGACGATACCTGGGACAGGGATGGTGCAGTGTGACGGATGATGATGCAAGGTGAGGGTACCTGGGTCAGTGATGGTGCAGGGTGACGGTACCTGGGTCAGTTATGGTGTGTGACGGGTGATGATGCAAGGTGATGGTACCTGGGTCAATGATGGTGCAGGGTTACGGTACCTTGGTGAGTGATGGTGCAGGGTGACGGTACCTGGGTCAGTGATGGTGCAGTGTGACGGGTGATGATGCAAGGTGACGGTACCTGGGTCAGTGATGGTGCAGGGTGACCTGTACCTGGGTCCTTGATGGTGCACGGTGACGGTACCTGGGTCAGTGATGGTGCAGTGTGACGGGTGATGATGCAAGGTGAGGGTACCTGGGTCAGTGATGGTGCAGGGTGAAGGTACCTGGGTCAGTTATGGTGCAGGGTGTACGGGTGATGTGCAGAGGTGACAGTACCTGGGTCAGTGATTGTGGAGGGTGACGGTACCTGGGTCGGTGATGGTGCAGGGTGACGGTGTCTTGGTCAATGATGGTGCAGTGTGACGGTTCCTGGGTTAGTTATGGTGCAGTGTGACTGGTGATGATGCAAGGTGACGGTACCTGGGTCAGTTATGGTGCAGTGTGAAGGGTGATGATGCAAGATGACGGTAAGTAGGTCAGTGATGATGCAGGGTGACGGTACCTGCGACAGTGATGGTGCAGGGTGACGGTACCTGGGTCAATGATGGTGCAGGGTGACGGGTGATGATGCAAGGTGACGGTACCTGGGTCATTGATTGTGCAGGGTGACGGTACCTTGGTCAGTGATGGTGCAGTGTGACGGTACCTGGGTTAGTGATGGTGCAGTGTGAGGGTACCTGGGTCAGTGATGGTGCAAGGTGACGGTACCTGGGTCAGTGATGATGCAGGGTGACGGTACCTCGGTCAGTGATGGTGCAGTGCGACGGTACCTGGGTCAGTGATGGTACATGGTGACGGTACCTGGGTCAGTGATGGTGCAGTGTGACGGTACCTGGGTCAGTGATGGTGCAGTGTGACGGTACCTGGGTCAGTGATGATGCAAGGTGACCGTACCTGGGTCAGTGATGGTGCAGTGTGACGGTAGCTGGGTCAGTGATGGTGCAGTGTGACGGTACCTGGGTCCGTGATGGTGCAGTGTGACGGTACCTGGGTCAGTGATGGTGCAGTGTGACGGTACCTGGGTCAGTGATGGTGCAGTGTGACGGTACCTGGGTCAGTGATGATGCAATGTGACGGTACCTGGGTCAGTGATGATGCAATGTGACGGTACCTGGGTCAGTGATGATGCAAGGTGACGGTACATGGGTCAGTGATGTAATGCAAGGTGACGGTACCTGGATCAGGATGGTGCGGTTGACGGTACCTGGTCAGTGATGATGACAAGGTGACGGTACCTGGGTCAGTGATGGTGCGGTGTGACGGTACCTGGGAATAACAAAAAAGGCACAATGCCGTCACTTGTCAATGGTCCAAGTCGGACCGAAACGTTGTCGTAAGCTTCTTCTTTTATGTACGGGTTATTTGTGTATGTGTACCTGGGTGAGTGATGGTGCAGTGTGACGGTACCTGGGTCAGTGATTGTGCAGTGTGACGGTGATGATCATAGGTGACGGTCACTGGGTCAGTGATGGTGTGACGGTACCTGGTCAGTGGGTGCAAGTGTGATGGTACCTGGGTCAGTGATGGGCAGTGTGACGGTACCTGGGTCAGTGATGGTGCAGTGTGATGGTACCTGGGCCAGTGATGATGCAGGTGACGGTACCTGGGTCAGTGAATTGTGCAGTGTGACGGGTGATGATGCAAGTGACGGTACCATGGGTCAGTGATGGTGCAGAGTGATGGTACCTGGGTCAGTGGTGGTGCAGTGTGACGGTACCTGCGTCAGTGATGGTGCAAGGTGACGGTACCTGGGCCAGTGATGATGCAGTGTGACGGTACTGGGTCTGATCGTGCAATGTGACGGTACCTGGGTCAGTGATGGTGCAGTGTGACGGTACCTGGGTCAGTGATGATGCAAGGTGACGGTACCTGGGTCAGTGATGGTGCAAGGTGACGGTACCTGGGTCAGTGATGATGCAAGGTGACGGTACCTGGGTCGGTGATGGTGCAAGGTGACGGTACCTGGGTCGGAGATGGTGCAGTGTGACGGTACCTGGGTCAGTGGTGGTGCAGTGTGACGGTACCTGGGTCAGTGATGGTGCAGTGTGATGGTACCTGGGCCAGTGATGATGCAAGGTGACGGTACCTGGGTCAGTGATTGTGCAGTGTGACGGGTGATGATGCAAGGTGACGGTACCTGGGTCAGTGATGGTGCAGAGTGATGGTACCTGGGTCAGTGGTGGTGCAGTGTGACGGTACCTGCGTCAGTGATGGTGCAGTGTGATGGTACCTGGGTCAGTGATGATGCAAGGTGACGGTACCTGGGTCAGTGATGATGCAAGGTGGCGGTACCTGGGTCAGTGATGATGCAAGGTGATGGTACCTGGGTCAGTGATGGTGCAGTGTGACGGTACCTGGGTCAGTGATGGTGCAGTGTGACGGTACCTGGGTCAGTGATGGTGCAGTGTGACGGCACCTGGGTCAGTGATGATGCAAGGTGACGGTACCAGGGTCAGTTATGATGCAATGTGACGGTACCTGGGTCAGTGATCGTGCAATGTGACGGTACCTGGGTCAGTGATGGTGCAGTGTGACGGTACCTGGGTCAGTGATGATGCAAGGTGACGGTACCTGGGTCAGTGATGGTGCAAGGTGACAGTACCTGGGTCAGTGATGATGCAAGGTGACGGTACCTGGGTCGGTGATGGTGCAGTGTGACGGTACCTGGGTCAGTGATGGTGCAGTGTGACGGTACCTGGGTCACTGATGATGCAAGGTGACGGTACCTTGGTCAGTGATGGTGCAGTGTGACGGTACCTGGGTCAGTGGTGATGCAAGGTGACGGTACCTGGGTCAGTGATGATGCTAGGTGATGGTACCTGGGTCAGTGATGATGCAAGATGACGGTACCTGGGTCAGTGATGGTGCAGTGTGACGGTACCTGTGTCAGTGATGATGCAAGGTGACGGTACCTGGGTGAGTGATGATGCAAGGTGACGGTACCTTGGTCAGTGATGGTGCAGTGTGACGGTACCTGGGTCAATGATTGTGCAGTGTGACGGTACCTGGGTCAGTAATGGTGCAGTGTGACGGTACCTCGGTCAGTGATGATGCAAGGTGATGGTACCTGGGTCGGTGATAATGCAAGGTGACGGTACCTGGGTCAGTGATGGTGCAGTGTGACGGTACCTGGGTCAGTGATGGTGCAGTGTGACGGTACCTGGGTCAGTGACGATGCAAGGTGACGGTACCTGGGTCAGTGATGCTGCAAGGTGACGGTACCTGGGTCAGTGATGATGCAAGGTGACGGTACCTGGGTGAGTGATGATGGAAGGTGACGGTACCTGGGTCAGTGATGATGCAAGGTGACGGTACCTGGGTCGGTGATGGTGCAGTGTGACGGTACCTGGGTCAGTGATGGTGCAGTGTGACGGTACCTGGGTCAGTGATGATGCAAGGTGACGGTACCTTGGTCAGTGATGGTGCAGTGTGACGGTACCTTGGTTAGTGATGGTGCAAGGTGACGGTACCTGGGTCAGTGATGATGCAAGTTGATGGTACCTGGGTCAGTGATGATGCAAGGTGACGGTACCTGGGTCAGTGATGGTGCAGTGTGACGGTACCTGTGTCAGTGATGATGCAAGGTGACGGTACCTGCGTGAGTGATGATGCAAGGTGACGGTACCTGGGTCAGTGATGATGCAAGGTGACGGTACCTGGGTCAGTGATGGTGCAGTGTGACGGTACCTGGGTCAGTGATGGTTCAGTGTGACGGTACCTGGGTCAGTGATGATGCAAGGTGACAGTACCTGGGTCAGTGATGGTGCAAGGTGACGGTACCTTGGTCAGTGATGATGCAAGGTGACAGTACCTGGGTCAGTGATGGTGCAAGGTGACGGTACCTGGGTCAGTGATGGTGCAGTGTAACGGTACCTGGGTCAGTGATGATGCAAGGTGACAGTACCTGGGTCAGTGATGGTGCAAGGTGACGGTACCTGGGTCAGTGATGGTGCAGTGTGACGGTACCTGGGTCAGTGATGGTGCAGTGTGACGGTACCTGGGTCAGTGATGGTGCAGTGTGACGGTACCTGGGTCAGTGATGGTGCAAGGTGACGGTACCTGGGTCAGTGATGGTTCAGTGTGACGGTACCTGGGTCAGTGATGATGCAAGGTGACGGTACCTGGGTCATTGATGGTGCAGTGTGACGATACCTGGGTCAGTGATGATGCAAGGTGACGGTACCTGGGTGAGTGATGATGCAAGGTGAAGGTACCTGGGTCAGTGATGATGCAAGGTAACGGTACCTGGGTCGGTGATGGTGCAGTGTGACGGTACCTGGGTCAGTGATGGTGCAGTGTGACGGTACCTGGGTCAGTGATGGTGCAGTGTGACGGTACCTGGGTCAGTGATGATGCAAGGTGACGGTACCTTGGTCAGTGATGGTGCAGTGTGACGGTACCTGGGTTAGTGATGGTGCAAGGTGACGGTACCTGGGTCAGTGATGATGCAAGGTGATGGTACCTGGGTCAGTGATGATGCAAGGTGACGGTACCTGGGTCAGTGATTGTGCAGTGTGACGGGTGATGATGCAAGGTGACGGTACCTGGGTCAGTGATGGTGCAGAGTGATGGTACCTGGGTCAGTGGTGGTGCAGTGTGACGGTACCTCGCGTCAGTGATGGTGCAGTGTGATGGTACCTGGGTCAGTGATGATGCAAGGTGACGGTACCTGGGTCAGTGATGATGCAAGGTGACGGTACCTGGGTCAGTGATGATGCAAGGTGATGGTACCTGGGTCAGTGATGGTGCAGTGTGACGGTACCTGGGTCAGTGATGGTGCAGTGTGACGGTACCTGGGTCAGTGATGGTGCAGTGTGACGGCACCTGGGTCAGTGATGATGCAAGGTGACGGTACCTGGGTCAGTTATGATGCAATGTGACGGTACCTGGGTCAGTGATCGTGCAATGTGACGGTACCTGGGTCAGTGATGGTGCAGTGTGACGGTACCTGGGTCAGTGATGATGCAAGGTGACGGTACCTGGGTCAGTGATGGTGCAAGGTGACGGTACCTGGGTCAGTGATGGTGCAGTGTGACGGTACCTGGGTCAGTGATGGTGCAGTGTGACGGTACCTGGGTCAGTGACGATGCAAGGTGACGGTACCTGGGTCAGTGATGCTGCAAGGTGACGGTACCTGGGTCAGTGATGATGCAAGGTGACCGTACCTGGGTCAGTGATGGTGCAGTGTGACGGTACCTGGGTCCGTGATGGTGCAGTGTGACGGTACCTGGGTCAGTGATGGTGCAGTGTGACGGTACCTGGGTCAGTGATGGTGCAGTGTGACGGTACCTGGGTCAGTGATGATGCAATGTGACGGTACCTGGGTCAGTGATGATGCAAGGTGACGGTACCTGGGTCAGTGATGATGCAAGGTGACGGTACATGGGTCAGTGATGATGCAAGGTGACGGTACCTGGATCAGTGATGGTGCGGTGTGACGGTACCTGGGTCAGTGATGATGCAAGGTGACGGTACCTGGGTCAGTGATGGTGCGGTGTGACGGTACCTGGGAGAATAAAAAAGGCACAATGCCGTCACTTTGTCAATGGTCCAAGTCGGACCGAAACGTTGTCGTAAGCTTCTCTCTTTTATGTACGGGTTATTTGTGTATGTGTACCTGGGTGAGTGATGGTGCAGTGTGACGGTACCTGGGTCAGTGATTGTGCAGTGTGACGGGTGATGATGCAAGGTGACGGTACCTGGGTCAGTGATGGTGTGACGGTACCTGGGTCAGTGGTGGTGCAGTGTGATGGTACCTGGGTCAGTGATGGTGCAGTGTGACGGTACCTGGGTCAGTGATGGTGCAGTGTGATGGTACCTGGGCCAGTGATGATGCAAGGTGACGGTACCTGGGTCAGTGATTGTGCAGTGTGACGGGTGATGATGCAAGGTGACGGTACCTGGGTCAGTGATGGTGCAGAGTGATGGTACCTGGGTCAGTGGTGGTGCAGTGTGACGGTACCTGCGTCAGTGATGGTGCAAGGTGACGGTACCTGGGCCAGTGATGATGCAGTGTGACGGTACCTGGGTCTGATCGTGCAATGTGACGGTACCTGGGTCAGTGATGGTGCAGTGTGACGGTACCTGGGTCAGTGATGATGCAAGGTGACGGTACCTGGGTCAGTGATGGTGCAAGGTGACGGTACCTGGGTCAGTGATGATGCAAGGTGACGGTACCTGGGTCGGTGATGGTGCAAGGTGACGGTACCTGGGTCGGTGATGGTGCAGTGTGACGGTACCTGGGTCAGTGGTGGTGCAGTGTGACGGTACCTGGGTCAGTGATGGTGCAGTGTTATGGTACCTGGGCCAGTGATGATGCAAGGTGACGGTACCTGGGTCAGTGATTGTGCAGTGTGACGGGTGATGATGCAAGGTGACGGTACCTGGGTCAGTGATGGTGCAGAGTGATGGTACCTGGGTCAGTGGTGGTGCAGTGTGACGGTACCTGCGTCAGTGATGGTGCAGTGTGATGGTACCTGGGTCAGTGATGATGCAAGGTGACGGTACCTGGGTCAGTGATGATGCAAGGTGACGGTACCTGGGTCAGTGATGATGCAAGGTGATGGTACCTGGGTCAGTGATGGTGCAGTGTGACGGTACCTGGGTCAGTGATGGTGCAGTGTGACGGTACCTGGGTCAGTGATGGTGCAGTGTGACGGCACCTGGGTCAGTGATGATGCAAGGTGACGGTACCAGGGTCAGTTATGATGCAATGTGACGGTACCTGGGTCAGTGATCGTGCAATGTGACGGTACCTGGGTCAGTGATGGTGCAGTGTGACGGTACCTGGGTCAGTGATGATGCAAGGTGACGGTACCTGGGTCAGTGATGGTGCAAGGTGACAGTACCTGGGTCAGTGATGATGCAAGGTGACGGTACCTGGGTCGGTGATGGTGCAGTGTGACGGTACCTGGGTCAGTGATGGTGCAGTGTGACGGTACCTGGGTCACTGATGATGCAAGGTGACGGTACCTTGGTCAGTGATGGTGCAGTGTGACGGTACCTGGGTCAGTGGTGATGCAAGGTGACGGTACCTGGGTCAGTGATGATGCTAGGTGATGGTACCTGAGTCAGTGATGATGCAAGATGACGGTACCTGGGTCAGTGATGGTGCAGTGTGACGGTACCTCGGTCAGTGATGATGCAAGGTGATGGTACCTGGGTCGGTGATAATGCAAGGTGACGGTACCTGGGTCAGTGATGGTGCAGTGTGACGGTACCTGGGTCAGTGATGGTGCAGTGTGACGGTACCTGGGTCAGTGACGATGCAAGGTGACGGTACCTGGGTCAGTGATGCTGCAAGGTGACGGTACCTGGGTCAGTGATGATGCAAGGTGACGGTACCTGGGTGAGTGATGATGCAAGGTGACGGTACCTGGGTCAGTGATGATGCAAGGTGACGGTACCTGGGTCGGTGATGGTGCAGTGTGACGGTACCTGGGTCAGTGATGGTGCAGTGTGACGGTACCTGGGTCAGTGATGATGCAAGGTGACGGTACCTTGGTCAGTGATGGTGCAGTGTGACGGTACCTTGGTTAGTGATGGTGCAAGGTGACGGTACCTGGGTCAGTGATGATGCAAGTTGATGGTACCTGGGTCAGTGATGATGCAAGGTGACGGTACCTGGGTCAGTGATGGTGCAGTGTGACGGTACCTGGGTTAGTGATGTGTTCAGTGTGACGGTACCTGGGTCAGTGATGATGCAAGGTGACGTACCTGGGTCAGTGATGGTGCAGGGGACGGTACCTGTGTCAGTGATGATGCAGGTGACGGTACCTCGTGAGTGATGATGCAGGTGACGGTACCTGGGTCAGTGATGATGCAGTGTGACGGTACCTGGGTCAGTGATGAGTGCAGTGTGACGGTACCTGGGTTAGTGATGGTCAAGTGTGACGGTACCTGGGTCAGTGGATGATGCATAAGGTGACAGTACCTGGGTCAGGTGATGGTGCAAGGTGACGGTACCTGGGTCAGTGATGGTGCAGTGTAACGGTACCTGGGTCAGTGATGATGCAAGGTGACAGTACCTGGGTCAGTGATGGTGCAGGGTGACGGTACCTGGGTCAGTGATGGTGCAGTGTGACGGTACTTGGTCAGTGATGGTGCAGTGTGACGGTACCTGGGTCAGTGATGGTGCCAGTGTGACGGTACCTGGGTCAGTGATGGTGCAAGGTGACCGTACCTGGGTCAGTGATGGTTCAGTGTGACGGTACTGGGTCAGTGATGATGCAAGGTGACCGGTACCTGGGTCATTGATGTGTGCAGTGTGACGATACCTGGGTCAGTGTGAATGCAAGTTGACGGTACCTGGGTGAGTGATGATGCAAGGTGACGGTACCTGGGTCAGTGATGATGCAAGGTGACGGTACCTGGGTCGGTGATGGTGCAGTGTGACGGTACCTGGGTCAGTGATGGTGCAGTGTGACGGTACCTGGGTCAGTGATGGTGCAGTGTGACGGTACCTGGGTCAGTGATGATGCAAGGTGACGGTACCTTGGTCAGTGATGGTGCAGTGTGACGGTACCTGGGTTAGTGATGGTGCAAGGTGACGGTACCTGGGTCAGTGATGATGCAAGGTGATGGTACCTGGGTCAGTGATGATGCAAGGTGACGGTACCTGGGTCAGTGATTGTGCAGTGTGACGGGTGATGATGCAAGGTGACGGTACCTGGGTCAGTGATGGTGCAGAGTGATGGTACCTGGGTCAGTGGTGGTGCAGTGTGACGGTACCTGCGTCAGTGATGGTGCAGTGTGATGGTACCTGGGTCAGTGATGATGCAAGGTGACGGTACCTGGGTCAGTGATGATGCAAGGTGACGGTACCTGGGTCAGTGATGATGCAAGGTGATGGTACCTGGGTCAGTGATGGTGCAGTGTGACGGTACCTGGGTCAGTGATGGTGCAGTGTGACGGTACCTGGGTCAGTGATGGTGCAGTGTGACGGCACCTGGGTCAGTGATGATGCAAGGTGACGGTACCTGGGTCAGTTATGATGCAATGTGACGGTACCTGGGTCAGTGATCGTGCAATGTGACGGTACCTGGGTCAGTGATGGTGCAGTGTGACGGTACCTGGGTCAGTGATGATGCAAGGTGACGGTACCTGGGTCAGTGATGGTGCAAGGTTACGGTACCTGGGTCAGTGATGGTGCAGTGTGACGGTACCTGGGTCAGTGATGGTGCAGTGTGACGTACCTGGGTCAGTGACGATGCAAGGTGACGGTACCTGGGTCAGTGATGCTGCAAGGTGACGGTACCTGGGTCAGTGATGATGCAAGGTGACGGTACCTGGGTGAGTGATGATGCAAGGTGACGGTACCTGGGTCAGTGATGATGCAAGGTGACGGTACCTGGGTCGGTGATGGTGCAGTGTGACGGTACCTGGGTCAGTGATGGTGCAGTGTGACGGTACCTGGGTCAGTGATGATGCAAGGTGACGGTACCTTGGTCAGTGATGGTGCAGTGTGACGGTACCTTGGTTAGTGATGGTGCAAGGTGACGGTACCTGGGTCAGTGATGATGCAAGTTGATGGTACCTGGGTCAGTGATGATGCAAGGTGACGGTACCTGGGTCAGTGATGGTGCAGTGTGACGGTACCTGTGTCAGTGATGATGCAAGGTGACGGTACCTGCGTGAGTGATGATGCAAGGTGACGGTACCTGGGTCAGTGATGATGCAAGGTGACGGTACCTGGGTCAGTGATGGTTCAGTGTGACGGTACCTGGGTCAGTGATGATGCAAGGTGACAGTACCTGGGTCAGTGATGGTGTAAGGTGACGGTACCTTGGTCAGTGATGATGCAAGGTGACAGTACCTGGGTCAGTGATGGTGCTAGGTGACGGTACCTGGGTCAGTGATGGTGCAGTGGAACGGTACCTGGGTCAGTGATGATGCAAGGTGACAGTACCTGGGTCAGTGATGGTGCAAGGTGACGGTACCTGGGTCAGTGATGGTGCAGTGTGACGGTACCTGGGTCAGTGATGGTGCAGTGTGACGGTACCTGGGTCAGTGATGGTGCAGTGTGACGGTACCTGGGTCAGTGATGGTGCAAGGTGACGGTACCTGGGTCAGTGATGGTTCAGTGTGACGGTACCTGGGTCAGTGATGATGCAAGGTGACGGTACCTGGGTCATTGATGGTGCAGTGTGACGATACCTGGGTCAGTGATGATGCAAGGTGACGGTACCTGGGTGAGTGATGATGCAAGGTGACGGTACCTGGGTCAGTGATGATGCAAGGTGACGGTACCTGGGTCGGTGATGGTGCAGTGTGACGGTACCTGGGTCAGTGATGGTGCAGTGTGACGGTACCTGGGTCAGTGATGGTGCAGTGTGACGGTACCTGGGTCAGTGATGATGCAAGGTGACGGTACCTTGGTCAGTGATGGTGCAGTGTGACGGTACCTGGGTTAGTGATGGTGCAAGGTGACGGTACCTGGGTCAGTGATGATGCAAGGTGATGGTACCTGGGTCAGTGATGATGCAAGGTGACGGTACCTGTGTCAGTGATGGTGCAGTGTGACGGTACCTGTGTCAGTGATGATGCAAGGTGACGGTACCTGGGTGAGTGATGATGCAAGGTGACGGTACCTGGGTCAGTGATGATGCAAGGTGACGGTACCTGGGTCAGTGATGGTGCAGTGTGACGGTACCTGGGTCAGTGATTGTGCAGTATGACGGTTACCTGGGTCAGTGATGGTGCAGCGTGACGGTACCTGGGTCAGTGATGATGCTAGGTGATGGTACCTGGGTCGGTGATGATGCAAGGTGACGGTACCTGGGTCGGTGATGATGCAAGGTGACGGTACCTGGGTCAGTGATGGTGCAGTGTGACGGTACCTGGGTCAGTGATGGTGCAAGGTGACGGTATCTGGGTCAGTGATGATGCAAGGTGACGGTAATTGGGTCAGTGATGGTGCAGTGTGACGGTTCCTGGGTCAGTGATGGTGCAGTGCGACGGTACCTGGGTCAGTGATGATGCAAGGTGACCGTACGTGGGTCAGTGATTTTGCAATGTGACGGTACCTTGGTCAGTGATGGTGCAGTGTGACGGTACCTGGGTCAGTGATGGTGCAGTGTGACGGTACCTGGGTCAGTGATGATGCAAGGTGACGGTACCTGGGTCAGTGATGGTACAAGGTAACGGTACCTGGGTCAGTGATGGTGCAGTGTGACGGTACCTGGGTCAGTGATGGTGCAAGGTGACGGTATCTGGGTCAGTGATGATGCAAGGTGACGGTAATTGGGTCAGTGATGGTGCAGTGTGACGGTTCCTGTGTCAGTGATGGTGCAGTGCGACGGTACCTGGGTCAGTGATGGTACATGGTGACGGTACCTGGGTCAGTGATGGTGCAGTGTGACGGTACCTGGGTCAGTGATAGTGCAGTGTGACGGTACCTGGGTCAGTGATGATGCAAGGTGACCGTACCTGGGTCAGTGATGGTGCAAGGTGACGGTACCTGGGTCAGTGATGGTGCAGTGTGACGGTAGCTGGGTCAGTGATGGTGCAGTGTGACGGTACCTGGGTCCGTGATGGTGCAGTGTGACTGTAGCTGGGTCAGTGATGATGCAAGGTGACGGTACCTGGGTCAGTGATGGTGCAGTGTGACGGTACCTTGGTCAGTGATGGTGCAGTGTGACGGTACCTGGGTCAGTGATGATGCAAGGTGACGGTACCTGGGTCCGTGATGGTGCTGTGTGACGGTACCTGGGTCAGTGACGGTACAGGGTGACGGGTGGACAGTGTGTTAACACTGTGGACAGTGTGTTAACACTGTGAACAGTGTTAACACTGTGAACAGTGTTAACACTGTTCTGCCCAGGATGATGGACGCCGGGTGCACAAACATCCAGAAGTCTTCGACGGCTGAAATCTTAATGGGCGTCAAATCAGGTAATGTCTATACGCCTTACGTTTACCCTGTGTTGCTTCCGGGTTGTCATTGTCTCCGTGGCTCGGTCCTAGACCAGACCTTCTGCTTCTGGTGTAAGACCAAACCTAGGACTAGACCCACCCAAGGTTGCTTGGTGAAGAGTTTTAAATTCCAGGGGGTTGGATCTTCCTTCATGTAAGCCATCAGATTTCATTCCCTGCGCACAGTGTCAGCACACAGTGTCAGCACACTGTCAGCACACAGTGTCAGCACACAGTGTCAGCACACTGTCAGCACACAGTGTCAGCACACTGTCAGCACACAGTGTCAGCACAGTACTGGTGAACTCGTATGGATCGATGGCAGCCTTAACCTCTCTTCTCCACCACCACCAGGAGGATGCAGTCTCCACCACCAGGAGGAAGCAGTCTCCACCACCAGGAGGAAGCAGTCTCCACCACCAGGAGGAAGCAGTCTCCACCCAGGAGGAAGCAGTCTCCACCACCAGGAGGAAGCAGTCTCCACCACCAGGAGGAAGCAGTCTCCACCACCAGGAGGAAGCAGTCTCCACCACCAGGAGGAAGCAGTCTCCACCACAGGAGGAAGCAGTCTACCACCACCAGGAGGAAGCAGTCTCCACCACTAGGAGGAAGCAGTCTCCACCACCAGGAGGAAGCAGTCTCCACCACCAGGAGGAAGCAGTCTCCACCACTAGGAGGAAGCAGTCTCCACCACCAGGAGGAAGCAGTCTCCACCAGGAGGAAGCAGTCTCCACCACCAGGAGGAAGCAGTCTCCACCACCAGGAGGAAGCAGTCTCCACCACCAGGAGGAAGCAGTCTCCACCACCAGGAGGAAGCAGTCTCCACCACCAGGAGGAAGCAGTCTCCACCACCAGGAGGAAGCAGTCTCCACCACCACGAGGAAGCAGTCTCCAAGGAGGAAGCAGTCTCCACCACTAGGAGGAAGCAGTCTCCACCACTAGGAGGAAGCAGTCTCCACCACCAGGAGGAAGCAGTCTCCACCACCAGGAGGAAGCAGTCTCCACCACCAGGAGGAAGCAGTCTCCACCACTAGGAGGAAGCAGTCTCCACCACTAGGAGGAAGCAGTCTCCACCACTAGTAGGAAGCAGTCTCCACCACCAGGAGGAAGCAGTCTCCACCACCAGGAGGAAGCAGTCTCCACCACCAGGAGGAAGCAGTCTCCACCACCAGGAGGAAGCAGTCTCCACCAGGAGGAAGCAGTCTCCACCACTAGGAGGAAGCAGTCTCCACCACCAGGAGGAAGCAGTCTCCACCACTAGTAGGAAGCAGTCTCCACCACTAGGAGGAAGCAGTCTCCACCACCAGGAGGAAGCAGTCTCCACCACCAGGAGGAAGCAGTCTCCACCACTATGAGGAAGCAGTCTCCACCACTAGGAGGAAGCAGTCTCCGCCACTAGGAGGAAGCAGTCTCCACCACCAAGAGGAAGCAGTCTCCACCACCAGGAGGAAGCAGTCTCCACCACCAGGAGGAAGCAGTCTCCACCACCAGGAGGAAGCAGTCTCCACCACCAGGAGGAAGCAGTCTCCACCACCAGGAGGAAGCAGTCTCCACCACTAGGGGGGGGGCAGTCTCCACCACCAGGAGGAAGCAGTGTCCACCACTAGGAGGAAGCAGTCTCCACCACCAGGAGGAAGCAGTCTCCACCACCAGGAGGAAGCAAGTCTCACCACCAGGAGGAAGCAGTCTCCACCACTAGGGAGGAAGCAGTCTCCACCACTAGGAGGAAAGCAGTCTCCACCACCAGGAGGAAGCAGTCTCCACCACTAGGAGGAAGCAGTCTCCACCACCAGGAGGAAGCAGTCTCCACCACCAGGAGGAAGCAGTCTCCACCACCAGGAGGAAGCAGTCCCCACCACCAGGAGGAAGCAGTCTCCACCACCAGGAGGAAGCAGTCTCCACCACCAGGAGGAAGCAGTCTCCACCACCAGGAGGAAGCAGTCTCACACACCAGGAGGAAGCAGTCTCCACCACTAGGAGGAAGCAGTCTCCACCACTAGAGGAAGCAGTCTCACCACCAGAGGAAGCAGTCTCCACCACCAGGAGGAAGCAGTCTCCACCACCAGGAGGAAAGCAGTCTCCACCACCAGGAGGAAGCAGTCTCCACAACCAGGAGGAAGCAGTCTCCACCACCAGGAGGAAGCAGTCTCACACACTAGGGGGGGCAGTCTCCACCACCAGGAGGAAGCAGTGTCCACCACTAGGAGAAGCAGTCTCCACCACCAGGAGGAAGCAGTCTCCACACCAGGAGGAAGCATCTCCCACCACCAGGAGGAAGCAGTCTCCACCACTAGGAGGAAGCAGTCTCCACCACTAGGAGGAAGCAGTCTCCACACCAGGAGGAAGCAGTCTCCACCACCAGGAGGAAGCAGTCTCCACCACCAGGAGGAAGCAGTCTCCACCCCAGGAGGAAGCAGTCTCCACCACCAGGAGGAAGAGTCTCCACCACCAGGAGGAAGCAGTCCCCCACCACCAGGAGGAAGCAGTCTCCACCACCAGGAGGAAGCACAGTCTCCACCACCAGGAGGAAGCAGTCTCCACCACCAGGAGGAAGCAGTCTCCACCACCAGGAGGAAGCAGTCTCCACCACCAGGAGGAAGCAGTCTCCACCACCAGGAGGAAGCAATCTCCACCACCAGGAGGAAGCAGTCTCCACCACCAGGAGGAAGCAGTCTCCACCACCAGGAGGAAGCAGTCTCCACCACTAGGAGGAAGCAGTCTCCACCACTAGGAGGAAGCAGTCTCCACCACTAGGAGGAAGCAGTCTCCACCACCAGGAGGAAGCAGTCTCCACCACCAGGAGGAAGCAGTCTCCACCACCAGGAGGAAGCAGTCTCCACCACTAGGGGAGAGCAGTCTCACCACTAGGAGGAAAGCAGTCTCCACCACTAGGAGGAAGCAGGTCTCCACCACTAGGAGGAAGCAGTCTCCACCACCAGGAGCAAGCAGTCTCCACCACCAGGAGGAAGCAGTCTCCACCACCAGGAGGAAGCAGTCTCCACCAACAGGAGGAAGCAGTCTCCACCACTAGGAGGAAGCAGTCTCCACCACTAGGAGGAAGCAGTCTCCACCACCAGGAGGAAGCAGTCTCCACCACCAGGAGGAAGCAGTCTCCACCACCAGGAGGAAGCAGTCTCCACCACCAGGAGGAAGCAGTCTCCACCACCAGGAGGAAGCAGTCTCCACCACCAGGAGGAAGCAGTCTCCACCACCACGAGGAAGCAGTCTCCACCACAGGAGGAAGCAGTCTCCACCACTAGAGGAGAACAGTCTCCACCACCAGGAGGAAGCAGTCTCCACCACCAGGAGGAAGCAGTCTCCACCACTAGGAGGAAGCAGTCTCCGCCACTAGGAGGAAGCAGGCTCCACCACTAGGAGGAAGCAGTCTCCACCACCAGGAGGAAGCAGTCTCCACCACCAGGAGGAAGCAGTCTCCACCACCAGGAGGAAGCAGTCTCCACCACCAGGAGGAAGCAGTCTCCACCACTAGGAGGAAGCAGTCTCCACCACCAGGAGGAAGCAGTCTCCACCACCAGGAGGAAGCAGTCTCCACCACTAGGAGGAAGCAGTCTCCACCACTTAGGAGGAAGCAGTCTCCACCACCAGGAGGAAGCAGTCTCCACCACCAGGAGGAAGCAGTCTCCACACCAGGAGGAAGCAGTCTCCACCACCAGGAGAAGCAGTCTCCACCACCAGGAGGAAGCAGTCTCCACCACCTGGAGGAAGCAGTCTCCACCACTAGGAGGAAGCAGTCTCCACCACCAGGAGGAAGCAGTCTCCACCACTAGGAGGAAGCAGTCTCCACCACTAGGAGGAAGCAGGCTCCACCACTAGGAGGAAGCAGTCTCCACCACTAGGAGGAAGCACTCTCCACCACCAGGAGGAAGCAGTCTCCCACCACAGGAGGAAGCAGTCTCCACCACCAGGAGGGAGTAGTCTCCACCACCAGGAGGAAGCAGTCTCCACCACTAGGAGAAGCAGTCTCCACCACCAGGAGGAAGCAGTCTCCACCACCAGGAGGAAGCAGTCTCCACCACTAGGAGGAAGCAGTCTCCACCACTAGGAGGAAGCAGTCCTCTCCACCACCAGGAGGAAGCAGTCTCCACCACCAGGAGGAAGCAGTCTCCACCACCAGGAGGAAGCAGTCTCCACCACCAGGAGGAAGCAGTCTCACCACCAGGAGGAAGCAGTCTCCACCACTAGGAGGAAGCAGTCTCCACCACTAGGAGGAAGCAGTTCCACCACCAGGAGGAAGCAGTCTCCACCACTAGGAGGAAGCAGTCTCCACCCTAGGAGGAAGCAGTCTCCACCACCAGGAGGAAGCAGTCTCCACCACCAGGAGGAGCAGTCTCCACCACCAGGAGGAAGCAGTCTCCACCACCAGGAGGAAGCAGTCTCCACCACTAGGAGGAAGCAGTCTCCACCACTAGGAGGAAGCAGTCTCCACCACCAGGAGGAAGCAGTCTCCACCACCAGGAGGAAGCAGTCTCCACCACCAGGGGGAAGCAGTCTCCACCACCAGGAGGAAGCAGTCTCCACCACCAGGAGGAAGCAGTCTCCACCACCAGGAGGAAGCAGTCTCCACCACTAGGAGGAAGCAGTCTCCACCACTAGGAGGAAGCAGTCTCCACCACCAGGAGGAAGCAGTCTCCACCACCAGGAGGAAGCAGTCTCCGCCACCAGGAGGAAGCAGTCTCCTCATGCTATCTGTCCTCTCATTCTCTCCCATATAGTTTTTTTTACATAGATTTTGCCGCTGAAGATGCTAGTTTAGTGTGCACTCCATGGTTTGGAGGAGCTAGTAGTTAGGTACACAAAAGGCTTAGGAACTATAGGTTCCGAAAAAGGGTTAACAGACATATATCTGGATTTACGTCCACATTTGATTTATATGTTGTAAGCATATTAAGGATGTTTGCTTAATATGTCTGGTGTCTTATATTCGTTAATATATCTTGACATATTGAGTAGGTTATTATACTGTGTCTTCTTATACACCTCAGTAAGCGGACCATAAGGCTGGCCACATGATGTGCATTTAGTTTGATAATCATGTGTGTGTCTACCAAACTGCCAGAAGTACTTGTAACCAAGCCTGCAGCAGACTGACTGCTGCAACATTGCAAGCTGCTCCGTAGACATACTTATCTACTTTCATGTTATCATAGTGAGTGACAGATGTACTCTAGCTTCTAACTGCATTCCGGTGACTTTCACTTTCATTATTTACTTCTCTCTTAATGTTATTTGTAATGTTAGAGACAGATGTATCTAAGTAATAGTTTACATTTTCCTGTAATAGGTTTCGAGATCTTTCCTACTCTCGAAGCTCGGTTGTCTACCAGGCTTTTCTTGGTGGTTGGTAAACCACAGGTTGTTGCTGCTAGCGGCCTGCTGGCCTACATCCATCACACCCTGGTTGATCCATCACTTGGCATGTTGATGCAGTGTTTTCTTACTGTGTCCACACTGATGGAATCCATAAGGAAAGTACAATAATTCATTGTTCTCAGATTTTTTGTATATCTATACTTAATATTTGCAATGAACATATTGTTTGTGGTTATTTGAGTCAGGAGTCTTCAGTGATGACATGGAATCAGTAATAATCATAGAGTCAAGGATGGCAAACAATTCGTATGTAACTTGTGATAAATTATTACTACCAGTTAAGCCAGAACTTTCTTCTTGAGCACTTGAATTCACAAGTAATTTAAGGACGGGATTACTATAGTACTGAGCTTCTTGGGAGGGACTTGCAGGTATGTGATATTAAATGAACACATCTTCCATGGAGGTGAAATGTTTTTGTCTACAGTGATACAGTTCATACAGGTTATGAAACTTAATATAATTGCACTTTTTCACAACTCGTTTAGATCTGTGTGTATTTACTTTTGGACATTTAGTAAGATTTGTATTGGCAGTGTCTGGTTCATTTTTTAAAATTCTAATACCATATACAGTGATAATCTTAATGCTATCACAGATACAGGATACTAGGAACACTAAGCTTTTTCCTCATATTAATAACCTTGGTAGATTTAGGACAGCCAAGAATAATTATGAGGGCTTCATTTTGCATTAGTTTCAAGGGCCGGAGAGAATTTTCCTTCGCTATATCAACATGGGTGCAGCATAATAAATAGAAAGAATGGTTATAACTGTGGCCATAATTTTGAAAGGAGTGAACTAGTATGCCAGCGGAAGGCCTCGGTCAGATGACTGAAAGCTCCAACCGCGGGTCATCGTCTAAGACCCGGGTCAGGAAGCACTTGTCCTGTTTCCTGACGAACCTTTCCTCACCTATACATAATTAATTAAAGATCTAACACATGCCATGTACATCATTCTCAGGATTCTCACAGCACCATACTTGAGGTTGTAGCCAGCAGCAGCTTTAAGAACATTTAGCCTATCTTTGCCTTTCTTATTTAGTTGTGGTATGGTAGATTTATTGAAAGATACATCTACACCAAGATATTTGTAACATTTAACGTAGCTGATGTTTTCACCCTGCAAACACATGGGTGGAGGATGTCGTTTGCTTATAAATATCTTCGTTTTAGACGAGATATGACATGCCTTAATCAATTACAAATTACTTGAACCTCGTTAAGAATACCACTCATATTCTTGTGTCCTGTTGAATGGATCATAATGTCAACAGTATAGGTTACATCTGTACGTTTAGATGAGGTAACTAGAGCATTTATGAGAGCATTAATTAAATAGCATGGGACTGAGGACTCCTCCCTGCGGTGTACCTGTGTAAGGACATTTCTTGGTCTCACTTCTAAAGCCTTGGTAGTTAATAGAAGATACTCTATTTTACAGATAACACATTTTTTTCCTTCAGGTAATTCTCTACATCACACCTCTCGTTGCTCAGCACTAACCCCTCGGTATTATTAATCTCCCTCCCTCCCTACGTTCTTGTGTCCCCTCACTGCTGGTATAACACAACCCCTCACGTCAGTGTCCTGCATGTCATGTCCCTTCACTCACTGTCCTACATATCCCTTTCACCCTTTGACCTATGTACTCCCCATGTGTACTCAGCTCCCCTTAGGCTTGAAGTTTTTCCTCTGTTGTTCTTTGCTCTCTATTTTCTCTTTGTGTTATGTCCTCTACCTCCATTATTATGTCCTCTACCTCCATTATTATGTCCTCTACCTTCATTATTATGTCGTCTACCTCCATTATGTCCTCTACCTCCATTATTATGTCCTCTACCTTCATTATTATGTCCTCTACCTCCGTTATTATGTCCTCTACCTTCATTATGTCCTCTACCTTCATTATTATGTCCTCTACCTCCGATTCCTCTCACTCTCATTAATTATGTCCTTCCCTCCGGTTCCTCTCCTCTCTTATCTATCTCTCTCTCCATTCCTCTCCTCTCTCTCTCTCTTCTCTCTCTCTCTCCATCTTTCTCTCTCTCTCTCTCTCTCTCTCTCTCTTTACGCAGGGTTTTATAAGGTTCCTAACTTTGTTTACAAGCTAAGAGCTGTTACGTACATCAGCTCATTTAAAAGCCTTTTTATTGTTATGGGACATACAAGTAAGGAACAAGGTGAAGTTGGAGCCATCTGTGGGCCAGCAATTTCATTTGATCAACTGACTTTATTTCTTTGGTATCATTACGCTGTTTGAACGTGTTCCAGACTCAAGTCATTCTAGGACTAAATGATCTCAGATGAAGTGATGTTCTGGAGATGGTTACAGCCAGAGTGAAGATGCTGTTTGCTGCCCGTCTTGTGGTGTAAAGCTCACTTCTCGCTGTCCTCGGAGTGGAGCCAAGTGTGGTACCTTAACAGTGTTGGTCTTGTACATAACAGTAAGGCCACCCACATCCCTCCGGTGTTGAAGGCTCTGCTGAAATGACAGATTTCATTCTTTTATCTCTTTCTCTATCTCCCTCCCTCTTCCTCCCTCTTTCTCTCTTCTCCCTCTCTCTCCCCCCTCTCTTTCTCTTTATCTCACTCTCTCTCCCCTCTCTCGTTTCCTCTCTTTTTTTTTTTTTTACACAGGGTTTGACAAGGTTAAGGATCCCTAGCTTTATTGACAAGCTATTTACAGGTTAAGGATTCCTAACTTTACTGGCAAGCTAAGAGCTGTTACCTACATCAGCTCATTTGAAAGCATTTTTATTGTTAGGAGACATACAAGTAGGGAACAGAATGAAGTTGGAGCCATCTGTGGGCCAGCATTTTCATTTGATCAACTGACTTTATCTCGTTGACATCATTATGCTGTACGAATGTGTTCCATACTCGAGTCATCCTGGGTATGTATGATCTCAGATGGAGTGATGTTCTAGAGAAGGGTACAGCCAGAGTGAAGTTGCTGCTTTCTGCCCGTCTTGTGGCATAAAAGCTTGTTTCACGCTGTCCTCGAAGTGGATCCAAGTGTGGTATTTTGACAATATTGGCCTTGTACATAACAGTAAGGCCACCCACATCCCTCCTGTGTTGAAGGCTCTGCTGAAATGACAGATCTATCCAAGATGGGTCCAGGCGAGAGATGAGACGTCTTGCTCTGTTCTCTACTCTGTCAAGCAGTCGCAGATGAGAGGGGGGGGGGGCAGCAAACCAAGAAAGTGGAGCATACTCAAGGTGTGAGCGTACTTGTGCCTCGTACAGGATCTTGCAACCTCTCCTCTCTCTCTCTCTCTCTCTCTCTCTCTCTCTCTCTCTCTCTCTCTCTCTCTCTCTCTCTCTCTCTCTCTCTCTCTCTCTCTCTCTCTCTCTAAGTCTCACCCATTCAGTTTAATGTTCATTCTCCTACCTTCCCTCTCATTCTGTCCCATATATATTTCCCCTCAGATTAAACTCAACATTACTCGTCTCACTGCTCAGCCAACATAACCCCTCAGTATCACGTATCTCCCCTCCCTCTCCCCCCGCTTCTGTCCCTTCACCACTGTACTATAACACAACCCCCTCACTCCTGTATCCCATCCACCACGTCCCCTCACCCAGTGCCCTACATTTCCCGGCAGCTGTTTGGCCTATATTTTCCCCTCTTTGTGTCCTCAGTAGCTCCCCTCTGGCTCTTAAGTTTCCCCTCTGGAGACTTCTAGTTACGCCACATTTTTATGCTCTATTTGCTCTGTTCATCTATTTCCTGATCCTATTTCCTTAATATGATGTTTATTTCCTGATTCTGTCGTTACTATATTTCCCCTCATTCCTTACTTTATATCTATGTTCTCTTTAAAACATTGCTTGTGTGTTTATTGATGTGTGTGTGTGTGTGTGTTTACTGATGTTGTGTGTTAACTGATGTTCTGTGTGTGTTTACTGATGTGTGTGTTTAATGGTGTGTGTGTTTACTGATGTGTGTGTGTTTACTGATGTGTGTGTGTTTACTGATGTGTGTGTGTTTATTGATTGTGTTTACTGATGTGTGTTTACTGATGTGTGTGTGTTTACTGATGTTGTGTGTTAACTGATGTTCTGTGTGTGTTCACTGATGTGTGTGTGTTTATTGATTGTGTTTACTGATGTGTGTACTCACCTAGTAGTACTCACCTAGTTGAGGTTGCAAGGGTCGAGTCCGAGCTCCTGGCCCCGCCTCTTCACTGGTCGCTACTAGGTCACTCTCCCTGAACCGTGAGCTTTATCATACCTCTGCTTAAAGCTATGTATGGATCCTGCCTCCACTACATCGCTTCCCAAACTATTCCACTTCCTGACTACTCTGTGGCTGAAGAAATACTTCCTAACATCCCTGTGATTCATCTGTGTCTTCAATTTCCAACTGTGTCCCCTTGTTACTGTGTCCAATCTCTGGAACATCCTGTCTTTGTCCACCTTGTCAATTCCTCTCAGTATTTTGTATGTCGTTATCATGTCCCCCCTATCTCTCCTGTCCTCCAGTGTCGTCGGGTTGATTTCCCTTAACCTCTCCTCGTAGGACATACCTCTTAGCTCTGGGATTAGTCTTGTTGCAAACCTGTGCACTTTCTCTAGTTTCTTTACGTGCTTGGCTAGGTGTGGGTTCCAAACTGGTGCCGCATACTCCAATATGGGCCTAACGTACACGGTGTACAGGGTCCTGAACGATTCCTTATTAAGATGTCGGAATGCTGTTCTGAGGTTGATGTGCGCTTCAGGAGATGTGCCTGGTGTTATACTCACCCCAAGGTCTTTTTCCTTGAGTGAGGTTTGTAGTCTCTGGCCCCCTAGACTGTACTCCGTCTGCGGTCTTCTTTGCCCTTCCCCAATCTACATGACTTTGCACTTTGTGGGATCGAACTCCAGGAGCCAATTGCTGGACCAGGTCTGCAACCTGTCCACATCCCTTTGTAGTTCTGCCTAGTCTTCGATCGAGTGAATTCTTCTCATCAATTTCACGTCATCTGCAAACAGGGACACCTCAGAGTCTATTCCTTCCGTCATGTCGTTCACAAATACCAGAAACAACACTGGTCCTGGGACTGACGCCTGTGGGACCCCGCTGGTCACAGGTGCCCACTCTGACACCTCGCCACGTACCATGACTCCCTGCTGTCTTCCTGACAAGTATTCCCTGATCCATTGTAGTGCCTTCCCTGTTATCCCTGCTTGGTCCTCCAGTTTTTGCACCAATCTCTTGTGTGGAACTGTGTCAAACGCCTTCTTGCAGTCCAAGAAAATGATGCGTGTGTGTTTATTGATGTGTGTGTGTTTACTGATGTGTGTGTTTATTGATGTGTGTGTGTTTACTGATTGTGTGTGTTTATTGATGTGTGTGCGCTTACTGATGTGTGTGTTTATTGATGTGTGTGTGTTTACTGATTGTGTGTGTTTATTGATGTGTGTGCGCTTACTGATGTGTGTGTTTATTGATGTGTGTGTGTTTACTGATGTGTGTGTTTATTGATGTGTGTGTGTTTACTGATTGTGTTTACTGATGTGTGTGTTTACTGATGTGTGTGTTTACTGTGTGTACTCGCCTAATTGTACTTACCTAATTGTGGTTGCAGGGGTCGATACTCAGCTCCTGGCCCCGTCTCTTCACTGATCGCTACTAAGTCCTCTCTCTGCTTCCTAAGCTTTGTCATACTTCGTCTTAAAGCTATGTATGGTTCCTACCTCCACTGCATCACTTGCTAGGCTATTCCATTTCCTGACGACTCTGTGACTGAAGAAATACTTCCTAACATCCCTGTGACTCGTCTGAGTCTTCAGCTTCCAATTGTGACCCCTTGTTTCTGTGTCCCCTCTCTGTAACATCCTGTCTCTGTCCATCTTGTCTATTCCACGCAGGATTTTGTATGTTGTTATCATGTCTCCCCTGACCCTCCTGTCCTCCAGTGTCGTCAGTCCGATTTCCCTCAGCCTTTCATCGTAGGACATTCCGCTGAGCTCTGGAACTAGCCTTGTTGCAAACCTTTGTACTTTCTCTAATTTCTTAACGTGTTTGATCAAGTGTGGGTTCCAAACTGGTGTTGTATACTCCAGTATGGGCCTGACGTACACAGTGTACAGTGTCTTGAACGATTCCTTACTAAGGTATCGGAACGCTATTCTCAGGTTTGCCAGGCGCCCATATGCTGCAGCAGTTATCTGGTTGATGTGTGCTTCCGGAGACGTGCTCGGTGTTATGCTTACCCCAAGATCTTTCTCCTTGAGTGAGGTTTGCAGTCTTTGTCCATCTAGCCTATACTCTGTCTGCGGTCTTCTTTGCCCTTTCCCAATCTTCATAACTTTGCATTTGGCGGGGTTGAATTCGAGAAGCCTGTTGCTGGACCACGTGTCCAGCCAGCCTGTGTGTGTGTGTGTGTGTGTGTGTGTGTGTGTGTGTGTGTGTGTGTGTGTGTGTGTGTGTGAGTCCTGGCACTGTGTCATCCCACAGTCAATAAAAACAACATATACTGCCCCACTTCATAAAAATGGCAATGAAGCAGTCGCGAGAAACTAGACCAACAGCACTAACTTCACACCTCAAAACCTTCCACCGCGTCCTGAGATTGTTAGTCACATGGGACAGCAACAGTTACACAATCAAGGGCGGTATGGGTTTAGAATAGGTCACTCCTGCCTCTCACAATTGCTAGAACCCTACGACATGGTCTTAGATAAGCTGGAAGACATGCTAAGTGCTCTTGTAGTGTACACTGATTTTACAAAACCCATTGGTAACTGCGATCATAGTATGAGAGCACAGAACATGTGTTCATGAATAACTGGTAAAGTGAGTAGATGGGTATTTAACTTAAGATAAAGAATCCAGAGAGTTGTAGTAAAGAGAGTGAGGTTGGAGGCTGTCACAGTGAAAAGTTCTGTTCCTGAAGGCACAGTACTCACTACAATTCTTCTGTTTCTCATTTTTATATCCGACTTAGACAAGGACATAAACTTTAGCATTAACATCCTTTGTAGATGACACCAAAATCTCTATGTGAGTGGCATCGGTCGTAGACACAGCAAATCTTCAAGTGGATATAAGGTGTTCCACTGGGCCTCAGACAACAATGTGATGTTTAACGAGGACAGGTTTTAATTGCACCTCTATGGAGGACATAAAGACTGTAACAGAGTACAGGACAAACTCAGACCATTCAATAGGGAGAAACTTTCTTGTGAGAGACTTGGGAGTAATGATGTCAGAAGATCTCACGCTCAAGGATCACAACAGATTTGTTATTGTTACCGAACTGAATATTATAGGTTGCATAACTAGAGAGTGTTTAAGTCACTTGTTCTCCACATGCTGGAATACTGATATACAGTAACCGTCCCCATCAAGGCAGGCGAGATGGATGAGCTAGAATCTTAACAGAGAACTTTCACTGTTCGCTTGCACCCAGTCACGCAACTGAACTACTGAAAATGTTTAAAGTCTCATCATGTGTATTCTCTGGAACGTAGGCGAGAAAAATACATTATAATATACACCTGGAAAATCATGGAGGGACTGTTCCAAATTTGAGCGCCAAAAATCACTCCATATAACAAGAGAATTGGAAGTCAGTGTAAATACCTCCAGATGTTTCCGGAGGTCTCTCTCTGTCTCTGTCTCTGTCTCTCTGTGTCTCGCAACAGCAGCAAAACAAAAACTGTACTAGAAGCAAGAACAGCAACAGCATGAGCACCAATAAAAATATCAACAAGAACAACAACAGCAGCAGCAGACGTAGAAGCACCACCACAACCAGCAGCACCACCAGCAGCAGCGCCGCCTCCTCCACCCCCGCCGCCGCCACCGTACCAGAAAAAGCATCAGCACTATCATCAATAACACTTTCAACAACAGCACTACCATTAACACCAGCATCACCACTGCCAGTCATACCAGCAGCAACAGTAGCAACAGCAGTAGTAGTAGTAGTAACAGGAGCAGAGGTAGCAGTAGTAGCAGCAGCAGTAGTAGTAGTAATAACAGGAGCAGAAGTAGCAGTAGTAGCAGCAGCAGTTGCAACAGCAGCAGTAGCGACAGCAGTAATAGTAACGGGGGCAAAAGTAGCAGTAGTAGTAGCAGCAACAGTAGCAGTAGCAGAAGTAGCAGCAGTAGCAACAGCAGTAACAGTACATCAGTAGCAACAGCAGTAGTAGTAGTGAAAGGAGTAGTAGTAGCAGCAACAACAGCAGCAGCAGTAGCAACAACAGCAGCAACAACAGCAGCAGCAACAACAGCAGAAACAGCAACAGCAGCAGCAACAACAGCAATAACAACAGCAGCAACAACAGCAATAACAACAGCAGCAACAACAGCAGCAGCAGCAACAGCAACGAAAACAGCAGCAGCAGCAGCAGCAGCAACAACAGCAGCAGCAACAGCAATAACAGCAGCAACCACGACAGCAGAAACAGCAACAGCAGCAACAACAGCAATAGCAGCAGCAACAGCAATAACAGCAGCAACAGCAATAACAGCAGCAACAGCAGCAGTAATAATAACAACAGGAGCAACAACAACAGCAACTACAACAGCAGTAGCAACAACAGCAGCAGCAGCAACAACACCAACGGCAACACTAGCAGCAGCAGGAACAACAGCAACAACAGCAGCAGCAGCAGCAATAGCAACAACAGCAGCAGTAATAGTAACAGCAGCAGCAACAACAACAGTAGCAACAACAGAAGCAGCAACATCAGTAACAACAACAGCAGCAGCATCAACAACAGCAGCAACAACAGCAGCAACAATAACAGCAGCAACAATAACAGCAACAACAGCAGCAGCTGGAGGTACATGACCCTGAAAACTATTGATTGCTGGTCCTAGGACGCTCCTCCCTCCCATCACCAAGATGTCCATTTACGCTTGTGTCCTGGTTGTACCCTGGGTGTCCTGGCTGTACCCTGGGTGTCCTGGTTGTACCCTGGGTGTCCTGGCTGTACCCTGGGTGTCCTGGTTGTACCCTGGGTGTCCTGGTTGTACCCAGGGTGTCCTGGTTGTACCATAGGTGTCCTGATTGTACCCTGGGTGCCCTGGTTGTACCCTGGGTGTCCTGGTTGTACCCTGGGTGTCCTGGTTGTACCCTGGGTGTCCTGATTGTACCATGGGTGTCCTTGCTGTACCCTGGGTGTCCTGGTTGTACCCTGGGTGTCTTGGTTGTACCCTGGGTGTCCTGGTTGTAACCTGGGTGTCCTGGTTGTACCTTGGATATCCTGGTTGTACCCTGGGTGTCCTGGTTGTACCTTGGGTATCCTGGTTGTACCCTGGGTGTCCTGGTTGTACCCTGGGTGTTCTGGTTGTCCCTGGGTGTCCTGATTGTACCCTGGGTGTCCTGGTTGTACCCTGAGTGTCCTGGTTGTACCCTGGGTGTCCTGGTTGTACCCTGGGTGTCCTGGTTGTACCCTGAGTGTCCTGGTTGTACCCTGGGTGTCCTGATTGTATCCTGAGTGTCCTGGTTGTGCTCTGGGTGTCTTGACTGTACCCTGGGTGTCCTGGTTGTACCCTGTGTGTCCTGGTTGTACCCTGGGTGTCCTGGTTGTACCCTGGGTGCCTGAGTGTACCCTGGGTGTCCTGGTAGTACCCTGGGTGTCCTGGTTTTACCCTGGGTGTCCTGAATGTACCTTGGGTGTCCTGGTTGTACGCTGGATGTCCTGGTTTTACCCTGGATGTCCTGGTTGTACCCTGGGTGTCCTGGTTGTACCCTGGGTGTCCTGGTTGTACCCTGGGTGTTCTGGTTGTACCCTGGGTGTTCTGGTTGTACCCTGGGTGTCCTGGTTGTACCCTGGGTGTCCTGGTTGTACCCTGGGTGTCCTGGTTGTACCCTGGGTGTCCTGGTTGTACCCTGGGTGTTCTGGTTGTACCCTGGGTGTTCTGGTTGTACCCTGGGTGTCCTGGTTGTACCCTGGGTGTCCTGGTTGTACCCTGGGTGTCCTGGTTTTACCCTGGGTGTCCTGGTTGTACCCTGGGTGTCCTGAATGTACCTTGGGTGTCGTGGTTGTACCCTGGGTGTCCTGGTTGTACCCTGGATGTTCTGGTTGTACCCTGGGTGTCCTGGTTGTACCCTGGGTGTCCTGATGGTCCCAGACTATTCAACATCTTACTAGAAGATATACAAGTCCTGTTGAGTTGCATATTTCAGGTAAGGCTGCCCTTCATATTTCGCGCCATGCCACTAGGCTGGTGCTGCCATCTATCGGCGAGCATAAGTCAGCCTTCAGTTCACTCCACAACATCCTGGGTGATTGTCTCTTACCTGGCGTCTGAGAGCAAGTGATGTAGGTCCCTGCCCTCTGCCGGTCACTTGCCAAAACTAGACCATAGGTCAGCATTTTCCCCTAGCGGGAGGTATGTGAAACAGATGGGTAGGCATATTTTCTACGTTTTGCTCTGCCACGCATTGGCTTCATCAGTCTAATACAAAGAATGGTGAAGATCAAGAGACTGAGGTAATCAGTCATCAGTCTTCATTGATAAACTGATCACATCGACTCCAGGCTGAGGGACTGATTACCTCAATCTCCTTCTGATTTTCGTTATTCTTCTTTCTATTGGACTGATGAAGCCAGTGTGTGGCGAAACGTTTGCATAATAAAGATACCCCAAGTGTCGCACATGTTTAATTTATCATCACTTGGCGATGTTCAGTAACTCGCTACAAATGATCGACTCTTTAACATACCAATCTTCCCCCCCCCCTCCACTCTCCCTCCCCCCCTCCCCCTCCCCCACCCCCCTCCCTCCCCCCCCCCCCCCCTCCCTCCCCCTCCTAACCCCTCCCTACCCCCTCCCCTCCCCCTCCCCCCCCTCCCCCTCCCCTCCCCCCACCCTCCCCCTCCCTCCCCCTCCACCCCTACCCCTCCCTCCCCCTCCCCCTCCCTCCCCCTCCCCCTCCCTCCCCCTCCCCCTCCCTCCCCCACCCTCACCCTCCCTCCCCCACCCTCACCCTCCCTCCCCCACCATCCCCCTCCCTCCCCCACCATCCCCCTCCCTCCCCCACCCTCCCCCTCCCTCCCCCACCCTCCACCTCCCTCCCCCTCCCTCCCCCTCCCTCCCCCTCCCCTCCCCCTCCCTCCCCCTCCCTCCCCCTCTCCATTCTTACATATTTCTTCTAATCTAAATAGACTGTACACAATCATATTTTGCTTCCCTTGTAGTCTTTCCTGTGGTGCTGTGTGTCTCGAGGAGTGCTGTGTGTCTCGAGGAGTGCTGTGTGTCTCGAGGAGTGCTGTGTGTCTCGAGGAGTGCTGTGTGTCTCGAGGAGTGCTGTGTGTCTCGAGGAGTGCTGTGTGTCTCGAGGAGTGTGTGTGTCTCGAGGAGTGTGTGTGTCTCGAGGAGTGTTGTGTGTCTCGAGGAGTGTTGTGTGTCTCGAGGAGTGCTGTGGTCTGAGAGGGGTCTCGAGGAGTGCTGTGTGTCTCGAGGAGTGCTTGTGTGTCTCGAGGAGTGCTGTGTGTCTCGAGGAGTGTTGTGTGTCTCGAGGAGTGTTGTGTGTCTCGAGGAGTGCTGTGTGTCTCGAGGAGTGCTGTGTGTCTCGAGGAGTGCTGTGTGTCTCGAGGAGTGCTGTGTGTCTCGAGGAGTGTTGTGTGTCTCGAGGAGTGCTGTGTGTCTCGAGGAGTGCTGTGTGTCTCGAGTAGTGTGTGTCTCGAGGAGTGCTGTGTGTCTCGAGGAGTGCTGTGTGTCTCGAGGAGTGCTGTGTGTCTCGAGGAGTGCTGTGTGTCTCGAGGAGTGCTGTGTGTCTCGAGGAGTGCTGTGTGTCTCGAGGAGTGTTGTGTGTCTCGAGGAGTGCTGTGTTTCGAGGAGTGCTGTGTCTCGAGGAGTGCTGTGTGTCTCGAGGAGTGCTGTGTGTCTCGAGGAGTGCTGTGTGTCTCGAGGAGTGCTGTGTGTCTCGAGGAGTGCTGTGTGTCTCGAGGAGTGGCTGTTGTGTCTCGAGGAGTGCTGTGTGTCTCGAGGAGTGCTGTGTGTCTCGAGGAGTGCTGTGTGTCTCGAGGAGTGCTGTGTGTCTCGAGGAGTGCTGTGTGTCTCGAGGAGTGCTGTGTGTCTCGAGGAGTGCTGTGTGTCTCGAGGAGTGCTGTGTGTCTCGAGGAGTGCTGTGTGTCTCGAGGAGTGCTGTGTGTCTCGAGGAGTGCTGTGTGTCTCGAGGAGTGCTGTGTGTCTCGAGGAGTAATGTGTGTCTCGAGGAGTGCTGTGTGTGTCTCGAGGAGTGTTGTGTGTCTCGAGGAGTGCTGTGTGTCTCGAGGAGTGTTGTGTGTCTCGAGGAGTGCTGTGTGTCTCGAGGAGTGCTGTGTGTCTCGAGGAGTGCTGTGTGTCTCGAGGAGTGCTGTGTGTCTCGAGGAGTGTTGTGTGTCTCGAGGAGTGCTGTGTGTCTCGAGGAGTGTTGTGTGTCTCGAGGAGTGCTGTGTGTCTCGAGGAGTGCTGTGTGTCTCGAGGAGTGCTGTGTGTCTCGAGGAGTGCTGTGTGTCTCGAGGAGTGCTGTGTGTCTCGAGGAGTGCTGTGTGTCTCGAGGAGTGTGTGTGTCTCGAGGAGTGCTGTGTGTCTCGAGGAGTGCTGTGTGTCTCGAGGAGTGTTGTGTGTCTCGAGGAGTGCTGTGTGTCTCGAGGAGTGTTGTGTGTCTCGAGGAGTGCTGTGTGTCTCGAGGAGTGCTGTGTGTCTCGAGAGGGGTGTTGTGTGTCTCGAGGAGTGTGTGTGTCTCGAGGAGTGCTGTGTGTCTCGAGGAGTGCTGTGTGTCTCGAGGAGTGTTGTGTGTCTCGAGGAGTGCTGTGTGTCTCGAGGAGTGCTGTGTGTCTCGAGGAGTGCTGTGTGTCTCGAGGAGTGTGTGTGTCTCGAGGAGTGTTCGTGTGTGTCTCGAGGAGTGCTGTGTGTCTCGAGGAGTGCTGTGTGTCTCGAGGAGTGCTGTGTGTCTCGAGGAGTGCTGTGTGTCTCGAGGAGTGCTGTGTGTCTCGAGGAGTGCTGGTGTTCCGAGGAGTGCTGTGTGTCTCGAGGAGTGCTGTGTGTCTCGAGGAGTGCTGTATGTCTCGAGAGTGCTGTGTGTCTCGAGGAGTGCTGTGTGTCTCGAGGAGTGCTGTGTGTCTCGAGGAGTGCTGTGTGTCTCGAGGAGTGCTGTGTGTCTCGAGGAGTGCTGTGTGTCTCGAGGAGTGCTGTGTGTCTCGAGGAGTGCTGTATGTCTCGAGGAGTGCTGTGTGTCTCGAGGAGTGCTGTGTGTCTCGAGGAGTGCTGTGTGTCTCGAGGAGTGTTGTGTGTCTCGAGGAGTGCTGTGTGTCTCGAGGAGTGCTGTGTGTCTCGAGGAGTGCTGTGTGTCTCGAGGAGTGCTGTGTGTCTCGAGGAGTGGTGTGTGTCTCGAGGAGTGCTGTGTGTCTCGAGGAGTGCTGTATGTGTCGACTAGTGCTGTGTGTCTCGAGGAGTGCTGTGTGTCTCGAGGAGTGCTGTGTGTCTCGAGGAGTGGTGTGTGTCTCGAGGAGTGCTGTGTGTCTCGAGGAGTGCTGTGTGTCTCGAGGAGTGCTGTATGTGTCGACTAGTGCTGTGTGTCTCGAGGAGTGCTGTGTGTCTCGAGGAGTGCTGTGTGTCTCGAGGAGTGCTGTGTGTCTCGAGGAGTGCTGTGTGTCTCGAGGAGTGCTGTGTGTCTCGAGGAGTGCTGTGTGTCTCGAGGAGTGCTGTGTGTCTCGAGGAGTGCTGTATGTCTCGAGGAGTGCTGTATGTCTCGAGGAGTGCTGTGTGTCTCGAGGAGTGTTGTGTGTCTCGAGGAGTGCTGTGTGTCTCGAGGAGTGCTGTATGTCTCGAGGAGTGCTGTGTGTCTCGAGGAGTGCTGTGTGTCTCGAGGAGTGTTGTGGTGTCTCGAGGAGTGCTGTGTGTCTCGAGGAGTGCTGTGTGTCTCGAGGAGTGCTGTGTGTCCGAGAGTGCTGTGTGTCTCAGGAGTGTGTGTGTCTCGAGGAGTGCTGTGTGTCTCGAGGAGTGCTGTATGTGTCGACTAGTGCTGTGTGTCTCGAGGAGTGCTGTGTGTCTCGAGGAGTGCTGTGTGTCTCGAGGAGTGCTGTGTGTCTCGAGGAGTGGTGTGTGTCTCGAGGAGTGCTGTGTGTCTCGAGGAGTGCTGTGTGTCTCGAGGAGTGCTGTATGTGTCGACTAGTGCTGTGTGTGTCGAGGAGTGCTGTGTGTCTCGAGGAGTGCTGTGTGTCTCGAGGAGTGCTGTGTGTCTCGAGGAGTGCTGTGTGTCTCGAGGAGTGCTGTGTGTCTCGAGGAGTGTCTGTGTGTCTCGAGGAGTGCTGTGTGTCTCGAGGAGTGCTGTGTGTCTCGAGGAGTGCTGTGTGTCTCGAGGAGTGCTGTGTGTCTCGAGGAGTGCTGTGTGTCTCGAGGAGTGCTGTGTGTCTCGAGGAGTGCTGTGTGTCTCGAGGAGTGTTGTGTGTCTCGAGGAGTGCTGTGTGTCTCGAGGAGTGTTGTGTGTCTCGAGGAGTGCTGTGTGTCTCGAGGAGTGTTGTGTGTCTCGAGGAGTGTTGTATGTCTCGAGGAGTGCTGTGTGTCTCGAGGAGTGTTGTGTGTCTCGAGGAGTGTTGTGTGTCTCGAGGAGTGTTGTGTGTCTCGAGGAGTGCTGTGTGTCTCGAGGAGTGCTGTGTGTCTCGAGGAGTGCTGTGTGTCTCGAGGAGTGCTTTGTGTCTCGAGGAGTGCTGTGTGTCTCGAGGAGTGCTGTGTGTCTCGAGGAGTGTTGTGTGTCTCGAGGAGTGCTGTGTGTCTCGAGGAGTGCTGTGTGTCTCGAGGAGTGCTGTGTGTCTCGAGGAGTGCTGTGTGTCTCGAGGAGTGTTGTGTGTCTCGAGGAGTGCTGTGTGTCTCGAGGAGTGTTGTGTGTCTCGAGGAGTGCTGTGTGTCTCGAGGAGTGTTGTGTGTCTCGAGGAGTGTTGTGTGTCTCGAGGAGTGCTTGTGTGTCTCGAGGAGTGTTGTGTGTCTCGAGGAGTGTTTGTGTCTCGAGGAGTGCTGTGTGTCTCGAGGAGTGTTGTGTGTCTCGAGGAGTGTTGTGTGTGTCTCGAGGAGTGCTGTGTGTCTCGAGGAGTGTTGTGTGTCTCGAGGAGTGTTGTGTGTCTCGAGGAGTGCTGTATGTCTCGAGGAGTGTTGTGTGTCTCGAGGAGTGCTGTGTGTCTCGAGGAGTGTTGTGTGTCTCGAGGAGTGTTGTGTGTCTCGAGGAGTGCTGTGTGTCTCGAGGAGTGCTGTGTGTCTCGAGGAGTGTTGTGTGTCTCGAGGAGTGTTGTGTGTCTCGAGGAGTGTTGTGTGTCTCGAGGAGTGTTGTGTGTCTCGAGGAGTGTTGTGTGTCTCGAGGAGTGTTGTGTTGGGTGGTCTCGAGGAGTGCTGTGTGTCTCGAGGAGTGCTGTGTGTCTCGAGGAGTGTTGTGTGTCTCGAGGAGTGTTGTGTGTCTCGAGGAGTGCTGTGTGTCTCGAGGAGTGTGTGTGTCTCGAGGAGTGTTGTGTGTCTCGAGGAGTGTTGTGTGTCTCGAGGAGTGCTGTGTGTCTCGAGGAGTGTTGTGTGTCTCGAGGAGTTGCCGGAGTGCTTTGTGTCTCGAGGAGTTGTTGTGTGTCTCGAGGAGTGTTGTGTGTCTCGAGGAGTGTTGTGTGTCTCGAGGAGTGTTGTGTGTCTCGAGGAGTGTTGTGTGTCTCGAGGAGTGTTTGGGTGTGTCTCGAGGAGTGCTTGTGTGTCTCGAGGAGTGTTGTGTGTCTCGAGGAGTGTTGTGTGTCTCGAGGAGTGTTGTGTGTGTCTCGAGGAGTGCTTGTGTCTCGAGGAGTGTTGTGTGTCTCGAGGAGTGTTGTGTGTCTCGAGGAGTGTTTGTGTGTCTCGAGGAGTGTTGTGTGTCTCGAGGAGTGTTGTGTGTCTCGAGGAGTGTTGTGTGTCTCGAGGAGTGTTGTGTGTCTCGAGGAGTGTTGTGTGTCTCGAGGAGTGTTGTGTGTCTCGAGGAGTGTTGTGTGTCTCGAGGAGTGTTGTGTGTCTCGAGGAGTGTTGTGTGTCTCGAGGAGTGCCAGTGTTGTGTCTCGAGGAGTGTTGTGTGTCTCGAGGAGTGTTGTGTGTCTCGAGGAGTGTTGTGTGTCTCGAGGAGTGTTGTGTGTCTCGAGGAGTGTTGTGTGTCTCGAGGAGTGTTGTGTGTCTCGAGGAGTGTTGTGTGTCTCGAGGAGTGTTGTGTGTCTCGAGGAGTGTTGTGTGTCTCGAGGAGTGTTGTGTGTCTCGAGGAGTGCTTTGTGTCTCGAGGAGTGTTGTGTGTCTCGAGGAGTGTCTGTGTCTCGAGGAGTGTTGTGTGTCTCGAGGAGTGTTGTGTGTCTCGAGGAGTGTTGTGTGTCTCGAGGAGTGTTGTGTGTCTCGAGGAGTGTTGTGTGTCTCGAGGAGTGTTGTGTGTCTCGAGGAGTGCTTTGTGTCTCGAGGAGTGTTGTGTGTCTCGAGGAGTGTTGTGTGTCTCGAGGAGTGCTGTGTGTCTCGAGGAGTGCTGTGTGTTTCGAGGAGTGCTCTGTGTCTCGAGGAGTGCTGTATGTGTCGACTAGTGCTGTGTGTCTCGAGGAGTGCTGTGTGTCTCGAGGAGTGGTGTGTGTCTCGATTAGTACTGTATGACTCACGATATCGTAATGACACGATTGCAAACAAACCATACCACGGGCGGGGATAGAACTCGCGATCAGAGAGTCTCAAAACTCCAGACCGTCGCGTTTGTGGTCACAGTGGTGCCTATACTAACCTTCCTATGGTGTAGAAATATACCTAGTTGGACGAATCTTATTGTGGCTAGCTGGTCCAATGGCTAAGGCGACGGTCTGGAGTTTTGAGACTCTCTGATCGCGGGTTCTATCCCCGCCCGTGGTATGCTTTTTTTTTTTTTGGTACTGTGTGTCTCGAGGAGTACTGTATGTCTCGAGGAGTGCTGTGTGTCTCGAGGAGTGCTGTATGTCTCGAGGAGTGCTGTGTGTCTCGAGGAGTGTTGTGTGTCTCGAGGAGTACTGTATGTCTCGAGGAGTGCTGTGTGTCTCGAGGAGTGCTGTATGTCTCGAGGAGTGCTGTGTGTCTCGAGGAGTGTTGTGTGTCTCGAGGAGTACTGTATGTCTCGAGGAGTGCTGTGTGTCTCGAGGAGTGCTGTATGTCTCGAGGAGTGCTGTGTGTCTCGAGGAGTGCTGTGTGTCTTGAGGAATGCTGTATGTCTCGAGGAGTGCTGTATGTCTCGAGGAGTGCTGTGTGTCTCGAGGAGTACTATATGTCTCGAGTACTCTTTGTCTCGAGGAGTGCTGTGTGTCTCGAGGAGTACTGTATGTCTCGAGGAGTGCTGTATGTCTCGAGGAGTGCTGTGTGTCTCGAGGAGTGCTATATGTCTCGAGGAGTACTGTGTCTCGAGGAGTACTGTATGTCTCGAGGAGTGCTGTATGTCTCGAGGAGTGTTGTGTGTTTCGAGGAGTGCTGTATGTCTCGAGGAGTGCTGTATGTCTCGAGGAGTGCTGCGTGTCTCGAGGAGTGCTGTGTCTCGAGGAGTGCTATATGTCTCGAGGAGTACTGTGTGTCTCGAGGAGTACTGTATGTCTCGAGGAGTGCTGTGTGTCTCGAGGAGTGCTGTATGTCTCGAGGAGTGCTGTATGTCTCGAGGAGTGCTGTATGTCTCGAGGAGTGCTGTATGTCTCGAGTGCTGTGTGTCTCGAGGAGTGCTGTATGTCTCGAGATGTATGTCTCGAGGAGTGCTGTATGTCTCGAGGAGTGCTGTATGTCTTGACGAGTGCTGTATGTCTCGACGAGTGCTGTATGTCTCGACGAGTGCTGTATGTCTCGAGGAATCCTGGGTTTCTTGTTGTGTTGTGTGTCTTGGGGTATCCTGGGTGTCTTGGGTGTCTATTAGTTGTCTTCTATGTCTTTGGTGTCCTGAATGTCTTCGGTGTGCCGTGGGTGCCCTTGGGGTGTCCTAGGCGTCCCTGGTATGAATGTCAGGTGACGGGTCACGCCTGACTGACAAGCAATGGGGCGACCCAAGCGTGTTATGTAAATATTGATACGAGTATAGTGTGCTGCAGCAACAGCAGTAGCAGTAGCAACAGGAAGAAGAGGGAGAAGAGGAAAAGCAGAGGGAGGGAGAAGAGCAAGAAGCTGAAGTTCAGTTGAGGAGAATGAGCTGAGGGAAGCGAAGAATGTAGCAAATAATATTACAGCAGAAACAGTCCCTGGAGGCAGCGCAGATCACACACACATGAGCTACTAAATCTCTGCGATAAACACACCCCAAGTCAGCAGACAGTGGAACCAACAAGACTGGAAAACACACTTGACCTTATCTTCACAAATAATGAGGACCTGGTAAGAGACATAACAATATAAAAAACGATTAATTCCGGTCAAAATCTAATCGAAGTTCAGACTTACAGGCACAGGTCCTGATCAGCAAAATGCACGTAGCTGTGAGGCTGTCTTCACTAAATACAACTTCAACAACAAGCGCATCGACTGGGACCAGGTGAACCATGTCTTAATGAAACATGTTGGGAAGATATTTTAAATAACATGGATCCAAACCAGTGTCTTGCCAAGATCAACTTCCTGGCAGCTGAAGTATGTTCATGGTATATTCCCCTAAGAAAGAAGAAGAGAAGTGAACTGGAGAAGGACGCTCCCTATACAGAAGACGACGAAGAATCACTGAGCTCCTCGAGAACGGTAGATTATCTGATTCGCACAAATAAGCCGCACATAGAAGAGAGGAGCTTACGACGACGTTTCGAGGTGCAGGTTATTTGTGTATCGTTCCAATCACGGTATTGTGCCTTTATTATATATATATATATATATATATATATATATATATATATATATATATATATATATATATATATATATATATATAATATATATATATGTATATATGTATATCAGATACACGGAATGAAGCGCTGACCAGGGAAGTGGAAAGTATCGAACTAAAGTTATAGGACTCTTACAGGATCCAGGAGAGACAGGAGGAGCTAAAAGCGACTAGTGAAATTGAAAGAAATTCAAAATATTTCTTTTCATATGCCAAAAACAAGACAAATACCACATCTAGTATCAGTCCCTCGCTCAGGCAAGATGGGACTTACACAGATGACAACAAAGAAATGAGTGAGAAACTGAAATCCCAGCACGACTCTGTGTTTAGTGAGTCACTAATCAGTCTGAAGATCGACAGTCCAAATTATTTTTTCACGAATGACCCTCAAAACTCCATCATTGTATGCCATATTTCTGACATACCTGGAGGTTATTCCGGGGATCAGCGCCTCCGCGGCCCGGTAAATGACCAGGCCTCCCGATGGATCAGGGCCTGATCAACTAGGGTGTTACTGCTGGCCGCACGCAGTCCAACGTACGAGCCACAGCCCGGCTGATCCGGCACTGACTTTAGGTATCTGTCCAGCTCTCTCTTGAAGGCAGCCAGGGGTTTATTGGCAATTCCCCTAATGCTTGATGGGAGGCTGTTGAACAGTCTTGGGCCCCGGACACTTATGATGTTTTCCCTTAGTGTACCAATGGCGCCCCTACTTTTTATTGGGGGCATTTTGCATCGCCTGCCCAGTCTTTTACTTTCGTAGGGAGTTATTTCTGTGTGCAGATTTGGGACCATTCCTTCCAAGATTTTCCAAGTGTAGATTATGATATATCTCTCCCTCCTGCGTTCCAACGAGTACAAGTCGAGTGCTTCCAAGCGTTCCCAGTAGTTAAGGGTACATTACCCTGACTCTGGTAGACTTTGAGAAAGCCATTGACAACGTGCCCATGCACTCAGTCCCAGGCCCAGACTCGTGGGACTCTGTGTTCATTAAGAACTGCAAGAAACCCCTTTCGTATGCCCTAAGTATACTGTGGAGAAGGAGCTTAGACATGGTTGAATTTCCAGTCACTAAAAACAATAGATATAGCCCCACTCCATAAAGCTGGCAGCAAACCATTAGCTAAGAACTATAGAGCAATAGCTGTAACGTCTCACATCATAAAAATCTTTGAAAAAGTGCTACGAAGCACGATTGCAAACCGCTTGGATTCCCAAAAACTGCACAGTCCAGGGCAACATGGGTTCAGAGCAGGTCGCTCCTGCCTCTCGCAACTACTGGATCACTATGATATGGTCTGCGATGCACTGGAAGAAAAACAGAATGCAGATGTAATATTCACAGACTTTGCAAAAGCATTTGACAAATATGATCATGGCATAATAGCGCATAAAATACGTGCTAAAGGAATAACTGGCAAAGTGCGGGGAGATGGGTCTTTAACTTTCTAATCAATCAGACACAAAGAGTAGTGGTCAACAGAGTTAATTCGGAGGCTGCCATAGTGAAAAGCTCTGTTGCACAAGGCACAATACTCCCCTCCTGTTCCTCATCCTCATATCAGACATGCACTAAGTTGTAATCCACAGCAACGTGTCATTCTTTGCAGAAGATACCAGGATGTGCATGAAACTGTCTATTGAGGACGCGGTTAACCTCCAAGAAGATATAAACCAAGTTTTCCAATTGGAAACGGAAAACTTGATGTTCAATAAAGACAGATTCCAACTACTCCGTTATGGAAAACTGGAGGAGATAATAACTAGAACTGAGCATACTATAAACTGATCATACAATATAGCGGAAAAATAATGTGAGGGACCTGGGAGTGGTAATGTCTGAGGATCTCACTTTCAAGGATCACAATAGTGCCACGATTACTCCTGCAAATAAAATGATAGGATGGGTAATGAGAACGTTCAGAAAAAGAGGTGCCAAACTAATGATGGTCCTTTTCAAATCACTTGTTTTCTCTAGGCTGGAATAATGCTGTACATTAGCATCTCCATTCAAAGCAGGTGAAATTGCAGATCTAGAGTGTGTCCACTGTACAGAGAACCTTTACTGCACTTATAAGTTCTATTAAACACCTTAGCTACTGGGAACGCTAGGAAGCACTTGGCTTGTATTCGTTGGAACTCAGGCGAGAGATATATATCATAATCTACACTTGGAAAATCCTAGAAGGAATGGTCCCAAATCTGCACACAGAAATCATTCACTACGAAAGCAATAGACTGGGCAGGCGATGCAAAATGCCCCCAATGAAAAGTAGGGACGCCATTGGTACACTAAGAGAAAACACCATATGTGTCAGACTGCTCAACAGCCTCCCACCAGGCATAAGCGGAATTAGCAATAGGCCCCTGGCTGACTCCAAGAGGGAGTTGGACAGATACTTAAAGTTGGTGCCGGATCAGCCGGGCTGTGGTTCGTACATTGGACTACGTGCGGCCAGCAGTAACAGCCTGGTTGATGAGGACCTGATCCACCGGGAGGCCTGGTTCTAGAGCGAGCCCCGGGGACATTGATCCCCTGAATACCCTGCAGGTAGACTTGAGGTAGGTAGGAGGATGAACACGAGGTTAGGGAGGAGCAGCAGAAGCAGAAAGAGCATAAGACGTTGAGAGGTAAAAAAAAATATGAAACAGTATTAAGGTTAATGCCACAGGAAGTATGCTCTAGACACCTAGCATTCAGAAACAAAAAATGCAAGTTAGAAAGAGAGAGGCGCTCCATCTGCCGGCGGAGATGGAGAATCACTGAACCTCTCAAAGGCTGCAGATTTTTTTGAGGAACGAAAAGTAGCACTGGTTAGAGAAATGGAAAACATTGAGCTTAAACTTAATTTATGAAAAACAGAGAGAGAGAGAGAGAGTAGTCAAGAGAAGGCAGACCTCTTTGCTGAACACTTTGCTACCAAAATGCAAGTTCCTGATCCAGCAAGGGACCCTCCTTGGCTAGCTGCAAGAACTGTGTCAAAACTGTCAATGGTGACAATAAGGCAGGAGGAGGTGCATTTCCTTCTTAAATCGCTTGACCAAGAAAAGGCTGTGGGCCCAGGCAAGTTGAGCCCAAGATTGCTGAGAGATGTGCAGACCAGCTAGCAGCACCTCTACTCGCATCTTTCAGCACTGCCAGGTACAGTGTAAATGGCCCTCTCTGTGGAAAGAGGCAAATGTAGTCCCTGTTCACAAAAGGAAGAACAGAGCAGAAATCAGCAACTACAGACCAGTGTCACTCCTGTCAGTCACTGGTAAGATCCTTGAGACAATAATCTCAAGACAAATGACAGAGTTTTTTGACTACCACTCACTACTTTGTGATCACCAATATAGCTTCAGAAAAGGTTACTCTGCTGCTGATCTGTTGTTAAATCTCTCCACTAAGTGGCACCAGTCACTGGATGAATCCAAAGTCAGCTGTGTGGTAGCAGTGGACATTGCTGGCGCTTTCGACCGGGTGTGGCACCAGAGCCTCTTAGCAAAACTTAAAGCACTGGGAATTGCAGGCTCTACGCTATGTCTCCTCAGTGATTACCTTCATGGTAGATCTCTAAGTGTAGTTCTCAATGGAACTGAATCAGCAAGGCATCCTATTGGGGCAATTGTTCCACAAGGAAGCGTGCTGGGACCATTGTTATGGAATGTCTACTTCAACGACCTTCTTCATCTCATCCCAGAATCACATGCATATGCAGACGACTGTACACTGATATTCACTTATCCAAGAGAAGAAATGCCAGCTGCTCTAAGCTACATCAATCACCAGCTGAGAGCTATATCAGCTTGGGGAAATAGATGACAAGTAACATTTGCACCTGAGAAAGCGCAAATGATGATCGTCTCTAGGCAGTAGTAAGAATGAATGGGAGGGTGTTGGCACCTGGAGAAGAAGTTGATATCCTTGGGGTGAAATTTGACTCCAAACTAACCATGAAGAACCATGTTGTAAATCTTGCAAACAAGGCAGCCAGGAAGCTTACAGCACTTCGCCTTATCTCGCATCTGCTTGACAGTAGGGGTTGCAAGATTATGTACGAGGCACAAGTACGCTCACACCTTGAGTATGCTCCACTTCCTTGGTTTGCCTGCCCCCCCCCCCTCTCATCTGCGACTGCTTGACAGAGTAGAGAACAGAGCAAGACGTCTCATCTCTCGCCTGGACCCATCCTGGATAGATCTGTCATTTCAGCAGAACCTTCAACACAGGAGGGATGTGGGTGGCCTTACTGTTATATACAAGGCCAGTATTGTCAAAGTACCACACTTGGATCCACTTCGAGGACAGTGTGAAGCAAGCTTCTATACCACAAGACGGGCAGAAAGCAGCAACTTCACTCTGGCTGTACCCTTCTCCAGAACATCACTCCATCTGAGATCATATATACCCAGGATGACTCGAGTATGGAACACATTCGTGCAATATTATGATGTCAACGAGATAAAGTCAGTTGATGAAATGAAAATGCTGGCCCACAGATGGCTCCAACTTCATCCTGTTCCCTACTTGTATGTCTCATAACAATAAAAATGCTTTCAAATGAGCTGATGTAGGTAACAGCTCTTAGCTTGCCAATAAAGCTAGGGATCCTTAACCTTGTCAAACCCTGTGTAAAAAAAGAGAGAGAGAGAGAGAGAGGGAGGGAGGGATCTAAGAGCTATGAATGGCATTGAATAAATTCAGAATAACTTTTCTCACAAGAAAAATCCAGGGCAAAAGGCCAGTCTAGTATGAAACTCTTGCTTCATGGAGACAGAACCAACAATGACGACAACAAAGAAATGGGCGAAATATTGGTGTCACATTATGACTGTTCAATGAGTCATTAATCGACGTCTTAATTTTCAACTTGATTTTAAATCCACTCTACATGTCCAATCACATACGTATGGTCTGAGACCCAGGACAGCAGTATACCTCTGTTCTGTGGACTGGTAACGTAGCTGGATAGCTTGGAGGTTGAACACAAAACACTATTGACTAATGTTGTTTATTTACAAATGGGTATACAGGCAGACGCAGGTAGAGGGTAACCAAGGAAGACAGTCCAGGGGGAAGATCTTGACTGAAGGTCCGGTGCAGGCAAGGTAAGAGGTAAAACAGACTAACAAACAGCCATTGATACCATGCTTACGCATTCTATCCCAGGACCAAACTTGTCGAACTCTATGTATATTAATCAACAGTTACAAGAAGCCACCACAGATGGCTTAAATATTCTTTGGATACAAAAGCAATCCCATGCTTCTTAAAAGTACAGTCGCTCTCACACACAGGATGATACTCTCACAATTAGGATGATACTCCCATAATTAGGATGATACTCTCACACTTAGTGAGATTAGGTGCGTCTCAGCTTCAATCATTGGTAACTTTAAAATTGGTTAGACAAATGTATGACTAAGTGAGGTTGGGCTTTATACACTTGTTCGTCCTGATTTCATTGTCTGTGACTTAAAACAAAAACTGAGTTGCAAAAAAGCCACTGAGTGGGCGAAACGTTGTCACTGAACGACCTCATTACATCTGTGTCTGCATTTCCATGGTATCTGTGTTTTACACCACGTCTCTCCAGACACTGTGTTGACGAAAAAAGTTATCAAGTATTGCATTATCTTAGACTGCTCTGGGGGTCATTACTCTCCTCTGATTACATTCATCCGTCTTTGATGTAACCTCCACTCTCTGCCAGACTACCCTTCCTTCTCTCCAGTCTTTGATGTAACCTCCACACTCTGCCAGACTACCCTTCCTTCTCTCCAGTCTTTGATGTAACCTCCACTGTCTGCCAAACTACCCTTCCTTCTCTCCAGTCTTTGATGTAACCTCCACTCTCTGCTAGACTACCCTTCCTTCTCTCCAGTCTTAGATGTAACCTCCACTCTCTGCCAAACTACCCTTCCTTCTCTCCAGTCTTTGATGTAACCTCCACACTACTCTGCCCAAACTACCCTTCCTTCTCTCCAGTCTTTGATGTAACCTCCACACACTGCCAAACTACCCTTCCTTCTCTCCAGTCTTTGATGTAACCTCCACTCTCTGCCAGACTACCCTTCCTTCTCTCCAGTCTTTGATGTAACCTCCACTCTCTGTCAGACTGCCATTCCTTCTCTCCAGTCTTTGATGTAACCTCCACTCTCTGCCAGACTACCCTTCCTTCTATTCTGTTATATATATATGTGTATATATATATATATATATATATATATATATATATATATAATATATATATATATATATATATATATATATAGTAGGTTTGTAGACAGCAACCACCCAGGGAGGTACTACCGTCCTGCCAAGTGAGTGTAAAACGAAAGCCTGTAATTGTTTTACATGATGGTAGGATTGCTGGTATCTTTTTTCTGTCTCATAAACATGCAAGATTTCAGGTATGTCTTGCTACTTCTACTTACACTTAGGTCACACTACACATACATGTACAAGTGTATATATGCACACATACCCCTCTGGGTTTTCTGCTATTTTCTTTCTAGTTCTTGTTTAATTCTTATCTCCATGGGGAAGTGGAACAGAATTCTTCCTCCGTAAGCCATGCGTGTTGTAAGAGGCGACTAAAATGCGGGGAGCAAGGGGTTAGTAACCCCTTCTCCTGTATAAATTACTAAATTTAAAAAAGAGAAACTTTTGTTTTTCTTTTTGGGCCACCCTGCCTTGGTGGGATACGGCCGGTTTGTTGAAAAAAAAATATATAATTACTTTTCTGATTTTCATATATTTTTTCTCCTCAAACAGTGTGTGCGTGTTCGTCAGGGTGAGTGCTAGTGTTTGTGTGTGGATGTGTGTATTAATGAGAGAGAGAGAGAGAGAGAGAGAGAGAGAGAGAGAGAGAGAGAGAGAGAGAGAGAGAGAGAGAGAGAGAGAGAGAGAGAGAACTACGTTGTAAATCTTGCAAACAAAGCAACCAGGAACCTTAGAGCACTTAGACGTATCTTGTCTCGCTTCTGCTCGACAGTAGATGCTGAAAGATTCTGTACGAGGCACAAGTGCACTCACACCTTGAGTATGTTCCACTTTCTTGGATTGCCTCCCTCCTCCCCGTCTCATTTGCAACTTCTTGACAAAATAACCAATGTAAGAGGACTTCTTTCTTGCCTGGATCCACCCAGCTTGGAAAGATCTGTCATTTCAGCAGAGCCTTCAACACCGGAGGGATGTGGATTGTCTTACTGTTAAGTATAAGGCCAGTATTGTCAAAATGCCATATTTGCCTCACACCGAAGACAGAAGTGAGCTACGCAACAAGACGGTCAGCAAACAACAACTCTACTCTGGCTGTACCTTTCTCAAGAACATCTTTTCATCTGAAATAATTTCTTCCTCGGATGACTCGAGTCTGGAACATGTTCCTACAGCAGAATAACATCAACGAAATAAAGTCAGTTGACCAAATAATATCGCTGGTCCACAGATGGCTCCTCCTCCATCCTGTCTACTAGTTTTACATCTCATAACAAAAAGTCCTTAAATGAGCTGATGTAGGTAACAGTTCTTTACATGTAAATAAAGTTAGGAACCCTTAACTTTGTAAAACCATGTGTATAAGAGAGAGAGAGCGAGAGAGAGAGAAGCAAAGAGAGAGGAGGTTGCCGCCGCTGGTGTTGGGCGAGAGTGAAGGCCAAGGTTGAGGCTGTGTTGTGGGTGAACTCCAGGAAGAGCCCAAGGCTGCCTACCTGTACCCAACACACTATCACACCCGCCAAGGTCACAGTGTATCACTCTTCCGTTATTAGAGTGACACACACTCCGGTATGACACTGTCAACCTGCACTCAACCCGGAACTATTTCCTCTGTCATGCTGGTTGTCACCCACATGTTTGTTTATGTGAGGTTATACGTATATCTTCACTTTACTTCACTGTATAATCCTCTGGGTTTAGCGCTTCCCCTTGATTATAATTATAATAATATTCACCTTACTTCACAAAATATAGTTCGAGGGACTTCAGGTGTTTGAACTGATACAGACTGAACGTTTCTGCACATTCTTCATATCTGAAATTTCGTCTGCCTTGACAAGGGCATATCGTACAGCAGTGTTCCTGTCTAGAGAGTAAAATAAGATACCTGGAGGGTGTTCGGGGGGGTTAACGCCCCCGCGGCCCAGTCCCACACCAGGCCTCCGGGAGGATCAAGGTCTGATTAACCAGGCTGTTACTGCTGTCCGCACGTAGTCCACCGTACGAACCACAGCCCGGCTAGTGGCCTTGGTCTTGGTCTAGCAGCTGGAGTGTGGTCTTGGTCCAGCAGCTGGAGTGTGGTCTTAGTCCAGCAGCTGGAGTGTGATCTTGGTCCAGCAGCTGGAGTGTGGTCTTGGTCCAGCAGCTGGAGTGTGGTCTTGGTCCAGCAGCTGGAGTATGGTCTTGGTCCAGCAGCTGGAGTATGGTCTTGGTCCAGCAGCTGGAGTGTGGTCTTGGTCCAGCAGCTGGAGTGTGGTCTTGGTCCAGCAGCTGGAGTGTGGTCTTGGTCCAGCAGCTGGAGTGTGGTCTTGGTCCAGCAGCTGGAGTGTGGTCTTGGTCCAGCAGCTGGAGTGTGGTCTTGGTCCAGCAGCTGGAGTGTGGTCTTGGTCCAGCAGCTGGAGTGTGGTCTTGGTCCAGCAGCTGGAGTGTGGTCTTGGTCCAGCAGCTGGAGTGTGGTCTTGGTCCAGCAGCTGGAGTGTGGTCTTGGTCCAGCAGCTGGAGTGTGGTCTTGGTCCAGCAGCTGGAGTATGGTCTTGGTCCAGCAGCTGGAGTGTGGTCTTGGTCCAGCAGCTGGAGTGTGGTCTTGGTCCAGCAGCTGGAGTGTGGTCTTGGTCCAGCAGCTGGAGTGTGGTCTTGGTCCAGCAGCTGGAGTGTGGTCTTGGTCCAGCAGCTGGAGTATGGTCTTGGTCCAGCAGCTGGAGTATGGTCTTGGTCCAGCAGCTGGAGTGTGGTCTTGGTCCAGCAGCTGGAGTGTGTCTTGGTCACATGGAGATGGTCTTGGTCAGCAGCTGGAGTGTGGTCTTGGTCCAGCAGCTGGAGTGTGGTCTTGGTCCAGCAGCTGGAGTTGGTCTTGGTCCAGCAGCTGGAGTGTGGTCTTGGTCCAGCAGCTGGAGTGTGGTCTTGGTCCAGCAGCTGGAGTGTGGTCTTGGTCCAGCAGCTGGAGTGTGGTCTTGGTCCAGCAGCTGGAGTGTGTCTTGGTCCAGCAGCTGGAGTGTGGTCTTGGTCCAGCAGCTGGAGTGTGGTCTTGGTCCAGCAGCTGGAGTGTGGTCTTGGAAGACAGTTTCCATCGATGGTGTAAGACTCAAGATTCACTGCTTTTTTTTTTTTTTTTTTTTTCTTTTTTGCTGCGCCGTCACTTATGTCCTTCCTCTGGAGAGAACTGTTCTTAACACGTCCTCGAGGAGACCTGTTCTTAACACGTCCTCGAGGAGACCTGTTCTTAACACGTCCTCGAGGAGACCTGTTCTTAACACGTCCTCGAGGAGACCTGTTCTTAACACGTCCTCGAGGAGACCTGTTCTTAACACGTCCTCGAGGAGACCTGTTCTTAACACGTCCTCGAGGAGACCTGTTCTTAACACGTCCTCGAGTGCTTGCGTGTTTCCGACTCGCTCGGTGTATCCTTTTATATGATAATAAACAAGACGAATGGGCACATGATAGGTTGATTGAAATTCGCAGTATTACGCTGCTGGGGTCTTGTATGTTGGTGACCCGACCTTGACTTCCCGTTAGGGGAAGTGTCTTGACATTCATAATGTCTTTTCGTGGGAAGAGGTATAGTTCCTCTTCATTTTCTGAATTATAGCTAGAAAAACCACATGTCTGTGAGCTTTCTGCATGCACAACTAAATGTCATCCATCTTTGTACATTGCATCATGGTGAAATTAAGTATTATTATTATTATTATTAAACTAGTAAGTCATCTCTTACGTTCCTCGGGCAGCTTATTATTATTATTATTAAAGATTCGCCGGTATTCTTCCGGCCCGGGCCTTTTCCAAGTGGTGGCCCGGCCTTGGCTCCCTCTTTAGGGAGTGTCTGAGACGTAAGTCTCCCATGGGAGGAGGCACAAGTACCTCCTCATCTTCGGGACCAACTGTCCCCAGGCCTAGCCACAAGCTAGGCCTCTCTGGTCTGCCATCCCCGCCCCAAGGGGGCAAATGGGAATGACAGTCTTATGAGCTAAAGGCTCGGGCTCAGGCACCTACCCTACCCTAGAAGGGTTAGGCATGGTGTCGATCGTGCTCGGGCAGCTGTAGAGGAAACTGTGCGTGGGTTAAACTGGTAAGTCTTGTTTCTTAGAGATGGACGAGAACTTCTCAAGGTGATACGAGGTTGTTGTTAAGGTGCAGTTATTCTGGTCGGTTGACCACTTGTCGACTTAGTGAAGGTCATTAAGACTGCAATTTACCTTAGCATTAGCATAAAGAATAATTCTCTGATAATATATTTATTAAAATCTCTATCTCTATCTCTCTCTCTCTCTCTCTCTCTCTCTCTCTCTCTCTCTCTCTCTCTCTCTCTCTCTCTCTCTCTCTCTCTCTCTCTCTCTCTCTCTCTCTCTCTCTTCTTACCAGGTTCTCCTTTTTCAAACAGTCGAAGCCACCAAACTCACAGATGTTCTAATGATGTGTATACCCACATCAGGCGGCACATTCCTTGATTTCTTTGAATCTGTAAGCAAACACAGAAGGATCGCATTGTTATTGGCCGCCATCATTGAAACAGCGGGGAAGACTGTTCACCAAAATCGCCGTCAGAGTATCCAGGACATTGCTACTGCTGTGGGAATTTCTTATGGGTCGTGTCAAAGCATTTTGACTGAAAATTTGAGTGTGAGGCGAGTGACTGCGATATTTGTGTCCCACTTACTGACTCAAGACCAGACAGACCATCGTTTTCTGGCCAGAAACAACATGGCGGTCTTCTCCCACCCTCCCTACTCCTCAGATCTATCCTGTGATTTCCCTCTCTTCCCTAATACTAAAAATGGCACGCAATGGGCGTCGGCGTTTTAACGACGTGGAGGAGATTCAAGTAGAATCATTAGCTGTGCTAAACGCCGTTAGGAAATAAGAGTTCCAGTAGTGCTTTGAGAAATGTCAGAGGCGCTGGGATCAGTTGATAACCTATCAAGGAGAGTACTTCATGGGAGACAGCTTCAACTAGGTGATTAGGTAAACCTGTATATTTTTTTCGCGGCAGTCCAGACTTTTTGATAGCACCTCGTACATATATCTATGTGCCTTATCTTCAGAGTGATCACCGTATTGGAAATGGACAACTTTTATCAAGGCTGAGGGGCTGAACACCACAAAATTACCTCTTGTATTCGACTGAAAAAGCCTGCTACGCAGGCAGAATGTTTCGGAAATAAAGATAACATGTGTTGCACATGTTGCATGTGTCTCATATCAAAGCTGGAGTAGATTCATATTTCTTTTGCAGTCCGCACAGAGTCAACAGAGCATTTAAACTACTGGGAACGCCTAAAGTCCTAAATATGTAGTCACTGGAGCGGAGGAAAGAGATGCATGATGATGTACTATACTTGAAGATACCCAAGATCTTGTCCCAAACCTACGAAGTGCCATAACAAAGTATTGGAGTAAGAGATGTGGCAGGAAGTGTAAGGTAGATCCAGTGTAAAGCAGGTCGCCGTAAGCACAGTATACAGAATATTGTATCAACTTCCGGGAGTATTTCTGATATCGTAGCAGAAGATACCAGAAACACTGCCGGAACAAGTGTAGAAGTCGTCAAGAGGAAACTCGACCACTACCTTCACCAAGTCAACCAGGCTGTGGCCAGCGGGCCGCCAGTAGCACCAGTCTGGTTGGTCCGACTAGCACCAGACAAGTCTGGCCCAGGGCCTGGCTGCAGGAGTAAGAAAACTCTGAAAAATCATCAAAGGTATATCAGAGATCCACCTGCGTTGTTACACGAGTACAGTGAGTGGCTGGAACAGTATGTATGTATAATGTTCGCCAAGATCAGGGTCCTGGCACGGGTCTTAATCTTGAGATGACCCGTCTCTGGCTCCTGAAGGAGAATTGATTCTTCACTGTTGCAGCATATGCTGCTCAAGCACTGTTCCGGACAGTTCAGCTAGTGTGCCTCATAAACGACTGAGGTTACTCCACCTGAGCTGGGGACTGGGCTCTGTCCGCTCTGATAATCTGCAGATTCATGGCATCCACTGTTTCCTGCTCTGTCAGTAAGCACACCCTCAGGAGTGTGCTGACCATCTGCCGGAACATGCTCTGTTGTTCTGTTGAAGTGATTGTGTTGCAGATAATATCTGTGAATGCCTTGATGAGTGTTAAGAAATCCTCTCGTTTGGGAGCCTGCGTTGTCGGTGGGTTCGAAGCAGTGGATATTATCTGGGCTGTTGTAATCTGTGGGGACTGCTGAGGGTTGTATTTCTTCACTGTGCACACCGTGGCCTGTTGCTGTATGCCAAGTTGTGTAACCGGCATCTGCTGGTGAGGTGCAGCCACAGCCTGCATAGTGGCTGTGCCTGGCAAGGAGGCCGGTGGGGGCTCGTGTAGTGCCGTCTGCTGATTGCTTTGCCCAGATGTTTCCTGTTGGCGCCGCCTATTCCTCATGTTTTTGTTTCTTCGTTGCGGTAGTGGGGGAAGATGCTCCTGTTCATGACGCCTGGTTGAGTCTTCAAGGGTCGGAAATTCCTGGGCATTGAGTTGGGTTGCCTGATGAGAGTTCTGCAGTATCGTAGGATTCTCTGCACCCATCGTCTGCTGAGGGTGATGCTCTGCCCTAGCCTGCTGTCTCGTCGTTGATGCCTTCCAGGCCTCACGAATTCTAGTGAGCCTCTCAAGACATCGAAGGTTCCAGGCATGGTGTTTCTGCCTGCAATTCGGGCATCGTGGAGTGGGTGGCGATGCATTCTTCAGCTTGGTGATGCATTCCTCGGTAGGGTGGGGCTGGCTGCAGACACCGCAGATTACTCTGTTTGGACAGAGTGCACTTAAAACAGCGAACTGGTTCTGCCGTGAAGGTCCTGACATCGTACCTGCCCCAAGAACCGAGGTCCAGCTGGGATGGCAGCGGTCCTACATGCTGAATGAGGACCTGCCGGGTTGGTGCGTTGCCTGCCGATTTTGCCTTGAGACGCTGAGCTGACACGACACTGGGATGAGCTGCTACTGCCTCGATGGGCATCATCAGCGGGTATCGCATCACTACACCCTTGGTGACCTTCTGCCGAGAATCCAGTTCCTCCAGGGTGAAGGAGCGGTCTGTCTCCATGACTTTCTTCAAGGTGATATGCATTTCCCTGTTGATAGGAGTCAGTATTGGTTCTCCCCTCAGGTTGAACCATATCTTGAACCTCAGTTTGTGCCGTGTTTCCAGGTGTGTAACCACACCATAGTGGGTTTTGTGTTCCCCATAAGCTTTTACCTTGAATCTGGAAGGTGATTTGAGCTGGTTTACCTGCTCCTTGGAGGGACGGCGTGTCTTACTGTTCACATTGATCCATCCTTCCGTATTCTCTGGCTGCATGGTTAGGCTTGTCAGAACTGGAGACTTTTCCTCTGATGATACGGAGTGGTCTCGCAACTTCTTCGCTAGGATTGCGCACCACATTTCTAAATCCGAGTCATCCGTCGTGTCCCTGGAACATCGTGACCTCTTCCTTTCGGCAGAAGCCATGTGTCTGTCAACGTGGTGCTGGACTGTGATGCTTGCTGATCACGTTGTGTCTGCCTACGTGAGGCTGGAACAACGCAGTATTCAGTATTAATGTACTGGAGATAACACCTGACGCATGTCCAGTGCGCGTGTGTGTACATGTCAGTTTTATGACATGTGTTCATGGCATGTGTGCGGCCACACCCGCACCTCCTGTTTGATGGGTCAGTCCTTAAACAGAGTTGTGGACGGGTTTAATAATGCAAATTACATGCTTTCCTGTGGTTCCTTGAGACGCATCTCTATCAAGGTAGTGGCTTTATAAGATGACACGGTCACCTTACTCATGTCTGTGTTACACCTCACAAAACTTGTCACAGAAATTGTCACAAAAGTTGTTATATATATAGTTACAAAACTTGTCACAAAATGTTTTTTTTTTATTTCCTAAGTTTTCATATCTAACTTATTAAATTTTACGTTTTAACGTTTCTTCATATTTATGTATAGTAATAATGTATAGTTTTAAATACCTTTAAAGAATTTTTTTGTGCTTAAATATGGAAGTGAAAAAAATCAAGTATGTTATGCTTACTTCGTTCTGAAGCGAGATTGTCATGAGGATGCCAGTCTGGGACTCACAGTAACAAAATAAGAATTTCCATACTGGCGGTTACGAATTGTGTAATTTTTAGCACTTACATATGCCAGCTTATTGACATTCTTTATATCATATATATATATATATATATATATATATATATATATATATATATATATATATATATATATATAATATATATATATATATATATTATTATCACACTGGCCGATTCCCACCAAGGCAGGGTGGCCCGAAAAAGAAAACTTTCACCATCATTCACTCCATCACTGTCTTGCCAGAAGGGTGCTTTACATTACAGTTTTTAAACTGCAACATTAACACCCCTCCTTCAGAGTGCAGGCACTGTACTTCCCATCTCCAGGACTCAAGTCCGGCCTGCCGGTTTCCCTGAACCCCTTCATAAATGTTACTTTGCTCACACTCCAACAGCACGTCAAGTATTAAAAACCATTTGTCTCCATTCACTCCTATCAAACACGCTCACGCATGCCTGCTGGAAGTCCAAGCCCCTCGCACACAAAACCTCCTTTACCCCCTCCCTCCAACCTTTCCTAGGCCGACCCCTACCCCGCCTTCCTTCCACTACAGACTGATACACTCTTGAAGTTATTCTGTTTCGCTCCATTCTCTCCACATGTCCGAACCACCTTAACAACCCTTCCTCAGCCCTCTGGACAACAGTTTTGGTAATCCCGCACCTCCTCCTAACTTCCAAACTACGAATTCTCTGCATTATATTCACACCACACATTGCTCTCAGACATGACATCTCCACTGCCTCCAGCCTTCTCCTCGCTGCAACATTCATCACCCATGCTTCACACCCATATAAGAGCGTTGGTAAAACTATACTCTCATACATTCCCCTCTTTGCCTCCAAGGACAAAGTTCTTTGTCCCCACAGACTCCTAAGTGCACCACTCACCCTTTTCCCCTCATCAATTCTATGATTCACCTCATCTTTCATAGACCCATCCGCTGACACGTCCACTCCCAAATATCTGAATACATTCACCTCCTCCATACTCTCTCCCTCCAATCTGATATCCAATCTTTCATCACCTAATCTTTTTGTTATCCTCATAACCTTACTCTTTCCTGGATGGTGTAGGGCTGACTGGGTTTGTTCTGACTCACTCCCCCACCACAGACTGGCTTGCTGGTTTGGCTTACTTTGCAAACTCAGGTCAACCCCTCGGGAGTGATGCAAATAAGCAGATAAACACTAATACACAGAGACTGACCAGTGAATAGTGTAGAGGCTGGTATACGCTTGTTCGGGTAGCTGGCTTGGGGTAGGTCGGCCTACTGACCACACGAAATGTCCGTCCTCGGCTGAGAGAATATATCTCTGTGCATCGGCGTAATTATCAATTTTACATCCCACCGCTGCCACCAATTTGTCGGTGGGGTTCGGAAGGAGATATGATGGCTGAAGATAAACACACTTGTGGATGGTAACACTATATTGTCAGACTGTGGTAAGGAAGGGGCCCAGCCTGCCTTCTTGCCTGTTGTATGTCTAAGCATGGAGTGAGTGCGAGGTAGCAGGTCCCACTCACTCACGCCGCATCCCGTGACTCATACAGTCACTAGGCCTAGGGATCTTCTATATAAACACATGGATGGTACTATGATACTCAGCTAAGCTATGCAACACATGTAAGGGGATCAGCAACTATGCTGACACTTGCACTTAATGACCCTCGCGGGTTAATCACTTCCCAGGATAAATATTCCAGCATTTTCACGGAGATATTAAAAACAAATTTTTTAATTATCTTTTATTTAAAATAAGTTTGGTACATTTTATGTATATGTATATGTCTGCAGTTATAACAGGGTGAAGTATAACTATTATTGCTTCTCTTTTCTTTTTCTCAGATTTAGCCTTCATACTCTTTGTCCTGTCTTTGGTATTGGTATCACTGGTGTCAGATCTTGGTGAGTCTTCTTTCTTCTTATAGTCAGTGGTGCCAGAACGAGTGAAGCTTCTGAAGTCTTAACTTCCTCTTATAATCACTGGTGCCATAACGAGTGGAACTTTGTGAGTGTCTCTCATTCTTATCGTCAGTGGATCTTTGTGAGTGTCTCTCATGCTTATCGTCAGTGGATCTTTGTGAGTGTGTCTCATGCTTATCGTCAGTGGATCTTTGTGAGTGTCTCTCATGCTTATCGTCAGTGGATCTTTGTGAGTGTGTCTCATGCTTATCGTCAGTGGATCTTTGTGAGTGTGTCTCATGCTTATCGTCAGTGGATCTTTGTGAGTGTCTCTCATGCTTATCGTCAGTGGATCTTTGTGAGTATCTCTCATTCTTAACGTCAGTGGAGTTTTGTAAGTGCGTCTGTCTTTTTATCATTGGTGTTGACAGAGCTTTGCGAGTTTCTTTCTTCTTATCGCTAGTTTTATCAGAACGAGTCGGTGTTTGTGAGTGTGTTATGTTGGCAGTGTGTGGAGGTTCCTGCCGTGGAAGCGCCTTTAGAGGGCCTTGGCAAGCACTGCCTCTTCTGTATAGAGGTTTCTCTTCTTTTTTCTTCTCTTTCTTTGATTCTGCCTTATTAATTTTTTCTTGCGCTGTAACATCAGTGAGACCAAGAAACGCACGCTGAGGTGGCACCTGGCTTGGGAATGCATTTTCTGAGTGGCTTGTGTTGGCAAGAGTAACGGTTCCTAAGCCTGGCTGTATGGGAAACTGGCTTGCCTTACAAGTTGACATTTCATTCAACGGAGCCGACGCCGGTGGAGCGTGGGACAACATAACACCCAGAGAGTGAAATACAGCAGGTGTCGGACAGTAGGATGGCGGCTCTGACTGCAGACGTCCCTGTGAAACAAGCTGGCGTTCCATACTTGTTAACTTTTCCGTCCTACTTGTCAGGGTAACTGCTGGTGGGAGGTGGGATTCCGTGGTAACACAGCTGTGTAATGGAAGTCTCTGTGCTGGTGGTTTCTGTGATGCTTGACCCTTAGAGGAAGGTCCTTGGTGAGGATATGTTGGCCACTTGTTCGAGGTATCCTTCAGGCATCCTTCGGGGTGGACTGGACTTCTTGGCGCAGTTGACATCTGACCCTCAGGATTCACTCCTCTAATGAAAACCTGACCTGAAATAGTTCCCTGAACGACGAATTGTTTGTCGTCAATGTCGATCTTCTGTGGTCTGGAGTCTAAGAAGATATCAACTACTTTCTTCGAATTTATTACAAGCTGAATTTTACCAGCAAGAAATTCTCTATTTTTAGTAGTGCCTATATTTACATTCGGGGTTTTCCCATCTAGCCTAATTGTGCGAGACCGACCACCCATGTGAACAGTTATGGGTTTACCACCGAAGTCACACTGATATCCTACACCGTCCAGCATCAACTCTTGAGTGGGCACTCCAAGTTTAACACGGTGGGTCTCGCCGGCAAGGGTGAATTTCTTGTAGTCTTCCCCAATTCTCATTGGAACGACAAGCTTTCCTTCATCGAAGATAATGTTGCACTGCCCCTCTCCATACGTCACAGTACGAGAATCGTTCCAGTCCATGAGAACCACAGCATTGTCTCCGTAGGTTCGTATCTCTCGCGGAACACCGTCAACTTTAATGAACCTGGTTACTGAGGCTCCAGCCACCTGAGCCTTGTCGGACTGGGAATGTAGATTCTGTTCTTTAGTCAGTTTACCCTCCGTTGCGGTATCTTCAGAAATACAGTGAAAATCATTCTTATGATGCATAAATTTTGCCTTTTTGCTACTTCTCCACTCGTTATCTCCTAATTCTTGTCTTTTCCTGTTTCTCACCATGTCTCGCGATGCAGGAGTTACAATGGGCCCTACTGACATCAATTTGTCCAGTCGTCTTCCGCGATTGAGTAATCCCCGTCTGAAATCAGGAACAGCAGCAGTGGGACCTAAATCGGGATTTCTTGGGCCCACGACGTCAGTAAGTGCTGGACCCACATCATCAGGGGGACTTAGAGTAGAGTCAGTAGGGCTTAAAAAAGAATTTCCAACATCTTTATATCCAGTGTAATTTATATTTGGGTTCCTTATATCCTCATAATTAATGGGACTTAAACTAGGATCCCTTAGATCCATATCTGTAATAGAGCTTAGGGAATTGTCTGTTTGATCATATCCAGTGGTACTTAAACTAGAGTCCCTTAGATCCTCATCTTTAATGGGACTTAAACTAGAGTCTCTTAGATCCACAGCATCGATGAGAGAGAACATCCTTTCCTGTTAGAAAGAAGCATCAGTGTAAATTAATAGCTTAAACACTCGCAAGAAACATTGACACTTCAAGATAAGACACATAGGCAACTTTATTTAACATAAGAACATAAGAATGGAGGAACACTGCAGAAGGCCTACTGGCCCATGCGAGGCAGGTCCTTATCAAAACGAACTCTACGCAAAGCTGCCCAAGAAATAACTCCCATACCCAATGACACCAATCAAACCCAGCCCCTCCAACTCATATATTTGTCCAATTTCTTCTTAAAGCTACCCAGGGTCCTAGCCTCTATCACCCTACTGGGAAGACTGTTCCACGCATCTACAACTCTGTGTGATGAATGGTTTGAAAAACCGACAAGTTGAAGATTGAGACACTTATGCAGCATATGGAAATCTTTATTCAGGAAACGTTTCGCCACACAGTGGCTTCATCAGTCCAATACAAAGAGGAAGGCGTAAGGAGAGGAGGAGAATGAGGTAATCAGTCCCTCAACCTGGAGTCGATGTGTTCAGTCCATCAATCTTGTAGAATGTACATTCTACAAGATGAGAGTAAGACACATGTGCAACATCTGGGTATCTTTATTGTAGACGTTTCGCCATCCAGTGGCTTTATCAATACAAATTCCAGGACATAACTTGAAGACAGTAGAAATATGTACAGAAATATGTATAGAAATAGTCGTGGAGAATCTCCACGACTATGGTGCTGTTCGCACCTACTCCTAGGTTGAGGGACTGATTACCTCATCTTCTGTACATATTTCTACTGTCTTCAAGTTATGTCCTGGAATTTGTATTGATAAAGCCACTGGATGGCGAAACGTCTACAATAAAGATACCCAGATGTTGCACATGTGTCTTACTCTCATGGGAATCTTTATTGAAGAAACGTTTCGCCACACAGTGGCTTCATTAGTCCAATACAAATCAGAAGGTATTTTATACCATTTTAATGTTCACAAATCAGAAGGTTGAAAGGAGAGGAGGAGTTTGAGGTAATCAGTCCCTCAGCCTGGAGTCGATGTGTTCAGTCCATCAATCTTGTAGAAAGTACAGCATAGGGCAGTAGAAGTGGCCTGTCGGTTTTAAACCATTTATCACATCTGTCAGACACTGCAACATCGTGGGATCTTGTTACAAAGAATTCTTCAACCTTGTCCAACCTTTGGACGAAGGTGTTATGTCACCACTGTTCTTATGTTCTTATGCGTGGAACAGTCTTCGACTAGTGGATGGTACCACTATGACCCCGCCTCCTGCTTCGCCTTACCTGACTTGCAGTATATTAGCCACTTCTACGGCCCTATTCTGTACTTCCTACAAAACTGATGAACTAAACACATCGACTCCAGGCTGAGGGACTGATTACCTCAAATTACTCCTCTCTTTACACCCTTCTGATTTGTATTGGGCTGATGAAGCCACTGTGAGGCGAAAACGTTTCCTCAGTAAAGATTTCCATATGTTCCATAAGTGTCTCAGTCTTGAACCTGTCGGTTTTAAACCATTTATCACACCTCCTCAGGTTTGTATAAGATTTAACGGGTATACCACTTTTTCTATATATATGCAATAATAAGTGTGTAAAAGCTTACCATGTTTCACATGCACTGAAAGTCACACTGTATATGTTAAAGATTATGTCTGCACAGATGCAGCGTTATGTGGAAAAGAACACAGGAAACGTTTCGCCAAGAGTGACTTCTTCAAGCACACGTCACCACTCGAGCTAAGTCGCTTGATCGCTTCTCACTGACAATATAAAAATGAGTAAGAAACTAGTATATATAGTGGCAGGAGTCAGGTGTCAAGCCGCGAGAAGGTGGTAGCAGTACAATGGTGGTGAGATGGGTTGGATTTAAGAACATAAGAATGGATGAACACTGCAGAAGGCCTACTGGCCCATGCGAGGCAGGTCCTTATCAAAACAACCTCTACCTAAAGCTACCCAAGAAATAACTCTCGTACCCAATGACACCAATCAAACCCAGCCCCTCCCACTCATATATTTGTCCAATCTCTTCTTAAAGCTACCCAAGGTCCTAACCTCTATCACCCTACTGGGAAGACTGTTCCACGCATAAGAACATAAGAACAGTGGTGACATAACATAACATAAGAATGAACATTAAGAATGGAGGAACACTGCAGAAGGCCTACTGGCCCATGCGATGCAGGTCCTTATCAATGGAAATATAAACACATATGCAGTATAATGTGATCCTTTATTGACTACGTTTCGCCCACACAGTGGGCTTTTTCAAGTCACAAACAGAACTGTTTGTGACTTGAAAAAGCCCACTGTGTGGGCGAAACGTAGTCAATAAAGGATCACATTATACTGCATATGTGTTTATATTTCCATTGTGTCGGTATTTTATACCATTTATTTCCATCCAGGTCCTTATCAAAACGACTACTACCTAAAGCTTCCCTGGAATTCTACAAGTGGTGTAATGCTACCTGGCGAATTTGAGTCGACTACTCGGAGCATCACTATGGGCCAACAGGCCTGCTGCAGTGTTCCTCCTTTCTTATGTTCTTATAACTCCCGTACCCGTGTACTTAGCTCTGTGAAGACCTGTTTGTGTGCTCTCTGTGAATCTGAACCAGGATGCGAAGAAGTTGCGAGAGGAAGAGGAAGATCCTGCTCACATTGTAGCAGAACTGACAGTCCCAACCATGGAGCCAGCGACAATAGAAACAGGTGCGGAAATAAACACCCCACCCCCCGAAAACCAAGAGGGATGGAACACTGTGGACAACAAGAAGCGCCATCCGTCCAAGGAGCAGGCAAACCAGCTCAACCGACCTGGCAAATTCAAGGTGAAGTTTTACGGGGACCACAGAACCCACTATGGGGTTGTTTCATACCTGGAATCACGACACAACCTGAAGTTCAAGATATGGTTCAACTTGAGGGGAGAACCAATATTGACTCCTCTCAACAAGGAAATGTATACCACCTTGAAGAGAGTCATGGAGACAGATCGCTCATTCACCCTGGAGGAACTGGACTCTCGGCAGAAGATCACCAAGGGTGTAGTGATGCGATACCCGCTGATGATGCCCATCGAGGCAGTAGCAGCTCACCCCAGTGTGGTGTCAGCTCAACGTCTCAAGGCAAAGACGGCAGGCAATGCACCGACCCGACAGGTCCTCATTCAGCATGTAGGACTACTGCCATCCCACCTGGACCTCGGTTCTTTGGGCAGGTACGATATAAGAACATAAGAATGTAGGAACACTGCAGAAGGCCTACTGGCCCATACGAGGCAGGTCCTTATCAAAACGACATCTACCTAAAGCTACTCAAGAAACAACTCCCGCACCCCCCAACACCAATCAAACCCAGCCCCTCCCACTCATATATTTGTCCAGTCTCTTCTTAAAGCTACCCAAGGTCCTAGCCTCTCACCCCACTGGGAAGACTGTTCCACGCATCTACAACTCTGTTAGAAAACCAGTACTTACCTATGTCCTTTCTAAATCTAAATTTATCCAACTTAAATCCATTATTCCTGGTTCTTACCTGGTTCGACACCCTCAGTACTTTATTAATGTCTCCCTTGTTTATGCCCGTCATCCACTTATACACTTCAATGATATCTCCCCTCATTCTACGCCTCTCCAGAGAGTGGAGATTTAAGGCTTTAAGTCTATCTTCATACGGGAGGTTCCTTACACAGTAAATCATTTTAGTCATTCTTCTCTGTATTTTTCTCCAACGAGTCTATGTCCATCCTGTAGTAAGGGGACCAAAACTGAGCAGCATAATCCAAAAAGAGGCCTCACTAGTGATGTATAGAGCTGTAAAATAACTTTTGGACTTCTGTTACTTATACTTCTTGAGATAAATCCAAGTAATCTGTTGGCCTTGTTGCGCACACTGAGGCACTGCTGTCTTGGCTTTAGATTTCTGCTTACCATGACTCCCAAGTCTTTTTCACATTCTGTATGACCAAGCTCTACTTCACCTAGATTATAGCTTCGAGGTTATTTTCATTACCAAGGGCAAGTACCTTACACTTATCCACATTAAACTTCATCTGCCATTTCAAGACCAAGACATTAATTTGTTCAAATCGTCTGGAGTTCATTGATATCCTCCTCAGAGTGAATTATACGCCTATCTTTGTATCATCAGCAAACTTACTCATGTCACTAGTAATCCCTTCATCAAGGTCATTAATGTAAATTATGAACAAGAGAGGGCCTAAAACTGATCCTTGTGGAACGCCACTAGTGACTAATCCCCAATCAGATTTCACTCCATTAATGGTAACTCTCTGCTTTCTATTGGTAAGCCATGCCTCAATCCATGCTAGAACTTTACCCCCTATACCATGAGCTGCCACTTTTCTTAAGAGTCTCTTGTGAGGTTTCTCTGTCGAAGGCTTTACTAAAAAACCAAATAAACAATATCATATTCCTTATCACTGTCAACTGCCTCAAATGTTCTATTGAAGAACGTCAGTAAGTTTGTCAGGCAGGAACGACCTCTCGTGAATCTATGCTGAGATTCATTTATCAAGTTATGCTCTTCAAGGTGACTTCTGATAATGTCAGCTATAATTGATTCTAATAACTTGCCCACTATAGATGTCAGGCTTATTGGACGGTAATTTGAAGGAGTGGACTTATCCCCTGATTTGAATATAGGAACCACATTAGCCATCTTCCACATATCTGGCACAACACTGGTAAGGATGGACGTTTGTAGATGAATGGTTCAGAGAACCGACATGTTGATAAATTAGACACATGTGCAACTCTTGGGTATCTTTATTGAGGAAACGTTTCGCCACACAGTGGCTTCATCAGTCCATACATAGGAGAAACTTGAAGAACAGGAGGAGAATGAGGTAATCAGTCCCTCAACCTTGAGTCGATGTGTTCAGTCACTGCAACTTCTTGGGATCTTAATACTTAGGAATTCTTCGCTTGCCTAATTCTTGGGCACAACCTACTTCCACATTGAACAAATGTGACACTACATATGACTGCTACACCTCTCCTGCCATACGGTTTATAAGCTGCTTCTCCGCTCATCTGCCGTATTCTACTCAAGATTGATGGACTGAACACATCGACTCAAGGTTGAGGGACTGATTACCTCATTCTCCTCCTGTTCTTCAAGTTTCTCCTATGTATGGACTGATGAAGCCACTGTGTGGCGAAACGTTTCCTCAATAAAGATACCCAAGAGTTGCACATGTGTCTAATTTATCAAGGATGGACGTATTGAATACACTCGTTAATGCCTGACTAAGCTCCATCTTGCATTCCTTAAGTACCCTTGAAAACAACTCATCGGGTCCCGGGAACTTATTTTGTTTCAGTTTGTCTATCTGTTTAATAACCATGTCCCTCGTGACAGTAATATTAGTTAACTTGAATTCATCAGGAACTAAATAATTGTTAATTACTGGAATCTCATTTACATCTTCCTGTGTAAAAACTGACAAAAAATAGTCATTAAATAAGGAACACATTTCCAGTTCATTATCCGTCAGCTGTCCATTCCCAGATTTCAGAGGTCCTACTTTTTCCTTCACCTTCGTCCTATACACTTGAAAGAACCCTTTGGATTAGTCTTTGATTCATTAGCAACTCTAATTTCATAGTCACGTTTAGCCTTTCTAATCGCTTTTTTTACTTCTCTTTAAGCTGAACATATTGGTCAGTAAGGTTAACCTCTCCTCTTCTGATGCGCCTATAAATTCCCCTTTTCTCCCCTAATAGATGCTTTAGCCTCCTGTTAAACCCATTTGGGATCGTTATTATTAGACCTAATTTCTCTCTGGGGAATGTATATATTCTGGGCACTGTGTACATTATTTAGAAAACAATCATAAAAGCAGATCCCTTCATATTCATAAGTATGATTATCGTCAATAAAATCATTAGCTAGATAACCCCAATCAAGATTAGACAAATGTTCCCTAAGTCCATTATAATCGGCAGAACGAAAATCGGGGATTTTTACTGTATTATCATTATTCTTGCATTCCCAATTAATGCTAAAGGTGATGGATTTGTGATCACTTGCGCCAAGCTCTTCAGTGATCTCCAGATTATTCACGAGTGTTTCCTTACTTGACAAGACTAGGTCTAGCAAATTATTACCCCTGGTAGGTTCAGTTACACTCTGTTTCAGAAAACAGTCCTGAACTGTTTCCATGAAGTCACTGGACTCTAGATTACCTGTCAAAGAATTCCAGTCAATTTGGCTAAAGTTAAAGTCCCCTACTATGACTACGTTACTGTGTACAGAAGCCCTAACAATTTCGTCCCAAAGAAGTCTCCCTCTATCGTGATCCAAGCCTTGAGGTCGGTATATTACACCTAGAATTAGTTTTTCTTGACCCTCCACGAACTCTACCCAAACAGACTCTGTTACTGCTCCATCTATTTTTATACCTGTTTTTATGCAACAATTAATATTTTCTCGGACATACAATGCAACTCCTCCCCCTTCCCATTACATCTATCCACATTGAATAACTTAAATCCCTGAATATTACACTCAACAGTCATATCCCGACTCTTTAAATCATACCACGTTTCAGTTAATGCAATGATATCAAAGTTCCAGCACATGCTACCAAACGTAGTTCATTAATTTTATTTCTTGCACTTCGACTGTTTAGCATAAAATACCATCATATGTTTTTTCTTCTGCACATTTTTCCTATTCATCTTTGTTTTTACACAATTTCTGAAATTATCATTACCCAGAGTTACTACATGACAGTTACTATTAAGATTCTTAATATCAGAGCATAAGTCAATATATCCATACTCATTATTAATCATTTCTAAACCCATACCTCTAACTAATCCTAGTTAAGTCCTAACAACCCCCTCAACTGAGTTAGCAAGAAAAACCCACACCTGCCCTGGATAAGTGAACCCCGTCCCTGGCATAATGTCATTTCGGCCATAGAAGTTGTCCCAGTTGTCAATGAATGATACTGCATTATCCTTACAGTGTTTATCCAGCCAACAATTAATACCAATTGCTCTGGACAACCATTCATTACCAACACCTCTTCTTGGCAAAATGCCACATATAACAGGGCGCCCCCCCTTCTTCCTAATCATGTCTATAGCTGTCCTGAACTTTCTAACTAAATCCTCACTTCTACGCTTGCCTACATCATTGCCTCCAGCACTGAGGCAAATAATAGGATTGATCCCATTACCGTTCATGATGTTGTCAAGCGGCTAACAATGTCCTCCATCCCAGCCCTCAGGAAAGCATACCCTTTGTCTCCTACTCCTGTCCTTCAAGCAGAATGCCCTATCCATGTATTAACCTGGCTATCCCCAACAACATACAATATTCTTACCTTCCTTGTTGTCGTTCGTCGTGATGATCCCAGTAGTAGACTCACATTCGTCGGGTAGCACCGAGAATGCGTTGGAGGTTCCACGGGAGTTTCCACAGCAGTCTCTTTCTTCTTCATCGTTTCTGGCTTTCCATTCGTCTTCTTGATCGTCAAATTCGTCGTCCCCTGCTGTCCAACCACTGACCACGATCCCTTCTTGACCTGAGGACTCGAAACAGGAGGACTACTACGAATCCTCTTGTTTTCCTCGGTCAATCGCCGTATCTCCATCTTCGCTGCCCTCAATTCTTCCTTAAGTTGCTGGTAAAGTTGCTCGATGGAGGGCATCTTGGTTCAGTCCACGGGAGCAAACAAGACACTTCTTCACAGAGTTAAACAGGTCAGCACTCAAAGTACAGGTCACCACTCAAGAGCACACAAACAGGTCTTCACAGAGCTAAGTACACGTCACCACTGGGCTAAGTACACGTCACCACTGAGCTAAGTACACGTCACCACTGACTAAGTACACGTCACCACTGAAGACAGATAATAGGATTGCTCCCATTACCTCTCATGATGTCATCCAGACAGAAGATACTTGAAGTCGATGTAATCAGTCCATCACCCTTAAAGTTTTGAGGTGGTCAGTCCCTCAGACTGGAGAAGAGCATTGTTCCATAGTATGAAACAATATGGAGAAGAAGTGACAGGATGGAGCTTTTTATAGCGCCAAGAGGTGAGACGTAGGCCACTAGGACCTTCACAGCGGAACCAGTTCGCTGTTTCAAGTGTCAGCGTTATGGACACCTGGGTGCACTCTGTCCGAACAGAGTAATCTGCGGTGTCTGCAGCCAGCACCACCCTACCGAGGAATGCATCACCAAGCTGAAAAATGCATCGCCACCCACCCCCACAATGCCCGAACTGGCAGGCAGAAACACCGTGCCTGGAATCCTCGATGCCCCGAGGGGCTCGCCAAATTCAAGAAGTCTGGAAGACGCCAAAACTGGGCAACAGGCTACGCCCGGATCATCACCTCAGCAAACAAATGGGTGCAGAAAAACCCTGCCATACCGCAGATCTCTCAGCAGCTTAACCCAAGTCAATGCCCAGGAATTCCCAAACCCTAGAAGCCTCAACCAGGCGTCAAGGTCAAGAACCTCCTGCACCCTACCTCAACGAAGAAACCGAAACAAGAGGAACAGGAGGCGTCAACAGGGTGCATCTGGTCAATGCGATCAACAGGCGGCACAAAAACGAGCCCCCACCGGCCATAGCACGACAACGCAGGCACTCCTTAACCGGCACAGGCGATTTGCGGGACTCAACTGGCACCTCACCAGCGATCCCGGCTCCCCAGCTGGTATACAGCAACAGACCACGGTGCATACAATAAAGAAAATCCAACCCTCAGCAGTCCCTACAGACCACAGCAGCCCAGATAATATCCACTGTTTCAAAACCCATTCTCCAAAGCAGGCCCCTAAACCAGAGAGGATCTCGTAGCACTCATCAAGGTTTTTCACGGATCTTATTTGCAAGACAATCAACTCCAGGGAAAACAACAGAGCGCATTCCGGCAGATGGTCAGTACTCTCCTGAGAGTGTGCTTTCTGACTGAAGAGGAGACAGTGGTGCCATGAATTTGCAGGTTCTCAGAGCAGGCAGGCCCTCAGTCTCCAGCTCAGGAAACAACAGCGATGGAATAACTTCGGTACCAAATCACACCCTCAAGGTCCTACAATGGAACATTCAGGGCCTGAGGGGCAAACAGCACCTCTTGCTGGAGGCAGAAAATCCGGGATCGGGTTGACATCGTCTTGCTACATGAAACTCTGACTGTCCCGACTATGTGCCCAAGACTACCCAGTTTTGTGGGTATTTTCGGCACGCGGACCGGGCGTTCCTGCAGAGGCACAGCTTATTTGTATCCAATACAATACCTAAAAGAGGTTATAGCCAACCCTGTGGACTGTGGGGAGGATGTCGAGGTACAGGCCATCCTTGTGCACATACCTGGGGTGCCCATTACCATCTATAACATCTACAAGAACCCAAGACACCCCCTCGACATTGCAGAGCTCCTCGCACTAGCACGCATCTGAGTGTATTATTGTTGGGGGGAGATTTCAACGCACATCACCCAATGCTGCACTCTCACTCAGAAAACCAATGCTGCTGGCAGACACATAGCAATGCTCCTACCATGATATTCCAGAGGTAAAGTTGCTAAAAATGGCGAGAACCCCCACACACTGTTGGGTGGCTCCCCTCGACCTTACCTTCGGGTCAAGACAACTCGCAGCAGGAGCCACATGGGAAACCCATTCCTCCACCTTTGTCAGTGATTCACCCCCTTCAACATCAACAGCCTCCCACAGTTGTGCTGCCTCCTAGATGGGACGTAAAGGGGGCCCAACTGGAAGGTGTTCCAGGATTATCTTCATGACTGGTGGTCCACATACTCTCTATCTGAAGACTGTGATATGGCTGAACAGGACTAATCACTGTTCTCATCCAGGCAGCAGAGTGTGCAATTCCAAAGAAGTCCGCGGGACGCACTCACAAAAGAGACTGGTGGTTCTACAACAAACGAGGTGCGGGAGCAGAACCACCGCATCAACTCTCTTAGGAAGCTATACAGGCGTAACCCTACGGCAGAGAACGGGAATACTCTGGAGCCATTGTGCAGCATCCCCGCAGAGTCTCTCTCAGAGTAAAAACTGGAAATGGCTGGAGTGGTGCTCAACATTCGGGCTCCCCACCACCTTATCTGAGATATGGGCAAGCTCAACTAGCAACGGGCAAGAGCAAGCCGGGGCCCCACCAGCACACCAAACCCATCCCAGGAAGCTGAGAAACTAGTGGAGCTTTTCACTTCCAGGGGAGCATCCACTCAGCTCCCACAGGACATCCGGAATATACAGACGGATCTTCTGCCACAGCGCCAGCTAACGATACAATCTGCATGTGAGTCGGAAGATGTGACTGATGAAGACCTCACGGACTTGGAACTCCGACATGCCATTAAGAACACAGGTGATACTGCCCCGGGCATCGATGGTGTTACTCCATGATTGCACAGGCTGGGCAGAGTGGATGGGAGGCCATACTAGACGTCATTAACAAGTCATGGAGGGCCAGGACACTCCCAGCAGCTTGGAAGAAAGCTACCATCGTACCAGTTCCAAAGCCCAAGGCCCCCAGGCAGTAGAGACCCAATATCGCTGACCAGCTGCTTAGCCAAGACTGCTGAGAGGATGGTGTTAAACCGCCTCCTATGGAAACTTGGACCCTCTCATCATCACATATTTGGCTTCACCAAGGAGTGGTACAGCAGAGTGCATAACCACTCTACTAAGCCAGATTGCTGACAGTAACAAAAAACCTAGTATGTTGTCTACCTCGGGCTTGAGAAGGCATTTGAGCTAGCCAGCCCCACAGCAATTTTTTGGCAATACTAGCTTTGGGAAAGGGGAAACAAAGGACGCCTCCTGGCCTGGAATGAGTCTTACCTTAGGGGCAGGGAGGCCTGTGTCAGCTTTCAGGGACACTACTCTTCCTTTAAATCCCTGGAAAATGGTACGCCACAAGGAGGTGTGCTCAGTCCTACCCTGTTTAACATCCTTATGCAGGAACTTGTGTGAGCCTTCCCTTTCATAGTGGTACACAACTCCTCAGCTATGCTGATGATCTCGCACTCGTAGTGAATGGGGAAAGGCAATTTTAGAACGACAGGCTCAGAGAGCTTTGGATCTAATTACCAGTCTTGCAAGGAACTAGGCCCCAAGATCTCAGCCGATAAATCTCTTGCAATGATGTTTTAAGGGGGCCAGATCCTGTGAATAGATTACGTATTTCAGGATATAGAACTTGAGTGGACAGGGTCCTACCTGTACTTGGGAATCTACATTGATAAAAAGCTGACCTTTCAGAAAAAGGCCGAGTATGTCAGGTCCATGCCTTCTCCAGACTCAACGCCATGAAAGCCATGACGAGGCACCCTGAGGGGCAAGCAAAGATGTACTTTTGCTTGTACTATGTACCCAAACTATACGCTCGCTCATTGATACGGTGCACCGGGGTTACTCATCTCTTCTCGCAGAGCAGGCAAAGATGGGGGGTCGTACAAAATCAGGCGATAAGAACTATGCTTGGGGCCCCCATCTGGACCAACACAGTATGTCTCAGATCTGAGGCCCCGGGTTCCTCCTTGGCTGCAGAGTAGATACATAAACGCCTGCAAAGTGGCCCCGATTCTGCACAGGCAGCGAGGTACCCCACTAAGGAGACGGATATTGACAACCATGGCACAAGATCCCACACTCTTCACGGACTACTCCTGGATTCGTTCGTTTTGTGTGCTGCTGGGTGGAAGCTGCTGCCTATACAACTACTCCTTGAGAAGAGTTGTGACCTTCTGTTGCTGGGTACCATCCACACCTGCCTGGCGCCCAGATCCAGCCGATGTTTGCATCATGCAGCTACCCATCTCTAAGCGTCTTGCAGTCAAGACACTCTCAGCAATCATGCTGAGACAAAACATGGCCTGGCAGAGGGAGGCACATGTGCAGTGTATTTCACAGTGGTTCTGTCGACCCTGACAGGAAGAGAGCAGCAGCTGGACTGTACCACAATGGTCCCCACACAAGGCTGGCGACTCCCTGACCACTGCACGATCCTTCAAGCTGAGCTGGTGGCGATTCAGCAGGCATTGTCACATGCCCTATGACATCGACTCCGACCTGTCATACATGTTGATTTCCACGTCTTTCAATCAATGCCCTCTCCCATCCTCAACCACAGGATAATGTTCACCTCATCACATCGATCCTGAGCATAATGACAGCCTTAGAAGTTCAGGGTAACAGATCGACATTTAACTGGGATCCCCCGCCATGCTGGATTCGGGGAAATGAGGCGGCAGATATGCAGCCAAGGCAGCAAACAGACTATCCACTGTTGGGATTACTGTCCCAATCAGCCTACGACAGACCAAACTGGTGGCTGCCAGAGCCATGAAACTTATGGGGGAGGTCGTAGGTGATACCCCATCTCAACAGTGGTACCGAGCAGCGACTCAGGGAGAACCCCCTCCATATGATAGAAGCTGGTCCAGAGCGCAGTGTACCGCCATCCATCGACTTCGTTGGGCTTTCCCACAGCCAAGATGATGGTAGACAAGGTTGAGGAGGAGATTTGCCAGTATCTGTCAGCACGTTGTCCAGCGGCCCCTAACACACTATCTTCTGGAGTGCGAAGTTACTGAGACGCTCCGCAGGCAACTAGGAGTGATATTCCCTCCCAAAGAGGAACCAGAGATGACTGCGGCCACACTAGTGTACCATGGAGTCAACGAACCGACAAGCTGTTATCTGTGATAACGACATATCCCTCCTCCTCGCTAGTGTCCATTGCTAGGAGTACATATGGTGTTGTCGCTTATGAGATGCACCAGTTGAACTGACCCAAAGAGTGCTTGAACAGCATATTCGCATCATTGTAGAAACCTTTCTCCCCCGGAGCCAGGAGGGTCATCGCAAGATTGAGACCCGTGCGAGGACTACGGTCTTGGCGAACATTATACATACTTCTCTTATTAGGACTGAAAGAAGCCACTCGTGGCGAAACGATTCCTTTAATAAATGTCTGAACTGTATCTAAGTGTCTTTTTCCACATCTTGCGGTATCACCATACCATTTCCTTTTCCTACCTATCTTTGTGTCAACGGCGAATTGCTCATATCACTAGTAATTCCCTCATCAAGATCATTGATATATATTATAAACAACAAAAGGGCCCCAAAACTGATCCCCGTGGAACGCCACTTTTTACAGATCCCCACTCGATTTAACCCATTATGGACACACTGCTTCCTGTCTGTGAGCCATGACTCATTCACCCAAAAGCACGTTTCCCCCAATGCCATGAGCTTGCCACTTTCTTTAACAGTCTTTTGGGGCGGAACTCTATCAAAAGCCTTACTAAAATCTAAGTAAATAATATCAAATTTCCTTTATCATGGTCAACAGCCTCAAAAACTTTACTGAAGAAAGTTAATAAATTAGTTAGACAAGACCGGCCCCTTGTGAATCCATGCTGAGTATCATTAATCAAGCTATGCTTGTAAAAGGACACAAGTGCAACTAATGTGAATTTTATTGTGGCACGTTTCGCTCTCCAGGAGCTTTATCAAGCCATTAAAACAATACATGGACACACAGGGTATTAAAGGCTCAGAGTGAGGTGCAGTACAGTGAGGTACCATTTAGATGTTCACTAGTGGTAGTAGTAGGTAGTAGTAGAATTGAGACACTTATGCAACACATGGGAATCTTTATTGGAGAAACGTTTCGCCACACGTGGCTTCATCAGTCCAATACAAAGTAGAAGTGGGTTTAAGGAGAGTAGAAGTTTGAGGTAATCAGTCCTTCAACCTGGATTCGATGTGTTCAGTCCATCACTCTTGTAGGAAGTGCAGCACAGGGCCAGAGAGGTGGCTTAATATACTGCGGTGAGATGACTTGAAGCAGGAGGAGGCGGGATCACAGTGGGATCTGCCACTAGTGTAAGTAGGTCGTCGCCCAAAGGTTAGGCAAGCGTTGAAGTCTTTGGTACACTTCTACTTTGTATTGGACTGATGAAGCCACTGTGTGGCGAAACGTTTCTCAATAAAGATACCCAAGAGTTGCACATGGTCTAATTTATCAACATGTCGGTTCTCTAAACCCAAATTCATCTACAAAAAAGGATTCTTGCTAAGACTTCAGAGATGGTGAAGCTGACGTTGTTTTGTTTAATTGTATTCGAAACAGCGATCAGTGCTGATTCGAGGCACTTGCGTCTGCGGAAATTAGTTTCTTTAATTGGGCGTCTCTGAATTTCATGAGATGATTGGTAGAATTTCGATGTTGTACACAGGCGTTGTTCAAGTTATCGTTCCTACATGCGAAAATGTGTTCATTGAGGCGGGTGTCGAGGTTTCTTGCTGTTTCACCTACGTAAATCTTGTCACAGATGAAACAGCAAGAAACCTCGACACCCGCCTCAATGAACACATTGCATTGATAAATTAGACACATGTGCAAACTCTTGGGTATCTTTATTGAGGAAACGTTTCGCCACACAGTGGCTTCATCAGTCCAAACGTAGGAGAAACTTGAAGAACAGGAGGAGAATGAGGTAATCAGTCCCTCAACCTTGAGTCGATGTGTTCAGTCCATCAATATTGAATAGAATACGGCATATCAGCGGAGAAGCAGCTTATAAACCGTATGGCAGGAGAGGTGCAGCAGTCATAGGTCGTATCACATTTGTTCAATGTGGAAGTAGGTCGTGCCCAAGAATTAGGCTTGCCTAATTCTTGGGCACGACCGGTAAAACGATCAGCAACGTTGCCACTAATGTTTCAAAAATGTTTGACAGAAAACTGGCTAAAATATCTACCAGCTCTTCAACTACTATTAGGAACCTGATACAAAAACCCAAGCATGATTCTGGCACAAGTGCAGGAATCTACACTATACCATGTGGGGGGTGTGACAAAGTATATGTAGGGGAAACAGCCAGAACTCTGGACATTAGAACAGCAGAACACAAAATGCTTGCAGAAATGATGACCGCAAAAAACGCATGTGTTCAACATAGAGACGATGTTGGACACCCCTGAAATTCAATGAAGCTAAACTAGTTATTAAAGAAGACGACTTAAGACGGAGAAAATGCATTGAAGCTGCACTAATTTCTGTCAGTAACACTATAAAGCAAAAATCCGGTAGTTACAGTATTTCAAAATTACTAAGCAAGAGGATATTACCATCTGGGAATGGTGTTACTTGATGCCAGCAGGTCCCTCTCTAGCCTCACCTCCTTAGTTCCATTACTACTACTACTTGTAGATGAATGGTTCAGAGAACCGACATGTTGATAAATTAGACACATGTTACAACTCTTGGGTATCTTTATTGAGGAAACGTTTCGCCACACAGTGGCTTCATCAGTCCAAACGTAGGAGAAACATGAAGAACAGGAGGAGAATGAGGTAATCAGTCCCTCAACCTTGAGTCGATGTGTTCAGTCCATCAATCTTGAATAGAATACGGCATATCAGCGGAGAAGCAGCTTATAAACCGTATGGCAGGAGAGGTGCAGCAGTCATAGGTCGTGTCACATTTGTTCAATGTGGAAGTAGGTCGTGCCCAAGAATTAGGCAAGCGAAGAATTCCTAAGTATTAAGATCCCAAGAAGTTGCAGTGTCTGACAGATTTGTAGATGAATGGTTCAGAGAACCGACATGTGACACGACCTATGACTGCTGCACCTCTCCTGCCATACGGTTTATAAGCTGCTTCTCCGCTGATATGCCGTATTCTATTCTGTTCCTGCCTACTTTCTGTATTCGACTGAAGAAGCCTACTGTGTAGGCGAAACGTTTCGGAATAAAGTTGTCTAACTGTTGCATATGTGCCTTACCTAACACTAATGACATTCCAACACCTGTATACCACAACTCCATCACACTAGCCTATGCAGACGACATTACACAACTTATAACTCATGCCAATATAGATACACTCACACACAAAACACAAAATGAGGTCGACAGGATAGCCATCTGGGAACAAAAATGGAGGATCAAAACCAATGCAGCTAAATCCAGCATTACGTATTTTAACTACAGGAAACCTGATCATCCATTACCTGTCGAGCTCAGAACAGCTAACACCCGCACTTACATCCCCATCACACAATCTGTCACTGTCCTTGGCGTTAATCTTGACTACCTTCTACACTTACACGGACACATTCACTTAAGGCATGCAATAGCTAGTAAGGCCCTTGCGGGCCTCTACAAGCTGAAACATGCCTCTCAACGCACCAAACTACACCTCTACAAATCCCTAATACGTCCTCTGATAACTTACTCTCATCTAGCCCTCTCTCTTGCAGCAAAAACAAACTTACTTAAACTGCAGCGTGTCCAGAACAAGGCGCTGCGCTGGGTGCTTGATGTCAGATGGGAGGACTTCGCCACATGCGAGTCTCTCCATGCCCAATTAGACATCCCTGCGCTGAATCTGTACTGGAAGACGCTCAGTGACAGACAGATAGACAAACTTGAGACACGACATGACTACTGGACCTCTCTCCTTGATGAAGACATTCGCAGACCCACAAACCAACACAACCTTTTCTACTCCTTGCATGATCCTGCTCCTAACCCTATTTACAAAATAACCTTGGATTCACTGACAGGTACCTTCTATGACAGGTACCATTCTCTGACCCACGTTCGCCTTAGCTTTTGGGTTAAGACATGGCCCAGTTCTACACTCCTCTCTAGCCCTAAACGTCGCATGTCCCTTCCTCCTCGCTCACCCCACTGGAGTCCTAACAGAAGAGCCTGAATTTCTCTTCTCAATATCTGTCCCACGATCGCCTTCGCTGCTGGGTTAAGCCCTGGCTCTATTTCTACGACTAAGAACACTCCTCTCCAGCACTATTCTTCGTCTGTCCCGTCTTCCCCGCTCATCCCATTTGGGATCTTACCTGAACTTTCGTTCGTTCGTTCGTTCCTCTGTATGTTAGAAGTGATCAAGGTCCCAGGACCGAAACGTTTTCTAATAAATATGTTATAGTGTTTGCTTACGTGTCTTTCTAAACCAACTTGTCGGTATTTATTACCAAGGTTTATACCATCACCAGTGTCACTGGCTTTTCAATATCTACCTCGTTCTGCTTATTACTAGTTCCCTAGAACTCATAATATTACTACACTGGGACTTCACTGAAGACGATGTGATCAGTCTATCACCTTGAAATCGTAGAATTTGAGGTTATCAGTCCCTCAGCTGGAGAAGTTCAGTTCCATAGTAAGGAAACGTTTCGCCACACAGTGGCTTCATCAGTCCATACACAGGAGAAGCTTGAAGAACAGGAAGAGAATGAGGCAATCAGTCCCCCAATCTTGAGATCTTAATACTTGGGAATTCTTCGCTTGCCTAACCCTTGGGCACAACCTACTTCCACATTGGGCAAATGTGACACCACTACGGCTGCTGCACCTCTCCTACCTACGGTCTATAAGCTCCTTCTCCGCTCATATGCCGTATTCTATGTAAAGTAAAAGGACACAAGTGCAACTAATGTGACATTTTATTGTGGCAACGTTTCGCTCTCCAGGAGCTTTATCAAGCCATTACCTGGAGAGCGAAACGTTGCCACAATAAAATGTCACATTAGTTGCACTTGTGTCCTTTTACTTCACATATTTTCGGTAATTCTACCAACTTTATTACAGTATTCTACTCAAGATTGATGGACTGACCAAATCGACTCAAGGTTGAGGGACTGATTACCTCATTCTCCTCCTGTTCTTCAAGCTTCTCCTGTGTATGGACTGATGAAGCCACTGTGTGGCGAAACGATTCCTTAATAAAGATACCCAAGAGTTGCACATGTGTCTAATATATCAACGTGTCGGTTCTGTGAACCATTCATCTACAATCCTGTCAGACACTGCAACTTCTTGAGATCTTAATACTTGGGAATTCTTCGCTTGCCTAACCCTTGGACACAACCTACTTCCACATTGGGCAAATGTGACACCACCTACGGCTGCTGCACCTCTCCTACATACGGTCTATAAGCTCCTTCTCCGCTCATATGCCGTATTCTACTCAAGATTGATGGACTGGCCACAGCACCAGCTAACGATACAAGCTGCATGCGAGTCGGAAGATGTGACTGATGAAGACCTCACGGACTTGGAACTCCGACGTGCCATTAAGAACACAGGTGACACTGCCCCGGGCATCGATGGTGTTACGTACTCCATGATTGCACGGGCTGGACAGAGTGGATGGGAGGCCATACTAGACGTCATTAACAAGTCGTGGAGGGCCAGGACTCTCCCAGCAGCTTGGAAGAAAGCTACCATCGTACCAATTCCAAAGCCAAGGACCAGGCAGTATGAGACCCATATCGCTGACCATCTGCTTAGCCAAGACTGAACATAAAATGATATAAAATACCGACTGAGAGGTTGGTGTTAAACCGCCTCCTATGGAAACTTGGACCCTCTCATCATCACATATTTGGCTTCACCAAAGGAGTGGGTACAGCAGAGTGCATAACCACTCTACTCAGCCAGATTGCTGATAGTAACAAAAAACCTAGTATCGTCGTCTACCTCGACCTTGAAAAGGCATTTGAGTAGCCAGCCCCACAGCAATTCTGGAAATTTACTAGCTCGGAAGGGAATCAAAGGACGCCTCCTGGTCTGGATAGAGTCCTACCTTAGGGGCAGGCAGGCCTGTGTCAGCTTTCAGAGACACTACTCTTCCTTTAAAACCCTGGAAAACGGTACGCCACAAGGAGGTGTGCTCAGTCCTACCCTGTTTAACATCCTTATGCAGGAACTTGTGAGCCTTCCCTTTCATAGTGGTACACAGCTCCTTAGCTATGCTGATGATCTTGCACTCGTAGTGAATAGGAAAGGCAATTTAGAACGACAGGCTCAGAGAGCCTTGGACCTAATTACGCAGTCTTGCAAGGAACTAGGCCTCAAGTTCTCAGCTGATAAATCTCTTGCAATGATGTTCAAGGGACCAGATCCTGTGAATAGATTACGTATTCAGGATATAGAACTTGAGTGGACAGGCTCCTACCTGTACTTGGGAATCTACATTGATAAAAAGCTGACCTTTCAGAAACAGGCCGAGTATGTCAGGTCACGTGCTCTACTCAGACTCAACGCCATATATGCCATGACGAGGCACCGTGCAGGGCAAGCAAAGATGTACTTCGCTTGTACTATATACAAGCTATACGCTCGCTCAATGACTACGATGCACCGGCGTTAGCCCATCTCTTCCCGCAGAGCAGGCAAAGGGTGGAGGTCGTACAAAATCAGGCGATAAGAACTATGCTTGGGGCCCCATCTGGACCAACACAGCATATCTCAGATCTGAGGCCCGGCTTCCTTCCTTGGCTGACAGAGTAAGATACATAAACGCCTGCAAAGTGGCCACGATTCTGCACCGGCAGCAAGGTACCCACTAAGGAGACGGATGTTGACAACCATGACACAAGATCCCACACTCTTCACGGACTACTGGATTCGTTCGTTTTGTGCTGCTGGGCGGAAGCTACTGTCTATACAGCTACTTGAGAAGAGTTGTGATCTTCCTGTTGCTGGGTACCATCCACCACCTCCTTGGCGCCCAGATCCAGCCGATGTTTGCATCATGCAGCTACCCATCACTAAGCGCCTCTGCAGTCAAGACACCCTCAGCAATCATGCTGAGGCAAGCATGACACTGGCAGAGGGAGGCACATGTGCAGTGTATTTCACAGATGGTTCTGTCGACCCTGACAGGAAGAGAGCAGCAGCTGGACTGTACCACAATGGTCACACACAAGGCTGGCGACTCCCTGACCACTGCACGATCCTTCAAGCTGAGCTGGTGGCGATTCATGCCCTACGACATCGACTCCGACCTGTCATACATGTTGATTCCACCTCTGCAATCAATGCCCTCTCCCATCCTCAACACAGGACCTCATCACATCGATCCCGAGCATAATGACAGCCTTAGAAGTTCAGGGTAACAGATCGACATTGAACTGGATCCCCGCCATGCTGGCATCGGGGAAATGAGGCGGCAGATGCAGCCAAGGCAGCAACAGACTATCCACATGTTGGAATTACTGTCCAATCAGTCTACAAACAGACCCAAACTGGTGGCTGCCAGAGCCATGAAAACTTATGGGGGAGGTCTTAGGTGATACCCCATTTTCAACAGTGGTACCGAGCAGGACTCAGGAGAACCCCCTCCATATGATAGAAGCTGGTCCAGAGCGCAGTGTACCGCCATCCATCGGCTTCGTTTGGGCTTTCCCACAGCCAAGATGATGGTAGACAAGGCTGAGGAGATGTGCCAATGCTGTCAGCACGTTGTCCAGCTGCCCCTAACACACTATCTTCTGTATTGCTAAGTTACTGAGACACTCCGCAGGCAACTAGGAGTGGTTTTTCCCTCCGAAGAGGACCCAGAGATGACTGCGGCCACACTAGTGTACCATGGAGTCAACGACATATCCTCCTCCTCGCTAGTGTCCATAGTTAGGAGTACATATGGTGTTGTCGCTTATGAGATGCACCAGTTGAACTGACCAGAAGAATGCTTGAGCAGCATACGTCGCATCATTGTAGAAATCTTTCTCCCTCGGGAGCCAGGGACGGGTCATCGCAAGATTGAGACCCGTGCCAGGACTACGGTCTTGGCGAACATTATACATACTAATATGGGCCAACAGGCCTCCTGCAGTGTTCCTCCTTTCTTATGTTCTTAAATTCCTCTTTTCTCTCCCAATAGATGCTTTAGTCATTCATCCATTTGGGATCTTTCTTACCTGACCTAATTTCCCTTCGGGGAATATATATACTCCGAACACGTACATTATTAATAAAAAATCATAAATGCAGATCCCTTCGTTATCGTAAATATGATGACCGTAAATAAAATTGAGATTAGACAAGCCTGGGTCAGGGTCGGGCTGCGGGAATTGGAAAACATCTCACCAGTAAAATGTTATGAACACATAAAAAGGAAATATTCCCTTCCGCTCGTGTTCTCCCTTCCCTCGGTACCCAGTCTCCCCCGATAGCTCCACCCCCTCTCCCCTCGGTACCCAGTCCCCCGATAACTCCACCCCCTCTCCCCTCGGTACCCAGTCTCCCCCGATAGCTCCACCCCCCTCCCCTCGGTACCCAGTCTCCCCGATAACTCCACCCCCCTCTCCCCTCGGTACCCAGTCTCCCCCGATAGCTCCACCCCCCTCTCCCCTCGGTACCCAGTCTCCCCCGATAACTCCACCCCCCTCTCCCCTCGGTACCCAGTCTCCCCCGATAACTCCACCCCCCTCTCCCCTCGGTACCCAGTCTCCCCCGATAACTCCACCCCCTCTCCCCTCGGAAACCCAGTCTCCCCCGATAGCTCCACCCCCCTCTCCCCTCGGTCCCCAGTCCCCCCCGATAGCTCCACCCCCCTCTCCCCTCGGTACCAGTCTCCCCCGATAACTCCACCCCCCTCTCCCTCGGTAACCAGTCTCCCCCGATTACTCCCACCCCTCTCCCTCGGTACCCAGTCTCCCCCGATAACTTCACCCCCTCTCCCCTCGGTACCCATTTCCCCCGATAACTCCACCCCCCTCTCCCCTCGGTACCCAGTCTCCCCGATAACTCCACCCCTTCTCCCCTCGGTCCCCATTTCCCCCGATAGCTCCCCCCCCTCTCCCCCCGGTACCCAGTCTCCCCGATAACTCCACCCCCCTCTCCCTCGGTAACCATTTCTCCCCGATTACTCCACCCCCCTCTCCCCTCGGTACCCAGTCTCCCCGATAACTCCACCCCCCTCTCCCCTCGGTACCCAGTCTCCCCGATAAACTCCACCCCTTCTCCCCTCGGTATCCAGTCTCCCCCGATAGCTCCACCCCCCTCTCCCCTCGGTACCCAGTCTCCCCCGATAACTCCACCCCCTCTCCCCTCGGTCCCCAGTCTCCCCCGATAACTCCACCCCCTCTCCCCTCGGTAACCATTTCTCCCCCGATTACTCCACCCCCTCTCCCCTCGGTACCCAGTCTCCCCGAAAAACTCCACCCCCTCTCCCCTCAGTCCCCAGTCTCCCCCGATAACTCCACCCCCGTCTCCCCTCAGTACCCAGTCTCCCCGATAACTCCACCCCTCCCCTCAGTACCCAGTCTCCCCGATAACTCCATTCCCCTCCCCTCAGTACCCAGTCTCCCCCGATAACTCCACCCCCGTCTCCCTCAGTACCAGTCTCCCCCGATAACTCCACCCCCTCCCCTCAGTACCCAGTCTCCCCCGATAACTCCACCCTTTCCCTCAGTACCCAGTCTCCCCCGATAACTCCACCCCCCTCTCCCCGCAGTACCCAGTCTCCCCCGATAACCCCCTTCTTCCCTCTGGGTCATCCAATTTCCTATGTGTTTCCTTCATTTGCTGGTTCACAGTTGTGCAGCCATTATAAGCGTCGTCTGGGGAGCTGGGAGAGCAGGGGAAGGGGGTAAATATGGAAGGGGACGAAAAAAGGGGTCACTTGTGAAGGAAAAGGAAAGGTAGATATTTTTGAATAGGGAAGGGGGGTCGTTTTGAGATAGTGAAAAAAGGGGGGGGGGGTATTTTGGGAAGGGGGGAAGTCGTGTGAAGGGGGTAGGAATTGTTTTGAAATGGATGTTTTGTAAGAAAATTTTTGTTAGGGAAAGGGACAAATTTGTTTTGAAAATAAAAGTATTGTTTTTCAAGTGAAAAAAAGTTTTTTTTGACATAAAAAGAAATCTTTTTAAAGAAAGAGTATCGTCGTTTTGAAAATAAGAAAACGTTGTTTTTGAGGGGAAGAAAGTGTTTTTTGAAGGAAAGCAAAAATTTTTTGTTAAAAAATGGTGTGACTCATCTCCAGGTAAGGGACTCACCTCCCTGAGTCTTCTGGCAAAAAATTTTTAGGGAGGTCAGTCCCTGGGTCGAAGAGTTCAAGGGAAGTCAGTCCCTCGGTCAGAAATTCAAGGAAGTCAGTCCCCGGGCCCAGGGGAGTGAAGCCCTTCTCCAGGCTGGGGGAATGACCTTAAAAAAACTCTCTTTTCCCCTTTGTATAAGAATGATCCACAAACCCGAAAAGAGGGAAAACTGAGGACTTTTGGAAACACTGGGTACTTTACTGTGCTTTTCGCCACCATTGGCTTTAACAATACAGATTTGGACTTATTTGAAACAGGAAACTATACATAAAAATGGGGTAATCATCCCTCCCTTTGGGAGTTGGTGTGAAGAACACGTGTCGTAAAAGTTTCGGGATAGAGGCAAAACGAACAAACGAACGAACGAACAAAAAAACAAGTGCAGGTAAGTCCCAAGGGGATGACGGGGAAGACGGGACGCGAAGAATAGCTCTGGAAGGAGGTTCTTAGTCATAAAAAAGGGCCCGGGCTTAACCCCGCAGCGAAGGCGCGTGGGCAACCGAGAACAGGAATACAGGGACGTTTCAAAAACTTGTGGGATTGAAGTCTTTAATCATGAGTAGCTGACAGAGGGGGTCGCTCCAGAGGGCAGCACACGTAGGAGTTTTAAAGGGAAAAAACTGAAGGGCAGGTTTGCATGGAGCCATTTTCAATTTTTTTTAAACTGTCCCAGAAGGTGGATAGTTTAGTCTTTTACTGAAGGTAAAAGTAGAGGCTTATGAACTCAAGAACTTGGGGGAGGAATGAAAAGGTGATTTGTAGGCAAATTTAAATGTTCCAGCACCGAGGCTTTTGTAGAGTTCAGTACAGGTCATGGTGTCAGTATTTGAAGGAGAAGTGTAGAAGGTGAGGTTTTCCCATGAGGGTTTACTGGAGTCGTCGCTGTCTTCCTCTTCTGGAGTGGATTCATTAGGCAAATCTACAATGGTGGTAGCAGGTGACTGAAGATTGACAGGAGCAGTGGAGAGGTGTAATGGTGGTGTAACAGCAAGTTGGGAGTCGTGGGAGACGGTGGTTGAGGCAACATGATCAACGTTGTCAGCGGTGGAAGTGGTTATAGAAGTTACAGGAGCAGTTGTCTGGGCAGGAGACAGGTCTGCAGGTGCAGTAAAGTTCAGGACGTTGGGAAGGATCTTGAGGTTGTCTGCTGAAGGTGTGGAGTCCGGAAAAGTGAAGGCAGGCATGTTGTTCAGACGGAATATTTCGTTAATAGTGGTGTTGAAAGTGCTGGGGTTTGTTGCGTTTGCAAGGTGTGCATACACCATGCAGTACAGCACATTGGAGGGAGCACCGTCGGGGAGTGGAGAGAGGGAGTTGTGATAAATGGTTTAAAATCGACAAGTTGAAGATTGAGACACTTATGCAACATATGGGAATCTTTATTGAAGAAACGTGTGGGGCGAGACCGGTCTCCAGGGGGCGGTGACCCCAGGAATTTAGAAGAAATGGTGAGGCTCGGGAAACTGGAGAAATACTCTACGGTGTTGGTCAGCCCGAGTTGACATACTCTACTTCAACAGGACATACGCAGTATGTAAGCAGCACATGCACATAACGTATCTGCACTGATCAAGACAATAGGAAAACGTTTCGCCACAAGTGACTACTTCTGTCCTAATGTGGAGACAACTGAGCGATGAGTAAATACTATAGTGGAAGAAAATAAAAGATAACTTCGTGGGTAGTCTCGAAGGAGGTTAGACAGATGTAAATGTGAGTGGGTAGGTAGACCTCCTGAGTGGTCCATGGCTCGGTGGTGTCGTACAGTGGCGGTGTTACTGTTGTGTAGCAGTCGTTTGGTCAGGGTTCTGGGGGCTCTGTAGGTAGTAGCTGCCTGACTTTTGTGGAATGGTGTTGGTTTGCGAAGACGTAAATACTTGCGTCTTCGTTTTATTGAACTTGATGATGTGTCGCTCTGCTTCTGCTGTGTTGTTCTCAGGCATTATGGAGATAAATGATATAAAATAACGACACGATGGAAAACAAACATAAATGAAGTAAATGCGATTCTTTATTGACGACGTTTCGCTCATACAGTGGGCTTTATCAAGTCACAAACATATCTGGTATAAACCTTGGTAATAAATACCGACAAGTTGGTTTAGAAAGACACGTAAGCAAACACTATAACATATTTATTAGAAAACGTTTCGGTCCTGGAACCTTGATCACTTCTAATGATCAAGGTTCCAGGACCGAAACGTTTTCTAATAAATATGTTATAGTGTTTGCTTACGTGTCTTTCTAAATAAACATATCTACCTGGGGGGTGAATAGTACATAAGTATTTATAGGGTGGAGAGTCAGGTGGAGAATGCTGCGTTGGTTGGATTTGAGACGGACCGTCTGCAGGTGTTTTAGTGTTTTGAAGGCTGATGTTTCGCCTGCGTACTTTGCGTGGCAACCTTCGCAGCATATGATGTACACGCCAGTCTTGTTTATGGTATTTTCTGTGTATTCTTATTTATCACTGAGTCTTCGATGAAGGTCGAGGTCTTGGTAGCTATTTTTATGTTTGTCCATCGATGGTTTGAAGCAGAGTTACTCACTAGTAAAACTGTGTGTTTGGTGGTGGGTTCTGTTGTTTTAGTGGTGTTCCTGTTGAGGATGCTCGACCCTGTAACAACATCATCAGTGGTGACCACACCAACACCACTAATGGCGAGCACCACCACCACCACTGGTGAGCAACACCACAACCACTGGTGAGCAACACCACCACCACCACTGGTGAGCAACACCACCACCACCACTGGTGAGCAACACCACCACCACCACTGGTGAGCAACACCACCACCACCACTGGTGAGCAACACCACCACCACTGGTGAGCAACACCACCACCACTGTTGAGTACCGCCACCACTGGTGAGCACCACCACTAGTAAACACCACCACCACTGGTAAGCACCACCAACACTGATTAGTTCCACCACTACCACCACCAACACTTGTAAGCACCACCACCACCAAATTTAAAGCTGACGGAGGCTTGGTATGCAGCTGCAGCTGGTGACACAGGCTTGTACCGCTCACTCGTCTCACTGGGAACACTACCGCTACGCTGGTATACGCAGCTTTCTGGGGCACTGTATCACTCTCTAGTCTTCCTACCTGGATAATACCTGAAGGGTGTTCCGGGGGTTAGTGTCCCGCGGCCCAATCCATAACTAGGCCTCCCGGTGGATCCGAGCTTGATCAACTAACCCGGCTGGTCAGACACTGACTTGAGGTATACCCTTGATATACCTTTGAAGAGTTTCGAGAGTTTATCTACTGAGTTCGGCCATGAGCCAGCTCGTATGGTGCTTGCCTTGTCAACCAGGCTGTTGCTGCTGGAGGCCCGCTGCCCCACATATCCATCACAGCCTGGTTGATCTGGCACCTGATGAAGATACTTGTCCAGTTTCCTCTTGAAGGCTTCAACACTTGTTCCAACAGTGTTTCTGGTATCTTCTGGTAAGATGTTGAACAGTCTGAGACCCCGGATGTTGATACAGTGTTCCCTTATTGTCCCCACCGCACCCCTGCTCCTCACTGGGTTTATTTTGCACTTCCCATATCTCTCACTCCAGTATATTGTTATGGCAGTGTGCAGATTTGGGACCAAGCCCTCGAGTACCCTCCAGGTATATATTATCATGTACCTCTCTCTCCTCCGCTCCAATGAATACATGTTCAAGTCTTGCAGGCGTTCCCAGTAGTTTAGGTGCTTGAGAGGCTCAATGTGAGCCGTAAACGATCTCTGTATTTGTTCCAGCTCCGATATTTCTCCTGCCCTGAACGGGGTCGTCAGCACTGAGCAATATTCTAAGTGAGGGAGCACTAGCGATTTGAAGAGTGTCACCATCGGCATTATTTCCCTTGTTTTGGAAGTTCTCAATACCCACCCAGTCATCTTCCTGGCTGTCGTGATCTTTGTCTTGTTATGGTCTTTAAAAGAAAGGTTCGCTGACATAATTATTCCCAGGTCTTTTACGTGTTCCTTACGTTCTATTTGGTGGCCCTCTTGAGTTTTGTATTTAGTGCTCCTTTTGAGTTCTTCATTCTTTCCATACCTAAGCAGCTGGAACTTATCACCATTGAACGTCATGTTGTTTTCCACTGCCCACTGGTAAACCCTGTTTATGTCTTTCTGTACTTCTTCAGTGTCCTCTACCGTACTAACTTTCATGCTTATTTTAGTGTCATCTGCAAATGATGATACAAAAGTGTGCCGGGTGTTTTTGTCTATGCTATGAGGATGAGGAACAGCAGAGGTGCCATGACAGTGCCTTGGGGCACTGAGCTTTTGACCTTTTGACCCCTGTTCACTACCATCTGTCTACCCTCCCCGTAATGCCCATGGCCTTCATTTTGTGCGCTATCACTCCATGATTACATTTGTCAAACGCCTTTGCAAAATCTGTGTAAATCACATCTGCGTTTTGGTCGTCTTCCAGTGCCTCCGTAATTCTGTCATAATGGTTCAGCAGCTGTGACAGACATGATCGTCCTGCTCTAAAACCATGCTGGTTCGGGTTATGATGGTTGTGCTGGTCCATGAAATTTGCAACCTGCCGTCTCATCATTCTTTTGAAGATTTTTATGATGTAAGAAGTTAGGGCTACTGGTCTGTAATTATTAGCTAGTGCTCCACTACCTCCTTTATGCCTCCAGTATTTCACCTAGATCTAAGCTCTTTCTCCAGATAATAATGAGGGCTCGTGCTAGTGGTACTTTGCACTTCTTTATGAACAGAACATTCCATGAATCTGGTCCAGGTGCTGAGTGAGTGGCCATGTTTTCTATTTCTTTTTCGAAATCTATGGGATTTGTACTGTCAGTTAGTTGGTCTGTGCGGCCTTCTTCTGGAGTGAAAAATATTTCTACATTTTCTACCTTGCTGTCATTTAGTGGGTTGCTGAACACCGACTCATACTGTTCTTTTAGGATTTCGCTCATTTCCTGTTCATCGTCAGTATACGAGTCTCCTCTCAGTAGTGGTCCAATTCTACAGGTAGTTCTTAGCTTGGATTTTGCGTAGGAATAGAAATATTTTGGTTTCTTGCAATATCCTGTATGAACCTTTGTTCCCTTTGTACTTCTTCTGTGAGGTATGACATCCTAATTTTTTTTATCTAATCCAGTGATCTCTCTGCTAAGTCTTTCTTTCCTCTGTTGTAGCATATTTGTGTTGCTAAGCAGTTCAGTAACCCGTTTTCTTCTTCTGTACCATCTCCTACGCTCTCTCTCTATATCTGATCTTCTGGGTTTCCTCAATTGTACATGTTTCATACATACTTTGTATGCTTCTGTATTCAGCTTCTCTAGGCACTGGTGGGGATTTAGGTCGCTCATGTCTGATTCCCAGGGTATGTCTGATAGCTCTTGGTTTATTTCTTCCCAGTTAATTCTATGGTTGTTAAAATTAAACTTACTGAACATCCCGTCTCTAACTTTAGCGATGCAGTTTCCTACCCATGAGTTAATACTAGTTTGAACCTCTATGATGTTATGATCAGAGTAAATAGTTTTGGAAACTGTTGTGTCTCTGATCAGTTCCTCGTTCTTTGTGAATATCAAATCCAGGGTACAGTTTCCGCTGGAAGGCAGCCAGGGGTCTGTTGGTAATCCCCCTTATGTATGATGAGAGGCTGATGAACAATCTTGGGCCCCTCACACCTATTGTGTTGTCTCATTACACTCATAGCGCCCCTACTTTTCATTGGAGATATAGTGCATTGTCTGCCGAGCCTTTTGTTTTTGTGGGAAGTGGTTTCTGGGTGCAGATTTGGGACCAGTCCTTCTAGGATTTTCCAGGTGTAAGTTATGACGCATCTTTCTCGCCTGCGTACAAAGGAGTACTGGTCAAGGGATTTCAAATGGTCCCAGTAATTGAGCAGTGAAGGTTCTCTACGTTCTCCAGGTGTGCAGTTTCACCTGCTGTAAAGGGAGCAGGTATATCATTAATATATCACTAGCATATCAGTAGTATATCACAGGTATATAATTGATATATCACTAGTATATCACAGGTATATCACTGGTATATCACTAATATATCACTGGTATGTCACTAGTATATCATAGGTGTTTCACTGGTATATCACTACATCACTGGTATATGACTAGTATATCACAGGTATGTCACTGGTACATCACAGGTATGTCACTGGTATATCACTATATCACTGGTATATCACTAGTATGTCACAGATATGTCACTGTATATCACAGGTATGTCTTTGGTATATCACTAGTATATCACTGGTATATCTCTAGTATATTACCGGTATGTCACTAGTATATCACAGGTATGTCACTGGTATATCACTAGTATATCACAGGTATGTCACTAGTATATCACAGGTATACCACTGGTATATCACTAGTATATCACAGGTATGTCACTGGTATATCACTAGTATATCACAGGTATATCACTGGTATATCACTAGTATATCACAGGTATATCACTGGTATATCACTAGTATATCACAGGTATATCACTGGTATATCACTAGTATATAACAGGTATGTCACTGGTATATCACTAGTATATTAGGTATATCACTAGTATATAACAGGTATGTCACTTGTATTTCACTAGTATATCACAGGTATTTCACTGGTATATCACTAGTATATCACTGGTATATTACCGGTATGTCACTAGTATATCACAGGTATGTCACTGGTATATCACTAGTATATCACAGGTATGTCACTAGTATATCACAGGTATACCACTGGTATATCACTAGTATATCTCAGGTATGTCACTGGTATATCACTAGTATATCACAGGTATATCACTGGTATATCACTAGTATATCACAGGCATATCACTGGTATATCACTAGTATATCACAGGTATATCACTGGTATATCACTAGTATATAACAGGTATGTCACTGGTATATCACTAGTATATCAGGTATATCACTAGTATATAACAGGTATGTCACTGGTATTTCACTAGTATATCACAGGTATTTCACTGGTATATCACTAGTATATCACAGGTATATCACTGGCATATCACTATATAACAGGTATGTCACTGGTATATCACTAGTATATCACAGGTATATCACTGGTATATCACTAGTATATCAGGTATATCACTAGTATATCACTAGTATATAAGAGGTATGTCACTGGTATATCACTAGTATATCACAGGTAGTTCACTGGTATATCACTAGTATATCACTAGTATATCACAGGTATATCACTGGTATATCACTGGTATATCACTAGTATATAACAGGTATATCACTGATATATCACTAGTATATCACAGGTATATCACTGGTATATCTGGTATATCACTAGTATATAATAGGTATGTCACTGGTATTTCACTAGTATATCACAAGTATATCACTGGTATATCAGGTATATCACTGGTAAATCACTATTATATAACATATGTCACTGGTATTTCACTAGTATATCACAGGTATATCACTGGTATATCACTAGTATATTAGGTATATCACTGGTATATCACTAGTATATCAGGTATATCACTGGTATATCACTAGTATATAACAGGTATGTCACTGGTATATCACTGGTATATCACTGGTATATCACTGGTATATCAGGTATATCACTGGTATATCACTGGTATATCACTAGTATATAACAGGTATGTCACTGGTATATCACTGGTATATCACTAGTATATAACAGGTATGTCACTGGTATATCACTAGTATATAACAGGTATGTCACTGGTATATCACTAATATATCACAGGTATATCACTGGTATATCACTAGTATTTAACAGGTATGTCACTGGTATATCAATAGTATATAACAGGTATGTCACTGGTATATCACTAGTATATAACAGGTATGTCACTGGTATATCACTAGTATATCACAGGTATATCACTGGTATATCACTAGTATATAACAGGTATGTCACTGGTATATCACTAGTATATATCAGGTATGTCACTGGTATATCACTAGTATATAACAGGTATGTCACTGGTATATCACTAGTATATATCAGGTATGTCACTGGTATATCACTAGTATATATCAGGTATGTCACTGGTATATCACTAGCATATCACAGGTATATCACTGGTATATCACTAGTATATAACAGGTATGTCACTGGTATATCACTAGTATATAACAGGTATGTCACTGGTATATCACTAGTATATCACAGGTATATCACTGGTATATCACTAGTATATAACAGGTATGTCACTGGTATGTCACTAGTATAAGGTATGTCACTGGTATATCACTAGTATATAACAGGTATGTCACTGGTATATCACTAGTATATCACAGGTATATCACTGGTATATCACTAGTATATCACAGGTATATCACTGGTATATCACTAGTATATCACAGGTATATCACTGGTATATCACTAGTATATCACAGGTATATCACTGGTATATCACTGGTATATCACAGGTATATCACTGGTTGAAGTTGTGTGTATATTATACTAAGTTTCTGTTTATTATATACTGAGTTTTTTACATATTATAACCAGGTTGTGTATATTATATACAGGTTGTATTATACAGAGTTTGTAGTATCATACACAGGTTGTGGTATTATACCCAGGTTGTGGTATTATACCCAGGTTGTGTTATTATACCCAGGTTGTGGTATTATACCCAGGTTGTGGTATTATACCCAGGTTGTGGTATTATACCCAGGTTGTGGTATTATACCCAGGTTGTGTTATTATACCCAGGTTGTGGTATTATACCCAGGTTGTGGTATTATACACAGGTTGTGGTATTATACCCAGGTTGTGGTATTATACCCAGGTTGTGGTATTATACACAGGTTGTGGTATTATACACAGGTTGTGGTATTATACCCAGGTTGTGGTATTATACCCAGGTTGTGGTATTATACCCAGGTTGTGGTATTATTACACAGGTTGTGGTATTATACCCAGGTTGTGGTATTATACCCAGGTTGTGGTATTATACACAGGTTGTGGTATTATACCCAGGTTGTGGTATTATACCCAGGTTGTGGTATTATACCCAGGTTGTGGTATTATACCCAGGTTGTGGTATTATACCCAGGTTGTGGTATTATACCCAGGTTGTGGTATTATACACAGGTTGTGGTATTATACACAGGTTGTGGTATTATACACAGATTGTGGTATTATACACAGGTTGTGGTATTATACACAGATTGTGGTATTATACCCAGGTTGTGGTATTATACACAGGTTGTATTATACACAGGTTGTGGTATTATACACAGATTGTGGTATTATACCCAGGTTGTGGTATTATACACAGGTTGTATTATACACAGGTTGTGGTATTATACACAGATTGTGGTATTATACCCAGGTTGTGGTATTATACACAGGTTGTATTATACACAGGTTGTGGTATTATACCCAGGTTGTATTATACACAGGTTGTGGTATTATACCCAGGTTGTATTATACACAGGTTGTGGTATTATGTTGTGCAAGAAAGGTATAAAATACCGACAATATGAAAGTTAAGACACATGTGCAACATCTGGATATCTTTATTGTAGTAGACGTTTCGCCATCCAGTGGCTTTATCAATACAGATTCTAGGACATAATAGGAAGACAGTAGAACTATATACAAAAGATGAGGTAATCAGTCCCTCGGCCTTGGAGTTAGTGTTCACAGCATCGTGGTGGAGGAGAATCTGGAGCAAAGGCAAGAAGACTGGCGGTTTATATAGGGGAATCCCGCCTACCTGTGACTGCCCTCGTCTGCTGCCCGTCCCTATCCACTGACGCCTATATAAACCGCCAGTCTTCTTGCCTTTGCTCCAGATTCTCCTCCACCACGATGCTGTGAACACTAACTCCAAGGCCGAGGGACTGATTACCTCATCTTTTGTATATAGTTCTACTGTCTTCCTATTATGTCCTAGAATCTGTATTGATAAAGCCACTGGATGGCGAAACGTCTACAATAAAGATATCCAGATGTTGCACATGTGTCTTAACTTTCATATTGTGGTATTATACACAAGTTGTGGTATTATACCCAGGTTGTGGTATCATACTCAGGTTGTGGTATTATAGACAGGTTGTGGTATCATACACAGGTTGTGGTATCATACACAGGTTGTGGTATCATACACAGGTTGTGGTATAGACAGGTTGTGGTATCATACCCAGGTTGTGGTATCATACCCAGGTTGTGGTATTCCAGGAACTGGAGAATAAAGAGTTTCTGAGCAAGAGTGAATTATTTATGAGAGTCAACTGTGTTCGTTACCTTATTAGTAAGTACTGCCATGTTGTGACTATGTTGCTCCCATGTTGTGACGGTATGTTGCTTCCATGTTGTGACTGTATGTTGTTCACATGTTGTGACTGTATGTTGCTACCATATTGTGGCGGTATGTTGCTCCCATGTTGTGACGGTATGTTGCTACCATATTGTGACGGTATGTTGCTCCCATGTTGTGACTGTATGTTGCTCCCATGTTGTGACTGTATGTTGCTCCCATGTTGTGACGGTATGTTGCTCCCATGTTGTGACTGTATGTTGCTACCATATTGTGGCGGTATGTTGCTCCCATGTTGTGACTGTATGTTGCTCCCATGTTGTGACGGTATGTTGCTACCATATTGTGGCGGTATGTTGCTCCCATGTTGTGACTGTATGTTGCTCCCATGTTGTGACGGTATGTTGCTTCCATGTTGTGACGGTATGTTGCTCCCATGTTGTGACTGTTGTTCACATGTTGTGACGGTATGTTGCTACCATATTGTGGCGGTATGTTGCTCCCATGTTGTGACGGTATGTTGCTACCATATTGTGACGGTATGTTGATACCATGTTGTGACGGTATGTTGCTCCCATGTGACGGTATGTTGCTCCCATGTTGTGACGGTATGTTGCTCCCATGTTGTGACGGTATGTTGCTCCCATGTTGTGATGGTATGTTGCTCCCATGTTGTGACGGTATGTTGCTCCCATGTGACTTTATGGTGCTCCCATGTGACGATATGTTGCTCCCATGTTGTGACGGTATGTTGCTCCCATGTTGTGATGGTATGTTGCTCCCATATTGTGATGGTATGGTGCTCCAATGTTGTGACGGTATGTTGCTACCATATTGTGACGGTATGTTGCTCCCATGTTGTGATTGTATGTTGCTCCCATGTTGTGACGGTATGTTGCTCCCATGTTGTGACCGTATGTTGCTCCCATGTTGTGACGGTATGTTGCTACCATATTGTGGCGGTATGTTGCTCCCATGTTGTGACTGTATGTTGCTCCCATGTTGTGACGGTATGTTGCTTCCATGTTGTGACGGTATGTTGCTTCCATGTTGTGACTATGTTGTTCACATGTTGTGACGGTATGTTGCTACCATATTGTGGCGGTATGTTGCTCCCATGTTGTGACGGTATGTTGCTCCCATATTGTGACGGTATGTTGCTCCCATGTGACGGTAAGTTGCTCCCATGTTGTGACGGTATGTTGCTCCCATGTTGTGACGGTATGTTGCTCCCATGTTGTGATGGTATGTTGTTCCCATGTTGTGACGGTATGGTGCTCCCATGTGACTTTATGGTGCTCCCATGTGACGGTATGTTGCTCCCATGTTGTGACGGTATGTTGCTCCCATGTGACGGTATGTTGCTACCATGTTGTGGCGATATGTTGCTCCCATGTTGTGACGGTATGGTGCTCCCATGTTGTGACGGTATGGTGCTCCCATGTTGTGCCGGTATGGTGCTCTCATTTTGTGACGGTATGTTGCTCTCATGTGACGGTATGTTGCTCCCATTTTGTGACGGTATGTTGCTCTCATGTTGTGACGGTATGTTGCTCCCATGTTGTGATGGTATGTTGCTCCCATATTGTGATGGTATGGTGCTCCAATGTTGTGACGGTATGTAGCTCCCATGTGACGATATGGTGCTCCCATGTTGTGACGGTATGTTGCTACCATGTTGTGACGGTATGTTGCTCCCATGTTGTGACGGTATGTTGCTCATGTGACGGTATGGTACTCCCATGTTGTGACGATATGGTTCTCCCATGTGACGATATGTTGCTCCCATGTTGTGACGGTATGGTGCTCCCATGTTGTGACGATATGTTGCTCCCATGTTGCGACGGTATGGTTCTCCCATGTTGTGACGGTATGGTTCTCCCATGTGACGGTATGGTGCTCCCATGTGACGGTATGGTACTCCAATGTGACGGTATGTGTCTCCCATGTTGTGACGGCATATTGCTCTTATGTTGTGACGGTATGTTGCTCTCATGTGACGGTATGTTGCTCCCATTTTGTGACGGTATGTTGCTCTCATGTTGTGACGGTATGTTGCTCACATGTTGTGATGGTATGTTGCTCCCATGTTGTGACGGTATGTTGCTTCCATGTTGTGACGGTATGTTGCTCCCATGTTGTGATGGTATGGTGCTCCCATGTTGTGACGGTATGTTGCTTCCATGTTGTGACGGTATGTTGCTCATCTGACGGTATGGTGCTCCCATGTTGTGACGATGTGGTGCTCCCATGTTGTGACGATATGTTGCTCCCATGTTGTGACGGTATGGTGCTCCCATGTTGTGACGATATGTTGCTCCCATGTTGTGACGGTATGGTTCTTCCATGTTGTGACGGTATAGTTCTCCCATGTGACGGTATGGTGCTCCCATGTGACGATATGGTACTCCAATGTGACGGTATGTGTCTCCCATGTTGTGACGGTATGGTGCTCCCATGTTGTGACGGTATGTTGCTCCCATGTGACGGTATGTTTCTCCCATGTTGTGACGGTATGTTGTGTTACTGTGATGGTATGTTGTTACTGTGATGGTATGTTGTTACTGTGATGGTATGTTGTGTTACTGTGATGGTATGCTGTGTTACTGTGTTGGTATATTGTATTACTCTGATGGTATGTTGTGTTACTGAGATTGTTGTTGTGTTTCTGTGATGGGATGTTTCTCCATTTTTAACTTTTTTGCTCCCCGTTGCGACACTCTATTGCTCCCATGTCGTGACGGTATGTAAAACCCCCCGTTGTGAAGCTATATTGCTCCCATGTTTTGACGGGTTTTTTGCCCTTGTTGTGACGCATATTTCTCCCATGTTTTTGACGCTATGTTTTCTCATGTTATGACGCAGTATTGCCCCAGTTTGACACTTGTTGCTCCCCGTTGTGCACATGTTGCCCATGTTTTTGACGCGTGTTGCTCTCATGTTGTGACGCTGTGTTGATCCCATTTTGATGGTGGTGTTTTTTGACGCTCTGTGGGTCACTTTTACGGGATGTCGTTTACTGTGATGGTATTCGTGTTTTGTGATGGTATTCGTGCCTGTGATGGTATATCGTGTTCTGTATGGTATTCGTGTCCTGTGATGGATGTCGTGTTCTGTAGGTATGTTGTATTCTTGTGATGGTGTTGTGTTACTAGATGACATTTTTTTAAGAATGGTATGTTTTTGTTTTCTGAATGATGTTTTGCTACTGTTGGGATGCTATGTTTCTGGTTTAAAGTATGTGCGTTACTGTGTGGGATTGTTACTGTATGGAAATGTGTTACTTGGGGTATGTTGTGTTACTGGATTGTTGTGTTACTCTGTGGTATTTTGTGTTTTTTTTGATGGAGTTTTTGTTCATGATAGTAGTTGTTTGCTGTGGGGTTGTTGTTTTTTGTGATGGTAAAGTTTGTTACTGTTATGGTATGCTGTATTCGTGTGGTATTGTGGCTGTGATGGTATGTTGTGTTTCCATGATGGTATGTTGTGGGATGTGATGGTATGTTGTGTTTTTGTGATGGGATTTTTCACTGTGAGGTAGTTGTTTCTCTTGATGGTATGTTGTGTTACTGGTGGCATGCGTGTCACTGTGAGGTATGTTGTTTTTCTGTGATGTTTTTGTTTTACTGTATGGGATGCTGTGTCACGTGATGGGATTTGTGTTTCTGTCATGGGATTGTTTACTTTTTGGTGCTGTGTCACTGTGTTGGGATGTTTTTTCCGTGATGGTATTTTTTGTTACTGGATGGATGCTGTGTCACTGTGATGGGATGTTTTTCTCTGTGATGGTTGTTGTTTTCCCCTGGTGGTTTTTTTTTTACTGTGATGGGAGCTGTGTCACTGATGTATTTGTTTCCCCTGTGAGGTATTTTGTTACTGTGATGGCATGCTGTGTCACTTGAGGTATGTTGTGTTTCGTCTGGTATGGGTTTCTGTGATAGAATATTGTGTTTGATGGTATTGTTACTACATGGTATGCCGTTTACTGTGAGGTATGTTTTAATGCTGTGATGGATCTCTTTTACTTTTAGAGGGATGTTGTGTTACTTTGATGATATGTTGTGTTACTATGAGGGTATGCTGTGTTTCTGTGATGGTATGTTGTGTTACTACGATGGTATGCCGTGTTACTGTAATGGTATGTTGTGTTACTGTGATGGTGTGTTGTGTTATTGTCATGGTATGCTGTGTTACTTTGATGGTATGTTGTTTCTCTCTGTGATGGTATGGTATGTTGTTTCTCTGTGATGGTATGGTATGTTGTTTCTCTGTGATGGTATGGTATGTTGTTTCTCTGTGATGGTATGGTATGTTGTTTCTCTGTGATGGTATGTTATGTTACTGTGATGGTATGTGTTACTGTGATGGTATGTTGTGTTACTACGATGGTATGCCGTGTTACTGTAATGGTATGTTGTGTTACTGTGATGGTGTGTTGTGTTACTGTTATGGTATGTTTTGTTACTTTGATGGTATGTTGTGTTACTGTTAATATTGTTTTACTTTGATGGTACGCTGTGTTACTGTGATGTAATGTTGTTTTACTGTGATGGTATGTTATGTTACTGTGATTGTTGTGTTAATCTGATGGTATGGTCGGTTACTGTGGTGGTATGCTGTGTTACTCTAATGGTATGCTGTGTTGCGTTGATGGTATGTTGTGTTGCGTTGATGGTATGTTGTGTTACTGTGATGGTATAGTGTGTTACTGTGATGGTATGTTGTGTCACTGTGATGGTATAGTGTGTTACTGTGATGGTATGTTGTGTCACTGTGATGGTATAGTGTGTTACTGTGATGGTATGTTGTGTCACTGTGATGGTATAGTGTGTTACTGTGATGGTATGTTGTGTCACTGTGATGGTATAGTGTGTTACTGTGATGGTATGTTGTGTCACTGTGATGGTATAGTGTGTTACTGTGATGGTATGTTGTGTCACTGTGATGGTATAGTGTGTTACTGTGATGGTATGTTGTGTCACTGTGATGGTATAGTGTGTTACTGTGATGGTATGTTGTGTCACTGTGATGGTATAGTGTGTTACTGTGATGGTATATTATCACTGTGATGATATGTTGTGTATCTGTGATGGTACGTTGTTTCTCGATGACGGTATGTTGTGTTACTGTGATTGTATGTTGTTACTGTGATGGTATATTTTGTTTCTATGATGGTATGTTGTGTTACTGTTATGGTATGCTGTATTAATGTTTTGGTATATTGTGTTACTCTGATGGTATGTTGTGTTACTGTGATGATATGTTTGTTAATGTGTGTTATATTGTGTTACTGTGATAGTATGTGTTACTGTGATGATATGTTATGTTAATGTGGTGTTATATTGTGTTACTGTGATAGTATGTGTTACTGTGATGATATGTTATGTTAATGTGGTGTTATATTGTGTTACTGTGATAGTATGTGTTACTGTGATGATATGTTGTGTTAATATGGTGTTATATTGTTGTTACTGTGATAGTATGTGTTACTGTGATGGTATGTTGTGTTAATATGGTGTTATATTGTGTTACTGTGATAGTATGTGTTACTGTGATGGTATGTTGTGTTAATATGGTGTTATATTGTGTTACTGTGATAGTATGTGTTACTGTGATGGTATGTTGTGTCACTGTGAAGGTATGGTGTGTCACTGTGATGGTATGGTATCTGTGATGGTATGGTCACTGTGATGGTATGGTGTCACTGTGATGGTATGGTGTGATGCTGTTAAGTTACCTGGAGTCTACCTGGGGGGTGTTCTGGGGGTAAACGCCTCAGTGGCCCAGTCCATAACCCGGCGTCCCGGTAGATCAAGGCCTGATCAATCAAGCTGTTACCATTGGCCGCATGCACTTGAGAGTACGATTGTCAGCATAGTTGCTGATCCCCTGTATATGTATCGTAGTTTATACCATCTGTATACTTTATATACACGATCCCTTGCTAGGCCTAGGGGCTGGCATGTGACGTCACGTGATGCCGCATGTGAGCGTGAGACGCTCTGCCTCTCAGTTCACAGATAGGTCTACAACAGGCAACAGGGCAGGCTTGGCTTCCCTCTCACACTCTGCTAATATAAGTGTTACCACTCTGCTAATACAAGCATTACCACCCAACTAGTGTGTTTATCTTCAACCATTATATCTGCACGAACCCCTCACAACGCCATAACTTTAGGAAGATATCTAGTTCCCTGTTGAACAGTCTCGGGCCCCTGACACTTATTTAATTTTTCAGTATACTCAAGGCAGCTTTGCTTTTCATTTGGGGAATATTGTATCGTCTGACGAATCTTTTGCTTTCGTAGGGAGTGATTTGTGTGTGTAGATTTGGGACCAGTCCTTCCAGGATTTTTCAGGTGTAGACGATGGTGATGTATCTCTCTCGCCAACATTTCAAGGAGTACATGCCATGGACTTCAAACGGTTCCACTAGTTGAGGTTCTTGACTGAATTTATACATCAGTGAAGGTCTTCTGTACATTTTCTAGATCCGAAATTTTGCCTGCTTTAAAAGAGGCCATTTATGTACAGCAAAAGTCCAGCCTAGAGAGAGGACAAGTGTCTTAATGAGGATCATCATTTGCTTGGCATCCCTTTTTTGATCTTTCTGTTTATCCTATCGGTGATCCTTGAAGGTGATATCCTCTTGCATTATTACTCATAAAACCTACACATTAGTTTTTCTCCTTATTGTGTGTTTAGAATGTGTTTTATATTCTGTTTTAACTTTTATTTCTTCATATTTTCTACGGCCGACTGGAAGACTTTATATTCACCTGAGATTTACAATGTCCTCAGTGGATAACACCTTCATTCAAATTCTTGTGTCGTTCACTATTATTTGTTTCGCTGGTCAATGCTTCCTTCCGCATTTCAAAGTCTAGAACCTTTGAGAAGTTGTGTGATTCATCGCCTTCGTATATAGAGAAGCGTCTCTTTCTGGTTCACATCTTCTCTTCGTATTCCTTAGTGGAATGTTCCTTCTGGTGCTGCAGAGATGATCCTTTCTTTACACTAGTTCACATCCATGTTATTTATAATATCTTCCCAGCAAGAACATGGTATATTTGATCCCAGTTGATGCTCTTGTCGTTAAAGTTGAATTTTGTGAAAATACCCCGGAGTTTTTTTGCATTTTGCTGGTCAGGACTTGTGTGCGTGTAGGTTTGAACTTAGGTTATATTGTGATCTGAATTAACTGTCTTCGGTACTGTTATATATCGTATCAGATTATCATTATTTGTGAAAATAAAGTCAGGTGTGTTTTTCAGTCTGGATGGTTCCTCTATTGGAGGGCTTGAGGTGAATTACTGAGGACCAACATCTGTTTGTGTGAGAATGTTCGTCTGTGATGATACGGCGTGACACTGATGGTATGGTGTAACGCTGTGATGGTATGGTGTGACGCTGTGAAGGTATGGTGTGACGCTGTGATGGTATGGTGTGACGCTGTGAAGGTATGGTGTGACGCTGTGATGGTATGGTGTGACGCTGTGAAGGTATGGTGTGACGCTGTGATGGTATGGTGTGACGCTGGGAAGGTATGGTGTGACGCTGTGATAGTATGGTGTGACGCTGTGAAGGTATGGTGTGACGCTGTGATGGTATGGTGTGACGCTGTGAAGGTACGGTGTGACGCTGTGATGGTATGGTGTGACGCTGTGAAGGTATTTTGTGACGCAGTGTTGGTATGGTGTAACGCTGTGATGGTATGATGTGACACTGATGGTATGGTGTGACGCTATGAAGGTATTGTGTGACGCTGTGATGGTATGGTGTGACGCTGTGATGGTATGGTGTGACGCTGTGAATGTATGGTGTGACGCTGTGATATGGTGTGACGCTGTGAAGGTATGGTGTGACGCTGTGATGGTATGGTGTGACGCTGTGAAGGTATGGTTGTGGACGCTGTGATGGTATGGTGTGACGCTGGGAAGGTATGGTGTGACGCTGTGATGGTATGGTGTGACGCTGTGAAGGTATGGTGTGACGCTGTGATGGTATGGTGTGACGCTGTGAAGGTACGGTGTGACGCTGTGATGGTATGGTGTGACGCTGTGAAGGTATTTTGTGACGCAGTGTTGGTATGGTGTAACGCTGTGATGGTATGATGTGACACTGATGGTATGGTGTGACGCTGTGAAGGTATTGTGTGACGCTGTGTTGGTATGGTGTGACGCTGTGATGGTATGGTGTGACGCTGTGATGGTATGGTGTGACGCTGTGAAGGTATGGTGTGACGCTGTGAAGGTATGGTGTGACGCTGTGATGGTATGGTGTAACGCTGTGATGGTATGGTGTGACGCTGTGATGGTATGGTGCGACACTTGATGGTATGGTGTGACACTGTGATGGTATGGTGTGACGCTGTGATGAAATGGTGTGACGCGGTGGCGGTATCGTGTGACACTGTGATGGTATGGTGTGACACTGTGATGGTATAGTGTGATGCTCTGATGGTATGGTATGACACTGTGATGTTATGGTGTGACACTGTGATGGTATAGTGTGATGCTTGTGATGATATGTGTGACACTGATGGTATGGTATGACACTGATGGTATGGTGACACTGTGATGGCATGATGTGACACTGATGGTATGGTGACACTGTGATGGTATGGTGTGATACTGTGATGGTATGGTGGGACACTGATGGTATGGTGTGATACTGTGATGGTATGGTGTAACGCTGTGATGGTACGTGACGCTGTGTTTGTATGGTGTGACGCTGTGATGGTATGATGTGACGCTGTGATGGTATAGTGTTACACTGATGGTATGGTTACACTGTGATGGTATGGTGTGATACTGTGATGGTGTGATGTGATACTGTGATGGTATGGTGACACTGTGATGGTATGGTGCGATACTGTGATGGTATGGTGTGATACTGTGATGGTATGGTGTGACGCTGTGATGGAATGCCGTGACGCTGTGACGGTATGGTGTGACACTGTGATGGTATGGTGTGACATTGTGATGGTATGATGTGACGCTGTGATGGAATGGCGTGACGCTGTGACTATGGTGTGACACTGTGATGGTATGGTGTGACACTGTGATGGTATAGTGTGACGCTGTGATAGTATAGTGTTACACTGATGGTATGGTGTGATACTGTGATGGTATGGTGTGATACTGTGATGGTATGGTGACAATGTTATGGTATGGTGTGACGCTGTGTTGGTATGGTGTGACGCTGTGATGGTATGGTGTGACGCTGTGATGGTATGGTGTGACGCTGTGAAGGTATGGTGTGACGCTGTGAAGGTATGGTGTGACGCTGTGATGGTATGGTGTAACGCTGTGATGGTATGGTGTGACGCTGTGATGGTATGGTGCGACACTTGATGGTATGGTGTGACACTGTGATGGTATGGTGTGACGCTGTGATGAAATGGTGTGACGCGGTGGCGGTATCGTGTGACACTGTGATGGTATGGTGTGACACTGTGATGGTATAGTGTGATGCTCTGATGGTATGGTATGACACTGTGATGTTATGGTGTGACACTGTGATGGTATAGTGTGATGCTGTGATGATATGGTGTGACACTGATGGTATGGTATGACACTGATGGTATGGTGACACTGTGATGGCATGATGTGACACTGATGGTATGGTGACACTGTGATGGTATGGTGTGATACTGTGATGGTATGGTGGGACACTGATGGTATGGTGTGATACTGTGATGGTATGGTGTAACGCTGTGATGGTACGTGACGCTGTGTTTGTATGGTGTGACGCTGTGATGGTATGATGTGACGCTGTGATGGTATAGTGTTACACTGATGGTATGGTTACACTGTGATGGTATGGTGTGATACTGTGATGGTGTGATGTGATACTGTGATGGTATGGTGACACTGTGATGGTATGGTGCGATACTGTGATGGTATGGTGTGATACTGTGATGGTATGGTGTGACGCTGTGATGGAATGCCGTGACGCTGTGACGGTATGGTGTGACACTGTGATGGTATGGTGTGACATTGTGATGGTATGATGTGACGCTGTGATGGAATGGCGTGACGCTGTGACTATGGTGTGACACTGTGATGGTATGGTGTGACACTGTGATGGTATAGTGTGACGCTGTGATAGTATAGTGTTACACTGATGGTATGGTGTGATACTGTGATGGTATGGTGACAATGTTATGGTATGGTGTGACGCTGTGTTGGTATGGTGTGACACTGTGATGGTATGGTGTGATACTGTGTTGGTATGGTGACAATGTGATGGTATGGTGTGACACTGTGATGGCATGGTGTGACGCTGTGTTGGTATGGTGTGACGCTGTGATGGTATGGTGTGACGCTGTTGGTATGGTGTGACGCTGAGTTGGTATGGTGTGACGCTGTGTTGGTATGGTGTGACGCTGTGTTGGTATGGTGTGACGTTGTGTTGGTATGGTGTGACACTGTGATGGTATAGTGTGACACTGTCACGATATATCAAAGCTATCACCACACCAACCTGCTGTTCATCCCTCTGAATAATGCTTTTTGTAACCCCACACCTGACCTCCAACCTCCGAGTTCTCTGTATAAAATATTCACATACACACCTTCCCTCCTCCCACACACACCTTCCCACACACACACACACCTTCCCACACACACACACACACCTTCCCACACACACACACCTTCCCACACACACACACCCCCTCCACACACACACACCATTCCCCCCACACACACCATTCCCCCCCCCACACACACACATTCCCCCACACACACCTTCCCCCCCACACACCTTCCCCCCACACACCTTCCCCCCACACACCTTCCCCCCCACACACCTTCCCCCCACACACCTTCCCCCCCACACATACTCTCACACTTATCGTCATGAGATATCCATTCCATTGACCTTTCGGATGCTTCCTCATTCATCATCATCAACTGTATTACAGTGATAATAAAATACTTTCTTAAAATATCTCAGTATCATGCAAGATAAAATTCTATTTACTACATAAAGTTATCCAACCAAATAGTATAGCGTATATTATACTGATTTGTACTCTAGTTTAAACTTACAAAGAGATGTTAAGTGTATGTATAGGAACCTTTGAACCAAGTGAGAGAGTAATTGTGGTAGGGGACCTAAATGCTAAAGTAGGAGAAACATTTAGAGAGGGTGTGGTAGGTAAGTTTGGGGTGCCAGGTGTAAATGATAATGGGAGCCCTTTGATTGAACTTTGTATAGAAAGGGGTTTAGTTATAGGTAATAGATATTTTAAGAAAAAAGAGGATAAATAAGTATACAATATATGATGTAGGGCGAAATGACAGTAGTTTGTTGGACTATGTATTGGTAGATAAAAGACTGTTGAGTAGACTTCAGGATGTACATGTTTATAGAGGGGCCACAGATATATCAGATCACTTTCTAGTTGTAGCTACACGTGAGAGTAAAAGGTAGATGGGATTCAAGGAAAATAGAAGCAGCAAGTAAGAGAGAGGTGAAGGTGTATAAACTAAAAGAGGAGGCAGTTAGGGCAAGATATAAACAACTATTGGAGGATAGATGGGCTAGTGAGAGTATAGGCAATGGGGTCAAAGGTGTATGGGGTAGGTTTAAGAATGTAGTGTTAGAGTGTTCAGCAGAAGTTTGTGGTTACAGGAAAATGGGTGCGGGAGGGAAGAAGAGCGATTGGTGGAATGATGTAAAGAGAGTAGTAAGGGAGAAAAAGTTAGCATATGAGAGTATATGGAGAAAAAGAGAGAGGTTAAGAGAGTGGTGAAACAATGTAAAAAGAGAGCAAATGAGAGAGTGGGTGAGATGTTATCAACAAATTTTGTTGAAAATAAGAAAAAGTTTTGGAGTGAGATTAATAAGTTGAGGAAGCCTAGGGAACAAATGGATTTGACAGTTAAAAATAGGAGAGGAGAGTTATTAAATAAAGAGTTAGAGGCATCGGGAAGATGGAGGGAATATTTTGAGGAATTGTTAAATGTTGAAGATAGGAAAGCTGTGATTTCGTGTATAGGGCAAGGAGAAATAACATCTTGTAGGAGTGAGGAAGAGCCAGTTGTGAGTGTGGGGAAAGTTCGTGGGTAGAATGAAAGGGGGTAAGGCAGCTGGGATTGATGGGATAAAGATAGAAATGTTAAAAGCAGGAGGGGATATAGTTTTGGAGTGGTTGGTGCTATTATTTAATAAATGTATGGAAGAGGGTAAGGTACCTAGGGATTGGCAGAGAGCATGCATTGTTCCTTTGTATAAAGGCAACGAGGATAAAAGAGAGTGCAAAAATTATAGAGGAATAAGTCTGTTGAGTATACCTGGTAAAGTGTATGGTAGAGTTATTGTTGAAAGAATTAAGAGTAAGACAGAGAGTAGGATAGCAGATGAACAAGGAGGCTTCAGGAAAGGTAGGGGGTGTGTAGACCAAGTGTTTACAGTGAAACATATAAGTGAACAGTATTTAGATATGGGTAAAAAGGTTTTTGTGGCATTTATGGATTTAGGAAAGGAATATGACAGGGTGGATAGGGGACATTGTGGCAGATGTTGCAGGTGTATGGTATAGGAGGTAGGTTACTGAAAGCAGTGAAGAGTTTTTACGAGGATAGTGAGGCTCAGGTTACAGTATGTAGGATAGAGGGAGAATATTTCCCAGTAGAAGTAGGCCTTAGACAAGGATGTGTGATGCCACCGTGGTTGTTCAATATATTTATAGATGGGGTTGTAAGAGAAGTGAATGCTAGGGTCTTGGCAAGAGGTGTGGAGTTAAAAGATAAAGAATCAAACACAAAGTGGGAGTTGTCACAGTTGCTCTTTGCTGATGACACTGTGCTCTTGGGAGATTCTGAAGAGAAGTTGCAGAGGTTGGTGGATGAATTTGGTAGGGTACGTAAAAGAAGAAAATTAAAAGTGAATATAGGAAAGAGTAAGGTTATGAGGATAACAAAAAGATTAGGTGACGAAAGACTGGATATCAGATTGGAGGGAGAGAGTATGGAGGAGGTGAATGTATTCAGATATTTAGGAGTGGACGTGTCAGCAGATCTGTCTATGAAGGATGAAGTGAATCACAGAATTGATGAGGGGAAAAGGGTGAGTGGTGCACTTAGGAGTCTGTGGAGACAAAGATCTTTGTCCGTGGAAGCAAAATAGGGAATGAATGAGAGTATAGTTGTACGAACATTTTTGTATGGGTATGAAGCATGGGTGATGAATGTTGCAACGAGAAGAAGACTGGAGGCAGTGGAGATGTCATGTCTGAGGGCAATGTGTGGTGTGAATATAATGCAGAGAATTCGTAGTTCGGAAATTAGGAGGTGTGAGATTACCAAAACTATTATCCAGAGGGCTGAGGAGGGGTTGTTGAGGTGGTTCGGACATGTAGAGAGAATGGAACAAAACAGAACGACTTCGAGAGTGTATAAATCTGTAGTGGAGGGAAGGCGGGGTAGGGTCGGCCTAGGAAGGGTAGGGAGGGAGGGAGTAAAGGAGGTTTTGTGTGCGAGGGGCTTGGACTTCCAGCAAACGTGCATGAGAGTATTTGATAGGAGTGAATGGAGACAACTGATTTTGAATACTTGACGTGCTGTTGGAGTGTGATCAAATTAACATTTGTGAAGGGATTCAGGGAAACCAGCAGGCCGGACTTGAGTCCTGGAGATGGGAAGTACAGTGCCTGCACTCTGAAGGAGGGGTGTTAATGTTGCAGTTTAAAAACTGTAGTGTAAAGCACCCTTCTGGCAAGACAGTGATGGAGGGAATGATGAAAGTTTTTCTTTTTCGAGCCACCCTGCCTTGGTGGGAATCGGCCGATGTGTTAATTATATATATATATATATTATATATATATATATTATATATATATATATATATATATATATATATATATATATATATATATATATATATGTCGTGCCGAATAGGCAGAACTTGCGATCTTGGCTTAAATAACAACGCTCATCTTGCCATATAGGACAAGTGAAAATTTGTGTATGCAATAATTTCGCCAAAATCATTCTGAACCTAACGAAAAAAGTATATTTCACTGTGTTTGTTTAGTATTAAATTATTGTAAACAAATCTAAAATACATTTAGTTGGGTTAGGCTAAAATAAATTGGGCTTGTTATAATAAGGTTAGGTAAGTTTTCTAAGATTCTTTTGGTGCAAAATTATAAATTTTTACATCAACATTAATGAAAAAAATATATCTTTAAACGTATAAGAGAAAATGTTAGATAGGACTTAATTTTAAATGAGTTCTTGCTAATTGACCAGTTTTACATATTCGGCACGACATGTATATATATATATATATATATATATATATATATATATATATATATATATTATATATATATATATATATATATATATATTGTGTGTGTGTGTGTGTGTGTGTGTATTGTCTCTACGTCCACAGCAGGACTCGAACCTGCAAACTATGTATCAGAGTAACCAGTACTTTACCACGGAGCTGGACCCAGATCATCCAGCTCCGTGGTAAAGTACTGGTTACTCTGATAGAGAGTTTGCAGTTTAGTTCTGCTGTGGACGTAGAGGCAATGTTTGTAAATAATTTCCCGTTTGCGAATTGTTAAGCATATATATATATATATATATATATATATATATATATATATATATATATATATATATTATATATTATATATATATATTTAATGTGTGTGTGTATGTGTGTGTTTCGTGCCAAATATATAAAACTAGTCAGTTAGCAAGAACTCGTTTAATATTAAGTGCTTTATAAAATTTTCTCTTTTACGTTTAAAGATATATATTTTTTCATTTATGTTAATGTAAAATTTAATAATTTTGTACCAAAAGAACCTTAAAAAACTTACCTAACCTTATTATAACAAGTGCAGTTTAATTTAGCCTAATCCAACTAAATATATTTTAGATAAGTTTACAATAATTTAATAAACAAACACAATGAGATATATTTTTTTCGTTAGATTCAGAATGATTTTTGCAAAATTATTTTAGACACAAATTTTCGCTTGCCTTATTCGGCAAGAAGAGAGTTGCTATTTAAGCCAAAATCGCAAGTTTTACCCATTCGGCACGACATCTATATATATATATATATATATATATATATATTATATATATATATATATATATATATATATATATAATATTATACACACATATATACACCTCCACAGAGGACCTCAAATCTACAATCAAATTAACATCCACCAGGACTCTGACACACATCCCCAAAGCAGCTCGCCCTCAAGCTGCTAGCAAATTCACTGACCTTCTGAAGAAAGTCAACGATGCTCCTTCAAACAACAGATCCTGGCACAACTTGCTGCTTTTTGGCAATGCCTGTTTGGCTGTCCCACCAAGGAGGGACAATTCACTAGCAACACATGTTATTAGGGCAATAAATGCTTTCCCAAGGGATGACAACCTCGTCCGTCTCCCCCCTTGGGCCACAAACACCCGCCGGGCAAATGCCAAAAACAGGACACCTGACGCCTCAAAAATCAGAGCCCAGATTAGCAAGAAAATAGAAGAGGGTAATACTATTGGAGCGCTGAGGCTTATAACCAGTGAGGATACCATCGCTCCCAAGGACGTCAGCACGGCGCAAGCTCTGAAGGACAAACATTCACCCAGGGGTCCCAGTACCAACATTGACCTCCCCGACACTGCAGCAGGTGAAGAACATCTAACCTTACAGGATGCTGATGTGTATAAAGCTGCTATGTCATTTCCACAGGGCTCAGCAGGAGGTTTCAACACTTAAAACAAATGCTCAATCCAGCACTTGATGTTTCAGAGAGGCTGCTGTCTGAACTCACCAAATTTTCCAACCTGTGCCTGGCTAGCAGTGTCCCAGAAGCCATTAGACCCCATTTCTTTGGTGCCTCATTGTGTGCCCTCCGGAAAAAGGATGGAGGAATCAGGCCCATTGCAGTTGGCAACACCCTTCAGCACCTAGTCGCCAAGGCTGCAGTAAGAATAGCGAGTCAAGAGGCCGCCGCAATGTTGACACCAACTCAGCTCGGTTTTGGTGTTCAACAAGGCTGTGAAGCAGCTGCCCACGCAGCACGAGTATACATCAACAACATGTCCGATGAAAAAGCCTTGATCAAATTAGACTTTGTCATCGCTTTCAACTTAGAAGGAATGCAGCTTTTCAAGCAGTTTCTAGAAACTTCCCTTCCCTCTATCCCTTCATAGAATCGTGTTATAGTGTGACTTCTAAACTATTGTTTGGGGACCACGAAATTGACTCACGTGAGGGTGTGCAACAGGGGGACCCTCTCGCCCCCTTTCCTGTTTGGTCATCAAGGAAGTCACAGAAGCACTCTCCAGTGAGCTCAATATCTGGTTATTGGATGATGGAACCCTAGCTGGCACAACAGAATCTCTCCTAGAAGAGATCAGTAAAATTGAAGACATGGGAGAGAGCCTGGGCCTATCTTTAAACCCCACCAAATGTAAAATAGTTTCTACCAATCAACAGATGATCCGGAATATTAGTGCTGTTTTACCAGGAGCACTAGCCATTGATCCAGCCAATATGACTCTCCTTGGTGCTCCTCTTGGGTCCAATGTCATCGATCTGATCCTAGAAAAAAAATTCAGACCTCCGGACGATGGAAGGCAGGATGAAAGACATAGATACACATGATGCCTTCTACCTACTCACCAGGTACCTGTCAATCCCAAAACTTACCTACTTTCTGAGGTGCTCCCCAGCCTTCAGTCTGAAACTCGAGGAATATGACTCCTTAAGACCATGCTAGAGAGTGTATTGAATATTTCCCTTCACAGACAGTGGTTGCAAGCCTCACTTCCGGTCAGGCTTGGGGGACTGGGAGTACGCAGATCCTCCCAGATTGCCCTACCAGCTTTCCTATCCTTTTCCATAGCATCAAACGAGTTAGTAAGACAAATTCTTCCTAACAACCTCCGTGACTCAGCAGGAATACAGGACCCTAACTATGCCAGTGCCATCATTGAATGAGAGACTTTTGCTGCTCCAGCACCAAATCCTAGTGCAGCACTGGCTCACAGTCAAGCTGGGATGGCCCCATCGCTGAAAAGGTGCTTGCCAACATGCTCAGGGCTGCAACATCAGAGAGGGAGATTGCCCGTCTCCAAGCTGTGAGTGCGCTTCACTCTGGGGACTTCCTCCAAACAGTTCCCATATCGGCAATGGGAACGCGCCTCGACCCTAAGACCCTCCGTATTGCAGTGGCTCAGAACCTTGCTGCCCCAATTCACACGGAATATACGTGTATTTGCGGCGATGCGCAAGCCTACCAATATGGTCTACATGGTCTTAACTGTTCCAAAACCAAGGGCTGGCATGCAAGACACAATGAGGTCAACGACATCATGAAGAGAACTCTTGCCGAGAGGGAGCCCCGATCACTAGCAGCCAACAATACCCACAACCCAGCAAACCGTCTCGACGGGATCACCATCTATCCTTGGAAGAATGGCAAGCTCTTAGCATGGAACTATACCTGTGTGTCTACACTGGCTGACACCTATATCCGTCACAGTGTTGGGCGACAGGGAGGAGCTGCTGACCACAGGGAGGAGCACAAGATCAGCAAGTACCTGGAGAGAGTTCCGGGGGTCAACACCCCTGCGGCCCGGTCTGTGACCAGGCCTCATGGTGGATCAGAGCCTGATCAACCAGGCTGTTACTGCTGGCCGCACACAATCCAACGTACGAGCCACAGCCTGGCTGGTCAGGTACCGACTTTAAGCCAACAATATCAATTTGTCACAGTGGGATCAGAGACCTTGGGATCATGGGGAAAACATGCCACATGTTTCCTTAAAGAACTGGGTTCCAGACTCATCGACACCACCAGGGACCCAAGGGCAGCCACTTTCACGTTCCAGAGCGTCAGCGTGGCCATCCAGAGGGGAAATGCTTGCTGCATACTGGGCTCGCATCCAGCTTCGCAGTAGCTGGAGGAGATTCATAACCTTTGATATATTGTACCAATGTATTCATGTCTGTGTTTTCTATCAATGTATTCTGTCTATTAATAAAGTTAACATGTAGCTTAAAAATATAGGGGGTGGTAGAAGTAAATATTCAAACAGCTCCGGGGAGAACCTTGAGTTTTCCCTGAGGTACGTTTATTGTCTTCTCTGAGGATGAGGGTTCCCAGTCCAGTTATAGAAGTGGTAATATATATATATATATTATATATATATATATATATATATATATATATATATATATATATATATATATATATATATATATATATATATATATATATATATATATATATATATATATATATATATATATAGTGTGTATATATATATACACACACCTCTGGTGAATTTCGAGAGCTTTTCTACTCCTGGAGCCCGGCCTGGGACCAGGCTTGTCTGGTGCTTGACAAGCCTGGTGTGCAAGTTACGTTTTGACCTACACCAGAGATGTAGATCAGCGGTATAGGTACCCTGTGTAGGTCTGCGCTGAGGGGTGACTGGTGTAGGTCAGTGCTGAGGGGTGACTGGTGTAGGTCAGTGCTGAGGGGTGACTGGTGTAGGTCAGTGCTGAGGGGTGACTGGTGTAGGTCAGTGCTGAGGGGTGACTGCTGAAGGTCAGTGCTGAAGGGTGACTTGTGTAGGTCAGTGCTGAGGGGTGACTGGTGTAGGTCAGTGCTGAGGGGAGACTGGCGTAGGTCAGTGCTGAGGGGTGACTGCTGAAGGTCAGTGCTGATGGGTGACTGGTGTAGGTCAGTGCTGAGGGGTGACTGCCGTAGGTCAGTGCTGAGGGGTGACTGTTGTATGTCAGTGCTGAGGGGTGGCTGGTGTAGGTCAGTGCTGAGGGGTGACTGGTGTAGGTCAGTGCTGAGGGGTGACTGGTGTAGGTCAGTGCTGAGGGGTGACTGGTGTAGGTCAGTGCTGAGGGGTGACTGGTGTAGGTCAGTGCTGAGGGGTGACTGGTGTAGGTCAGTGCTGAGGGGTGACTGGTGTAGGTCAGTGCTGAGGGGTGACTGGTGTAGGTCAGTGCTGAGGGGTGACTGGTGTAGGTCAGTGCTGAGGGGTGACTGGTGTAGGTCAGTGCTGAGGGGTGACTGGTGTAGGTCAGTGCTGAGGGGTGGCTGGTGTAGGTCAGTGCTGAGGGGTGACTGGTGTAGTTCAGTGCTGAGGGGTGACTGGTGTAGGTCAGTGCTGAGGGGTAACTGGTGAAGGTCAGTGCTGAGGGGTGACTGGTGTAGGTCAGTGCTGAGGGGTGACTGGTGTAGGTCAGTGCTGAGGGGTGACTGGTGTAGGTCAGTGCTGAGGGGTGACTGGTGTAGGTCAGTGCTGAGGGGTGACTGGTGTAGGTCAGTGCTGAGGGGTGACTGGTGTAGGTCAGTGCTGAGGGGTGACTGGTGTAGGTCAGTGCTGAGAGGTGACTGGTGCAGGTAGTGCTGAGGGGTGACTGGTGAAGGTCAGTGCTGAGGGTTGACTGGTGTAGGTCAGTGCTGAGGGGTGACTGGTGTAGGTAGTGCTGAGGGGTGACTGGTGAAGGTCAGTGCTGAGGGTTGACTGGTGAAGGTCAGTGCTGAGGGGTGACTGGTGAAGGTCAGTGCTGAGGGGTGACTGGTGTAGGTAGTGCTGAGGGGTGACTGGTGAAGGTCAGTGCTGAGGGGTGACTGGTGTAGGTCAGTGCTGAGGGGTGACTGGTGTAGGTCAGTGCTGAGGGGTGACTGGTGTAGGTCAGTGCTGAGGGGTGACTGGTGTAGGTCAGTGCTGAGGGGTGACTGGTGTAGGTAGTGCTGAGGGGTGACTGGTGAAGGTCAGTGCTGAGGGGTGACTGGTGTAGGTCAGTGCTGAGGGGTGACTGGTGTAGGTCAGTGCTGAGGGGTGACTGGTGAAGGTCAGTGCTGAGGGGTGACTGGTGAAGGTCAGTGCTGAGGGGTGACTGGTGTAGGTCAGTGCTGAGGGGTGACTGGTGAAGGTCAGTGCTGAGGGTTGACTGGTGAAGGTCAGTGCTGAGGGGTGACTGGTGAAGGTCAGTGCTGAGGGGTGACTGGTGTAGGTAGTGCTGAGGGGTGACTGGTGAAGGTCAGTGCTGAGGGGTGACTGGTGTAGGTCAGTGCTGAGGGGTGACTGGTGTAGGTCAGTGCTGAGGGGTGACTGGTGTAGGTCAGTGCTGAGGGGTGACTGGTGTAGGTAGTGCTGAGGGGTGACTGGTGAAGGTCAGTGCTGAGGGGTGACTGGTGTAGGTCAGTGCTGAGGGGTGACTGGTGAAGGTCAGTGCTGAGGGGTGACTGGTGTAGGTCAGTGCTGAGGGGTGACTGGTGAAGGTCAGTGCTGAGGGGTGACTGGTGTAGGTCAGTGCTGAGGGGTGACTGGTGAAGGTCAGTGCTGAGGGTTGACTGGTGTAGGTCAGTGCTGAGGGGTGACTGGTGTAGGTCAGTGCTGAGGGGTGACTGGTGTAGGGGAGTGTGAGCATGCTGAGGGGTGACTGGTGAAGGTCAGTGTGAGGGGTGACTGGTGTAGGTCAGTGCTGAGGGGTGACTGGTGTAGGTCAGTGCTGAGGGGTGACTGGTGTAGGTCAGTGCTGAGGGGTGACTGGTGTAGGTCAGTGCTGAGGGGTGACTGGTGTAGTAGTGCAGTGACTAGCATGAGGGTGACTGGTGTAGGTAGTGCTGAGGGGTGACTGGTGTAGGTCAGTGCTGAGGGGTGACTGGTGTAGGTCAGTGCTGAGGGGTGACTGGTGTAGGTCAGTGCTGAGGGGTGACTGGTGTAGGTCAGTGCTGAGGGGTGACTGGTGTAGGTCAGTGCTGAGGGGTGACTGGTGTAGGTCAGTGCTGAGGGGTGACTGGTGTAAGGTCAGTGCTGAGGGGTGACTGGTGTAGGTCAGTGCTGAGGGGTGACTGGTGTAGGTCAGTGCTGAGGGGTGACTGGTGTAGGTCAGTGCTGAGGGGTGACTGGTGTAGGTCAGTGCTGAGGGGTGACTGGTGAGGTCAGTGCTGAGGGTGGACTGGTGTAGGTCAGTGCTGAGGGGTGACTGGTGTAGGTCAGTGCTGAGGGGTGACTGGTGTAGGTCAGTGCTGAGGGGTGACTGGTGAAGGTCAGTGCTGAGGGGTGACTGGTGTAGGTCAGTGCTGAGGGGTGACTGGTGTAGGTCAGTGCTGAGGGGTGTATGGTGTAGGTCAGTGCTGAGGGGTGACTGGTGAAGGTCAGTGCTGAGGGGTGACTGGTGTAGGTCAGTGCTGAGGGGTGACTGGTGTAGGTCAGTGCTGAGGGGTGACTGGTGTAGGTCAGTGCTGAGGGGTGACTGGTGTAGGTCAGTGCTGAGGGGTGACTGGTGTAGGTTCAGTGCTGAGGGGTGACTGGTGTAGGTCAGTGCTGAGGGGTGACTGGTGTAGGTCAGTGCTGAGGGGTGACTGGTGTAGGTCAGTGCTGAGGGGTGACTGGTGTAGGTCAGTGCTGAGGGGTGACTGGTGTAGGTCAGTGCTGAGGGGTGACTGGTGTAGGTCAGTGCTGAGGGGTGACTGGTGTAGGTCAGTGCTGAGGGGTGACTGGTGTAGGTCAGTGCTGAGGGGTGATGGTGTAGGTCATGCTGAGGGGTGACTGGTGAAGGTCAGTGCTGAGGGGTGACTGGTGTAGGTCAGTGCTGAGGGGTGACTGGTGTAAGTTAGTGTATTATTATTATATTATATTATTATTATTATTATTATTATTATTATTATTATTATTATTAAGTTAAGTAAAAACCGGCGAAATAAAGACTGTGTATTATTAATTTGCGAGGAATATTAAGCCAGGATAACCCAAGAGAGCCCAGCGAGTGTGGCTTACTTCTGCTGGGAGTCGTTGTAGCTTTGACCAGGATGCGACCCACAACAGTCAGCTGACAGTTACAGGGGCAATAAGTGTGAGGAAAATGTTGAGTGCCTCTACCTGCCCCTAGATTCAACCTGGACGCATTCTGTTATGAGACGAAGGAGAGAATACTGAGCATGGAGTCTGTTTTAATCTTAGAGAGAGAAAGAGAGAGAGAGAGAGAGAGAGAGAACGAGACCGTGTGTCTGGTATTAGCCTCGCTTAAAGAGCTCAAATATTAGCCTTCACTTTATAATTTAAATACCCTTATATGTAAGTTTATTACCGGTGTTTATAATTTGAATTACTGGTGTTTAATTACTGGCATTTATTTTCAGTGTTTATTTTTTATGGGGGAACTTTTAAAAATTTATCGTCAGTGCTTCAAATAAAATGAAATCTGAGAGTGATGGCAGGTGCATGTGAGTTAGTGGGGGTGTGGGGAGGGATGGGGGTTATTGGGGAGGGTTGTGGTGGATGGGGATTAAGTAAATTTATCTAGGTACAGGTATATATACATACAAATATTCTACATAGTGTAAGTTACCCAGGATAACCCACAAAAGTGATGGGTGGGGGGGGGGTGAAGACAGCGCTACAGAAAATGTGGGGACGAGGATAAGTGAGGGGAGACTCTGCTGTTCCTTCAACCAAATTGTATTGATTAATTTCCGCCAGTCATCAAGCATGCTTTTTTTTTTTTTTACACAAATCAGTTGTACAGGCTACGTGCTGTTATCACAGTTCAGCGCATTTCAAAGCCCCATCATTGTCTGAAGTATACTACCTGGTTGATCAGACCCTGATCCACCACGAGGCTTGGTCTCAGACCCGGCCGCGGGGGGCGCTGATCCCCGAAACCCTCTCCAGGTACCACCCAGGTACCTACTTGCTACTGGATGAACGGAGACAGCACGTGTAAGGAAACACGCCCAATGTTTCCACCCGTACCAGGGATTGAACACGAACACAGTGTGCGAGCTGAGTGCGCTACCAACCAAGCTACGGGAGATGGCGATTGAGTAAATGTTGGTAAATATTTTCTTCTTTGGGTCACCTTGCCTTGGAGGGAGACAACCATATTGTTTTTACAAGCTCAGAGCTGTAAACCTACATCAGCTCATTTTAAATCCATTTTATTGCTAATTAAAACCCTTGTGAGGGCAAATTATGAGAAATTAAAATTTCGAACTGAACTCCCTAGAGTGGATAGAATATCTCAATATAAGGTGAATGAACCCTTTATAAATGGAATTCTGAGAGTTATTTTTCGAGCAATTGCTAATCTGCGAAGACAGACTGTACTAGCGCCTGCCCGGGAAAGGGAGTATAAATGTGAATGTTGCAAAGTTGCAATTGCTAATAAAACACCAATAACTATTTTTTAAATTTATTATACAAACAGACATTAAAAACATAAATGGAACTTGTATCCAAACATTTTGTAAGTCTTAGAAAAATATAAAAATGAATCAAATAGCAACATGGACACATTGCAAAGGGATAAAACTTTCAAGTTGCATATTGCTGAGTTTCCTGAGGAAGAACAATCATTCTATATTACTAATTGCTAGAATGAAAGTCTGTGAAGCAATTTTTATCCTTTATGCATAGATTTACTTTGTATACAGAACAGTAAAATGAGGATGTGACATAACTTTTCTCTTTGCTGCAACACTTGCAACTAAGTAGGTTGCCTAGCACTGGCCAGTGACCTAGCATTTTATCAAACCTCACACTGTCGTCAGGCCTTTCTGCACATTGGTACTACATAGCAGATGGTAACTGCAAAGTTGGCAAATCATTACTCTCACCATTGGAAGTACTTGGTGAAGCTCTTGTAATTGTTCTTATGCAGACATATTTTGACTTGGTGTTGGAGGGCTCACCATAAAACAATTTCTCGTTGATCTGGAAGGACAATAAAAACTTTCTGTATACAGCCAGACCACTTTAGAATTCATATTTGCAATAGAATTTTTTTTATAAATATTTATTTTACTGAAACGAGTATGGGGCAAAAGGGGCAGTAGCGAGTGTACTCATGACTTTTTTGTTGCACTTTTTTTCAACTGCATAGTACACTCATATGCTTCACACGAACTTTATGTATCAAAATATACCTAAACTATTCGTTTACTCACTAAACACAACAATCAGTTTGTGGCTGCGACAGAACCAACTAGAGGAAATAAACTGCTTGACTTGGTTCTTGCCAGCAGGGAAACGCTAATTAATAATTTTAAGGTTAATGATGAGCTTGGGGAAAGTGATCGCAAATCACTCAGTTTTCATATATCATGGAATTCTCCTAATAATGACACTCAAGTCTGTCCCCGACTTCTGCTTGGCTGATTTCATAGGACTGAAAAATTACTTGGGTGGGCTGAACTGGAATGACCTGACTATGGGTCAGGTAGGTGGTGACGATTGCCGATATGACGTTTTCCAGGGTATAGTTCTAGCTGCTCAGACAGCTTATGTTCCAAATAGGGAAATCAGATCAAACAGAAATGATCCTAAATGGATGAACAATAGATTAAAACATCTCATCAAATCAAAAGAGGAGAGGGGCAATTAAGAAATCAATATATTCAATTAAGGAGAGAAGTAAAAAAGGGAATAAGAAAAGCCAAAAGAGATTATTAAGTTAAATTTGCAAGAGAATCGAAGACTAACCCAAAAGGTTTCTTTCAGGTATAGAGAAGTAAGATCAGGGGCAAGATAGGCCCACTCAAAAGTTACTTGGGTCAGTTCACGGACAGTGATAAGGAAATGTGTAGAATTTTTAACACATACTTCCTCTCAGTTTTTACACAGGAAGATACTAGCGATATTCCAGAAATAATAAATTATGTAGAACAGGACGATAATAAACTATGCACGATTAGGGTTACAAGTGACATGGCCCTTAGACAAATAGATAAATTAAAACCTAACAAATCCCCAGGCCCTGATGAACTGTATGCAAGGGTTCTAAAGGAATGTAAAGAGGAGCTTAGCAAACCTTTGGCTAATCTTTTCAACATATCACTACAGACTGGAATGGTGCCAGATAAGTGGAAAATGGCAAATGTGATACCTATTTACAAGGCAGGTGACAGGTCCTTGGCTTCTAACTATAGACCAATAAGCCTTACCTCCATAGTGGGAAAATTTATGGAATCAATAATTACCGAAGCAGTTCGTAGCCACCTTGAAAAACATAAATTAATCAATCTCATCATGGTTTTACGAATTTATTAACTTTTTTCACTAAGGTATTTGAAGAAGATCATGGTAATGAATATGATATTGTGTATATGGACTTCAGTAAGGCTTTTGACAGGGTCCCACATCAGAGACTATTGAGGAAAATTAAGGCAGATCGGAAGATTTAAGGAATACCTGCGTTCAACACCGAAATTCACACAACCATTTAATCAACTACAGAAACGCAAGACTTATCACCAGAGAAGACAACACTCAATACCGCAGAATCCTGGAATCATCACTTATCAGTGTATCCAACAACTTCAACCAAAACGGTTTCTATAACACAGCTGAGCTCCATGCCAAGAAACTTCATCATCATCCTACGTAACTACATACACATCCGTCCGTCCCGTGCAGATCTGTATTTGGTTCAACCTACCCAGCATTCTCCACCTGACTCTCCAACCCATACTCGTGTACTGTTCACCCAGGCAAATCTGTTTGTGACTTGGTAAAGCCCACTATGTGAGCGAAACGTTGTCAGTAAAGGATCACTTTATACTGCTTTTGTTTTTAGTTTTCCACCAACACCCCTCCACCCTTAACGCCTCCCCTACCCTCAACACCTTGCCTACCATCAACACCCCTCCACCTTAACACCTCCCTACCTCAACCCTTGCCTACATCAACACCCCTCCACCCTTAACACCTCCCCTACCCTCAACACCTTGCCTACATCAACACCCCTCCACCCTTAACACCTCCCCTACCCTCAACACCTTGCCTACCATCAACACCCCCCACCCTTAACACCTCCCCTACCCTCAACACCTTGCTACCATCAAACACCCTCACCCTTAACACCTCCCTACCTCAACACCCCTCCACCTTAACACCTCCCTACCTCAACACCTCCCTACCATCAACACCCCTCCACCTAAACACCTCCCTACCATCAACACCCCTCCACCCGTACACCTCCCCTACCCTCAACCCTCCCCTACCATCAACACCCTCACCCTTAACACCTCCCCTACCCTCAACACTCCCTACCATCAACAACCCTCCACCCTTGACACCTCCCCTACCCTCAACACCTCCCCTACCATCAACACCCTCCACCCTAAACACCTCCCTACCATCAACACCCCTCCACCCTAAACACCTCCCTACCATTAACACCCCTCCACCCTAAACACCTCCCCTACCATCAACACCCCTCCACCCTAAACATCCTCCCCTACCCTCAACACCTCCCCTACCCTCAACACTCCCTACCATCAACACCCCCCTACCATCAACACCTCCCCTACCTCAACACCTCCCCAACCCTCAACACCTCTCAACCCTCAACAAGTTCCCTACCCTCAACACCTCTCAACTCTCACAAGTCCCTATCCTCAACACCTCCCCTACCCTCAACAACCTCCCCTACATCAACACCTCCCCTACCATCAACGCCCCTTTACCTCAACACCCCTCTACCCTCAACACCAGCCCTACCCTCTACACCCCTCTACCCTCACCACATCCCCTACCCTCAACACCCCTCTACCCTCAACACTTCCTACCATCATCACCACCTACCCTCAGCACCTCTACTCTCAACACCACCTAACATCATCACCTCCTACCATCAACACCTCCTACCATCAATATTTCCTACCATCAATACCTCCTACCATCAACACCTCTACCCTCAACACCACCTAACATCAACACCTCTACCTCAACACCACCTAACATCAACACCACCTACCCTCAACACCTCCTACCATCAACACCTCCTACCATCAACACCTCCTACCATCAACACCTCCTACCATCAGCATTTCCTACCATCAACACCTCCTACCATCAACACCTCTACCCTCAACACCACCTAACATCAACACCTCCTACCATCAACACCTACCATCAACCCCACCTACCCTCAACACCCCCTACCCTCAACACCTCCCCTACCCTCAACACCTCCTACCCTCAACACCTCCTACCATCAACACACCTACCCTCAACACCTCTACCCTCAACACCACCTTCCATCAATACCCACCTACTCTCAACACCACCTACCATCAACACCACCTACCCTCAACACCTCCTACCCTCAACACCTCCTACCCTCAACACCTCCTACCATCAACACCTCCTACTATCAACACCACCTACCCTCAACACCTCTACCCTCAACACCTCTACCCTCAACACCACCTTCCATCAACACCCACCTACTCTCAACACCTCCCTACCCTCAACACCTCCTACCCTCAACACCTCCTACCCTCAACACCTCCTACCCTCAACACCTCCTACCATCAACACCACCTACCATCAACACCACCTACCATCAACACTTCCCTACCATCAACACTTCCCTACCCTCAACACCTCCCCTACCCTCAACACCTCCTACCCTCAACACTCCTACCCTCAACACCTCCTACCATCAACACCTCCTACCATCAACACCACCTACCATCAACACCACCTACCATCAACACCACCTACCATCAACACTTCCCCTACCCTCAACACTTCCCCTACACTCAACATAGCGGTAAGGACCATAACACAACATTGAAGATCATAACATAGCAGTGAAGATCATAACATAGCAGTGAAGATCATAACACAGTAGTGAAGATCATAACATAGCAGTGAAGATCATAACAGCAGTGAAGACCATAACATAGCAGTGAAAACCATAACATAGCAGTGAAGATCATAACACAGCAGTGAAGATCATAACATAGCAGTGAAGATCATAACACAGCAGTGAAGATCATAACAAATCAATAAGGACCATAACATAGCAGTGAAGACCATAACACAGCAGTGAACATCATAACACAGCAGTGAAGATCATAACACGTCAATAAGGACAATAACATAGCAGTGAAGACCATAACACAGCAGTGAAGATCATAACATAGCAGTGAAGATCATAACATAGCAGTGAAGACCATAACACAGCAGTGAAGATCATAACATAGCAGTGAAGACCATAACATAGCAGTGAAGATCATAACATAGCAGTGAAGATCATAACATAGCAGTGAAGTTCATAACATAGTGAAGACCATAACATAGCAGTGAAGATCATAACATAGCAGCGAAGATCATAACATAGTGAAGATCATAACAGCAGTGAAGATCATAACATAGCAGTGAAGATCATAACATAGCAGTGAAGACCATAACACAGCAGTGAAGATCATAACACAGCAGTGAAGATCATAACATAGCAGCGAAGACCATAACACGGCAGTGAAGATCATAACATAGCAGTGAAGACCATAACACAGCAGTGAAGATCATAACATAGCAGTGAAGATCATAACATAGCAGTGATGACCATAACACAGCAGTGAAAACCATAACATAGTGAAGACCATAACATAGCAGTGAAAACCATAACATAGTGAAGACCATAACATAGTGAAGATCATAACACAGCAGTGAAGATCATAACATAGCAGTGAAGATCATAACATAGTGAAGACCATAACATAGTGAAGACCATAACATAGCAGTGAAGATCATAACAGCAGTGAAGATCATAACATAGCAGTGAAGATCATAACACATCAATAAGGACCATAACACAGCAGTGAAGATCATAACACATCAATAAGGACCATAACATAGCAGTGAAGACCATAACACAGCAGTGAAGACCATAACACAGCAGTGAAGATCATAACGTAGCAGTGAAGATCATAACACAGCAGTGAAGATCATAACATAGTGAAGATCATAACACAGCAGTGAAGATCATAACATAGTGAAGACCATAACACAGCAGTGAAGACCATAACACAGCAGTGAAGATCATAACATAGTGAAGATCCTAACATAGCAGTGAAGATCCTAACATAGCAGTGAAGACCATAACATAGCAGTGAAGATCATAACACAGCAGTGAAGACCATAACATAGCAGTGAAGAGCATAACATAGCAGTGAAGACCATAACATTGCAGTGAAGATCATAACATAGCAGTGAAGATCATAACATAGCAGTGAAGATCATAACACATCAATAAGGACCATAACACAGCAGTGAAGATCATAACACATCAATAAGGACCATAACATAGCAGTGAAGATCATAACATAGCAGTGAAGATCATAACACATCAATAAGGACCATAACATAGCAGTGAAGACCATAACATAGCAGTGAAGATCATAACATAGCAGTGAAGACCATAACATAGCAGTGAAGATCATAACACATCAATAAGGACCATAACATAGCAGTGAAGATCATAACACAGCAGTGAAGACCATAACACATTAATAAGGACCATAACATAGCAGTGAAGACCATAACATAGCAGTGAGGACCATAACATAGCAGTGAAGATCATAACATAGCAGTGAGGACCATAACACAGCAGTGAAGACCATAACACAGCAGTGAAGATCATAACATAGCAGTGAAGACCATAACATAGCAGTGAAGATAACATAGCAGTGAAGACCATAACAGCAGTGAAGATCATAACATAGCAGTGAAGACCATAACACAGCAGTGAAGATCATAACACAGCAGTGAAGATCATAACATAGCAGTGAAGACCATAACACAGCAGTGAAGATCATAACATAGCAGTGAAGATTATAACACAGCAGTGAAGATCATAACATAGGAGTGAAGATCATAACACAGCAGTGAAGATCATAACATAGCAGTGAAGACCATAACATAGCAGTGAGGACCATAACATAACAGTGAAGACCATAACATAGCAGTGAGGACCATAACATAGGAGTGAAGATCATAACATAGCAGTGAGGACCATAACATAGCAGTGAGGACCATAACATATCAGTAAAGACCATAACATAGCAGTGAAGACCATAACACATCAATAAGGACCATAACATAGCAGTGAGGACCATAACACAGCAGTGAAGATCATAACATAGCCGAAGTTGCTTTAGTGTCAGACGAAGGATGGTAAGTAGACAAGCTAGCCAGTGCTTTTGAGATTATCTGTAATATAAGAAATCACTTTCTTTCAAGGGAGTGACTTGATCCTAGGGAAGAGCTCTTGATCCAAGGATTTGGAGGTACTCTCCCGTTCCTCGGATAATTCCCAATTACGATTACCTCGTATTTCCCAGGCGTTGCAGGGCCCGTACGGGTTTGATAATAATAAGAGGGCAGATATTATGTGAGAGTTGAGACACTAGGAACATAGTGGAGTATATAAACCGGGAAGCAGACAGGTTAAAATGAAAACTGTTGACAGGCAAATACACAGTTTTGCTTGTGATTAACGAAGCTGTCAGTGCAAAACAATGGTACAGTCTCGGTAACATAATCATTCTCAGAGTATCATCAATGACAGTTCTCCTCTGAAAGAGTTTGTTATCCAGGGCAACATTTTCCCTGTTGCTGTCATATTAACATGGCAGGAATTTTTAACAGATGTTTCCTCAGTGTTACTCCTGCAGATTCATTACATTTATCTTCCATTTTGTTGTGTAGTTTAATTACGTTTTGAATATTGTTAAAGTTTTAATATGTTGATTTTTTCTAGGTTCGTGGTGCTTTATCTAACATAGACAAAATCCAAGCACCACGAACCAGTCGACGCAGCGGTTTACACTATACCCTGTGGAGGCTGCGACAAGATTTATGTAGTTGTGCAAGAAAGGTATAAAATACCTACAATATGAAAGTTATGTAGGTGAAACAGTAAGAAACCTCGACACTCGCCTCAATGAACACATTTATGCATGTAGGAACGACAACTTGAGCAACGTCTGCGTACAACACCGAAATTCCACCAATCATCTTATGAAATTCAGGGACGTCCAATTAGTGATCAAAGAAACTAATTTTTGCAGACGCAAGTGCCTTGAATCTTCACTAATCGCTGTTTCTAATACAATTAAACAAAACAAAGGCAGCTTCACCATCTCTGAAGTCTTAGCAAGAATCCTCCTGAAAACAGTAAACCCTGCCATCACATAGTCTCTCCTGTTAATACTACACAAGCACATTACAGAGAGTGAACATTGAAACAGACCTTCTCTATCCAGCCTCCTATAGAAATATTTGTCTAACCTATTTTTATGTTACCCAAGTAATAACTTTTATATCCTTTTACTCATGTGCGAGTTAATTGTTCTACCATATTGTATTATTACTACTACTACTACAACTTATCTCACTACTACTACTACCACTAGTATTGCACCTATATATACCCTCTGTGTCCATGTACTGTTTGTAACGGCTTGACAAAGCTCCTGGAGAGCGAAACGTTGCCACAATAAAAATGTCACATTAGTTGCACTTGTGTCATTTTACTTTACATACTGTCGGTAATTCTACCAACATTATTACGACCTGAAGAATGCCATGTTGGGATGAGGACGGGTAGACGATGAGATCATGTGACTCCTGCGTTATTGGGTAGGTGGTGCTCAGCCTGCTTGGGTATAATGTATGCTAGTGTTTTAGAAATTTTGTGGTTTCCAGTGTTACGTTCTATTGTGTCGGTGACGGCGATTAGCGAGGCTTCTAGACACCCCCGGCGTCTGAGGTCTGGTTCGGGGAGAACGAGTTGTGCCACCTCCCAGTTCATCAAATGCCTCGTGGAGTCTCTGTGGAGGACACAGACGTACCTTAAATCGTCTCTGTTACAGGCACTTCGATGCTTGCTCAGGCGGACCGCAAGATCTCTGCGTGTCTCGCCTACATATTTCTTGGGACAGAATCCACAGGGAATGGTGTAGACGCCTGTTGTGGAAGTTAGAGGTGTGGGGCTGCGTTTCGTAGTGAGGTCTTTGATAAATGATGTGTTATGGTGGAAACGTTCATGTTACTCTTCGCAAGTGCCGGGCGAGTATTCGTGGCAACATCATCACATGGGAGCACTATGAATTGCTTAGAGGGTTGTTCCATAGGCGGTTTGTTGAGGATAGCTTGTGCCTTGAGTCAGAAACCTTGGATGAATAAAGATGGAAACTGAAGACGTGTAAAGACTTGTGTTATGTAAATACATTTTTCTTCAAGAAAACAAGGGCTGGAGATGTGAAGAGCTCTCAAGAAGCCAATAAGTACTCCTCTTTTAGTGCGGGTGCACATGATGCCTTCTGTTTACTCCCCAGATGACTGTCCCTCCCGTAGCTCACCTACTTCTTGAGTTTTGGACGGCCTTCGACAGTCCACAAGTCAAGAAATATGACACCCTCCTAAAGTTTATGTTAGTGTACTGAACCTTTTCCTTGATGGACAGTGGATGCAAGCCTCGGCTCCAGTCAGGCCTGGTGGGCTGGGAATACGTAAATCTTTTCCAGGCTGCTCTACCATCTTGTATTTCTGGGGTGGCAGAAATACAAGACCCAAGGTGCACCAAGGCCATCACAAAGTGGAAGACTCTTGCTGCTCCAGTGCTGAAACCCTTTGTAGCACTGGCTTGAAAACAGTCCAGATGGAATGGCCTCATTACTGAAAAGGTACATAACGTGCTTGTAGCTGCAATGTCTTGACAAGGAGATTGCCAGTCTCAAAGCTGTATGTGCACATTACCCAGGGGACGTATTCTTAACAGTTCTTAGCTTGGCAGTGGGCACAAGCTTTGACCCACAGACCCTCAGCATTGCAGTGGCTCTATGCCTCGCTGCCCCAGTTCACGTGGAATATGTGTGTATTTGCGGCGATGTGCAAGCCGACCAATATGGTCTACATGGTCTAAACTGCTCCAGAACCTAAGGTTGGCACGCAAGACACAGTGAAGTCAACGACTTCAAGAGGAGTCCCGCTTCGGTTGGGTGCCCAGCTGAGAGCTCTGATTCCTAGCATCCAGCAATTCTCACAATCCTGCAAACCGCTCTGCTGGGATCACCATCTGCACCTGGAAGAATGGGAAGCATTTAGCATGGGACTATACCTGTGTGTCGACCCTAACTAACTGATACCTAAATCCGTCATAGCCCTGGGCAACAAGGGGGTGCTGCCGATCACAGGGAGGAATATAAGCTAAATATAGGGAGGATAAAGAGGACCACAGACTTAACGTTTGCGGTCTTCTTTGTCCTTCCCCAACTCTCATAGCTTTGCACTTGCTGGGGTTAAACTCCAAGAGTCATTTTGTCGGACCAGGATTGCGGCCTATTCAGATTCCCTTATAGGGTTTCCTGATTCTCGTCCACTTGTATTCTTCTCGTTAGCTTCAAGCCATCAGTACCAATTCGTCCCAGTAGGAATGGAGACCCTTGGTCCATGGGGAAAGAATGTCACAAGCTTCTTCAAAGAACTATGTTCCTGGCTCATTGACACCACTAAAGACCTCAGGACAGCCACTTTCATGTTCCAGAGTCTCACTATGGCTATTCAGAGGGAAAATGCGTGCTGCATTCTTGGCTCGCGTCCACCTTCGGAGGAGTTGGAGGAGCTTCATAATCTCATTTGATATGATGTACTATGTGGAAGGTATTCTGAAGACCAACGCCCCCGCGGCCCGGTCCATGACCAGGCCTCCCGATAGATCAGGGCCTGATCAACTAGGCTGTTACTGCTGGCCGCACACAGTCTAACGTACGAGCCACAGCCCGGCTGATCCGGCGCTGACTTTAGGTATCTGTCGAGCTCCCTCTTGAAGACAACCAGGGGTTTATTGGTAATTCCTCTTATGGCTGATGGGAGGCTGTTGAACAGTTTTGGGCCCCGGACACTACTTTTGTTTAGATGTTTGTACCTTTTCAGTAAATAATCCCTGACTTTACAAGACATTATAAACATTATCTCTCAGTCCACAGCAGGATTCGAACCTGCAAACTCACCATGTGGCAGGATTTAATGAAATAACTTTGTACAAGTTTGGTGCTCCAGGGTCTGGCGTTGTGGATAAAGTACTGTGCACTCGGATGCCGAGTTGGCAGATTCGAATTCTGCTGTGGACTGAGAGATAATGTTTGTAAATAATTTCGCCAATTTGCGAATTGGTAAGCACACATGTATATGTATGTCGTGCCAAATAGGTAAAACTTGCGATTTTGGCTTAAATATCAACGCTCTTCTTGCCGAATAAAGCAGGCGAAAATTTGTGTGTGCAATAATTTCGCAAGAATCATTCAAAACCTGACGAAAAAATATATATTTCATTGGTCAATTAACAAGAACTCATTTAAAATTAAGTCCTTTATATAATTTTCTCTCGTACGTTTAAAGATATATATATATATTTTAATTTATGTTAATGTAAAAATTAATAATTTTGTACCAAAAGAACCTTGGAAAACTTACCTAACGTCATTATAACAAGCGCAATTTAATTTAGCCTAATCCAACTAAATATATTTTAGATAAGTTTACAATAATTTAATAAACACAATAAAATATATCTTTTTCGTTAGGTTCAGAATGATTTTTGCGAAATTATTGCATACACAAATTTTTGCTTGCCTTGTTCGGCAAGAAGAGCGTTGTTATTTAAGCGAAAATAGCAAATTTTACCTATTCGGCAATTATATATATATATATATATATATATATATATATATATATATATATATATATATATATATATATAATTGTGTGTGTGTAGTTAGTGATGTCATGATAATCTTGTGAAGCTAATATGATGGATGGTGTTGTTGCAGACATGGAAGGAGGAGAGATGTGAAGCGAGGGGCTCCAGTACACCCTGAACCATCCAGTAAGTCTCTCTGAATTTACTGTCATGAAATATTTAGACCATAGTATACACACCGAAAGGAGTACACTGTGCGTGTACACTGTGAGGTGTATATCAGTTTATACGCTGTGAAGTGTATGTTATATTACACAAGATATAAAAGCAATTCCAGAAATATATAATTATATTGGCTAGGACGAAAATAAATTATGCAATATCAGGGTCACTAGTTACATAGTCCTTAATTAATTTGAGGGCGAACAGATTACTGGCTCTGATGAGCTGTCTTCAAGGTGTTTAAAGGAATGTAAGGAGGAACCTAGTAACCAGAAGCTAGTCTCTTCAACATATCACAACAAACAGGTATTGTACCAGATAAGTGGAAAATGGCAAATGTGACACCCATTTACAAAGCGGGAGATAGGTTCTTAACTTCAAATTATAGACCAGACTTGGGCAAACTGCGGCTCCCGAAGCTACTCTGTGCAGCTCCTGAGACAATATTGAGTTTCATTGCCATTTTCCTAAACTTTTATATTAATTTATAGTAGTATAGTATGTATCAATATTAGATATGTATCAATATTATATATATATATATATATATATATATTATATATATATATATATATATATATATTATATATTTTTTTTTTATTATTATCACACCGGCCGATTCCCACCAAGGCAGGGTGGCCCGAAAAAGAAAAACTTTCACCATCATTCACTCCATCACTGTCTTGCCAGAAGGGTGCTTTACACTACAGTTTTAAACTGCAACATTAACCCCCCTCCTTCAGAGTGCAGGCACTGTACTTCCCATCTCCAGGACTCAAGTCGGCCTGCCGGTTTCCCTGAATCCTTCATAATGTTACTTTGCTCACACTCCAACAGCACGTCAAGTATTAAAAACCATTTGTCTCCATTCATCCTATCAAACACGCTCACGCATGCCTGCTGGAAGTCCAAGCCCCTCGCACACAAAACCTCCTTTACCCCCTCCCTCCAACCCTTCCTAGGCCGACCCCTACCCCGCCTTCCTTCCACTACAGACTGATACACTCTTGAAGTCATTCTGTTTCGCTCCATTCTCTCTACATGTCCGAACCACCTCAACAACCCTTCCTCGCCCTCTGGACAACAGTTTTGGTAATCCCGCACCTCCTCCTAACTTCCAAACTACGAATTCTCTGCATTATATTCACACCACACATTGCCTCAGACATGACATCTCCACTGCCTCCAGCCTTCTCCTCGCTGCAACATTCATCACCCACGCTTCACACCCATATAAGAGCGTTGGTAAAAACTATACTCTCATACATTCCCTCTTTGCCTCAAGGACAAAGTTCTTTGTCTCCACAGACTCCTAAGTGCACCACTCACTTTTTTCCCTCATCAATTCTATGATTCACCTCATCTTTCATAGACCCACCCGCTGACACGTCCACTCCCAAATATCTGAATACGTTCACCTCCTCCATACTCTCTCCCTCCAATCTGATATTCAATCTTTCATCACCTAATCTTTTTGTTATCCTCATAACCTTACTCTTTCCTGTATTCACCTTTAATTTTCTCTTTTTGACACCCTACCAAATTCATCCACCAATCTCTGCAACTTCTCTTCAGAATCTCCCAAGAGCACAGTGTCATCAGCAAGAGCAGCTGTGACAACTCCCACTTTGTGTGTGATTCTTTATCTTTTAAACTCCACGCCTCTTGCCAAGACCCTCGCATTTACTTCTCTTACAACCCCATCTATAAATATATTAAACAACCACGGTGACATCACACATCCTTGTCTAAGGCCTACTTTTAAATGGGAAAAAATTCCCTCTTTCCCACATACTCTAACTTGAGCCTCACTATCCTCGTAAAAAACTCTTCACTGCTTTCAGTAACCTACCTCCTACACCATACACTTGCAACATCTGCCACATTGCCCCCCTATCCACCCTGTCATACGCCTTTTCCAAATCCATAAATGCCACAAAGACCTTTTAGCCTTATCTAAATACTGTTCACTTATATGTTTCACTGTAAACACCTGGTCACACACCCCCTACCTTTCCTAAAGCCTCCTTGTTCATCTGCTATCCTATTCTCCGTCTTACTCTTAATTCTTTCAATTATAACTCTACCATACACTTTACAGGTACACTCAACAGACTTATCCCCCTATAATTTTTGCACTCTCTTTTATCCCCTTTGCCTTTATACAAAGGAACTATGCATGCTCTCTGCCAATCCCTAGGTACCTTACCCTCTTCCATACATTTATTAAATAATTGCACCAAAACCCCTCCAAAACTATATCCCACCTGCTTTTAACATTTCTATCTTTATCCCATCAATCCCGGCTGCCTTACCCCCTTTCATTTTACCTACTGCCTCACGAACTTCCCCCCCACTCACAACTGACTCTTCCTCACTCCTACAAGATGTTATTCCTCCTTGCCCTTACACGAAATCACAGCTTCCCTATCTTCATCAAACATTAACAATTCCTCAAAATATTCCTTCCATCTTCCCAATACCTCTAACTCTCCATTTAATAACTCTCCTCTCCTATTTTTAACTGACAAATCCATTTGTTCTCTAGGCTTTTTTAATTGTTAATCTCACTCCAAAACTTTTTCTTATTTCAACAAAATTTGTTGATAACATCTCACCCACTCTCTCATTTGCTCTCTTTTTACTTTGCTTCACCACTCTCTTAACTTCTCTCTTTTTCTCCATATACTCTTCCCTCTTGCATCACTTCTACTTTGTAAAAACTTCTCATATGCTAACTTTTTCCTCCTTACTACTCTCTTTACATCATCATTCCACCATCGCTCCTCTCCCTCCTCACCCACTTTCCTGTAACCACAAACTTCTGCTGAACACTCTAACTCACTACATTTTTAAAACTACCCATACCTCTTCGACCCCATTGCCTATGCTCTCATTAGCCCATCTATCCTCCAATAGTGTTTATATCTTACCCTAACTGCCTCCTCTTTTAGTTTATAAACCTTTACCTCTCTCTTCCCTGATGCTTCTATTCTCCTTGTACCCCATCTACCTTTTACTCTCAGTGTAGCTACAACTAGAAAGTGATCTGATATATCTGGGGCCCCCTCTAAAAAACATGTACATCCTGAAGTTTTACTCAACAGTCTTTTATCTACCAATACATAATCCAACAAACTACTGTCATTTCGCCCTACATCATACGTGATACTTATTTATCCTCTTTTTCTTAAAATAGTATTACCTATAACAAAAACCCCTTTCTATACAAAGTTCAATCAAAGGGCTCCCATTATCATTTACACCTGGCCCCCCAAACTTACCTACCACACCCTCTCTAAAGTTTCTCCTACTTTAGCATTCAAGGTCCCCTACCACAATTACTCTCTCACTTGGTTCAAAGGCCCCTATACATTCACTTAACATCTCCCAAAATCTCTCTCTTCCTCTGCATTCCTCTCTTCTCCAGGTGCATACACGCTTATTATGACCCACTTCTCGCATCCAACCTTTACTTTAATCCACATAATTCTTGTTTTACACATTCATATTCTCTTTTCTCCTTCCATAACTGATCATTTAAATTACTGTTTACCCCTTCCTTGCTCTAACTCTCTCAGATACTCCAGATTTAATCCCATTTATTTCCCCCCACTGAAACTCTCCTACCCCCTTCAGCTTTGTTTCGCTTAGGGCCAGGACATCCAACTTCTTTCATTCATAACATCAGCAATCATCTGTTTCTTGTCATCCGCACTACATCCACGCACATTTAAGCAACCCAGTTTTATAAAGTTTTTCTTCTTCTCTTTTTTAGTAATTGTATACAGGAAAGGGGGTTTCTAGCCCATTGCTCCCGGGATTTTGTCGCCTCTTTCGACACGCATGGCTTACGGAGGAAAGATTCTTTTCCACTTCCCCCTGGACAATTAGAAGAAATAAAAGAACAAGATTTTTTAGAAAAAAAGGGGAAAAACCTAGATGTAGTATATATATATATATGCATGGCGTGTCTATGAAGTGTGACCAAAGTGTAAGTAGGAGTAGCAAGATATCCCTGTTATCTTACGTGTTTATGAGACAGAAAAAGAAAAACCCGCAATCCTACCATCATGCAAAACAAATTACAGGTTTTTGTTTCACAGTCATCTGGCAGGACGGTAGTACTTCCCTGGGTGGTTGCTGTCTACCAACCTACTACCTATATATATATATATATATATATATATATATATATATATATGGGGTCGAAGAGGTATGGGATAGGTTTAAATATGTAGTGTTAGAGTGTTCAGCAGAAGTTTGTGGGTTTCAGGAAAGTGGATGCGGGAGGGAAGAGGAGCGATGGTGGAATGATGTAAAGAGAGCAGTAAGGGAGAAAAAGTTAGCATATGAGAAGTTTTTACAAAGTAGAAGTGATGCAAGGAGGGAAGAGTATATGGAGAAAAAGAGAGAGGTTAAGAGTGTGGTGAAGCAATGTAAAAAGAGAGCAAATGAGAGAGTGGGTGAGATGTTATCACAAACTTTGTTAAAAATCAAAAAATTTTTGGAGTGGATTAAAAGTTAAGGAACCCAGGAGAACAAATGGATTTGTCAGTTAAAAATAGAAGAGGAAGTTATAAATGGAGAGTTAGATGTATTGGGGAAGATGGAGGGAATATTTTGAGGAATTTTTTAAATGTTGATGAAGATAGGGAAGCTGTGATTTCGTGTATAGGGCAAGGAGGAATAACATCTTGTAGGAGTGGGGAAGAGCCAGTTTTGAGTGTGGGGAAGTTCGTGAGGCAGTAGGTAAAATGAAAGGGGTAAGGCAGCCGGGATTGATGGGATAAAGATAGAAATGTTAAAAGCAGGTGGGGATATAGTTTGAGAGTGGTTGGTGCAAATTATTTAATAAATGTATGGAAGAGGGTAAGGTACCTTGGGATTGGCAGAGAGCATGCATAGTTCCTTTGTAAAAAGGGCAAAGGGGACAAAAGAGAGTGCAAAAATTATAGGGGATAAGTCTGTTGAGTATACCTGGTAAAGTGTAATGGTAGAGTTTATTATTGAAAGAATTAAGAGTAAGACGGAGAATAGGATAGCAGATGAACAAGGAGGCTTTAGGAAAAGGGTAGGGGGTGTGTGGACCAGGTGTTTACAGTGAAACATAAAAGTGAACAGTATTTAGATAAGGGTAAAGAGGTCTTTGTGGCATTTTTGATTTGGAAAAGGCGTATGACAGGGTGGATAGGGGGGCAATGTGGCCCGATGTGCAGGTGATGGGGTAGGAGATAGGTTACTGAAAGCAGTGAAGAGTTTTTACGAGGTAGTGAGGCTCAAATTAGAGTATGTAGGAAAGAGGGAAATTATTTCCCAGTAAAAGTAAGCCCAGACAAGGATGTGTGATGTCACCGTTGGTTGTTTAATACATTTATAAATGGGGTTGTAAGAGAAATAATGCGAGGTCTTGGGAAAGGCGTGGAGTTAAAAGATAAAGAATCACACAAAAAGTGGGAGTTGTCACAGTTGCTCTTTTGCTGATGACACTGTGCTCTTGGGAGATTTGAAGAGAAGTTGCAGAGATTGGTGGATGAATTTGGTAGGGTGTGCAAAAGAAGAAAATTAAAAGTGAATACAGGGAAAAAGTAAGGTTATGAGGGTAACAAAAAGATTAGGTGATGAAAGATTGGATATCAGATTGGAGGGAGGGTATGGAGGAGGGGAATGTATTCAATATTTGGGAGTGGACGTGTCAGCGGATGGGTCTATAAAAGATGAGGTTGAAATCATAGAATTGATGAGGGGAAAAGGGTGAGTGGTGCACTTAGGAGTCTGTGGAGACAAAGAACTTCGTCCTTGGAGGCAAAGAGAGGAATGTATGAGAGTATAGTTTTACCAACGCTCTTATATGGGTATGAAGCATGGGTGATGAATGTTGCAGCGAGGAGAAGGCTGGAGGCAGTGTAGATGTCATGTCTGAGGGCAATGTGTGGTGTGAATATAATGCAGAGAACTCGTAGTTTGGAAGTTAGGAGGAGGTGCGGGATTATCAAAACTGTTGTCCAGAGGGCTGAGGAAGGGTTGTTGAGGTGGTTCGGACATGTAGAGAGAATGGAGCGAAACAGAGTGACTTCAAGAGTGTATCAGTCTGTAGTGGAAGGAAGGCGGGTAGGGGTCGGCCTAGGAAAGGTTGGAGGGAGGGGGTATAGGAGGTTTTGTGTGCGAGGGGCTTGGACTTCCAGCAGGCATGCGTGAGCGTGTTTGATAGGAGTGAATGGAGACAAATGGTTTTGAATACTTGACGTGCTGTTGGAGTGTGAGCAAAGTAACATTTATGAAGGGGTTCAGGGAAACCGGCAGGCCGGACTTGAGTCCTGGAGATGGGAAGTACAGTGCCTGCACTCTGAAGGAGGGGTGTTAATGTTGCAGTTTAAAAACTGTAGTGTAAAGCACCCTTCTGGCAAGACAGTGATGGAGTGAATGATGGTGAAAGTTTTTCTTTTTCGGGCCACCCTGCCTTGGTGGGAATCGGCCAGTGTGATAATAATAAAATACGTATATATATATATATATATATATATATATATATATATATATATATATTATATATATATATATAATATATATATATATATATGCAATAAGATCACAGTAAACAGGTGATTTTAAAATATGCAAAACAACCGCTTTGGAAGAGTAGTGAAATTCCAAGAGCTTTCGTGACTACTCACATTGTCAAGGACAATGTGAGTAGTCACGAAAGCGCTTGGAATTTTCACTACTCTTTCACAGTGGTTGTTTTGTGTGTGTTATATATATATATATATATATTATATATATATATATATATATTATATATTATATATATATATATATATATATTATATATTATATCGTGTGAATAGGCAGAACTTGCGATCTTGGCTTAAATAGCAACGCTCATCTTGCCATATAGGACAAGTGAAAATTTGTGTATGCAATAATTTCGCCAAAATCATTCTGAACCTAACGAAAAAAATATATTTCACTGTTTGATTAGTATTAAATTATTGTAAACAAATCTAAAATATATTTAGTTGGGTTAGGCTAAAATAAATTGTTCTTGTTATAATAAGGTTAGGTAAGTTTTCTAAGATTCTTTTGGTGCAAAATTAAAATTATTTACATTAACATCAATGACAAAAATATATCTTTAAACGTATAAAAGAAAATTTCAGAAAGGACTTAATTTTAAATGAGTTCTTGCTAACTGACCAGTTTTACATATTCGGCACGACATTATATATATATATATATATATATATATATATATATATATATATATATATGTATAGGTAGTAGGTTGGTAGACAGCAACCACCCAGGGAAGTACTACCGTCCTGCCAGATGACTGTGAAACAGAAACCTGTAACTGTTTTGCATGATGGTAGGATTGCTGGTGTCTTTTTCTGTCTCATAAACACGCTAGATAACAGGGATATCTTGCTACTCCTACTTACACTTTGGTCACACTTCACATACACGCACATGCATATATATATACATCTAGGTTTTTCTCCTTTTTCTAAATAGCTCTTGTTCTTCTTTATTTCTTCTATTGTCCATGGGGAAGTGGAAAAGAATTTTTCCTCCGTAAGCCATGCGTGTCGTATGAGGCGACTAAAATGCCGTGAGCAATGGGCTAGTAACCCCTTCTCCTGTAGACATTTACTAAAAAAAGAGAAGAAGAAAAACTTTATAAAACTGGGATGCTTAAATGTGCGTGGATGTAGTGCGGATGACAAGAAACAGATGATTGCTGATGTTATGAATGAAAAGAAGTTGGATGTCCTGGCCCTAAGCGAAACAAAGCTGAAGGGGGTAGGGGAGTTTCGGTGGGGGGAAATAAATGGGATTAAATCTGGAGTATCTGAGAGAGTTAGAGCAAAGGAAGGGGTAGCAGTAATGTTGAAGGATCAGTTATGGAAGGAGAAAAGAGAATATGAATGTGTAAATTCAAGAATTATGTTGATTAAAGTAAAGGTTGGATGCGAGAAGTGGGTCATAATAAGCGTGTATGCACCTGGAGAAGAGAGGAATGTAGAGGAGAGAGAGAGATTTTGGGAGATGTTAAGTGAATGTATAGGAGCCTTTGAACCAAGTGAGAGAGTAATTGTGGTAGGGGACCTGAATGCTAAAGTAGGAGAAACTTTTAGAGAGGGTGTGGTAGGTAAGTTTGGGGTGCCAGGTGTAAATGGTAATGGGAGCCCTTTGATTGAACTTTGTATAGAAAGGGGTTTAGTTATAGGTAATAAATATTTTAAGAAAAAGAGGATAAATAAGTATACAAGATATGATGTAGGGCGAAATGACAGTAGTTTGTTGGATTATGTATTGGTAGATAAAATACTGTTGAGTAGACTTCAGAATGTACATGTTTATAGAGGGGCCACAGATATATCAGATCACTTTCTAGTTGTAGCTACACTGAGAGTAAAAGGTAGATGGGATACAAGGAGAACAGAAGCATCAGGGAAGAGAGAGGTGAAGGTTTATGAACTAAAAGAGGAGGCAGTTAGGGTAAGATATAAACAGCTATTGGAGGGTAGATGGGCAAATGAGAGCATAGGCAATGGGGTCGAAGAGGTATGGGGTAGGTTTAAAAATGTAGTGTTAGAGTGTTCAGCAGAAGTTTGTGGTTGCAGGAAAGTGGGTGCGGGAGGGAAGAGGAGCGATTGGTGAAATGATGATGTAAAGAGAGTAGTAAGGGAGAAAAAGTTAGCATATGAGAAGTTTTTACAAAGTAGAAGTGATGCAAGGAGGGAAGGGTATATGGAGCAAAAGAGAGAGGCTAAGAGAGTGGGGAAGCAATGTAAAAAGAGAGCAAATGAGAGAGTGGGTGAGATGTTATCAACAAATTTTGTTGAAAATAAGAAAAAGTTTTGGAGTGAGATTAACAAGTTAAGGAAGCCTAGAGAACAAATGGATTTGTCAGTTAAAAATAGAAGAGGAGAGTTATTAAATGGAGAGTTGGAGGTATTGGGAAGATGGAGGGAATATTTTGAGGAATTGTTAAATGTTGATGAAGATAGGGAAGCTGTGATTTCGTGTATAGGGCAAGGAGGAATAACATCTTGTAGGAGTGAGGAAGAGCCAGTTGTGAGTGTGGGGGAAGTTCGTGAGGCAGTGGGTAAAATGAAAGGGGGTAAGGCAGCCGGGATTGATGGGATAAAGATAGAAATGTTAAAAGCAGGTGGGAATATAGTTTTGGAGTGGTTGGTGCAATTATTTAATAAATGTATGGAAGAGGGTAAGGTACCTAGGGATTGGCAGAGAGCATGCATAGTTCCTTTGTATAAAGGCAAAGGGGACAAAAGAGAGTGCAAAAATTATAGGGGTGATAAGTCTGTTGAGTATACCTGGTAAAGTGTATGGTAGAGTTATTATTGAAAGAATTAAGAGTAAGACGGAGAATAGGATAGCAGATGAACAAGGAGGCTTTGGGAAGGGAAGGGGGTGTGTGGACCAGGTGTTTACAGTGAAACATATAAGTGAACAGTATTTTGATAAGGCTAAAGAGGTCTTTGTGGCATTTATGGATTTGGAAAAGGCATATGACAGGGTGGATAGGGGGGCAATGTGGCAGATGTTGCAGGTGTATGGTGTAGGAGGTAGGCTACTGAAAGCAGTGAAGAGTTTTTACGAGGATAGTGAGGCTCAAGTTAGAGTATGTAGGAAAGAGGGAAATTATTTCCCAGTGAAAGTAGGCCTTAGACAAGGATGTGTGATGTCACCGTGGTTGTTTAATATATTTATAGATGGGGCTGTAAGAGAAGTAAATGCGAGGGTCTTGGCAAGAGGCGTGGAGTTAAAAGATAAAGAATCACACATAAAGTGGAGTTGTCACAGTTGCTCTTTGCTGATGACACTGTGCTCTTGGGAGATTCTGAAGAGAAGTTGCAGAGATTGGTGGATGAATTTGGTAGGGTGTGCAAAAGAAGAAAATTAAAAGTGAATACAGGAAAGAGTAAGGTTATGAGGATAAAAAGATTAGGTGATGAAAGATTGGATATCAGATTGGAGGGAGAGAGTATGGAGGAGGTGAATGTATTCAAATATTTGGGAGTGGACGTGTCAGCGGATGGGTCTATGAAAGATGAGGTGAATCATAGAATTGATGAGGGGAAAAGGGTGAGTGGTGCACTTAGGAGTCTGTGGAGACAAAGAACTTTGTCCTTGGAGGCAAAGAGAGGAATGTATGAGAGTATAGTTTTACCAACGCTCTTATATGGGTGTGAAGCATGGGTGATGAATGTTGCAGCGAGGAGAAGGCTGGAGGCAGTGGAGATGTCATGTCTGAGGGCAATGTGTGGTGTGAATATAATGCAGAGAATTCGTAGTTTGGAAGTTAGGAGGAGGTGCGGGATTACCAAAACTGTTGTCCAGAGGGCTAAGGAAGGGTTGTTGAGGTGGTTCGGACATGTGGAGAGAATGGAGCGAAACAGAATAACTTCAAGAGTGTATCAGTCTGTAGTGGATGGAAGGAAGGCGGGGTAGGGGTCGGCCTAGGAAAGGTTGGAGGGAGGGGGTAAAACAGGTTTTGTGTGCGAGGGGCTTGGACTTCCAGCAGGCATGCGTGAGCGTGTTTGATAGGAGTGAATGGAGACAACTGGTTTTTAATACTTGACGTGCTGTTGGAGTGTGAGCAAAGTAACATTTATGAAGGGGTTCAGGGAAACCGGCAGGCCGGACTTGAGTCCTGGAGATGGGAAGTACAGTGCCTGCACTCTGAAGGAGGGGCGTTAATGTTGCAGTTTAAAAACTGTAGTGTAAAGCACCCTTCTGGCAAGACAGTGATGGTGAAAGCTTTTCTTTTTCGAGCCACCCTGCCTTGGTGGGAATCGGCCAGTGTGTTAATAAAATAATAATATATACACGGGTAATTCTCATTATCTTTTCAATAGAAATAGAGTTTTCTGAGCTTGAGGAAGATGTGGGTTTTAAGTTAGTACATAAAAGCTCATTGCTAGCTAACTTTTGGAAACTAATCCCAGAAGTAAAGTATCCCAGTCTTTAGAAAACTGACTTCTGACTTCTCTCTGTTTATGGGACAACTTACTGCTGTGAATGTCTCTTCTCTGTAACGAAATTTATCAAGTCAAAACATGGTGCTATCATCATGGTGCTATCATCACTAACAGTCACCTCACTGAGCTTCTTAGCTCACCTTTGTCATCCTACCAGCCAGATTTTAAACTATTAACTTCAATAATGAAGACTCAGTCAAAATCTTCAAAGAGCAGAGATTAAATATATTCTGCTTTGGTGATGAGGACTACTGTATAGTTGGATTTTTTATTATTTATAAATACAGATTTTAAAATATTTTCCGTGGCTCTTGAACATTCAGAAATCTATAAAAAGTATTATATGTGGCTCTTCTTATCGAAGAACTTGTCCGTCCCTGTTATAGACCAGTCAGCCGCCTAACTTCACTCTAGTAATTCGAAGTCACCTTGAAAGAAAAATTTGATCAGTGAATCTCGGCACAGTTCACAAAGGAGCGTTCTTGCCTTGCGAATTTCCTAACCTTTTTCACTAAGGTATTCGAGGCGGTAGACCAATATAAAGAATACGATATTGTTTATATGGATTTCAGTACGGCCTTTGATAAAGTTCCATACGAGTGACTGAGGAACTATCTCCTGGGTCAAGGAATAACTGATCGATAGGCAACAGAGAATTTGCATTAACTGAGAGAAATCGAAATAGGGAGCTGTTATGAGTGGTGTGCCTCTGAGGTCAGTTGAAGATTGAGACACTTATACAACATATGGAATCTTTATTTAGGAAACGTTTCGCCACACAGTGACTTCATCAGTCCAAAACAAAGTAGAAAGGCGTAAGGAGAGGAGGAGTATGAGGTAATCAGTCCCTCAGCCTGGAGTCGATGTGTTCAGTCCATCAATCTTGTAGAATGTACAGCATGGGGCCGTAGACGTGGGAAGCAGGAGGAGGTGGGGTCATAGTGGTACCATCCACTAGTCGAAGTAGGTCTTCGTCCAAAGGTTGGACAAGTGTTGCTGTACATTCAACAAGATTGATGGACTGAACACATCGACTCCAGGCTGAGGGACTGATTACCTCAAATTCCTCCTCTCCTTACGCCTTTCTACTTTGTTTTGGACTGATGAAGCCACTGTGTGGCGAAACGTTTCCTGAATAAAGATTCCCATATGTTGCATAAGTGTCTCAATCTTCAACTTGTCGGTTTTTCAAACCATTCATCACATCTGAGGTCAGTACTGGGACGCTACACAAATAACCCGCACATAGAAGAGAGGAGCTTACGACGACGTTTCGGTCCGACTTGGACCATTTACAAATCCACAGTGTGACTTTGTAAATGGTCCAAGTCGGACCGAAACGTCGTCGTAAGCTCCTCTCTTCTATGTGCGGGTTATTTGTGTATCGTTCCAGTCACGGTATTGTGCCTTTTTTTTTTATTACTGGGACGCTAGTTTACGTTCTATATAAACAACACGAGCGAGGGATGAATGGCAACAAAAGTTTGCCGATAACATCAAAATAAGCCGTTAAATCATTTCTGCCTACTTGGAATATACCTGGAGAGGGTTTCGAGGGTCAACGCCCCTGCGGCTCGGTCTGAGACCAGGCTAGATAGATTGATGTTGTGGTTGGAGAAGTGGCAGATACAGTTCAGTGCAGGCAAGTGTATAGTTCTTATCCCAGGAAAAGGAAATAGTTCTGGTACTTATTAGCTAAATAGTGTAAATCTTAGATAAGTAAGACACGTGTTCTGTAGTTAAATATCTTCATTCCAAAACATTTCTCCAACGCATCAGGATGAATCCTGATGAAATTAAGACATGTGCAACATTTGGGTATCTTTATTGTAGACGTTTCGCCATCCAGTGGCTTTATCAATACAAATTCCAGGACATAACTTGAAGACAGTAGAACTATGTACAGAAGATGAGGTAATCAGTCCCTCAACCTAGGAGAGCATCGTAGTCGTGGAGATTCTGAAACAGAAACAAGGCGCCTGACGCTTATATACTAACGTCAGGTGGGCAGCGTAGGCGAAAGGTTTCGGAATTAAGATACCTAACTGCTGAACATGTGTTCTACTTAACTACTTCTCGGTCTCATCTCCATATTGCAGGATGGGTATAAATGTGCAGGAAAATGCAGAGAGAAGGATGACGAAGTTGATTCCATGGTTTAGAACCATTCCTACGAAAACAGGCCTAAGGCGTTGAACTTGCACTCTTTGGAATACGTAGTATTAAGGGTGATATTACTGAAGTATACTGATGGAAAGTAGGGATAAAGGGGATACAAATGGCGTGTTGAAAATATCAAACCAAGACAGAACTCGCAGCGCTAGATTCAAGTAGGAGAAATTTAGGTTTAGAAAAGCTATTGGGAAGTTCTGGTTTGAGAATCAAGTTGTAGATAAGTGCAACAAACTCGCAGGTAGCGTCACCAAGGTAAGAACTTTGAGTAGCTGTAAATATAGGTTGGACGGGTGTATGAGTGGGTGTGGGTGGGTGCAAATTGGACCTGGCTAGTCCATTAGGCCTACTCTATTGTTCCTTCAGTCTTGTGTTAAGCATGTATGTTTTAAACTCCCGTAGATACTTAAAGTCTTAGATTTCGTGAACACTGAGTTATTTTTTTCTGAGCTCTGTCAAAGATTCTTATACTTTTATGTGTTATGTTAGTGCTACTGGCCAATAATTTTTTACAAGGCATAAACTAATTAAAAAGTGGCGTCCCTCCCTCTACCCAAGTGGCGTCCCTCCCTCTACCCAAGTGGCGTCCCTCCCTCTGCCCAAGTGGCGTCCCTCCCTCTGCCCAAGTGGCGTCCCTCCCTCTGCCCAAGTAGCGTCCCTCCCTCTGCCCAAGTGGCGTCCCTCCCTCTGCCCAAGTAGCGTCCCTCCCTCTGCCCAAGTGGCGTCCCTCCCTCTGCCCAAGTAGCGTCCCTCCCTCTGCCCAAGTGGCATCCCTCCCTCTGCCCAAGTGGCGTCCCTCCCTCTGCCCAAGTAGCGTCCCTCCCTCTGCCCAAGTGGCGTCCCTCCCTCTGCCCAAGGCTCGTTCATTTAGTTTACAAAACCATAATTTTGGCATCATTTGATTCTCAGTTGTTTGGCAGCTCGTATATTTAAGCAAGTTATGATCCTGGTACGTACATAAGCGTACCATTATACTGCACTTTTCTAGTTATGAATTGGATTGGATTCTTGGTTATCTTCCCTAGTTAGAATTATAGGTGTAGACAAATGACTCAGAGAACCGACAAGTTCATAAATTAGACACGTGTGTCTAATGTATCTTTATATATATATCTTGGTGTTGTAGCCTTGCCAAGATTATGTTATTGTTAACTAGTACAGTGGTGGTGGTGGTGGTGGTGGTGGTGGTGGTGGTGGTGGTGGTGGTGGTGGTGTGGTGGTGGTGGTGGTGGTGGTGGTGTGGTGGTGGTGGTGGTGGTGGTGGTGGTGGTGGTGGTGGTGGTGGTGGTGGTGGTGGTGGTGGTGGTGGTGGTGGTGGTGGTGGTGGTGGTGGTGGTGGTGGTGGTGGTGGTGGGCGGCGGCGGCGGCGGCGGCGGCGGCGCGGCGGCGGCGGCGGCGCTGCTGCTGCTGCTGCTGCTGCTGCTGCTGCTGCTGCTGCTGCTGCTGCTGCTGCTGCTGCTGCTGCTGCTGCTGCTGCTGCTGCTGCTACTACTACTACTACTACTACTACTACTACTACTTTATCTGGCGAAATATGAAAGGTTCTCCTGACGTGTCTTAGCCAGATGATAATTCCTTCAATGGAATTTTTGGCTATTTGACAGAGACCTTTTCCTGGCTTACCTGTCCAACCTGTCAAACCCCGAAGATCACTTTATTAGAGGTGATGGTACACTTTCCACTCTAGAAAATAGAAAAGTGCACAAATAACCCGCACTTCGAAACTGAAACTTACGACGACATTTCGGTCCAACCTAGACCGAAACGTCGTCATAAGTTTTAGTTATTTTAAGTGCTGGTTATTTGTGTGTTGTTCGAGTCATTGTGTTGTGACTTTTTAATTCGTTAATATAAAAGTATGAACCACGCAGCAGTGACCTTGTGTATGAACCACGCAGCAGTGACCTTGTGTATGAACCACGAGCAGTGACCTTGTGTATGAACCACGCAGCAGTGACCTTGTGTATGAACCACGCAGCAGTGACCTTGTGTATGAACCACGAGCAGTGACCTTGTGTATGAACCACGCAGCAGTGACCTTGTGTATGAACCACGCAGCAGTGACCTTGTGTATGACCCACGCAGCAGTGACCTTGTGTATGACCCACGCAGCAGTGACCTTGTGTATGAACCACGCAGCAGTGACCTTGTGTATGACCCACGCAGCAGTGACCTTGTGTATGAACCACGAGCAGTGACCTTGTGTATGAACCACGCAGCAGTGACCTTGTGTATGAACCACGCAGCAGTGACCTTGTGTATGAACCACGCAGCAGTGACCTTGTGTATGAACCACGCAGCAGTGACCTTGTGTATGAACCACGCAGCAGTGACCTTGTGTATGAACCACGCAGCAGTGACCTTGTGTATGAACCACGCAGCAGTGACCTTGTGTATGAACCACGCAGCAGTGACCTTGTGTATGAACCACGCAGCAGTGACCTTGTGTATGACCCACGCAGCAGTGACCTTGTGTATGAACCACGCAGCAGTGACCTTGTGTATGAACCACACAGCAGTGACCTTGTGTATGAACCACGCAGCAGTGACCTTGTGTATGAACCACGCAGCAGTGACCTTGTGTATGAACCACGCAGCAGTGACCTTGTGTATGAACCACGCAGCAGTGACCTTGTGTATGACCCACGCAGCAGTGACCTTGTGTATGAACCACGCAGCAGTGACCTTGTGTATGAACCACGCAGCAGTGACCTTGTGTATGAACCACGCAGCAGTGACCTTGTGTATGACCCACGCAGCAGTGACCTTGTGTATGAACCACGCAGCAGTGACCTTGTGTATGAACCACGCAGCAGTGACCTTGTGTATGACCCACGCAGCAGTGACCTTGTGTATGAACCACGCAGCAGTGACCTTGTGTATGAACCACGCAGCAGTGACCTTGTGTATGACCCACGCAGCAGTGACCTTGTGTATGAACCACGCAGCAGTGACCTTGTGTATGAACCACGCAGCAGTGACCTTGTGTATGAACCACGCAGCAGCGACCTTGTGTATGACCCACGCAGCAGCGACCTTGTGTATGACCCACGCAGCAGTGACCTTGTGTATGAACCACGCAGCAGTGACCTTGTGTATGAACCACGCAGCAGTGACCTTGTGTATGAACCACGCAGCAGTGACCTGTGTATGACCCACGCAGCAGTGACCTTGTGTATGAACCACGCAGCAGTGACCTTGTGTATGACCCACGCAGCAGTGACCTTGTGTATGACCCACGCAGCAGTGACCTTGTGTATGAACCACGCAGCAGTGACCTTGTGTATGACCCACGCAGCAGTGACCTTGTGTATGAACCACGCAGCAGTGACCTTGTGTATGAACCACGCAGCAGTGACCTTGTGTATGACCCACGCAGCAGTGACCTTGTGTATGAACCACGCAGCAGTGACCTTGTGTATGAACCACGCAGCAGTGACCTTGTGTATGACCCACGCAGCAGTGACCTTGTGTATGACCCACGCAGCAGTGACCTTGTGTATGAACCACGCAGCAGTGACCTTGTATTACTACACTCATAACATTTTAAATTTAAATAAATTTAATTCACAAAATTTAATATATGAGTTAAATATACATGAAGCTAAATAAACATAAATTATATTGGGGCGAATATTTGATAAATTCTCGAGTATTTTTCATTATCAGAGTTAAAATTAGCGTTTGTGTGTGTGTGTGTGTGTGTGTGTGTGTGTGTGTGTGTGTGTGTGTGTGTTTTGTGTGTGTGTGTTTGTGTGTGTGTTTGTGTGTGTGTTGTTACAAAAAACGCGATTCTAAAAGCTTAGAGATCTCCAGTGAACACTAGAAAGGACTGCCCTTCTAGCATCCAGCCTGTTACTGGGTTTTCGTAACAAGTAGTCAGTATCCTTGTCCAATTATCCATTAAAATTCAGTATGGTTCAATAGTGCTTTAGGATTACAACTGGTAGGCTACTAACTAGAGAAATTAAAATTTAATAAATTTATTAAGTCTATAAGTTGTCTAGAGGTATATTATCAAAGTAAATTAAATCACAGCAATCAAAATAAAATCAATCTCTCGAGTTCAATATTATTGTGCTGAAAGCACATATCACATTTATAATTCTTAAGTACCGTCAGGTACATTAACATTTAATAAGATATTACAAATATGTACAAGTGTGTGTATGCGTGTAAGTGCTCTTAAGTAGTTAGCTATGTCTCAAGACTCGAATAAGACTTAAACAAGTGACTGACAAAGTCCTCAAATAAACTAACTTCTTGACCGACTGGCAACCCGAACAGTCTGCTTGAACAACAAAGAATGCTAAGCCCAATAGCAATGCAATATCAAGCGACTGCGACACAGAATCAGGAACAAGGAGATAATATAACGACACTAAGTAGGGACCATCTGCAGATCCTCCACAAAAGTTACAAAACTCCCATAATACTGAATCTATGTTCAGCATAGGTAAAACTGTGACTGTGACAATACACAGGAACCAGTACAAAATTAGGTCAGAAGCTATAGCTAAGGACCTGAGATACTCAGAGTGTCTATGTGACACACAACCTCAGTACAACGTCGAAAATCACTAAGTCTATACAATGTTCTGAGAACAGAGTTCTACAGAACTAACAAGAATAATGAGACAGACAATCTATCCAACCACCAAGCGAGTCTCCAGCAGACTGAATACTTTTCGAGAGGTGAGGACACATCCCCCCCTCGATCACGTGATAGCTACGTGGACAACTGCAGCTCAGAAGCCGGCAGTATAACGAGCGACAAGCGATAATTACAGTAGTTTGATAATCAAGACTAACTGAGCACATTTTATATACATCCTAACAACATAAGCTAAATAACAATATAACAGTCAAATAATAATATAAAGTCATACATTTACGATTTAGCTATTATCGCAAATATAAGCAATATAAAATTAAATGAAAAGGTAATATACATTATATATACATAATAATCATTGTAACCCATTCAGGGGTTGCAACAGTTGTGTGTGTGTGTTTGTGTGTGTGTGTTTGTGTGTGTGTGTGTGTGTGTGTGTGTGCTTGTGTGTTGTGTGTGTTTGTGGTTTTGTGTGTGTTTGTGGGGTGTGTGTGTGTTGTGTGTGTGTGTTGTTGTGTGTGGGGGTTGTGTGTGTGTTTTGGGTGTGTGTGTGTGTTTTGTGCTGTGTGTGTGTGTTGTGGGGTGTGTGTGTGTGTTGTGTGTGTGTGTGTTTTGTTTTGTGGGGTGTGTGTGTTTGTGTGTGTGTGTGTGTGTGTGTGTGTGTGTGTTGTGTTGTGTGTGTGTTGTGTGTGCTGTGTGTTGTGTGTTGTGTGTGTGTGTGTGTTTTTGTGTGTTTGTGTTGTGTGTTTTTGTGTGTGTGTGTGTGTGTGTTTTGTGTGTGTGTGTGTTGTGTGCTGTGTGTGTGTACTCATCTATTTGTACTCACCTATTTGGGTTGCAGGGGTCGAGTCTTAGCTCCTGGCCCCCCCTCTTCACCGGTTTTGCTACTGGGCCCTCTCTCTCCCCGCTCCATGAGCTTTATCAAACCTCGTCTTAAAACTGTGTATGGTTCCTGCCTCCACTACGTCATTTTCTAGGCAAATTCCACTGCCTTAAAACTCTATGACTGAAGAAATACTTCCTAATATCTCTTGACTCATTTGTGTCTTCAACTTCCAATTTGGCCTTTTTGTTTCAGTGTCCCCTCCCCTGGAACATCCTGCCCTTTGTCCACCTTGTCTATTCCACGCAGTATTTTATATGTCGTTATCATGTCCCCCTGACCCTCCTGTCCTCCAGTGTCGTCAGGCCGATTTCCCTTAATCTTTCTTCATAGGACATTCCCCTTAGCTCGGGAACTAACCTTGTCGCAAACCTTTGTACTTTCTCTAGTTTCTTGGCGTGCTTTATCAAGTGCGGGTTCCAAACAGGTGCTGGCATACTCCAGTAGGGCCTGACATACACGGTGTACAGTGTCTTGAACGATTCCTTACTAAGGTATCGGAAGGGCTGTTCTCAGTTTTGCTAGGCGCCCATATGCTGCAGCAGTTATCTGGTTTGATGTGTGCTTCCGGAGACAGCTCGGTGTTATACTCACCCAAGATCTTTCTCCTTGAGTGAGGTTTGCAGTTTTTGGCCACCTAGCCTATACTCGGTCTGTGGTCTTCTGTGCCCTTCCCCTATCTTCATAACTTTGCATTTGGCAGGATTAAATTCGAGAAGCCATTTGCTGGACCAGGTTCCATTTTGTCCAGGTCTCTTTGAAGTCCTGCCTGGTCCTCATCAGATTTAATTCTCCTCAATTAACTTCACATCATCTGCAAACAGGGACACTTCTGAGTCTAACCCTTCCATCATGTCGTTCAAATATACCAAAAATAGCACGGTCCTAGGACCGACCCCTGTGGGACCCCGCTCGTCACAGGTGCCCACTGTGATACATCATTACGTACCCTGACTCGTTGTTGTCTCCCCCGTCAGGTATTCTCGGGTCCATTGCAGTGCCCTTCCTGTTTAAAATGCGCCTGATGCTCTAGCTTCTGCACTAATCTCTTGTGAGGAACTGTGTCAAGGCCCCTTCTTGCAGTCCAAGAAGATGCAATCAACCCACCCCTCTCTCTCGTGTCTTACTTCTGTTATTTTATCATAAAACTCCAGAAGGTTTGTGACACAGGATTTGCCTTTCCCTGAATCCGTGCTGGTTGGCATTTATACTCTTGTTCCGTTCCAGGTGCTCCACCACTTTTCCTCCTGATAATCTTCTCCATAAAATTTTGCATACTATACACGTCAAAGACACAGGTCCTATAGTTTAGTGCCTCTTTTCTGTCTCCTTTTTTAAAAATGGGAACTACATTTGCCGTCTTCCATACCTCAGGGTAGTTTCCCGTTTTCCCGGGACGTGTTGAAAGATTGTGGTAAGTGGCACGCACAACATATCTGCTCCCTCTCTAAGGACCCCACGGGGGAGATGTCCCGGGCCCATTGCCCTTTTAGGTATCGATGTCCCTTAGCAGTTTTCTTCACCTCCTCCTCATCTGTAAAGATGTCGTCCAACACTTGTTGGTGTATTCCTTGCTGGTGTCCCCATCTGGTCTGTCCCCCCAGAGTCCTTCCGACTCTACTGTAAATACATGTACTTCCTTAAATTCTGGTTTAGCTCCTCACATACCTCTTGATCGTTTCTTGTGAGTTCTCCACCTTCTTTCCTCAGGCCTTTTCACCGGGTCCTTGACTGTTGTCTTGTGTTCTGTTGTGTGTGTGTGTGTGTGTGTGTGTGTGGTGTGTTGTGTGTGTGTGTGTGTGTGCTGTGTGTGTGTGTGTGTGGTGTGTGCGTACGTTGTGTGTGTGTGCTGTGTGTTTGTGTGTGTGTGTGTGTGTGTGTGTGTGTGTGCTGTGTGTGTGTGTGTGTGTGTGTGATGTGTGTGTGTTGTGCGTGTGTGCTGTGTGTGTGTGTGTGTTTGTGTGTGTGTGTGTGTGTGTGTGTGTGTGTGTGTGTGTGTGTGTGTGTGTGGAGACAGACACACACACACACACACACACTTCATCATGGGCATCACTCGTGTGTACTCAGTTCGTCACATCAAAGCATCATCACCTTTCACAAATATTTGACATCGTGCGAGATGTCAAAGATGTCAAATATTAGTGCGGAATTGAACGTTTCCTAGGTACACTCAGCCCCCAGGTTGAAGATTGAGACACTTATGCAACATATGGGAATCTTTGTGCAAGAAAGATATAAAATACCGACAATACGAAAGTTAAGACACGTGCAACATCTGGATATCTTTATTGTCGACGTTTCGCCATCCAGTGGCTTTATCAATACAGATTCTAGGACATAATTGGAAGACCTTAGAACTATATACAAAAGATGAGGTAATCAGTCCCTCAGCCTTGGAGTTAGTGTTCACAGCATCGTGGTGGAGGAGAATCTGGAGCAAAGGCAAGAAGACTGGCGGTTATATAGGCGTCAGTGGATCAGGACGTGCAGCAGATGAGGGCATAGTTACTGGTAGGCGGGATACCCCAGTGGGTATCCCGCTCACACACACATCGACGATCTCGCCTCTCTCAAATTACCCCGTGTTGGGAGGGACTTAGCTTAGAGTAGTGCTTGCTGGACCTTCGTCTTCCTCTCCACCATCAGAATTGGTGCGTCGGTGGTTGCCTAGCCAAGGGCAGGAAGCCTGTTGCTGCCTGAATTCTCTTCGTCTGTTGACTGCACGCCATACAGCCAGTCTCCCCGCCACTCAGGATATACAGTGCTCCATCAAGCTACAGTTCACCTCCTCAGTATCCTGCGCCAGGCAAGTACGTGTGTCTACTTACACGTACTTGCCTAGCTGAGTACTCTCACTTTTTGGCCGATTATCACCGCCAATTTCATCTTTTCGCAATTAGACGATGCCTTCGTTGCCTTCCACCTCCCACCCCCCCACACCCCCCCCCCCTTCCACTCTCCCCCAACCGCCCACACCTGCCTCTGCTTCTTCTAAATCCAATTCCTTCTCGCTAAACCTCAAATTCTCTAATCCTGATGCCACTGTCTGTCCTGAAAATTTATTATATCAGATCACTGGTGCACCTCAACTTAGTCTTCAAAACCAACTCAGGCTTCAAACTCCTTCTTGACAAACATTCCTACGAAGCTTACACCTCAAGCGATACCAGACAAAAACTTCTCAACGCAGGCTTCACCATTATTTGGACTCCTGAGCACCGTGCCAAAAGCACAGTCATTGCTAAACACGTAGACTACTCTCTCCTGACAGATTATGACACAGACAAAGAATACTTAAATGATATCAGTACTAAGAACAAAGTCTCTGTTGACGATATTTACAGACCCGAAAACTCTACCATTCTCAAAATACGCTGTTCTACTCCTGCTGACGCCTCTACACTCTTCAGTCAAGGAATCTTTGCCAAGACCATCCGCATTCCTCCAAACACTCTCTTCACTCCGAACTTCCACCCAATCACACAATGTCTTAAATGCTACAAATTCGGCCACGACAAAAACACATGCACATCTACACAAGTCTGCTCCAGATGTTCAGCAACTGGCCACTTTTGGAATACTTGCAACCTCCCCCTTAAATGTTCTAACTGTGGCGGGTCACACACTGCAGTTGCAAATTCCTGCCCTTCTAGAAAGCACATTCTCTCCTCCCTCAGAGCAAGCCAACCTCCCTCCCTCCCCAACCCCTTCCCTGTTCCTCCCTCCCCTTCCACACCTCCCTCCCCTACCCCCAATGCCTGGGCCTCCCCACGCACTAGGTCTGCCTCTTCTACTCTACACACATCAAACACCAACACACAGACTACAAGCACTTCTCCTTCTACACCTACACCCACACTAGACTACAAAACTAACTGCCAACTCGCCACTGCTGCCCACTCTGCGATGGTAATCTCTCAAGCTTACCAATCAGACTACTCACATGTCCTTAACCTAATCTTGTCGACTAACAATCTTCCCTCTTTAATTATCCCTCCTTCCTGCTTCTCTTCTAAGCCTCCTACAACCTCTCCCTCCTCCCTCTCTCCCACCCCCCCACTTCCTACTCCCACCAGCTCTCCTCCTCCCCTACCCCTCTTCACTACTTCTACACCTCCCACCAACACCCCTACTGCTGCTGCTGCTACGACCACCCCTCCCCCCACTTCTTTACCCTCTTCCTCATCCCCTTCCAAAGCTTCCACTTCCTCATCCCTTACCATAGCTTCCTCTTCCTCATCCCCTACCAAAGCTTCCACTTCCTCTGCACCCACCTTCGCCCACTCCACCACAACCAAAACTTCATCCAGGTCCAACTTCACCTCCTCCAGACAAAATCCACTCAAACCTAAACCTGCCCCAACTTCTGACAGACCAAAGAACATAAAAACAGATCCATCCCTTCCTCCCCCTCAAGGAAACGGGTCCGTAGCACCTACAAACACACAATCACTGATGGCTCCACTATCACGGGCTTTAATCCAAACTCCTCCCCCGACATTAACTTTGCTATGACGAAACCATTAAATCATGTTTAAGGTGATTCAATTCAACGTACGTTCTTACTTTACAATTAGACACCTACTGGCCGAGCTCTTTGAAGCAGAGAGGCCAGATATTGTTTTGCTAAACAGTACCTGCCTCAAAGCCCCTCAACGTATCCGCCATTATGGTTATACCGCACTACAGTCCCCCTATGATCCCCACGATGGTGTTGCCATCCTTGTCAAATCCAACATAAAACACGAATTTCTCCCAATCCCTTTTATACAACAACACTGTTTTGCGGTCAGAATACACACCCACCTTGGCCCCTTTATCTTTTTCACCACCTATGCTCGCCCAAACACTATTCTCAACATACACGACCTTTCCTTAGTCTTCAACTACACCAACATACCTACTAGCTGATATGAATGCCAAACACACCGCCTTTCATCACACCAGTAACAACCAACTTGGTCACCAATTACTCAACTTCACAAACCACAAACACCTAGTTCACCTCGGCCCAGACTTCAACACCTTCTACAATCACACTGGTCAGGGCAAACCCAACATCATTCTGGCAAACTGAGCCAGCTCTCTTTCAACACTATATATCACCTGGCCCTATCACAGGCTCTGATCACATTCCCATCATCTTACACATCTCCTCCAACCCTATCCTCATCCCAACCACATCTTCCTTCTCCTACAAGAATGCTGACTGGGATGCCTTCAAACAACACATAGATAATACAAACCTCACCTATGACTACAACAACAAACCCATCTCTGACATTGACACTCAACTTGCTCTCATCCAGGACACCATTACACAAGCAGCCAACACCACAATACCAAAGAAAACTCACACCACTCGTTATTCCTTCAAACCCTCAATCAGAACAAGAAGACTAATTATCGGTTACCACAACCGCTTTCTCTACAACACACACAGATTTAATCAAGTTCGATTAGATCTCACTTACCTCAGAAACAACATTCTACACCGTCTAGACCAAGACCACAACTATCACTGGTCACAGCTCATACTACAAGTGGATGAACAGCGTATCAAAAACACCAAAGCCTTCTGGAACTTTATCAAAAAAATCAGAGGCACCACTCCCACCAACAAATTCAAACACATCACCCACAACAACACACACATCTCAGACCCGCAGGCTGCTACTAACATCTTCAAACACATCTGGGAGAACATCTTCCACCCTCACCCACCCCACCCTAACGCTATTCAACACATTCAGAACATAGAACACTGGAACACTACACACACACACGAAACAACACCAGACAGCCACATCCATCTGGACTCTCTTACCTCCTCCCAAGAACTTGACACTCCTTTCACCAACACAGACGTTAAAACTCTCCTCAGACACCTTCCTCCCAAGGCCCCTGGTGCCTCAGGCCTAAACCATATTATCCTGAAACACCTTCCTGCCTACACAAACCTCCTCAATGCTCTCCTTGCCTCTGGATATTCCCCTTCCCTCTTCAAAGCTGCTACTGCTATCCTCCTTCGTAAACCCAATAAAGACCACTCTGATCCTAGAAACTATCACCCTATCAACCTCCTCGAAACTTAGGAAAACTCTTTGAAAAACTCATCAATCATCGCCTTCGCAGATAAATGGAACACAATTCTCTACTTTCTGATGGCCAGATTGGCTTCAGAACACACAGATCCACACAGGATGTCATTAACATCATTCTCAACTACATCCACATAAACACAAAACAAAGAAACAGGACAGCCCTGGTTGCAAAAGACGTTGAGAAAGCTTTTGACGCTGTCTGGCACGAAGGGCTCAAGTACAAACTCTGCACTAACTTTAACCTGCCTCTCACTACTCGTAAACTTATCTGCAACTTCCTAGCGGCCGTACCATGAGAATAAAATTCCAAGGCTGTTACTCTGACTACTTCACACTAAATGCCGGAGTTCCCCAGGGATCTGTCCTCTCCCCTACCCTCTACATTTTATACACTAACGACATTCCAACACCTGTATACCACAACTCCATCACAGCACTTATATCCCCATCACACAATCTGTCACTGTCCTTGGCGTTAATCTTGACTACCTTCTTCGTTTACACGGACACATTCACTCAAGGCATGCAATAGCTAGTAAGGCCCTTGCGGGCCTCTACAAGCTGAAACATGCCTCTCAACGCACCAAACTACACCTCTACAAATCCCTTTACGTCCTCTGATAACTTACTCTCCTCTAGCCCTCTCTCTTGCAGCAAAAACAAACTTACTTAAACTGCAGCGTGTCCAGAACAAGGCGCTGCGCTGGGTGCTTGATGTCAGATGGGAGGACTTCGCCACATGCGAGTCTCTCCATGCCTAATTAGACATCCCTGCGCTGAACCTGTACTGGAAGACGCTCAGTGACAGACAGATAGACAAACTTGAGACACGACATGACTACTGGACCACTCTCCTTGATGAAGACATTCGCAGACCCACAAACCAACACAACCTTTTCTGCTCCTTGCATGATCCTGCTCCTAACCCATTTACAAATAACCGTGGATTCGCTGACAGGTACCTCATGACAGGTACCATTCTCTGACCACCACGTTCGCCTTTGCTTTTGGGTTAAGACATGGCTCAGTTCTACACTCCTCTCTAGCGCTAAACGTCGCATGTCCCTTCCTCCTCGCTCACTCCGCCGGAGTCCCAACAGAAGAGCCTGAATTTCTCTTCTCAATATCTGTCCCACGATCGCCTTCGCTGCTGGGTTAAGCCCTGGCTCTATTTCTACGACTAAGAACACTCCCCTCCAGCACTATTCTTCGTCTGTCCCGTCTTACCCCGCTCATCCCATTTGGGATCGTACCTGAACTTTCGTTCGTTCGTTCCTATGCTGTACATTCTACAGGATTGATGGACTGAACACATCGACTCCAGGCTGAGGGACTGATTACCTCAAACTCCTCCTCTCCTTACGCCTTTCTACAAAGTAGAAAGGCGTAAGGACTGATGAAGCCACTGTGTGGCGAAACGTTTCCTGAATAAAGATTCCCATATGTTGCATAAGTGTCTCAATCTTCAACTTGTCGGTTTTTCAAACCATTCATCACACAGCCCCCAGGTATAATATCCACACCTGTGACGGCTTTCTACAATTATTCTCTCGAAATACGGCCTGAGGCGAGGTGTTATTATTAACTGTGAGCCGTTAGCAGTAACTAGGTTGTTGCTGCTAAGGGCTTGCAAGCCAGCTGACTGCATAAAATTCGAGGAAGGCGTCCACAGAGACAAAGCCAGGACTAATATTCATATTATGCAAGGTGTATAAGGGTATAAGGTGTATAAGGGATGCCGCAATAAGACACCGTCTGTGAATGTTCATACTGAACAACAGTACAAAACTGTTGTGAAAAACTTAGGAGTGATGATGTCAGAGGATCTCTCAATCATTGTTCACAACAGTGTTATTATCACAATTTGTGAGAAAAATGATCAAAGTGGAAACTAAGTTACATAAAAAAGTTGCCAGGTAAGTGATGGTGATCCTCTTTAAGTCACTCGTTCTCTCTAAACTGGAATATTACCGAATGTTAACAGCCCCTTTAAGACGGCATAAAAGAAATTGGCAAAAAATCTCGGGCTGTCTTCCAGTGTTTGACAAGTTTTTCCCAGTCACTTCCTGACCAGCCAGGCTACAATTTGTATATCCGGCTGCGCGCGATCACAGTAACAACCTGGTTGATCAGGCCTTGATCTAACAGAAGACCTGGTCTGAGACCGTGTCGCAGGGAGCATTGATCACCCGGAAATATACTTCGGGTATCCTTCAGGGAGCCATTGATAAGATTTTAAAGACAGAAACTGTGCTGTTGTAAGACTACAATAGCCAACCTCAGAATGCTGGTCAAGAACCATGTGGTGCAAGAACATGGGTGCAAGAACTGTGGTGCGAGAACATGTGGTGCAAGAACATGTGGTGCAAGAACGTGTGCAACAACATGTGGTGCAAGAACATGTGGTGCAAGAACGTGTGGTGCAAGAACATGTGGTGCAAGAACATGTTTGGGGCAAGAACATGGGTGCAAGAACGTGGCAACATGTGGGGCAAGAACATGTGGTGCAAGAACGTGTGGTGCAAGAACGTGTGCAACAAAAATGTGGTGCAAGAACATGTGGTGCAAGAACATGTGGTGCAAGAACATGTGGTGCAAGAACGTGTGCAACAACATGTGGTGCAAGAACATGTGGTGCAAGAACGTGTGCAAGAACAAGTGGTGCAAGAACATGTGGTGCAAGAACATGTGGTGCAAGAACATGTGGTGCAAGAACATGTAGTGCAAGAACATGTGGTGCAAGAACGTGTGCAAGAACATGAGCCAAGCACATGTAGTGCAAGAAATTGTGGTGGCAAGAGTATGTGGTGCCAAGGAACATGTGGTGCAAGAACATGTGGTGCATGACATATGCAAGAAAGTGCTGCAAGAACTGTTGTGCAAGAACATGTTGGTGCAAAGAACATGTGTGCAGAACGAGTGGTGCAAGAACGTGTAGCCTTCCAAGAAATGTGGTGCAAGAACATGGTACAAGAACATGTGCAGAACATGTGGTTGGGGTGTGATGCAAGAACATGCGGTGGCAGAACATGTGCAAGAACATGTGAGCAAGAACATGTGGTTGCAATGTGAGACATGCGGTGCCAAGAACATGTGCAAGAACACTTTGCGTGCAGGAACATGTGCAATGAACCTGTGGGGCAAGAACATGTGGTGCAAGAACATGAGCAAAGAACATGTGGTGCACGACATGAGGTGCAAGAACATGGCAAGAACGTGTGGTCGGCAAGAACGTGTGGTGCAAGAAACGTGTGGTGCCAAGAACATGTGGTGCAAGAGCATGTGCGTGCTACGACCATGCGTGCATAGAAACATGTGCCAAGAACATAGTGGTGCTAAGCACATGATGTGCAAGAACCCCGATGCAGAACATGTGCAGAACATGTGCCGTGCCAAGAACATGTGGCTGCACAGAACATGCGTGTGCAAGAACATGGTGGTGCAAGAACATGTGATGCAAGAACATGTGGTGCAAACTGTGCAAGCATGTGCATGAACATGTGGTGCAAGAACATGTGCTGCTTTTACAAGAACATGTGCTGCAAGGAACATGTGCAAAAACATGTGTCATGAACATGTGCGTCCAAGAACATGTGGTCAAGAACATGCGGTGCAAGACATGTGAAGAACATGTGCTGCAAAAACATGTAGTGCAAGGAACATCCGGTGCAAGAACATGTGAAAGACATGTGCTACAAGAATGTGCAAGAACGTGCGTGGAAGAACATGTTCTGCAAGAACATGTGGTTGCAAGAACAAGCGGTGCAAGAACATGTACAGTAACATGTGCTGCAAGCAAGAACTGTGCAAGAACATGCGGTGGAAGAACATGTGCTGCAAGAACATGTGCAAAAGATGGTGGTGCACGAACATGTGGTCCAAGAAACATGTGCTGCAAGGACATGTGCTGCCAAGAAACGAGTAGTGCCAAGGTACATGCGGTGCACGCACATGCGGTGCAAGAACATGTGAATGACATGTGCGCAGGAACATGTGCTGCAAGAACATGTGCCCAGAACATGCGGTGCAAGCACATGGTGCAAGAAATGTGCTGCCAAGAACATGCAGTGCAAGCAATGTGCTGCCAAGAACATGTGCAAGAACATGCGGTGCAAGACATGTGCAAGAACATGTACAATGCAATAACATGCCGGTGCAAGAGCATGTGCTGCAAGAAACATGTGGTGCAAGAAACATGCGGTTCAGAACATCCCGTCTCCCCCCCCCAGGTGCAAGAACATGTGCTGCAAGAGCATGTGCTAGAACATGCGAGATGCAAGAACATGACGGGTGCAAGAACATGTACTGCCAAGAACATGCGGTGCAAGAAATGTGGTGCCAAGAAACATGTGCTGCAAGAACATGCGGTGCAAGAAACATGTGCTGCAAGAACAATGCGCGCGTGCAAGAACATGCGGATGCCAAGAACATGTACTGCAAGAACCTGACGGTGCAGAACATGTGGGTGCCCAAGAACTTGCGGCTGCCAAGAACATGTGCTGCGAAGAAATGCGGTGCAAGAACATGTGCCTGCAAGAACATGCGGTGCAAGAACATGGTTTTAAACATGTGATACAAGAACATGTAGTGCAAGACAATGATTCAGCCAGACATGTGCAGCAAGAAATGTGCAAGAGCATGTGGTGCAAGCATATGCGGTGCAGAAATGTGCTGCAAGAACATGTGCTGCGAACGAACAGGTGGTGCAAGAACATGCGGAGCAAGAACATGTGCAAGTGACCATGCGGTGCCAGAACATGTGTCCTGCAAGAACATGTGCTGATGCAAAACCTGATGGTGCAGAACATGCGGTGCAAGAAATGTGCAGAATATGCGGTCCAGACATGAGCTCGCAAGAAATGTGCCTGCAAGAACATGTCAGTTGCAAAAACATGTGCTGCCCAAGAACATGTGCCTGCAAGAAATTAGACTGCAAACACTCATGTGCTGCAAGAACGTGTAGTGCGAAACATGTGCTGCAAGAACATGTGCTGCACGAAATGTGGTTGCAAGAACATGACGTGCCAAGACCATGTGCTGCACGAACATGTGCGACCCTCCTATATAGCCGGTGCAGAACATGTGGATGCAAGAACATGCTGCTGCAAGAACGTGCCTGACAAGAACATGTGGTGCAAGAACATGTGCAGTTGCACGAACAAGTGGTTGCAAAGAACATGTGCCCAAAGTAACCATGTTCTGCAAGGTAATGTGCTGCAAGAACATGTGGTGCAAGAACATGTGCCAAACACAGGTGCTGCAAGAACATGTGCTGCAAGAACATGTGGTGCAAGAACATGTGGTGCCAAGAAAACATGCTGGTGGCAAGAACATGTGGTCATGACCATGTGCTGCCAAGGCAACATCGTGCTGCAAGAACATGTGCGAAATATGTGGTCAAGAAAATGTCGTGCAGAACATGTAGTGCAAACATGTGCTAAGAACATGTGAGTGCAGACATGTGGTGCCAAAATGTGCTGTGCAAGGAACATGTGTGCCAAGAACATGAATGGTGCAAGTACATGTGCATGAACATGTAGTGCAAGAACATGTGGGGCAAGAACATGTGGTGCAAGAACTGTGGTGCAAGATACATGTGCCAAGAACATGTCAAGAACATCGCGTCCCAGGAACATGTGCAAGGAAATGTGTGCAAGAATAGTAGTGCAAGAACATGCTAGATCAAGACCATGTGCAAGCACATGCGGTGCAAGAACATGTGGTAGCAAGAAAACATGTGCTGCAGAGAACATGTAGTGCAAGAACATGTAGTGCAAAGAACATGGGCGAAAGGACATGCCCGGTGCAAGAACATGGGTGCAACGAACATGCGAGTGCTTAAGACATGTGGCGAAAGAACATGTGCTGCCAGAACATATGCTGCAAGAACCAAATTGTAGTGCAAGAACTGTGCAAGAACATACGGTGCAAAGAACATGTTGGTGCAAGACATGTGCGAGACCATGTGGGTGCAAGAACATGTGCTGCCACGAACATGCGGTGCAAGACCTGCAGTGCAAGAACATGTGTTGCAAGAACATGCGGTGCAAGAGCTGTGGTGAAGAACATGTGGCAAGAACATGTCGTGCACGAAATGTGCAAGAACATGTGTGCAAGAATATGTGCTGCAAGAACATGTGTGTGCAAAGAACATGTGCTGCATAGAATATGTGCAAGAAATGTGGTGCAAGAACATGTGCCCTGCATGAATATGTGCAAGAACATGCGGTGCAAGAAATGTGGGGATGCAAAGAACCTGCAATGCCAAGAACTTGTGCCAAGAACATGTGTACAAGAAAATGTGCCTACAAGAACAACAAAAAGTGCAAGACAAGCGGGTGCAGAAATGTGGTGCAAGATCATGCGGTGCAAGAACATGTGCCTGCAAGAAACATGCTGGTGCAAGAACATTGCCTGCCACAGAATGTGGTTGCAAGCAAATGTGCTGCAAGACCATGTGCAAGAACGTGCTGCAAGAACATGCAGTGCCCAAAATGATGTGCTGCTGACCAAGAACATGTAGGTGCAAAGAACATGGTGGTGCAAGAACATGTGCAAGAAACATGCGGTGCAAGAGCAGTGGTGCAAGAACATGTGGTGCAAGAACATTGTGGTGCAAGAACATGCCAGTGCACGCAACATGTGGTGCAAGAACATGTGCGAGAACATGCGGTGCAAGACCATGTGACGAGACATGCGGTGCAAGAAATGTGCGGAACGTTGTGCCTGCAAGAACATGCGGTGCAAGAACATGCCGTGCAAGAACATGTGGTCTGATTCTGTTTTTACCTTGTGCCAAGGATCATGTGTGAAGAACATGTGTGCAAGAACATGTGCGAGAACATGCGGTGCAAGAACACGTGCGAGAACATGTGCTGCAAGAACATGCGGTGCAAGAAGATGCAGTGCAAGAACATGTGCGAGAACATGCGGTGCAAGAACATGTGCGAGAACATGTGCTGCAAGAACATGCGGTGCAAGAACATGCAGTGACAGAACTGTGGTGCAAGAACATGTGGTGCACGAAATGTGCGTGCCCAAGAACATGCAGTGCAAGAACATGCGGTGCAAGAAACAAAAAAAATATGCTGGAGCACCTGGGCTGCACGAATCATGCGGTGCAAGAACATGCAGTGCAAGAACATGCAGTGCAAGAACATGTAGTGCAAGAACATGTGGTGCAAGAACATGTGGTGCAAGAACATGTGGTGCAAGAACATGTGGTGCAAGAACATGTGAGTGCAAGACCATGTGGTGCATGAACATGTGCAGAACATGTGCTGCAAGAAACATGTAGTGCAAGAACATGTGTGCCAGAACATGTGCTGCCAAAGAACATGTGGTGCAAGGAACATGTGGTGCAAGAACATGTGGTTGCCAAAGAACATGTGGTGCCAGAACATGTGGTCCAAGAACATGTGGTGCAAGAACATGTGGTGCAAGAACATGTAGTGCCAGAAACAGGTGCTGCAAGAACTGTAGTGCAAGAACTGTGGTGCCCGCCCCCCCCCCCCCCCCCCGCTGCTGCAAGAACATGTGGTGCAAGAATGTGCGTGCAAGAACATGTGTGCAAGAACATGTTCGTGAGAGAAATTTTCCCAGGAGGGGGGTATCAGCCCCTTCAGCCCCTTCCGCCCTTTCAGCCCAGAGGGCCACTCAAGCGGGGGCCACGCGTCTTGTTTACTGCTAGAGGTGAGTAATTGATCACAGATGCTATGCCAATGTAATCAAGTGACCTCTGCCTCCTTGCAGGGGTGTTACAACTGTGTATTTTTATAGAGACAGTACATCCTCTTATTTAGCAGGACAATTAAAGAAAATCTGCTCCCACTTTATTACTATAGTAAAAACTAGCGTACATTGTCGCCCCCCCCCCCCCCCCCCCCCCCCCCCCCCTCTATGCTTAAGACAGCAAGAAACAAACATTCGTGCTTTGCTTCATCGAGGCAGCGTGACAAGGAATGCAAGGGTACTAGGTCAGCAGTTTTTTTTTGTGGATTAGGGCCGGACGGCATGGAGCGCTGGGGCGTCTGGCCAGATTACTCTTTGACTTAGAGAGAGTCACACTGACGCCAGGATTACCAGCCAAAGGCACTGATCTGTGCGTTAGTCGAGAACCTAAGTGTCTCTAACACAAACACTTAGAGAAGTGTGGCTCTAGCTTCTCTTGTGATACATTGTGAACAATAAAGAAAATCTTGGTTGAACATAGTGTACCGTTGTGCGTTCCTAGACAATGGAAGACGTGGACCATCCAAGACACTTCAGCTTCTATCAAGTCACCGATACCTGTCGAAGGTGTCTGAGAACACCATAGCTCACGTTAAAAGAGCAGGTTTGTTACGAATTCTTGTAGATCGGGGGATTTGCGCAATTTGAGTCACAAGGAGTTTGTAATGACTATAATCGGCAGTAAGGTGTGGACTGTTGAGTCCAAACAAGTAGTATTCGTCAGCATCATCTGGAATGAATATGCTGACATAAACACCCCCTAGGGGTATCTAATTTATACTACAAATTGTATCTCTTGACAGCCCACTGTTGTGGATGTTTCGACAGCTTCTAGACCTCGTTGCAGGGGCGGCTGTCGTAGAACGAGTTGCCTGTCATTTATCAGCTACGTGTTCATTATATATATTTGTAATGAACACAGCCTAGGTAGGCCAAATTCTCAACAGATGTTTGTCCTTCGAACCGGGATAAAGACCACACTGTGGTCCAATTATGTTGTACTACAGTGTACAAATACTATGAGCCAAAGTCCTTCGAAAATAGATGGTAAAACTAGTGTTGTACAATATAAATCAGAATAAATGAGTCCCTCCCGACTCCCTCACAGCGAATGGGCAGGCCAAGGAAACGGGCGCTTCACCCAGCAGCACACCCAAAGAAAAACGGAGCTGCGGTGACTTCACCCACACCCCTGCCAACCACTGCTCCATCTCGAGACATGACTGATTAATACAACAACACACCAAGTGATGAACATGTTGTCTGAGTGTATATATACACATAGTGTTTATAACTGTTTATAGACAGAAATAAGATACAAGTTGTGCTTAAAGTTATGTTATATTAAGGAACTTATATATCAAAGTGCCTAAGCTTTCAAATTTATATTAACAAGATGAAACTGCTAATGTGCTAAGTAATATTCAGTGTGATTACACGTTATACAGTGACATTATAGTGTATTATTAATTAAAATGCTTATGAAGTGTATAACATCGTTATGTACGATTAATCATTCATGGGCAGCTGACACAGCACACAGCCATAAACACCTGCCACAGTACTGTACCCTTCACGGTCAATTGACCCTGAGGTTAAGCTTAGTTGGTCAGATAGTGTCTGACTCGATTATTGCCTGACTAAGCATTAGCAAAAAACTCATGTTTCGTATAGCAGGTACAGTGTTTTTATAAACACTCGTGGGCGTGCTAGAATTTTCAGTATACCATTAAAATGGCTTGTTTGAAAACTCAGTTTCAATCTTTACAGTACTAAGAGTACACAATCTAGACAATCTAATTTCCGGCTGTCTTAGATTACTCACGATACAAAACATAGATTTTGATGATCTTGAGGTAAGTTTGAATTATTTACACAACGTATGGACTATACACATTATGAAAATAATTTTCTTGAATCAGATCCATCTGAAGATGATTAAAAATGTTTTGGATAACTTTTAGTGATCAACACTTAAGGTGGACAGGAGTACAGGCTATCTGCCATAAAACTCTGTCACAGAGACTACTACTAGTGGTCAAACACCTGTTACACCCTGTAACAACAACACAAGTGTCATTACCAAGCTTACCTACATGTTTCATTACCTATTATCCAAGGTCATAATTATGAAGAATTCATTAGTGGTTTTCAATCCATTAGTAAATCACGAATGACATAGATGGATTGCTATGTTTAATTATTTTAAAACGTCTTGAGACGGGAGAACCTATTGAACTGATTAAGTCATTTCGGTGGTCAAAGGCAATTATCAATAGCCTTCCGTGTTTAGCAGACAATTTCCTTCCGGATTGCTGACAAGGCTACGCTAGTTAGACATGCAGTTTTATATCAAGCCTTGAAGCCACCCAAACATTGTTATTCAGACTTACAGCATTTGAATCACTTAGACCATAGGTCTCATATTCTAGGTGCTAAATATGACCTAAGACAATGTGATAGGTTTTCAGTGGGTATGTACAAGATAGTTGTACACAACCTTTGAACGATTAAATATTATGTTCAATAAACGCTATTTCACTTGTGAGGAATTAGCAATGGTTTACAAAAACAGTAGTTTCATGCATGCAAGCAACGAGAACCAAAATGAAAAATCCACAATTCCAGTGGAATATTAAACCTTCAACTCAGTCATAAAAGGTATACCTACTCACTAAACCACATACTGGGAAATCCATATAGGCATTTATCAAGCTGTGATATACAAAGACAGTAAACAAACTGTCACACATAAACGTACTCCAACATGTGTCCTTTGTGATGGAACATCATTGGGACAGTATTGTAGGTCAATACACATCAATGGAGGCACGTAAACAACGTTGTTCATCGCCTGAAAAGATGATCAAGGGTTTAGGTGACCACAAAGGGAGGAAACTGCTCACTGAAGACCGTGTTTTAAATGCAAGGGTATGCATCATACCGCATTATGCCCCAAATACTTTTGCGAACAGAGAAGCTTCCACAGATCAGGAAGTCAACAAGCAACAGCATTAAATGTGAGAGATAAGTTTAAAGCAACTGCTCTCCCGATAGCTTCGCAGTTGAGGTATCTAATAAATTACCAAAACCAATGTGCTAACACTATTTGATCCAGGCTCACAAAGGTCTTCATAAGAGACAGTGTTGCAGAAACTGAATAAACAACCCTATGGCCAAAATACAGTTAGATATAGTGGTTTTTTCCACAATTGGGTAAACAGACATATGGACTAGCCAGAATCACTGTTGGACTAGGAAACAGGAAAAGGACAGTTAGAAGCTGTGGTAGTAGATGATTTGCCTAAGTCTGTGCAGATCCAGGGAATTAAAGAAACAGATGCAGCACTGAAAGCAGCAAGCGTCAGTTTGCCTGCCTGACATACAGACCGGACACAATTAGTCCAAATTGATTTATCATTGGAGTGATTATTATCCCCCCCCCACCCCCCCAACCCCCCATACTGTTTTGGCAAAATATAGTAAGTAAACATGATGTTTCATTGCTGAAAACAGGGAGGCACATGATATGTGTCCATTCCCCCTCTCAAAGTGGGGACAGAAGCTGATCTTGATTCAGTGGATAAAGTACTAGTACGAGAATAAACCGTGTTCATGTACCACAGCAAAAAGTTATCATTCCTGCCGAAAAATGACTGAACCAGTTGATAAGTTGTGGGATTAGATGCGATAGGTATTGATGTAAATAAACAAGCCCACAAGGTCTCAGACTTATAACAATATTTGGACACTGTCAAATATAAAGATGCGACAGTTTGGGTTGGTTACCATGCCGGAACTTAAATCCACACATCTGCCTAGCAATTATCGCATGGCTTTCGGCAGATGAAAGGCACAAAATACATGAGCTCAGGAAGAATCCAGAGCTAATGACTGGTCTATGATAATATCAATACAAGAACCGTTGGACACTAAATTCATTGAGTAATAGTCGAAGATAGTTGAAGACAAACGTCATTATCTCGCCCCATCGGAGACAGAAAAGATTCTGAACCACTCCACTCGTGTTGTTATAATTGCAGCGCACGTGCTAAATAAAGATGTAGCAAGTCTTAATGACTGTCTGATGACGGACCCTCACTACTGAGAAGCTGGAGACGTGACTTATGAAATTTCGCACAAACCCATATGCCTACACGGCTGATATTCCAAAGCTTTCTTAAGAGTAGGATTTAAGACTACAGAATAGATAGAGCTTATACTCGATTCTTGTGGCTGAAAATCCACATGACCTCAAAGGTCCTGTGAAAAATTATCGTTTCACATCCGTATTTATTTGGTGCAACATCCTCTACATTCTTACTAGAAGCTACTAAAAATACACATTTGAAGAACTTGAAGTCCCATCAAAAGAAATCTTAAGAAAAAGTTTCTATGTGGACAATCTCAGGTAGTGTGAATTAATGAGGATGATCTGAATCATCTTATACAGAGAAGCTAACAAGGAGATGAAAGAAGCCAATATGCCTCTAAGGCTGTGAATACAAATTCAAAAAGCAATTAAGGGAACTTATCAAAGAAGATTTCCCTGAAACTGAAATTCTGATTGCCACTATATGCTGGGACTTAATTGGAAACACACAGGAAGCTACTTTGAGTCTCAAAAGGATAACCAATAATATATGCAGTCCACTCACTAAACGTAGTTTACTGTCAGAGGTTATCCAATGTTTTGATCCTCCTTAGGACTTCGTTCACCAATACCATAAAAGGTAAAATGCTATGCCAGATGCAATGGGAAGCTCAAAATTGGATGGGATGAGAACTTGCCTCTTTTATGTTCCAGCATGGGATGAAATATCCAAGGAGTTTAAACAACTTCATCAAAGTTAAATTTCCCAGGTCAAAACTTGGTCGAAGAGGGAAACAAGTACAATGACATGTGTTCTGTGATACGTCAACCAAGGTTATGGCACTGTAGTTACATGAGTTATGCTGAAGGAACGTACACTAATTACTCAAAGGCTAGGGTAGCACCCTTGAAGGTCAGTAACAGTACCACAATTGGAACTGGACCGCACTCTACGTAGGCTACAAACTTAGCTGTCTATCTCAACAATGTACTTGATCATCTCACTATTGAGAAAACCGTGATTCTGGAGTGATAATGAAGCTAGTTTCCGGCGTTAAGAAATAATAGAGTATAGTGGAGGGGTGGTCTATGTACAGAACAGAGTAGCAGAATACAAGAGATGCCGAGAGATTATCTCCTCTCAACGATCTTACCAAGAGAATCCAGCTGACATGTTGTCTCGTGGTGTCCCACTCAAGAATTTGAGGGATCATAAATTATGGCTCAACGCGACCGAACTGGCTCTCTAATGCGACATAACTGGCCTCAGCCAAAAAGTCACATTATGGCCAGAAGAAACAGTCTGCTTGAAACACATCAGAATAAGTTGTGTAAATCCTGCAGCAGACACAACAGAAATAGTCATTGATGCGATCTAATTACTCATCTTTGGGTAAATCTTAAGAGTTACAGCTCTTGTCTTAAATTCATTAAAGCATGAAACCTGATTATGAATGTCTTGAACATTAAATACTGGTGAACCTAATCAGAAAGACGTTTTCTCTACAGAAACTAATTTTAGAAAAAAACACATGGCTAACTCCCCAAAGAAACCTGTCATGTTAATTCTTTAGGGACTTTATCTCGATCAGAAAAAGATTATAAGATGTCGAGAAGACTTCTAATTCTTCACTACCTAAAGAATCCATACATCCAATTTGACCCCAAGAATATTTGGCTAAACAACAATGATTGTGCAAAACGCCACAGTAACGTGTTACATGGTTGGGTAGCTGCCACACTTTGTCATATACGACAATCCTACCTGGATACCTCAAGTCGACAAAGTGTGAAAAAACAAATAAAGGACTGCTCTTACTTGTGTCACTACGATATGGAGTAGGTCAGTATCCAGGGTCCACCTCCATATCCCTCTGCAAAAGAAGTTTGTCATATCACTCCATTTGAGGTGACAGGTGTAGCTTATACTGGACCAATAATTTTAACAAAACAGTTGACAACAGTTCCCAACAAGGTGTACATCTGTTTGTTCACTTGTGCTACAATATGAGCAGTACATCTAGAAGTAGCCACTGACATGTCTGACTGAAACTTTTATCAAATTATTTAGAAGGTTTGCAGCCAGAGGGCATGTCCCCAGACTGATGATTTCAGATAATGCCAACGAACTTTGTTGCTGGTGCTGCTTATATAAGCAAGATCTTTGATCAATCCGAAGTACAAACAGATGCATGAATCAAGCAGATGTCGTTGGAGATACATTCCTCCGAAATCTCCCTGGACGGCGGCTTATATGAAAGATTGATCGGCATTGTCAAGCGTTGTTTAGAATATCTCTTCATCGTCAGAGAAAAGACTTAGAAAAGAATTCCGTTACAGTTGTGATGAAATAGAAAATCGAGTTAACAACCAGACCTCTAACTTATGTTACCCGTTGATCTGGACAATTTAGAAGTGGCGTTAAGCCCATCTATTTACTCATGGCAGAAGGACTCGAAACCTGTTCCTCCCATGAATGATAAAGAAATCATAGAGGATCATACTTATCGAACTGAGCAACTCAGGACGTAAATTCAAACACCTTATAGTGATTGAACGATTGTGAGAAATTGGCGGACGACTATCCTCACCTCATTGAGGAGAACATTCTATGGAGCTGTCCCTGTGTTTCCCCTGAAAATCATAAAGTCCTTAGACTGGTGATCATAGTGATTATCGACAAATGATGGTCCGAGGTCCCAATGGCCACTTGCGAAAAATTGTGACCGTATATCCTGAATGCAAATGGAATCTCAGGACAGTTGATGTTTTTGACAACTGTGTAGGACTACAGCGCGACCATAAATAAACTTTTTTTACACACCCCCCCCCCCCCCCCCACCCCCCCCCCCCCCCCCTGGCCGTTAGAATTACCACAGGGTTGAAAACAAAATTACGTGATTTCCCGAACCCACACAGCCTAAAGTTTTCCCGAAAGAACCACAAAACAGCAGTGGTGGCGAGTTTGAGAAATTAATGTTACGTGATGAATGTCACCTGCAGCGACCCTCCGCCGCCCCCCAGTGTGGAGAAAATTTCTCAGGAGGGGGGTATCAGCCCCTTCAGCCTTTAGCCTGATGGGGCCACTCAGAGGGGCGAGATCATGTTTACTGCTAAGTGAGTAATAGACACAGATGATAATGCCATGTAATCAAAGTGCCCTTCTGCTCCTTGCAGGGGTGTTACAATGTGTAATTTTATATGAGGACAGTACATTCTTATTTAGCCAGGACAATTAAGGAAAATCCTGCTCCCACTATATTACCCTATAGTAAAACTCAGTGCTACTTGTCGCTTATGATTAAGACAGCACGAAACAAACATTCTGCTTCTTGCTCATCGAGAGGTGACTAGGATGCAAGGGGGGATACTAGTGTAGCGGTTTTTGTTGTGTATTAGGGCAGTGACGGCATGGAGCGCTGGGGCGTCTGGCCAGAATACTTTTGACTTGCGAGAGTCACACCGACGCCAGGATAACAGCAAAGGACATGATCTGTTCGTTAGTCTGTGAACAAAGTGTCTCTAACACAAACACTTAGAGAAGTTGAGCTCAGCTTCTCTTGTGATAATAGTGACAATAAGACAAATCTTGTTGACCATAGTGTACCGTGTGCGTTTCCTAGACAGTGGAAGCCGTGGACATCCAAGGACACTCAGCTTCTATCAAGTCACCGATACTGTCGAAGGTGTTGAGACCACCATAGCTCACGTTACAAAGAGCAGGAATAGTTACGAATTTCTTGTAGATCGGGGGATTGCGCAATTCTGAGCCACGGAGTTTTTAATCCCCTTAATCGGCAGTAAGTGTGTGGCTTTTGAGTCCAAAACAAGTAAGTATTGTCAGCCCTCATCGAAAGAAATATGGCTGACATACACCCCCTAGGGGGTAATTTATCCTTACCAATTGTATCTCTTGACAGCCCACTGTTGTTATGGTTTCGACAGCTACTAGACCTCGTCGTGCAGCTGGAGGCGGCTGTGTAGACGATTTGCTGTCATTTATCCAGCCTAGTGTTCAATATATATATTTATAATGTAACACAGCAGGAAAGGCAAATTCTCACACTTGTAGTGCAGAACATGTGGTTGCCGCACATGAGGAGCAAGACCATGATGGGTGCAAGAACATGTGCCAGAACATGTAGTGCAAGACGATGTGGTGCAATAGAACATGTGGTGCAAGAACATGTGGTGCAAGGATCATGTGGTGCAAGAACCATGGTGGTCAAGACCATGCATGTGCACGACCATGTGGTCCAGAAAATGCTGCAGAACATGAAGTGTTCAGGAGTGAACAGGAAGTGTGTTTAGCCGTCCGTGCTGAGGTGAGGGTCAGCCGAGCAGGAGGGTGATAGGCAGCTCAGGCTGATAGGTGTGGGTCAGCCGAGCAGGCGGGTGTTTAGCAGTCAGGACCCCCTGAGGTGTGCCGGTCAGCCTGCAGCAGGAGGGTGTTAGCAGTCAGGCTGTGGTGTGGGTCAGCCGAGCAGGGGGGTGTTAGCAGTCAGGCTGAGGTTTTGGGTCAGCCGAGCAGGAGGGTGTTAGCAGTAGCTGAGGTGTGGGTCAGCCGAGCAGGAGGTGTTAGCAGTCAGGCTGAGCTGTGGGTCAGCCAGCAGTAGCGTGTTAGCAGTCAGGCTGGGGTGTGGGTCAGCCGAGCAGAGGGTGTTAGCAGTTAGGCTGGGGTGTGGGTCAGCCGTTCAGGAGGGTGTTAGCAGTCAGTCTGAGGTGTGGGTCAGCCGAGCAGGGGGTGTTTAGCAGTCAGGGGTGAGGTGTGGGTCAGCCGAGCAGGAGGGTGTTACAGTCAGGCTGAGATGTGGGTCAGCCGAGCAGGAGGGTGTTAGCAGTCAGATTGAGGGGTGGGGCAGCCGAGCAGGAGGGGTTAGCAGTCAGGCTGGGGGGTGGGTCAGCCGAGAGGAGGGCGTTAGAGTCAGGCTGGGGTGTGGGTCGCAGAGCAGGATTTGTTAGCAGTGAGGCTGAGGGGTGGGTCAGCCGAGCAGGAGTGTGTTAGCAGTTTGGCTGGGGTGTGGGTCAGCAGAGCAGGAGTATGTTAGCAGTGAGGCTGAGGTGTGGATCAGCCGAGCAGGAGGGTGTTAGCAGTCAGGCTGGATGTGGGTCCCGCCGAGCGGAGTGGTTAGCAGTCAGGCTGGGGTGTTGGTCATCGTTTACGGGGTTTACAGTCAGGCTAGGTGTGGGGCACCGAGCAGGAGTTGTTAGTCGGCTGGGGTGTGGGGTAGCCGAGCAGGGTGGTTTGTAGGTGGGGTGTTTTGGGCAGCCGAGCAGGGTGTGTTAGCAGTCCCCCGGGGGGATCACAGAAGGATTGTGTTAGCAGTGGGCTGAGGTGGGGTCCCCCCCCCGCGGGTGTGTTAGCAGTCAGGCTGGGGGGTAGGGGAGCCGGGGGAGGAGGTGTTACAGTCGTAGGGTGTGGGGTCACCCGGCAGGAGGTGTTCAGTCAGGCTGGGTATGGGTCAACCACAGGGGGTGTTAGCAGTCAGGGTGAGGGGTGGGTCACCGAACAGGTGGAAACAGTCAGGCTGGGGTTGGGGCACCCATAGGGGTTTTAGCATTCAGGCTGGGTGTGGGGCAGCCGAGCAAAGGGTTAGCAGTCAGGCTGAGGGTGGGGCGTCGGCAGGTGTTTAGCAGCACGCTGGGTGGGGTCAACCCAGCAGGGGAGTGTTTGCAGGGAGGTGGGGGGTGGGGCCGAGGGGGATGGTTAGCAGTCAGGCGGGGGTGGGTCACCCCAGCAGGGTGTTTAGCAGTCATCTGGGGTTGGGTCACCCAGCAGAATTGGGGTTAGCAGTGAGGCGGGGCGTGGCAGCCGAGCGGAGGTGTTAGCAGTGAGGCGGGGTGGGGTCCAGCCGAACCGGGGTTGTTGCAACCCGGGTGGGTGGGTTCACCGAGCAGGAGGGTGTTTTGGGATCAGGCTGGGGGGGGGTCAGCCGAGCAGGAGGGTTTAGACGAGGCTGGGGTGAGTTCAGCCGAACAAACGTGTAGCAGTAGGCGGGGGGTTTGGGGACCCGAAATAGTGTGTTAGCGTGAGGCTGGGGTGGGGCACCGACAGCACGTGTTACAGTCAGGGTGGGGGTGGGTCAATAAGCCTTGTGTTTAAAGGCCCGGGGGGGTGTGGGTCGCCGAGCAGGGGTGGTTAACGCAAGGCTGAAGGGTGGGCACCCAGCACGAGTTTGGTTTGCAGTCAGGGTGAGGGTGGGTCAGCCGAGCAGGGGTTGTTAGCAGTCAGGCTAGGTTGGGGCGCCGAGCAGGGGGTGCTTAGCGTCGGCGGGGTGGGGTCACCCAACAAAATGTTTTAGCAGTTTGGCGGGGTGTGGGGGCAGCAGGCAGGAGGTTTAGCTGAGGCAAAAATGTGGACAGCCCAGCAGGAGGGTGTTGCAGTCAGGGGGGAGATGTGGGCACCGAGCAGGGTGTGTTTCATCAGGCGGGGGGTTGGTCAGCCGTCAGGAGGGGGTTTGCAGCAGGGTGAGGTGGGGCAGCCCAGCAGATGTGTTGCAAACAGGGTGGGGTGTGGGGAGCCGAGAGGAGGGTTTAGCAGTCAGGCTAGGGGTGGGTCATCCGAGCAGGAGGGTGTTAGCAAACAGGTGGGGTTTGGTCCAGCCGAGCAGGGGGGTGGTGTTAGTCAGGTGGGGTGGGTCGCCGAGCAGAGGTGTTAGTCAGGCTGGGGTTTGGTCAGCGAGAGGAGTGTGTTAAAATTTTGGCTGGGGTGTGGGGCGCAGAGCAGGATTTGTTAGCATGAGGCTGAGGTGTGGGTCAGCCGAGCAGGAGGGGGTTAGCAGTCAGGCAGGTGTGGGCAGCCCACAGGAGTTCTTACAGTCGGGTGGGGTTGGGTCAGCCCCCAGAGGGGTGTTTAAACAGTTCGCTGGGGGGTGGGGCAGCAAAGGGAGGGGTGGGTTAGCAGTGAGGCTGAGGGGTGGATCAGCCGACAGGAGGGTTTGCAGTCAGGCTGGGTGTTTTGGGCAGCCGTTCGGGGGGTGTTAAACAGTCAGGGTGAGGTGTGGGTCACCGAGCGGAGTGTGTTAGCAGGCGGGGTGTTTGGGCAGCCAGCAGGGGTTGTTTGCAGGTGGGGGTGGTCAGCCGAGCAGGGGTGTGTTATCAGGGTGGGGTTTTGGTAGCCGGCAGGAGTTTTTTAAACAGTCCGGGGGGGTTTTGGGTCAGCAGGCAGGTTTGTGTAGCAGGAGGCTGGGTTTGGGTCAGCCGAGCAGGGGGGTTTTAGCATCAGGCTGAGGTGGGGCAGCCGGGGGAGGATGTTTCAGTCCCTGGGGTGGGCACCGGGGAGGAGGGTGTTAGCAGCAGGCAGGGTTGGTTTTGCCGGAGAGGTTTAGCAGTCAGGCGGGTATGGGGTCAACCGAGCGGGGGTTAGCAGCCCGGGAGGTGGGGCGCCGAACAGGTGGTGTTTTGCGCAGGCTGAGGGGTGGGTCGCCGAGTAGGGGGTTTTTGCTTTCACTGGGGGGGGGTCAGCCGAGCAGAAGGTGTTGCAGCAGGCTGAGGTGTGTCAGCCCACAGGAGGGGGTAAGGGAGTAGGCTGAGGTTGGGCACCCAGCGGGTGGTTAAC
>NC_069399.1:85010803-85028117 GCF_026875155.1 Cherax quadricarinatus | reverse complement strand
GTGGGTCACCCGGCAGGGGTTTTAGCCGAGGGGGGGTGGGGTTCAGCCGAACAGAAGCGTGTTAGCTCGGCGGGGTGTGGGCACCCGAGCATAGTGTTTAGCAGTGAGCGGGGGGTGGGGGTCACCGAGCGCAGCGTGTTAGCATCGGGTGGGGTGTGTGTCAATAAAGCCTAGTGTTTTAAAATAGCCAGGCGGGGTGGGGGTACCCGACAGGAAGTGTTTTAACGGCAAGGCTAGGTGGGGTCACCTAGCAGGGTTTTAGCGTCAGGCTGAGGGGGTGGGTCGCCGACAGGAGGGTGTTAGCAGTGGGCTGGGTGTGGGTCAGCGAGCGGGAGTGTGTTAACAGTCGGGCTGGGGGTGGGTTAGCGACCGGGAGGGTGTTAGCATAGGCGGGGGTGGGGTCACCCCGGGCGGATGTTAGCAGTCGGCTGGGTAGGGGTCAGCCTAGCAGGAGGGTGTTAGCATCTGGTGAGGTGGGGGTCGCCGGCAGGAGTGTGTTAGCATTCAGGCTGGGGTGGTTTTCAGCCGAACAGAGGGGCAGAAGGGGGGGGGTTTGGGTCAGCCGAGCAGGAGCGTTTTTGCATGGGTGGGTGGGGTTCAGCCGACAGGATTGAGCATTGGTGGGGTGTGGGTCACCCGGCAGATGTTAGCGTCGGGGGGTGGGGGTACCCGAGCAGGGGGGTTTAGCAGTGAGGTTGGGGTGGGTTCACCCGAACGGGTTGTTTAGGCTGGGGTGGGGTTCAGCCAACAGGGGTTTAGCATCATGCTGGGGTGTGGGTCCCCGGAGCAGGTTTTACACAGGCTGGGTGGGGGAGCCGAGCGCAGGTTTAGCATCGGGCGGGGGTGTGGGTCATCTGGCCAGGATAAACACTGCCAGCATTGAAAAGCTTTTATTTCTTTAGCAATTAGTGGTATTCAGGCCGGGGTGTGGTGATGGGGGGAGGGTTTATGGTTTGAGGGGTACCTTTGATTACCTTTGAAAAGTTGGGAAATTTCTCTACTCTCAGAGCCCGGCCATGGGCCAGGCTCATCTGGTGCTCGACTGTTCAAAACCCGGCTGTTGCTGCTGGAAGCCCGGTGCCCCACATAGCCATCACAGCCTGGTTGATCTGGCTCCTGGGAAGAATATGTCCAGTTTCTTCTTGAACGCTTCTACACTTGTTCCAGCACTGTTTCTGATATCTCTGTAAGATGTTGAATAGTCTGGGACCCCGGATGTTGATATAGTGTTCCCCTTATTGGGCCCCACCGCACCCCTGCTCCTCACTGTGTTTATTTTTAAATTCCTCCCATATCTCTCACTCCAGTATGTTGTTATGGCAGTGTGCAGATTTGGGGGCAAGAACAAGTGGTACAAGAACATGAAGTGTAAGAACATGAAGTGTTCCCGGGGTGAACAGGAGTGTGTTAGTCAGGCTGGGGTGTGGGTCAGCCGAGCAGGAGTGTGTTAGCAGTCAGGTGGAGTGTGGGTCAGTCGGGCAGGAGGGTGTTAGTAGTCAGGCTGGGTGTGGGTCAGCCGAGCAGGAGGGTGTTCGTAGTCAGAGTGGAGAGTGGGTCAGTCGGGCAGGGAGTCTTAGCAGTCAGGCTGGGGTTGTGGGCAGCCGGGCCCGGAGGGTGTTAGCAGTCAGGCTGGGGTGTGGGTCAGCCGGGCAGGAGGGTGTAGCAGTCAGGCTGGAGTGTGGGTCAGTCGGGGAGGAGGGTGTTAGTAGTCAGGTGGGGGGTGGGTCAGCCGAGCAGGAGTGTGTTAGCAGTCAGGCTGGAGTGTGGGTCAGTCGGGCAGGAGGGTGTTAGTAGTCAGGCTGGGGTGGGGTCAGCCGAGCAGGAGGGTGTTCGTAGTCAGGTGGGAGTGGGTCAGTCGGGCAGGAGAGTCTTAGCAGTCAGGCTGGGTGTGGGTCAGCCGGGCAGGAGGGTGTTAGGGAGTCAGGCTGGGGTGTGGGTCAGCCGAGCAGGAGTGTGTTAGCAGTGAGGATGGGGTGTTTGGGGCAGCCGAGCAGGAGGGGGGTTAGCAGTCAGGTGAGGTGTGGGGTCACCCAGCAGGAGTGTGTTAGTCAGGCTGGGGTTGGTCAGCCGAGCAGGAGTGTGTTAGTCAGGCTGGGGTGTTGGTCAGTCGAGCAGGAGTGTGTTAGCAGTCCGGCTGGGGTGTGGGTCAGTAGAGCAGGATTGAAGATTGAGACACTTATGCAGCATATGGGAATCTTTATTCAGGAAACGTTTCGCCACACAGTGGCTTCATCAGTCCAATACAAAGAGGAAGGCGTAAGGAGAGGAGGAGAATGAGGTAATCAGTCCCTCAACCTGGAGTCGATGTGTTCAGTCCATCAATCTTGTAGAATGTACAGCATAGGGCCGTAGACGTGGCTTATATACTGTAGTGAGGTGACGTGAAGCAGGTGGAGGCGGGGTCATAGTGGTACCATCCACTAGTCGAAGTAGGTCTTCGTCCAAAGGTTGAACAAGTGTTGAAGAATTCTTTGTAACAAGATCCCATGATGCTGCAGTGTCTGACAGTTGTGATGAATGGTTTGAAAAACCGACAAGTTGAAGATTGAGACACTTATGCAGCATATGGGAATCTTTATTCAGAAACGTTTCGCCACACAGTGGCTTCATCAGTCCAATACAAAGAGGAAGGCGTAAGGAGAGGAGGAGAATGAGGTAATCAGTCCCTCAAACCATTCATCACAACTGTCAGACACTGCAGCATCATGGGATCTTGTTACAAAGAATTCTTCAACACTTGTTCAACCTTTGGACGAAGACCTACTTCGACTAGTGGATGGTACCACTATGACCCCGCCTCCACCTGCTTCACGTCACCTCACTACAGTATATAAGCCACGTCTACGGCCCTATGCTGTACATTCTACAAGATTGATGGACTGAACACATCGACTCCAGGTTGAGGGACTGATTACCTCATTCTCTCCTCTCCTTACGCCGTCCTCTTGTATTGGATGATGAAGCCACTGTGTGGCGAAACGTTTTCTGAATAAAGGTTCCATATGCTGCATAAGTGTCTCAATCTTCAACATGTCGGTTTTTCAAACCATTCATCACAAAAGAGCAGGATTGTGTTAGCAGTGAGGCTGAGGTGTGGGTCAGCCGAGCAGGAGGGTGTTAGCAGTCAGGCTGAGGTGTGGGTCAGCCGGGCAGGAGGGTGTTAGCAGTCAGGCTAGGGTGTGGGTCAGCCAGGCAGGAGGTGTTAGCAGTCAGGCTGGGGTATGGGTCAACCGAGCAGGAGGGTGTTAGCAGTCAGGCTGAGGTGTGGGTCAGCCGAACAGGTGGTGTTAGCAGTCAGGCTGAGGTGTGGGTCAGCCGAGTAGGAGGGTTTTAGCATTCAGGCTGGGGTGTGGATCAGCCGAGCAGAAGGTGTTAGCAGTCAGGCTGAGGTGTGGGTCAGCCGAGCAGGAGGGTGTTAGCAGTCAGGCTGAGGTGTGGGTCAGCCGAGCAGGAGTGTGTTAGCAGGCAGGCTGAGGTGTGGGTCAGCCGAGTAGGAGTGTGTTAGCAGGCAGGCTGGGGTGTGGGTCAGCCGAGCAGGAGGTGTTAGCAGTCAGGCTGGGGTATGGATCAGCCGAGCAGGAGTGTTAGCAGTCAGGCTGGGGTGTGGGTCAGCCGAGCAGGAGTGTGTTAGCAGTCATGCTGGGGTGTGGGTCAGCCGAGCAGAAGTGTGTTAGCAGTGAGGCTGGGGCGTGGGTCAGCCGAGCAGGAGGGTGTTAGCAGTGAGGCTGGGGTGTGGGTCAGCCGAGCAGGAGTGTGTTAGCAACCAGGCTGGGGTGTGGTTCAGCTGAGCAGGAGGGTGTTAGCAGTCAGGCTGGGGTGTGGGTCAGCCGAGCAGGAGGGTATTAGCAGCGAGGCTGGGGTGAGGTTCAGCCGAACAGAAGCGTGTTAGCAGTCAGGCTGGGGTGTGGGTCAGCCGAGCACTAGTGTGTTAGCAGTGAGGCTGGGGTGTGGGTCAGCCGAGCAGCAGCGTGTTAGCAGTCAGGCTGGGGTGTGTGTCAATCAAGCACTAGTGTGTTAATAGCCAGGCCGGGGTGTGGGTCAGCCGAGCAGGAGTGTGTTAACGGCAAGGCTGAGGTGTGGGTCAGCCTAGCAGGAGTGTTAGCAGTCAGGCTGAGGTGTGGGTCAGCCGAGCAGGAGGGTGTTAGCAGTCAGGCTGAGGTGTGGGTCAGCCGAGCAGGAGTGTGTTAACAGTCAGGCTGGGGTGTGGGTTAGCCGACCAGGAGGGTGTTAGCAGTCAGGCTGGGGTGTGGGTCAGCCAGGCAGGAGGTGTTAGCAGTCAGGCTGGGGTATGGGTCAGCCTAGCAGGAGGGTGTTAGCAGTCTGGCTGAGGTGTGGGTCAGCCGAGCAGGAGTGTGTTAGCATTCAGGCTGGGGTGGTGTTCAGCCGAACAGGAGGGTGCAGACAGGCTGGGGTGTGGGTCAGCCGAGCAGGAGCGTGTTAGCAGTCAGGCTGGGGTGCGGTTCAGCCGAGCAGGATTGTTAGCAGTCAGGCTGGGGTGTGGGTCAGCCGAGCAGATGTTAGCAGTCAGGCTGGGGTGTGGGTCAGCCGAGCAGGAGGGTATTAGCAGTGAGGCTGGGGTGTGGTTCAGCCGAACAGGGGTGTGTTAGGCTGGGGTGTGGTTCAGCCGAACAGGAGTGTGTTAGCAGTCATGCTGGGGTGTGGGTCAGCCGAGCAGCAGGTGTTAGCAGTCAGGCTGGGGTGTGGGTCAGCCGAGCAGCAGGTGTTAGCAGTCAGGCTGGGGTGTGGGTCATCTGGACCAGGATAAGACACTGCCAGACATTGAAAAGCTTTTATTCTCATTTAGCAATGTATGTGGTGATGTACAGTGCCGGGGTGTGGTGATGGGTGGAGGTGTCTTATGGTTTGATGGGTACCTTTGATATACCTTTGAAAAGGTTCGGAAATTTCTCTACTCTCAGAGCCCGGCCATGGGCCAGGCTCATCTGGTGCTCGACTGTTCAACCAGGCTGTTGCTGCTGGAAGCCCGGTGCCCCACATAGCCATCACAGCCTGGTTGATCTGGCTCCTGGTGAAGAATATGTCCAGTTTCTTCTTGAACGCTTCTACACTTGTTCCAGCACTGTTTCTGATATCTTCTGGTAAGATGTTGAATAGTCTGGGACCCCGGATGTTGATATAGTGTTCCCTTATTGTCCCCACCGCACCCCTGCTCCTCACTGTGTTTATTTTACACTTCCTCCCATATCTCTCACTCCAGTATGTTGTTATGGCAGTGTGCAGATTTGGGTGCAAGAACAAGTGGTACAAGAACATGAAGTGTAAGAACATGAAGTGTTCGGAGTGAACAGGAGTGTGTTAGTCAGGCTGGGGTGTGGGTCAGCCGAGCAGGAGTGTGTTAGCAGTCAGGCTGGAGTGTGGGTCAGTCGGGCAGGAGGGTGTTAGTAGTCAGGCTGGGGTGTGGGTCAGCCGAGCAGGAGGGTGTTCGTAGTCAGAGTGGAGAGTGGGTCAGTCGGGCAGGAGAGTCTTAGCAGTCAGGCTGGGGTGTGGGTCAGCCGGGCAGGAGGGTGTTAGCAGTCAGGCTGGGGTGTGGGTCAGCCGGGCAGGAGGGTGTTAGCAGTCAGGCTGGAGTGTGGGTCAGTCGGGCAGGAGGGTGTTAGTAGTCAGGCTGGGGTGTGGGTCAGCCGAGCAGGAGTGTGTTAGCAGTCAGGCTGGAGTGTGGGTCAGTCGGGCAGGAGGGTGTTAGTAGTCAGGCTGGGGTGTGGGTCAGCCGAGCAGGAGGGTGTTCGTAGTCAGAGTGGAGAGTGGGTCAGTCGGGCAGGAGAGTCTTAGCAGTCAGGCTGGGGTGTGGGTCAGCCGGGCAGGAGGGTGTTAGCAGTCAGGCTGGGGTGTGGGTCAGCCGGGCAGGAGGGTGTTAGCAGTCAGGCTGGAGTGTGGGTCAGTCGGGCAGGAGAGTCTTAGCAGTCTGGCTGGGGTGTGGGTCAGCCGAGCAGGAGTGTGTTAGCAGTGAGGATGGGGTGTGGGTCAGCCGAGCAGGAGTGTGTTAGCAGTCTGGCTGGGGTGTGGGTCAGCCGAGCAGGAGTGTGTTAAGTCCATCAGCCTACCTTTCCCGTAATGCCGCATGGGTTTGGAGCAGGTCGCTCCTGCCTCTCTCAGCTACTGGACCACTGTGTTATAGTCTTGGATGCATTGGAGGACACAGTGGGCACAGACACAGTCATAAACATGGCACTGTATCATTATTTGTAGATGGCACTAGAATTTGCATGAGCGTCATCCACTGAAGATCCAGTCAATCGCAAAGGGGATATAAATGGTCTTCCAGTGCGCCGCTGAAAACAATATTATGTTGAGTGAGGACAAGTTTGAGGACGTAAAGCTAGAACGGAGTGTAAAATGCATTTTAACTACACAATTTGAGCGAAAAAGTAATGTGAAGGACTTTCTTACATTCAAGGATGAAAGTTGCGAAGAAAATGATAGGGTGGATAGAGGAGAACGTTCAAAACAAGTAATGCCAAGTCTTTAAGTCATTTGTTCTCTCTAGGCTGGAATACTGCACTACACTAACACCCTCATTTGAAGCAGGCGAAATTGCAGATCTAAAGAATGTACAGAGAACTGTCTGCGAAAGAGTGATGGGACGCCTAATTAACAAAAAAAAAAAAGACAGACTACAATTACCAAGAATATAAATGGTGAGAGTGATCCTGGACCTGGTCCAGAGAACATGTAGGCCAATATGAATTACAACAACTGGAAATGCTAAATACTGCAGACAAGGCAAGGCAGCTGAAGTAACTGATATAAAATTGCTCACAATCAGTGTCCAAAATATCTTGCTGCGAATTTTGTTAAGGCAGATTATAAAGCAAAACCAATGTTGCAGTAGGAGTTTGTAGTACTTACAGCTATACGTGAGTTGAACGGGTTGCTTGAATACGACAAGGCAAATCTCAGCATAAACCAACTTAAGAAGAAAACTAAAGAGTACTTAATGAATGAAGTCATAGACAGGGAGGAAAATGATTTCTTGCATAGTTACTTTCGTGTAAATGTTATACTCAGCTGATTCTCTCTCTACTCTTCGTGTAATTTACTCATTTGATTTTATTTCTATGGTATTTTTTGTTATTTAAACGTTTTCATGAGTCTGATTTACTCCTCATTATTTTTATTGTAATCTTGACAGAATTTTATTGCATATAATAATAATTAATTTGGCTACTCGTAATCATGTATTACAAGGATCACTTTGACTATTTTGGATTATCGTAAGTAATTTACACATATGTTACTATGTAAGACAAACGTAGTTACCCAAAAGTTGTGTAAATTTGACCTAAACCAACTTAATAAACTTCCCTCTCCCACTCCGTGTAGGAGAGGTCACCATGGCTGCCTCGCGGGACGACTTCTCTAAGAGTGAGGATGATGCTGAGGCTAGCATGGACGAGGAGAAGCAGAGTCCCCGTGAGGACACTCCTCCAGCCCCCTGCGCCGTCTTCTGTGGTCCCAGGTCCTGCTCCACCCTGCCACCAACACTACCCTTACAACAACAACAACAACAACAACAACAACAGCAGCAGCAGCAGCAGCAACAACAACTGCAAGCACATGGTCAGTCTACTTGAGTTACCTCAGTACAGGTGACCGTTTTCTATTGTTGTGAAAGAAAATGTACGAGGTATATTTTCTTAAGGGATACTTTAAATAAGTTTATTTAGTTGCATTTATTTACCTTGTAGATAATCACAATTTTCTTTAATAATAACACATACGTAAATTACATATAATAACCCCTAAAAGTAAAAGAAAGTGAGTTATTTGCACTGGGGTTCTTGTAATTCTTTTCTAGAAAATAAAATAAAATAGCAGTGTTGTATTTCTTAGCATACAGTTCATGTTTAGTAGTTGCTAATTAAAGAGCCCCTTTGGGGCGGGGCAGATGGCAGACCAGAGGCCTAGCTTCTTCCTACGAGCCCCGTGAGGGCGGGGAATGTGGCTAGGCCTGGGGACACTTGGTCCCAAAGATGATGGGGTACTTGTACCTCCTCCCATGGGAGACTTAGGTCTCGAAATACTCCCCAGATAGGGAGCCAAGGCCGGGTCTCCACTACTTGGAAAAGACCCGGGCCGGGAGAGTACCGGCGAATAAGAAAAAAAAAAAACTCACATAATACAAGATTTTGTAAGTAAAGTTAATATTAAAAATATGTTCTTATATAGGACAGTCAACAATTGGTTACAAAAGTATAAAATTTTAAAATGGTTATGAGAGCTCATTGATGTTGAGAGCATGTACTCACCTAATTGTGATTGCAGGGGTCGATTTATAGCTCCTGGCCCCGCGTCTTCACCGGTGTAGATAGGGGAATATCTTACAAGCGACTGGCACTAGCGAACTATTGCCAGAGGTCCAGTGAAGTGTTAATAAAGGATAAGTAATATACGTCATAAGATATGAAACGAGTGATGGTAGCATTGAGGTGCAGGGAATCACAGCATACATAAATTGAGCATACAACCGTTACCTCTACTAAACAGGAAATAATCTTTTCCTTAGAAGTGTAGGGGGAAGTTAGGTAGGCCTCGTAACAATAAAAAAAAATGACCCCCAGTAAACGCAGTAAAAAGTGAAATTTGAAAAAATTACAGGAAAACCCCTTGAGATAAACATGTACGCACAATAAAAGGAATTTAAATGTAAAAATAATAATAATAGAAATAAAAAAAAATATAGTAAAGTGTGGCAGTGGGGGCAAGCTCCCAGTCACCCCCCACCCTGCACCCCCACCCCCCCTGCACCCCCCACCCCCCCCGCCCCACCACCCACCCTACCCCCCACCCCCCACCTGCACCACCACCCACCCCCCCACCCTACCCCCACCACCACATACGCAAATTGGTTTGTAAAAAATACATCTTGAAAATTTACTGGCCCCAGCAAGAGAAAGGTAAATGGAAATCATTTTCTTCAGTGGTACGTGTATAGGTACAACGGATGTCAGCACAGATATTTTGGGGGAATGTAAAAAAATCCTTGGGAAGGGGGGTTTCCAGAATCACATGCAAACTATGCTTTTCCAAAACCCCAAAATTTCTTTTGTACTAGACTAAATACACCTAAAAAAATTTACCTCGAACTAGCAAGGTGCTTTGGTTGTGAAAAAAGATGTAGAATTTGGGCGGTTCGAAAGGTCAAAAGTTTTGAAAAAATTCAAGGAAAAAAAAATCCTCTTGGAATTACCAAAAAAATTTCTGGGGAAAAAAATTTATGTACAAAAATCCCCATCCCCCCCAAACGTGACTCGAAACGTCAGTCCCCACTATTTTCTAAACCAACCCCCCCGCATACACTAATCCCCCAGGCGGGTGCTCCCAGGTCCCCCGGAAAAGACCAAACCCCCAAGGCTTTTTGGGCCCGGGCCCAGCTCGACCCAGACCCAGCCCCCCCCCGCCCCGTCTGACCCAGAACCCCCCCCCGCCTTATGCCAGCCCATACTTCCCGGGGGCCCTCCAAAAACCCCACCGAAAAACAACACTTCACAAGCCCTCCCCACTACAGTTTTTGGAGGGGGTTCTCCTCCTTTTTTCCCTAGGGGAAAGTAGATGGAATCCGGATGGGGGGGCCCTTGGTTTTATATGGGGTTTAAGTGCGCCCCAGAACCTCAGAAATTGACAACACCCCTCCCAACAATTCTAAAACCAAAGGTGAATTTTTGAAAATATTATGCTTGGGGCATCTGTAAGCATGGAAAAACGGGGGAAAAAATGGACTGCAACTTTGCCCAAACCCAAAAAAAATGTAGCGCCCCTGTCTAAAGGGTGTGTCTTCTTCTTCCTGTACTTTCTTTCACCCAAAAATGTGCCACTCTGGTCCCCAGAAGCAATGTTACAACATCGAGTGCCCTGCATCCATCAAAAAGGGACCAGGGGGCACAGACCCAAAAGACAAAAATAGTGCACAAACCCAACCCCAGGTGATTTTTTGTGGCAGGAAACGAAAAAAGAAAAGGGAAGGGAAAATTTAAAATGTCCACCCCTTTGGGACCCTTGTTGGACGGGAGGCGCACAGTGGCCACCAGGGCCCCCCCAGAATTCAACTATGATGCCAATAAAAAAATCCCCCCAAAAAACACAGAATACAACCTCGTTATATTTGAAATATACAGGGCCTTAAGCCTTCCACCAAAAACAAAATCCTTTTATCGGGGATTTCAGTGGAGAAAAGCAATGTTTGCAGCCTTCAAAGACTCACAAAAAAGATCATTTTGACTGAAATTGGAAAGGGGTTACAAACTTTTTAGACGCGGGAAAAAAAACAGGCAACAAGGGGGGTTGGCCTGTATGTAAAGAGTCCCTTATAGCAGGAGTTGTGACACCCAAATGGGGTGTTGAAGTTTATCAATAAAACGAGCCCCAAAACCTAGTCATTGGGGTTTTTATACAACCCCCCAAGGCAACCCACAACAGTTAAAGGAACAGTATGAAAATCGATTACTTTTTTGGAAAAACCTTCCACTCCCCCCCAAAAACATTTATGCTTGGTGATTTCAACTAAAGGTAAAAAATGGAAAAATGAGCAAAAAATTTTTTATAGCTGAAAAAATCCCCGGAGGTAGCACAGAAAAAAGGTCCACAACATGAGTACAAAGTCCTGCAAAAACACCCTTAAGCCAGCGATAGTGGACCCAACAAGCAGAAAACACATTTTCCTTATTTTAAAAAATAATGGGACCTGATAAGAGACATAAAATATCAAAAACTAATTCCGATCACTCTAATCGAAGTCCAGACGTACATGATAGGGGGTCCTAAACAGAGAAGCTGTACCTGTAAAGGTGTCTTCACAAAATACAATTTCAACAAAAAGAACACAACTGGGACCAGGAAAACCCTGCCTAAACGAAACAGTTGGGAATGTTTTAAATGACATGGATCCAAAAAAGGCCTTGAAAGGATAACTTTCCCGGTAGCGAAGCATGTTCTAGGAATTCCCCCAAGAAGAAGAAAGGGAGGATAAATGGAGAGAAAAGCGCTCCCCCTCAGAAACGACGAAGATCACTGGTCCTCAGGGGTGCTAGAATATCTGTACCGAAAAGGGGGCGCGGGCCAGGGAAGGGGAAAATACGAAATTAAGCTAAATGACTCTTCAGGAACCCGGGGAGGAGGGGAGCTTAAAACTATAAGTGAAATTGAAAGAAAATTTAAAAAAATTTTTTCATATGCCAAAAACAAGGGCAAATACCACATCTAGATGGGGCCCCTTTTCAGACAGGATGGGGCTTACACAGATGACAACAAAGGGAAAAGATGAAATATTGAAATCCGTACGATGTGTGTTTAGTGAACCACTAAACGGTCTGAGGAAAAACCCCAAATTTTTTTCTTCTTTTTATAAATAAAATTATTTAATTTAAATTTTTAATATGTTTCGAAAAAAATTGAAATCTTCAAAAGGGCCCAAAACTCTGTTTTCCAAAAATCGAAACCCCCCCCCCCCAAATCCATAAGGGGTTTTTGGGGGAAAAAGTCATTAAAAAAAAGGGTATGCCCCACCCGGGCCAAAAATGCCCCCCCCCCCCCCCACTCCAAAAAATTTAAAATGCAAGAAAACCCCCTGCCCCAGAACATGGGGAGGAGGGGTCTGCCTTAAATCGGTCACTTACAGGCCATCCTAAGAAAACAAATGCAAGTAAAACAAGACCAAAAGCTTTGACGTTCACAAAAACCCCTAAAAACTTAAAGGGTCTAAAGGGGGGGAGGATTTTCCCCAATTCCCGCAAAAAACCAAAAAAGGGCAACAGGGTTCGGGGCAAAGGTGCTCTGCCCAACACAAAATCGCCCCCATCATTCCCTTATCCTAATCAGACATAAAACAAGATTAAAAAAGCAGTATCTCTTTTGCATATACTAAGATAGGCGGGGCATCTGTAGGACGCGGGGTTAACCTCCAAGAAATTTTAAACAAAGTTTTCCAGTGGGCAACGGTAAACAAATGTGTTCAATTGGGGGCAAATTCCAACACTCCGTTTGGAAAACGGAGGAGATAAAAACTAGAAAAGAGTATACTAATGATCGGCCCTACAAAAGAGCGGAAAAATAATGTAAGGACCTGGGAGTAGAATGTCTGAGGATCCACTTTCAAAGGATACAACAGTGCCACGATCGCACGTGCAAAGAAAATATTGGGGTTATAATTGAACTTTCAAAAAGGAGATGCCAAGCCCATGATATCCTTTTTAAAACATTGTTCTTCTAGGCTGGAATTGTGTACATTAACATCTCTTCAAGCAGGTGAAACGCAGATCTAGAGAGTGTAAGAGATCCTTTACTGCAGTATAAGTTTTTGTCAAGCACCTTAAAAGACTGGGGAATTGGGAAACACTTTACTTGTATCGTTGGGAAACCGGAGGGGGAGATAATCATAATCTACACTTGGAAAATCTTGGGAAAGGGAAAGGCCCAATCTGCACACAGAAAACATCCCCAGAAATAAAAAGATGGGCAGGCGATGCAAAATGCCCCCAATAAAAATAGGGGGCGCCATTGGTACCTAAGAGAAAACACCATAAGTGTCCGGGGGGGCCCAAAAATTTCAACACCTCCCATCAAGCATTAGGGGGGTTGCCAATAAACCCCGGGTTTCCTTCAAGAGAGATGGAAGATACCTAAAAATGCCCGGGTCAGCCCGGGGTTGGTTTGTACGTTGGGGCTGCGTCGGGGCCCGCAGTAACAGCCAAATTGATCAGTCCCTGATCCATCGGGAGGCCCGGTCAGGCCGGGCCCCGGGGGCGTTGATTTTCCCCGAATAACCCCCAGGTAACTCCAGGTCCTCTCTCTCCCTCTCCATGAGCTTCTCATTCCTTTTCTTAAGCAAAGTATGGATCCCTCCCTACATACTATCCAACTTTCCCCCTTCCCGGGAAGTTGAAGACCTTTATGGGAGTTTTTAACTTTAGTTGTGACCCCTTTTTGCTGTGTCCTTTCGGAAACATGTGGTCTGTCCACCCTAGTATTTTTTATGTCGTTATCATGCCCCCCAACCCCTTCTCTCTCCTGTCCTCCAGTGACGTCGGTCGTTTCCCCCTTAACCTCCCTGTAGGACAACCCCCTTTAGCTCTGGGACTATCTTGTTGAAACCTTTGTTTTATCTAATTTCATGACGTGCGCCCAGGGGGGGGTTTCCCAAAAACTTCTGCGTGTGTATTGTGTACTCACGAAATTGGGGTTTTTTGCAGGGATCGATTCATAGTTTCCGGCCCCCAGGTGTGTGTGTGTGTGTATACTCCCTGTTTGTAGTTGCAGGGGTGATTCTGTTCCGGGCCCCGCCTCTTCCTGGTTGTCTGGGTCACACCCCCCTGCTCCAGGGCCTTTCGTACCTTTTTAAAAAGCTGGTTGGATCTAAGCCTTCCCCTTTGAGTTTGAGGGTAGTCTTTTTCCCTTGGAAAATTTTGGGTTTCTGAAAACAGAGGCGATGTTTCTGGCTTGGCTATCGAAGACTGCAGTGCATTCAGGATCTGCACAAATTGGAGTACACCCCCTGAATTTTACCAACCCCAAAACAAAATGGGCAAAATTCTATGCTTGGGGGGATTTTAAGCATGGAATACGGGGAAAAACAAATGGGACTGCAAATTTTAGCACCCAAAAAAACAGCGACCTCCTGTATAAACGTGTCATCGTTCTTCCTTTTGTAAATTTTTTCCACCTGGATTTGCCACTCTTTAATCCTCAAAAAAAAATGTTTCATACAAAATGCCCCCCATACCATTAAAAGGGGGGCAGGTGGTACAGGCCCCTTAAAACAAACCTGTTACGACAACTACTAAAAATGATTTTTTTAGTGGAGGAAACGAAGAAAAAAAATGGGGAAAGAAATAACCAAAATAGTCACCCACTTTGGAGCCTTGTTGGACTGGAGGCGCAGCCAGTGGCCCCTCATGGCCCTCCAGAACAACGACTACTAATTCTAACAAAATCCCTCCAACAAACACCCAACACTTCATTTATATTTGCTAATATACAGGGCCTTTAACCATCCACCAACAACAATACCTTTCATCAGTGGACTTCTAGAGGAGTCTAATGCAATGTTTGCAGCCTTCACAGAGACTCACACAAAAGATCACTTTGACAATGAAATATGGATAACTGGATACAACTTTTTTAGATGCGATAGAAAGAAGAGGGGGGATGGTTAATCTGTATGTCAGAGTCGCTCATTTGCACTGAGATGCTGAACACCACAAATGATGTAGTTGAAGTTCTAACAATATAAATCGAAAACCAAAACTTAGTCATTGTTCTATATAAGCCATCAGATGCAACTTTCCCAACAGTTCAAGGAACAGTTATTGAAAATTGACTACCGTCTGGAAAACTTAACAGCCCCAGCACCAAACATCTTGCTGCTGGTGATTTCAATCTAAGACATACAAAATGTATGAATGTAGCAAATAACGTAGAAATAATCCCTGGAGGCAGCTCAGGTGAAAAATCACACACACATGAACTGCTGAATTTCTGCAACAAACACTAAGTCAGCAGATAGTGGAGCCAACAAGACTGGACCTTATTTTCACAAATAATGAGGACCTGGTAAGAAACATAATATAAAAAACAACTAATTCAGATCAGAAGTCCAGACTTACATGCACAGGGATCTTGATCAGCAAAATGCATACAGCAACGAGGGTGTCTTCACCAAATTCAACTTCAACAACAAGAACATCAACTGGGACCAGGTAAACCATGTCCTAAATGAAACATGTTGGGAAGATATCTTAAATTACATGGATCCTAACCAGTGCCTTGAAAAGATCAACTTCCTGGCAGCTGAAGTATGTTCAAGGTATTTCCCCTAAGAAAAAAAAAAAGAAGTAGGAAACTGGAGAGAGAGAGAGAGAGAGACCCTGTACAGGAAGAAGGCGAAGAATCACCGATCCCCCCAAGAAGGTTAGATTATCTGAACACGGAGGAAGCGCTAACCAGGGAAGTTGGAAAATACTGAGCTTAAGTTTAAAAGGGCTCATACAGGATCCCGGAGAGACAAGAGGAGCTTAAAACGATCAGTGAAATTGAAAGAAATTCAAATACTTCTTTTCATATGCCAAAAACAAGACAAATACCACATCTAGTATCAGTCCCTCGCTCAGGCAAGTGGGACTTACACAGATGACAACAAAAAAAAATGAGTGAGAAACTGAAATCTCAATATGACTGTGTTCAGCGAGCCACTAACCAGTCTGAAGATCAACAATCCAAATAATTTTTTCATGAATGAGCCTCGAAACCCTGTGAATGTATGCCAAATTTCTGATATAACCCTAACTCCCTAGACTTGAGGAAGCCATTGACAACATACCCATGCACTCAGCCCCAGGCCCAGACTCGTGGAACTCTGTGTTCAATAAGAACTGCACGAAACCCCTTTTGCGGGCTCTAGGTATGCTATGGAGAAGGAGCATAGCCAGGTGAGATTCCACTGTCACTAAAGCAACGGGTATAGCCCCACTCCATAGAAGTGCAACAAGCAATAGCCAAGAACTATAGACCAATAGCTCTAATATCCCACATAAAAAATCCTGAAAGAGTTCTAAGAAGCAGGATTTCAAACCACTTGAATTCCCAACAGTTGCACAATCCAGTCGCTCCTGCCCTCGCAACTACTGGACCACTATAATATGGTCTTGGATGCACTGGAAAACAAACAGAATGCAGATTTAGTATACACAGATTTTGCAAAAGCCTTGACAAGTGCGATTATGATGTAATAGTATACAAAATGCGTGCTAAAGGGTATAACTGTCACTTTAAAGTGGGGAGATGGATCTTCAACTTTCTAACCAATTGAACACAAAGATAAATCGGAAGCGGTCATAAAGCACAGTACTCATACCCATCCTGTTCCTCATACTCATATCAGACATAGACAGAGATGTAAACCATAGCACTGTATCATCCTTTGCAGACGATACTAGGATCTGCATGAGAGTGTCATCCATTGAGGCACGGTAAATCTCCAAGAAGATGTAAATCAAGTTTTCCAATGGGCAACAGAGAACAATATGATGTTCAATGAAGACAAATTCCAACTACTCCGTTATGGAAAACCGGAGAAAATAATAGCTAGAACTGAGCATACTACAACCTAATCACACAAACAGGAAAAGTAATGTGAAGGACTTGGGAGTGGTAATGTCTGAGGATCTCACCTTCAAGGATCACAACAATGCCACTACCACATCTGCGAGGAAAATGATAGGATGGATATATGAGAACATTCAAAACAGGTGATGCCAAGCCAGTGATGATCCTTTTCATTTCACTTGTACTCTCTAGGCTGGAATACTGCTGTACATTAACATCTCCATTCAATGCAGGTGAAATCGCAGACGAAGAGAATGTACAGAGAACCGTTACTGCACGTACAAGTTCAATCAAACATCTTAACTACTGGGAATGCTTGGAAGCACTTGACTTGTACTCACGAGAGCGCAGGCGAGAGAGATGTGTCATAATCTACACCTGGAAAATCCTAGAGGGACTGGTTCCTAATCTGCACACTGAAATTACTCCCTACGAAAGCAAAATACTTGCCAGGCGATGCAATATACCCCCAATGAAAAGTTGGGGTGCCATTAGAACACTAAGAGAAAGCACAGAAAGTGTCCGGGGCCCAAGACTGTTCAACAGCATCCCACCAGCCATAAGGGGAATTACTAATAGACCCCTGGTTGTCTTCAAGAGGGAGCTGGACAGATACCTAAATTGTGTGCCGGATCAGCCGGGCTATGGTCCGTACGTTGGACTGCGTGCGGCCAGCAGTAACAGCCTAGTTAATCAGGCCCTGATCCACCGGGAGCCTGGTCATGAATCGGGCCGCGGGGCATTGATCCCCGGAATAACCTCCAGGTAGACTACACCACTCTCCAGACTTCCACTTCCTGACAATTCTGTGATTGAAGAAGTACTTCCTAACATCCCTGTGACTCATCTGAGTTTTCAACTTCCAGTTGTGACCGCTTGTTGCTGTGTCACATCTCAGAAACATTCTAGCCTATCCACCTTGTCACTTTCCCCAGTATTTATCTGTGGTTATTATATCCCCTCTGTCTCTCCTTCTTCCAATGTTGTCAGGTTGAGTTTCCCTAACTTTAGCTTTGGGACTAGTTTGTTGCAGACTTTTGCACTTTTTTAATTTCTGATTGCTTGACCAGGTGTGGAATCCATACAGTTGCTGCAATACTCCAATATGGGCCTGACGTACACGGGTTTTAAGGGGCTTTTAAGGGGTTCTTTCTCAAATTTGGACGCATTCTTTTGTTGCCAGGACCCAGTGCGCCTTTTT
>NC_069399.1:84972298-85010303 GCF_026875155.1 Cherax quadricarinatus | reverse complement strand
GGAAAACATCTTCCACCTCACCCCCCACCCTAACGCTATCACACATTCAGAACATAGAACACTGGACACTACACACACACACGAAACAACCACAGACAGCCACATCCATCTGGACTCTCTTACCTCCTCCCAAGAACTTGACACTCCTTTCACAACACAGACGTTAAAAACTCTCCTCAGACACCTTCCTCCCAAGGCCCCTGGTGCCTCAGGCCTAAACCATATTATCCTGAAACACCTTCCTGCCTACACAAACCTCCTCAATGCCTCCCTTGCCTCTGGATACTTCCCTTCCCTCTTCAAAGCTGCTACTGCTATCCTCCTTCGTAAACCCAATAAAGACCACTCTGATCCTAGAAACTATCACCCTATCAACCTCCTCGAAACTTAGGAAAACTCTTTGAAAAACTCATCAATCATCGCCTTCGCAGATAAATGGAACACAATTCTCTACTTTCTGATGGCCAGATTGGCTTCAGAACACACAGATCCACACAGGATGTCATTAACATCATTCTCAACTACATCCACATAAACACAAAACAAAGAAACAGGACAGCCCTGGTTGCAAAAGACGTTGAGAAAGCTTTTGACGCTGTCTGGCACGAAGGGCTCAAGTACAAACTCTGCACTAACTTTAACCTGCCTCTCACTACTCGTAAACTTATCTGCAACTTCCTAGACGGCCGTACCATGAGAATAAAATTCCAAGGCTGTTACTCTGACTACTTCACACTAAATGCCGGAGTTCCCCAGGGATCTGTCCTCTCCCCTACCCTCTACATTTTATACACTAACGACATTCCAACACCTGTATACCACAACTCCATCACAGCACTTATATCCCCATCACACAATCTGTCACTGTCCTTGGCGTTAATCTTGACTACCTTCTTCGTTTACACGGACACATTCACTCAAGGCATGCAATAGCTAGTAAGGCCCTTGCGGGCCTCTACAAGCTGAAACATGCCTCTCAACGCACCAAACTACACCTCTACAAATCCCTTATACGTCCTCTGATAACTTACTCTCCTCTAGCCCTCTCTCTTGCAGCAAAAACAAACTTACTTAAACTGCAGCGTGTCCAGAACAAGGCGCTGCGCTGGGTGCTTGATGTCAGATGGGAGGACTTCGCCACATGCGAGTCTCTCCATGCCTAATTAGACATCCCTGCGCTGAACCTGTACTGGAAGACGCTCAGTGACAGACAGATAGACAAACTTGAGACACGACATGACTACTGGACCACTCTCCTTGATGAAGACATTCGCAGACCCACAAACCAACACAACCTTTTCTGCTCCTTGCATGATCCTGCTCCTAACCCTATTTACAAATAACCGTGGATTCGCTGACAGGTACCTCTATGACAGGTACCATTCTCTGACCCACGTTCGCCTTTGCTTTTGGGTTAAGACATGGCTCAGTTCTACACTCCTCTCTAGCGCTAAACGTCGCATGTCCCTTCCTCCTCGCTCACTCCGCCGGAGTCCCAACAGAAGAGCCTGAATTTCTCTTCTCAATATCTGTCCCACGATCGCCTTCGCTGCTGGGTTAAGCCCTGGCTCTATTTCTACGACTAAGAACACTCCCCTCCAGCACTATTCTTCGTCTGTCCCGTCTTCCCCGCTCATCCCATTTGGGATCGTACCTGAACTTTCGTTCGTTCGTTCCTATGCTGTACATTCTACAGGATTGATGGACTGAACACATCGACTCCAGGCTGAGGGACTGATTACCTCAAACTCCTCCTCTCCTTACGCCTTTCTACAAAGTAGAAAGGCGTAAGGACTGATGAAGCCACTGTGTGGCGAAACGTTTCCTGAATAAAGATTCCCATATGTTGCATAAGTGTCTCAATCTTCAACTTGTCGGTTTTTCAAACCATTCATCACACAGCCCCCAGGTATAATATCCACACCTGTGACGGCTTTCTACAATTATTCTCTCGAAATACGGCCTGAGGCGAGGTGTTATTATTAACTGTGAGCCGTTAGCAGTAACTAGGTTGTTGCTGCTAAGGGCTTGCAAGCCAGCTGACTGCATAAATTCGAGGAAGGCGTCCACAGAGACAAAGCCAGGACTAATATTCATATTATGCAAGGTGTATAAGGGTATAAGGTGTATAAGGGATGCCGCAATAAGACACCGTCTGTGAATGTTCATACTGAACAACAGTACAAAAACTGTTGTGAAAAAACTTAGGAGTGATGATGTCAGAGGATCTCTCAATCATTGTTCACAACAGTGTTATTATCACAACTGTGAGAAAAATGATCAAAGTGGAAACTAAGTTACATAAAAAAGTTGCCAGGTAAGTGATGGTGATCCTCTTTAAGTCACTCGTTCTCTCTAAAACTGGAATATTACCGAATGTTAACAGCCCCTTTTAAGACGGGCATAAAAGAAATTGGCAAAAAAATCTCGGGCTGTCTTCCAGTGTTTGACAAGTTGTTCCAGTCACTTCCGACCCCAGGCTACAATTTGTAAAACCGGCTGCGCGCATCAGCAGTAAAACCTGGTTGATGGGCCCTTGATCTAACAAAAAGACCGGGTCGGGCCGTGGCGGGGCATTGATCCCCCAAATATCTTCGGGTATCCTTCAGGGAGCCTTTTGAAAAGTTTTTTAAAGACAGAAATGTGTGTTGTAGACTACATGCAACCTCGAATGCGGTGCAAGAACAGTGGTGCAAGAACATGGGGGGTAAAAGAAATGTGGTCGGAAATGTGGTGCAAGAACATGGGGTGCAAGAACGTGTGCAAAAACTGTGGTGCAAAAAACATGTGGTGCAAAAAACGTTTTTGAAAGAACATGTGGTGCAAGAACATGTGGTGCAAAAAACATTGGTGCAAAACGGGGTGCAATGTGGTGCAAAACTGGGTGAAAAGAACGTTGGTGCAAGAACGTGTGCAAAACATGTGGTGCAAGAACATGGGGTGCAGAACATGTGGGCAAAAACAGTGGTGCAAGAACCGTGTGCAACAACATGTGGTGCAAACAGGGGTGCAAAAGTGGCAAAAACTTTGGGGTGCAAGAAATGTGGTGCAAGAAATTGGGCAAGACAGTTAAGAACTGTGGGCAAGAACATGTGGTGCAAGAAGTGTGCAAGAACATGAAAAGAACTGTGGTGCAAAACATGGGGGTGCAAGAGCATGGGGTGCAAGAACATGGGGTTGAAAGAACATGGGGTCAAGAACAATGCAAGAATGTCAAGAACAGGGGTGCAAGAACATGTGGTGCAAGAACTGTGGTGCAAGAATGTGGTGCAAGAACGTGTAGTGAAAGAAAATGTGGTGCAAGAACATGTGCAAGAACATGGCAAGAACATGGGTGCAAGAACTCGGTGCAAGAACATGTGCAAAAAACTGTGGTGCAAGAACTTTGGGGTGCAAGAACAGCGGTGCAAGAACATGTGCAAAACATGTGGTGCAAGAAATGTGCAAGAACATGTGGTGAAAAGACATGTGGTGAAAGAACATGGCAAGAAATGTGGTGAAAGAAATGTGGTGCAAGAACTGTGCAAAACGTGTGGTGCAAGAACGTGTGGTGCAAGAACGTGTGGTGCAAGAAATGTGGTGCAAGAGCTGTGGTGAAAGAAATGCGGGGAAAAACATGTGCAAGAACTGTGGTGCAAGAACTGTGGTTGAAAGAACATGCGGTGCAAGAACTTGTGCAAAACAGGGGTGAAAAAATTTGGGTTTGAAGAACATGCGGTGCAAGAACATTGGGGTGCAAGAACATGTGATCAAAACATTGGTGCAAAACATGTGCAAGACATTGCAAGAACATGTGGTGCAAGAAAGGCTGCAAGAACAGGCTGCAAGCATGTGCAAAAAATGTGGTGCAAGAACTTTGGGGCCCCAAGAACATGTGGCCAAGAACAGCGGTGCAAGAAAAATGTGAAGAACATGTGCGCAAAACATGTTTGCAAGAACATGCGGTCAAAAACATGTAAAAAGAACTTGGGGACAAGAACTGTGAAGAACGGCGGTGGAAGAACAGTGAAAAAAAATTTGGTCCCAGAAATGCGGTGCAAGAACATTACAAGAACATGTGCGCAAAAACATGTGCAAGAACATGCGGGGAAAAAATGTGCGCAAAAACATGTGCAAAAGCTGGGGTGCAAGAAAGGGTGGCCAAGAACAGTGCTGCAAGAAATGGTGCAAAAAACGTTTAGTGAAAGTAAAGGGTGCAAAACAGCGGTGCAAGACATGTAAAGAACATGTCGCAAGACATGTGCTGCAAGAACATGTGCAAGAACATGGGGTGAAAGAAACAGGCAAGAACATGTGCTGCAAAAACATGCAGTCAAGAACATGTGCTGAAAGAACGTGCAAGAACTGCGGTGCAAGAAATGTGCAAGAACATGTACTGCAAGAACAGGGTGCAAGAGAGGGGTCTGCAAGAACAGTGGTGCGGGAACATGGGTGCAAAAAACACCGGGTGCAAGAACATGTGCTGAAAGGGGCATGTGCAAGAACTGCGGTAAAGAACTCGGGAAGAACATGTCTGCAAAAACATGCGGTTTGCAAAAAACATGGGTGCAAAAACATGTGCTGCAAAAAAACATCGGTGCAAAAAACATGTGCTGCAGAACATGCGGTGAAAGAAATGCGGTGCAAGAAATGTACTGCAAGAACATCGGGAAAGAACATGTGGGCAAGAACATGCGGTGCAAGAAATGGCTAAAGAACATGCGGTGCAAAAACATGTGGTGAAAAACATGCGGTGCAAGAAATGTGCAACATGTATAAAGAACATGTATGCAAAAAAACATGTGCAGAAAGAACATGTGCGAAAAGAACATTGCAAGAGCGTGGTGCAAGAATATGCGGTGCCAGAACGTGCGCGAAATGGCGAAAAGAACATGTGGTGAAAGCTGCGGGCGAAATGTGCAAAGAACATGCGGTCCAGAACAGGGCGCAAGAAATTGCTGCAAGAAAATGGGTGCAAGAAAGCGGTGCAAGAACATGTGAAGAATTCGGTGCCAGAACATGAGCTGCAAGAACATGTGCTCAAGAAACATGTAGTGCAAAAACATGTGCTGCAAGAACATGTGCTGCAAACATTTAGTGCAAAAACAGGGGGGGCGCAAGAACGGTAGGCGAAAACATGTGCTCCCAAGAAATGGCTGCAAGAAAATTGGTGCAAGAACATGTCGGAAGAACATGTGCTGCAAGAACATGTGGTGCAAAAACATGTGGTGCAAAAACATGTGTGCAAAAGTGCGCAAAAACTGGGTGCAAAACATGGGTGCAAGAACAGGGGTTTGCAAAGAACATGGCAAGAACATGTGCTGCAAGAAATGTGCTGCAAAAACATGTGGTGCAAGAACATGGAAAAACGTGCGCAAAAAAACATGTGCGCAAAAACATGTGGGCAAGAACATGGGGGTTGCAAAAAACTTGGGGTGCAAGAACATGGGGTGCAAGAACATGTGCTGCAAAAACATTTTGCTGCAAGAACATGTGCAAAAAATTTGGGGGCAAGAACAGTAGGCAAGAACATGAGTGCAAGAACATGTGAAAAGAAAGTGGTGAAGAACATGTGGTGCAAGAACTGTGGGCAAGAACAGTGGGCAAGAAATTGGTGCAAGAACTTGTGCAAGAACATGTTGCAAGAAAAAATGGTGCAAGAACATTTTTGGGGTGCAAGAACATGGGGTGCAAGAACATGTGAAAGAACATGTGCAAAAATGTGGCCCAAGAACATTGCAAAAAATGTGCTGCAAGAAATTTTGTGCAAGAACATTTGTGAAAGAACATGTCAAGAACAGCGGTGCAAGAACAGTGGTGCAAGAAAGTGCTGCAAGAAATTAGTGCAAGAACATGGTGCAAAAACTGTGCAAGAACATGCGGTGCAAAACTGCGGTGCAAGAACAGCGGGCAAGAAATTGGCGAAAGAACTGTGCTGCAAAAACATGTGTCAGAACAGTAGGCAAGAACATGTGCAAGAACATCGGTGCAAGAACATGGGGGCAAGAACATGTGCGAGAACATTGGTGCAAGAACATGTGCTGCAAGAACTGCGGTTGCAAGAAATGCAGTGCAAGAACATGTTTGCAAGAACAGCGGTGCAAGGCATGTGGTGAAAGAAATGTGCAAGAACATGTGGTGCAAGAACATGGCAAGAACATGTGGTGCAAGAATATTGCTGCAAGAAATGTGGTAAAAGAACATGTGTGCAAGAAATGTAAAGAACATGTGGTGCAAGAACATGTTGCAAGAATAGTGCAAGAACTGCGGTGCAAGAAATGGGGTGCAAGAACATGCAATGCAAGAACTTTGCAAAAAACATGTGCTACAAGAACAGGCTACAAAAACATGTGCAAAAACATGGGGTTTGCAAGAAATGTGGTGCAAGAACATGGGTTCAAGAAAAGTCGCAAGAACATGTGGTGAAGAACATGTGCTGCAAGAACATGTTTTGCAAAAAACATGTGCTGCAAAAACATGTGCAAGAACTGTGCGCAAAAAACATGCAGTGAAAAAACATGTGCGCAAAAATGTAGGCAAAAACATGTGGTAAAGAAACATGTGCAAGAACAGGGGTTTTGCAAGAGCTGTGGTGCAAGAACATGTGGTGCAGAAATGTTTGCAAGAACAGCAGTGCCGAACAGTGGTGAAAGAACATTGCGAGAAATGCGGTGCAAGAACTTGTGCGAGAACATGGGGTGCAAGAACATGTGCGAGAACATGTGCTGCAAGAACATGGGGTGAAGAACATGCAGTGCAAGAACATGTGGTGCAAGAACATGTGGTGCAAGAACTGTGGTGCAAAAACCCCTGTCGAGAAATGCGGTGCAAGAACACGTGCGAGAATGGCTGAAAGAACATGCGGGGCAAGAAATGCAGTGAAAGAAATGTGCGGAACTTTGCGGTGCAAGAACAGTGCAGAAAAGTGCTGCAAGAACATGGGTGAAAGAACAGCAGTGCAAGAACATGTGGTGCAAAAATGTGGTCCCAAGAACATGGGGTGCAAGAACATGCAGTGCAAGAACATGCGGTGCAAGAAAATGGCGAGAACATGTCCCTGCAAGAACGCGGTGCAAGAACATGCGTCCCCAAAACATGCGTGCAAGAACATGTAGTGCAAGAACATGGGGTGCAAAAACATGTGGTGCAAGAAATGGGTGAAAGAACAGTGGGCAAGAAATGTGGGCAAGAACTGTGGTGCAAGAACAGTGCAAGAAAATGTGGCAAGAAATGTGTGCAAGAACATGTGGTGAAAGAACATGTGCGAAAAAAAATGTGGTGCAAAAACATTGGTGCAAGAACTGGGGTGCAAAAAACATGTGGTCAAAAAACATGTGGTCCAAGAACAGGGGTTGCAAGAACGGGGGTGCAAGAACATGTAGTGCAAGAACATGTGGTGCAAGAACATGTAGTGCAAGAACATGTGGTGCAAGAACATGTGGTGCAAGAACATGTGGTGCAAGAACATGTGGTGCAAGAACATGTTGTGGAGAAATTTTCTCCAGGAGGGGGGTATCAGCCCCTTCAGCCCCCTTAGCCCCTTTACCCCTGAGGGGCCACTCAGAGGGGGCGAGCGTCTTGTTTACTGCTAGAGTGAGTAATTGATCACAGATGCTATGCCATGTAATCAAGTGACCTCTGCTCCTTGCAGGGGTGTTACAACGTGTATTTTTATAAGAACAGAAACATCTCTTATTTAGCAGGACAATTAAAAGAAAACCCTGCTCCCATTTTATTATATAGTAAAACTGCGAAATTTGTCGCTTGATTAAGAACAAGAAACAAACATTCTGCTTTGTTCATGAGGAGGGACAAGGTGCAAAGGGTACTAGGTCCGTTTTTTTTTTTGTGTATTAGGGCGGGACGGCATGGGGCTGGGGGTTGGCGTTACTTTTGCTCTAGAGGAGTCACACTGACGCCAGGAAAACCCGCAAAGGAACTGATCTGTGCGTTAGTGTGAAAAAAGTGTCTTAACAAAAACCCTTAGAAAAGTGTGATCACTTCTCTTGTGATACTTTTGTGAACAAAAAAAGAAAAATCTTTTTTGAACATAGTGTCCCAGTGGGGGTTTCCTAGCAATAAAAGACGTGGACACCCAAAGGACCTTCACTTTATCAAGTCCCCGATACCTGTCGAAGGTTTGGAACACCATAGCTCCGTTAAAAAGGCGGGGTATGTTCGAATTTCTTGTAAATCGGGGGATTGCGCATTTTGAGTCAAAGGGAGTTTGAAAATCAATTTAAAATCGGAGTTAAGGTGGGGGACTTTTGAGTCCAAACAAGTAAGTATTCGTCGCCATATCGAATGAAAAAAGCTTGATAAACCCCCCCTAGGGGTAATTTATAATCAAATTGTACTCTTGACAGCCCACTGTTTGATGGTTTTTTCGACAGCTTCTAGACCTCGTTGCAGGGGGGCTGTGAGCGAATTTGCTGTCTTTATCCAAGTGTTTTTTTAATTATTTGTAATAACACAGCAGGTAAGGCCAAATTCCAACGAGTTTTGGTCCTTCGAACCGAAAAAGACCACACTGTGGTCCAAATATTTTTTTAACAGTGTACAAATAACCCTAGGGGCCAAAAGCCTTCGAAAAAGATGAAAAACTAGGTTTTACAATATAAATCAGTAAAAAATGAGCCCCTCCAGACTCAATCACAAAAAATGGGCACCCAAAAGAAAAAACGGGCGCTACCCAGAGACACCAAAGAAAAGGGGAGCGGGGTGACTCACCCACACCCTGCCCACTCCCCCAATCTCGGAAAATCTGATTAATACAACAACACCACAAGTGAGATGTTTTTGAGGTATTATAACATAGTGTTTATAATGTTTATAGACAGAAATTAAAAGAAAAGATTGTGTTTTAAAATTTGTTATATTAAAGGAACTTTATATAAAGTGTAAGTTTTAAATATATATTAAAAAGTGAAAATTTATATATGTGTAAGTAATATTCACGTGTGATTACAGTTATACAGTGAATTTATATGTATAGTGAATGAATGTATAACTCGTTATTTACGATTTTCACAGGGCAGGCTGACACAGCACACAAGCCATAAAAAACCCGCCCCTGTACTGTACCCTTATGGTCATTGACCCGAGGTTAAGCTTAGTGGGTCAGTGGTTGATCGTTTTTGCTGACTTAAGCATAACAAAAACTCAGCTGTTATAGCAGTACAGTTGTTTTTTAAACACTCTAAGTGTGGGGCAGAATTTTCAGAAACATTAAAAAAGGGTTGTTTGAAAACTCGTTTCAATCTTTACGACTAAAATTACACAATTAGAAAAACTAAATTTTAGTTGCTAGGTTTTCTAAGATCAAACTAGATTTTGATGATCTTGAGGTCAATTTTTTAAATTTTTTACACAAGTATGGACTTACACATTATGAAAATAAATTTTTGAATCAGCCATCTGAAAATGAAATTAAAAATGGGATCTTTTGTGATCAAAAAATTAAAGGGGGACAGGATACAGGTATCTGCCATAAACTTGTCACAAGGACCTATACTAGTGGTCAAACACCTGTTACACCGTAAAAAAAACAAGTGTCCCCTTACCAGCTTACTCATTGTCATTACCCATTTTCCAAGGTCATAATTATGAAGGGAATTTTTATTAGTGGTTTTCAAAACCATTTAAATTTAGAACGACATAGAGAGATTGCTAAGTTTAATTATCTTAAATGTCTTGTGAAGGGGGAACCCCCATGAATGATTTAAATCATTTCCGGTGGGTCAAAAAGGGAAATTTCAATAGCCTACGTGTCTTTGCAGACAATTACTTCGATGTGACAAAGGGTAGAGTTAGACTGCAGTTTAATATCAAGCTTGAAACCCCCCAAAAATTTTTATTCGACTTACAGGGATTTTTGAATCCTTAGACAATAGTTCCCTATTTAGGGGCTAAATATGACCTAAAACAAGTGATTGGTTTTTCAGTGGTATTGTACAAGATAAGTTGTCACCACAAACTATTAACGATTTAAATATTTGTTCAATAAACGCTTTTTCACTTGTGAGGAAAATTAGCAAAGGTTTAAAACAATAGTTTCATATGCAAGCAACGAGCAAGTGAAAAATCCCCAAAAACCGTGGATAATAAACCCTTTAACTCAGTATAAAAGGTATACCTACCCCACTAAACAATAAAGGGAAATCCCATATAGGCATTTATCAAGCTTGAATACAACAACAGTAAAAAACGTCACAATAAAAATACTCCCAAAAGTGTACTTTGTGATGGGAAAACATTGGGCCGTATTGAGTCAATAAAACAAGGAGGGGACGTAAAAAAGTGTTTATCAGCTGAAAAAATGCATCAAGGTTTTTGGTGAACAAAGGGAGGAAAAAGCTCACTGAAGAAATGTTTTAAATGCAAGGGGGATGATATACAGCATTAGCCCAAAAACTTTTTCTGAACGCACAGGTTTCCCGATCAGGAAATCAAAAAGAACGCATTAAAAGTGAGAGATAAGTTTTTAAAACAATGCTCTCCGATAGCTCGAGTTGAGTTATCAATAAATTAACCCCAAAAACCCAAAGTGCTAACACTATTGATCAAGGGGTCACAAAGGGCTTCTAAGAAGAACAGTGTTGCAGAAACTGAATAAAAACCCAGCCAAAATACAGTTAGATATAGCTGGTTTTTTCCACAAATTTGGTAAACAAAAATATGACCTAGCCAGAAATGTTGGTCGGGAAAAAGGAAAAAAAACAGTGAACTGTGGTGTATGATTTGCCAAGTCTGGCGATCCGGATTAAAGGAAACAGTTGCAGCAAAAAAGCAGCTAAGGTCAAGTTACCCCTGTCCCGACATACAGAACACAATTATCCATTGATTTAATATTGGAAGTGTTATTTTCACTGTTTTGGCAAAAATAAAAGTAAAACATGATGTTACTTGCTGAAAACAGCAGGAGGCCCCATGATTGTGGGGCCATTCCCTCTCAAAATGGGGAAAAACTGATATTGATTCGTGGAAAATGTATTTGTTTCGGAAAACCCCTGTCTGTACCACAGCAAAAATTATCATTACGGGAAAAAATGAAAGAACCAGTTAAAGTTTGGGGTTTTGATGCGTAGGTATTGGTAAAAAAACCAAGCCCCCAAGACTCAGATTTTTAACCAATATTTGGACACGTCAAATATAAAGATGGACAGTTTTTGGGTTTTGGTTTTCCATGGAAATTAAATCCACCACATCTGCCTAGCATTATCCGGCTTTCGGACAGATGAAAGCACAAATCATGAGCTCAGGGGAAAAATCCAGAGTACTGACTGTCTATGTTTTTCTTTCAAAAACAGTTGGACAATAAAAATTGAGGAAATAGTCGAAGATAAATTGAAGCAAACGCTCATTATTCCCCACCCTGGGGTCAGAAAAGATTTTGAAACCACTCACTCGTGTTGATATAATTGCGCGCACGTGCAAATAAAAATGTAGCAAATTTAATGACTGTCTGATACCGGACCCTCACTAACTGAGAACTTGGAGACGTGCTTATGAAAATTTTGCACAAACCCATATGCCTACACGGCTGTATTTTCCAAGCTTTCTTTAAAAGTAGGGGCTAAAGAAAAGATAGAGATTATACTCATTTTTTGTGGGCCTGAAATCCCCATGATCCCAAAAATCCCCGTGAAAACTTATCGTTTTAAATCAGTATTATTTGTGCAATCCTCCCAATTCTTACTAGAAGCTCTTAAATACACTTTTGAAAAAAATTGAAAAGTCCTTCAAAGAAATCTTAAGAAAAATTTCTAGTGGACAATCTTCAAGGTAGTGTGAAAAAAGATGATTTAAATCCTATACGAGAAGCTAAAAGGAGATGAAAAAGCAAAAAAACCTTAAGGAATGTGGAATACAAATTCAAAGCAATTAAGGAACTTTCAAAGAAGATTTCCCTGAAACTGAAATTCTGATTGCAACAATATGCGGGATTAATTGGAACCCAGGGGGTACTTTGAGTCTCAAAAGGAAAACAATAAAACATGCAGTCACTCATAAACGTAGTTTACTTTCAGGTATCCAATGTTTGTCCCCTTTGGACTCGTCTCACCAATTACCCCTAAAAGGTAAATGTTTTTGCAAAATGCATGGAAGCTCAAAAATTTGGGTGGGATGAGAACTTGCCTCTATAAAAGATCAAGCATGGGTGAAATATCCAAAGGGGTTTAAACAACTTCATCAAATTAAAATTTCCCCGCAAATAGGTCAAGAGGGGAAAAAAACCATTCATGTGTTTGTGATACGTCAACCAAAAGGTTTATGGACTGAGTTTTCATATAATGCGAAGGAAGTACACTTAATTTCTTCAAAGGCTAGGGTAGCACCCTTTAAAGGGAGACAATACCCAATTGGAACTGACGACTCCCAGGTACAAAATTCTGTCTATCTCAACAAAGTACTTTTCTTTTCACTATTGAGAAAACCCTGATTGGAGTGTAATGAAGCAGTTTCCAGTGGGTTTAAAAAATAAAAAGAGTAAGTTGGTCTATGTACAGAACAGAGTAGCAGAAAAAAAGGAGCGAGATTATCTCTTTCTCCACGTCCCTACCCAGAAACCAGTGAATGTTGTCATGGGTCCACCAAGAAAAATTTTTGGATAATAAATTTTTGGCTCCACGGACCGAAGGGTCTTTAAAGGAAAAACTGGCCCCAGCAAAAAGTCACATTAGCCAGAAGAAACAGCGCTTTAACACAGCAAAATAAAATTTGTAAATACTGCGCAGACAAACAGAAATATCTTGATGGTTTAATTACTCACTTTGGGTAAAAATCTTAAGAGTTTCAGTCTTGTCTTTAAATTCATTAAAAAAATGAAATGATTTGAATGTCTGAACCCTTAAATACTGGGTGAAACTAAAACAAAAGACTTTTTCCTACGATATAAATTTCTAGAAACACAAGATAAATCCCCAAAAAACCTGTATGATTAATTCTTTAGGACTTTTTCTGACTCAAAAAGATTATAAGATGTCGGGAAAAATTCTAATTTTACACCTAAAGAAGCCATCATCCAAAATGTCCCCAAGAACATTGGCTAAAAAATGATTGTGCAAAACGCCCCCCAGTAACGGTTCATGGTGGGGTACTGACACACTTTGTATATCGACAATCCTACTGGGTACCCCAAGGTCGACAAAGTGTGAAAAAAAAATAAAGGCTGTATTACTTGTCTCCTACTTGCGAGTTTCAGTATCCCGGTCACCTCATATCCCTTTGAAAGAGTTTTTCATTCACCCATTTGAGGGCAGGTGTAGATTATAGGACCCAAAATTTAACCCAAAACGTTTCAAGTTCCCCCAAGGTGTAATCTGTTTGTTCACTTGTGCACAACTGACAGTACATTAGAATAAACCCCTGACATGTCGCTGAAAATTTTTTAAATTATTTTGAAGGTTTTTTTCAGCCAGAAGGGCATGTCCCAGACTGATGATTTAGTAATCAACAACTTTGTTGCTGGTGCTGCTTATATAAGCAAGATCTTTGATCAACCAGAAATACAAAAGATGCTGAATCAACGCGTGTCGTTGGAGCCTTTCCCCCCCTAAATTCCATGGCACGGCGGGTTTTTTGAAAGAAGACGGGATTTAAAGCGTTGTTTTAAAGGGAAAATCTTCATCGCAAGAAGCTTTTAAAAATTCCCTAAAAGGTTGTGTGAAATAGAAAATAGAGTTAACAACAGACCCTAATTTGTTACCCTGCGGACAAATTTAGAAGGTTAAGCCCATCTCATTTTCTCCATGGGGAAAGGGGAACCCGTTCCTCCCCTAATGTAAAAAAAATCATAGAGGATTCCACTTATTTCGAAAATGAGGAATCAGAGTAAATTAAACACCTTAAAAAAGTGATTGAACGTTGGGGGAAAATTTGGCGAAAGACTATTCACCTCATTGGAGAACACTTTTATGGAGCTGGTGTTCCTGAAAATCATAAGTCCTTAAGACCCGGTGACATATGATTTTCACAATGATGGTCCGAGGTCCAATGGCCACTTGGAAAAAATTGTGACCCTATATCCTGTCAAAGGGAAACATCAGGACGTTATGTTTTAGAAAAAGGTGTAGTGAATAGCGGACAAAAATAAACTAGGCCCCTTAGAATTTTCACAGGGTTTAAAACAAAATTGGATTCCCCGAAACCCACAGACTAAAGTGTTTAAAAAGAAAGGCGTGGGGGCGAGTGGGGAAATTAATGTTAAGTGATAATAGTTCACCCGCAGCGAAACCCCCGCGCCCCCCGTGTGGAGAAATTTTTTCCCGGGGGGGGTTCACCCCCTTCAGCCCTTTCACCCTAGGGGGGATCAGAGGGGGGGGGCATCTTGTTTCTGCGAGGAGTAATTATCACAGATGCTATGCCATGTAAAAGTGACCTTTGCTCCCTTTCAGGGGGGTTAAATGTGTATTTTTTAAGAACAGTACATCTTTTTATTTTCGGCAATTAAAGGGAAAAACCTGCTCCCACTTTATTTATAGTTAAAAATAGTGTAATTTGTCGTCTTTGTTAAGACAGCAAGAAAAAAAACATTCTGCTTTGTTTATCGAGGGGGTGACAAGATGCAAGGTCTAGGTCGCGTTTTTTTTTTGGTATTAGGGCAGTGACGGCAGGAGCGCTGGGGGGGTCTGGGAGATTTTCTTTTGACCAGAGAGGTCACACGACGCCAGGATAACCAGCAAAGGACACTGATCTGTGCGTTAGTGTGAACAAATTTTTCTTAAAACAAACACTTAGAGAATGTGATGTTCTCTTGGATACATTGTGAACAATAAAGACAAATTTTGAAAAAGTGTCCAGTGTGCTTTCCTAGAAATGGAAAACGTGGACATCCAAGGACACTTCGTTTTTATCAAGTCCCCGATACCCGTCGAAGGTGTTGAGAACACCATAGCTCACGTTACAAAGAGCAAGGTATGTTACGAATTTCTTGTAGATCGGGGATTGCGCAATTCTTGAGTCACAAGGAGTTTGTAATCAACCTATAATCGGCAGTAAGGTGTGGACTTTTGAGTCCAAACAAGTAAGTATTCGTCAGCCATCATCGAATGAAATATGCTGACATAACACCCCCTAGGGGTAATTTATACTTACAAATTGTATCTCTTGACAGCCCACTGTTGTGATGGTTTCGACAGCTTCTAGACCTCGTCTGCAGGGGCGGCTGTGTAGACGATTTGCTGTCATTTATCAGCTAAGTGTTCATTATATATATTTATAATGAACACAGCAGGTAAGGCCAAATTCTCAACACATGTAGTGCAAGAACATGTGGTGCAAGAACATGTGGTGCAAGAACATGTGGTGCAAGAACATGTGCAAGAACATGTAGTGCAAGAACATGTGGTGCAAGAACATGTGGTGCAAGAACATGTGGTGCAAGAACATGTGGTGCAAGAACATGTGGTGCAAGAACATGCAGTGCAAGAACATGTGGTGCAAGAACATGTGCAAGAACATGAAGTGTTCAGGAGTGAACAGGAGTGTGTTAGCAGTCAGGCTGAGGTGTGGGTCAGCCGAGCAGGAGGGTGTTAGCAGTCAGGCTGAGGTGTGGGTCAGCCGAGCAGGAGGGTGTTAGCAGTCAGGCTGAGGTTGGGTCAGCCGAGCAGGAGGGGTGTTAGCAGTCAGGCTGAGGTGTGGGTCAGCCGAGCAGGAGGGTGTTAGCAGTCAGGCTGAGGTGTGGGTCAGCCGAGCAGGAGGGTGTTAGCAGTCAGGCTGAGGTGTGGGTCAGCCGAGCAGGAGGGTGTTAGCAGTCAGGCTGAGGTGTGGGTCAGCCGAGCAGGAGGGTGTTAGCAGTCAGGCTGAGGTGTGGGTCAGCCGAGCAGGAGGGTGTTAGCAGTCAGGCTGAGGTGTGGGTCAGCCGTTCAGGAGGGTAGCAGTCAGGCTGAGGTGTGGGTCAGCGAGCAGGAGGTGTTAGCAGTCAGGCTGAGGTGTGGGTCAGCCCAGCAGGAGGGTGTTAGCAGTCAGGCTGAGGTGTGGGTCAGCCGAGCAGGAGGGTGTTAGCAGTCAGGCTGAGGTGTGGGTCAGCCGAGCAGGAGGGTGTTAGCAGTCAGGCTGAGGTGTGGGTCAGCCGAGCAGGAGGGTGTTAGCAGTCAGGCTGAGGTGTGGGTCAGCCGAGCAGGAGGGTGTTAGCAGTCAGGCTGAGGTGTGGGTCAGCCGAGCAGGAGGGTGTTAGCAGTCAGGCTGAGGTGTGGGTCAGCCGAGCAGGAGGGTGTTAGCAGTCAGGCTGAGGTGTGGGTCAGCCGTTCAGGAGGGTGTTAGCAGTCAGGCTGAGGTGTGGGTCAGCCGAGCAGGAGGGTGTTAGCAGTCAGGCTGAGGTGTGGGTCAGCCGAGCAGGAGGGTGTTAGCAGTCAGGCTGAGGTGTGGGTCAGCCGAGCAGGAGGGTGTTAGCAGTCAGGCTGAGCTGTGGGTCAGCCGAGCAGTAGCGTGTTAGCAGTCAGGCTGGGGTGTGGGTCAGCCGAGCAGGAGGGTGTTAGCAGTTAGGCTGGGGTGTGGGTCAGCCGTTCAGGAGGGTGTTAGCAGTCAGTCTGAGGTGTGGGTCAGCCGAGCAGGAGGGTGTTAGCAGTCAGGCTGAGGTGTGGGTCAGCCGAGCAGGAGGGTGTTAGCAGTCAGGCTGAGATGTGGGTCAGCCGAGCAGGAGGGTGTTAGCAGTCAGATTGAGGTGTGGGTCAGCCGAGCAGGAGTGTGTTAGCAGTCAGGCTGGGGTGTGGGTCAGCCGAGCAGGAGGGCGTTAGCAGTCAGGCTGGGGTGTGGGTCAGCAGAGCAGGATTGTGTTAGCAGTGAGGCTGAGGTGTGGGTCAGCCGAGCAGGAGTGTGTTAGCAGTTTGGCTGGGGTGTGGGTCAGCAGAGCAGGAGTATGTTAGCAGTGAGGCTGAGGTGTGGATCAGCCGAGCAGGAGGGTGTTAGCAGTCAGGCTGAGATGTGGGTCAGCCGAGCAGGAGTGTGTTAGCAGTCAGGCTGGGGTGTTGGTCAGTCGTTCACGAGGGTGTTAGCAGTCAGGCTGAGGTGTGGGTCAGCCGAGCAGGAGTGTGTTAGTCAGGGCTGGGGTGTGGTCCAGCCGAGCAGAGTGTGTTAGTCAGGCTGGGGTGTTGGTCAGGCGAGCAGGGAGTGTGTTAGTCAGGCTTGGGGTGTGTTGGTTCAGCCGAGCGGAGTGTGTTAGCAGTCCGGCTTGGGGTGTGGTCAGCAGAGCAGGATGTGTTAGAAGTGAGGCTGGGTGTGGGTTCAGCCGAGCAGGAGGGTGTTAGCAGTCAGGCTGAGGCAGGGGTGGGGTCAGCCGTGCAGGAGTGTGTAGCAGTCCGGCTGGGGTGTGGGGGTCAGCCGGGCAGGAGGAGGGTGTTAGCGGTCAGGCTAGGGTGTGTTCAGCCAGGAGTTACGGTGTTAGCAGTCAGGCTGGGGGTATGGGTCAAACCGAGCAGGAGGGTGTTTGCAGTCAGGCTGTAGGTTCGTGGTCAGACGAACAGGTGGTGTTAGCAGTCAGGCTGAGGGTCTTATTGGGTCAGCCGAGTAGGATGGTTTTAGGCAGTAGGCTGGGTGTGGGTCAGCCGAGCAGAAGGTTGTTTTAGCAGTCAGGCTGAGGCTGTGTCAGCCGAGCAGAGTGGGTGTTAGCAGTCAAGGCGAGGTGTGGGTCAGCCGGCAGGAGTGACGTTAAAGGCAGGCTGGGTGTGGGTAGCGGAGTAGGAGAGTGTTAAGCAGGCAGGCTGGGGTGTGGGTCAGCCGAGGAGGGTGTGTTAGCTGTCATGCGGGGGTGTGGGTCAAGCCGAGCGGAGTGGTGTTAGCAGTCATGCTGGGGTGTGGGTCAGCCAGAGCCACTAGTGCTGTTTGCAGTGGGATGGGGTGTGGGTCAGACGAGCATGCAGCGTACTGTGTGTTTGAGTAGTGCTGGGGTGTGGGTCAATCAAGCACTAGTGTGTTATTGGCCAGGCTGGGGTGTTGGGTCAGCCGAGCAGGAGTGTGTTAACGGCAAGGCTGAGTTGTGGGTCAAGCCGAGCAAGAGTGTGTTAGCAGTCAGGCTGAGGTGTGGGTCAGCCTGAGCAGGAGGGTGTTAGCAGTCAGGGCACTGAGGTGTGGGTCAGCGTAGAGGAGTGAGTTAGCAATCAGGCTGGGTGTGGGTCAGCCGAGCAGGCAGGGTGTTAGCAGTCAGGTGAGGTGTGGGTCATCCGAGCAGGAGGGTGGTAGGTCAGGCCTTGTGGTGTGGGTCAGCGTGCAGGAGGGTGTTAGCAGTTCAAGGTGAGGTGTGGGTCAAGCGAGCAGGAGGGGGTTAGCAGTCAGAATGAGGTGTGGGTCAGCCGAAGCAGGAGCGTGTTTAAGCAGTCAGGCTGAGGTGTGGGTCAGCCGAGCGGGAGTGATGTTAGCAGTCAGGGCGGGGGTGTGGGTCAGCCGAGCAGGAGGGTGTTATCAGTCAGGCTGGGGTGTGGGTTCAGCCCGTTTTCAGGAGGGTGTTAGCAGTAAGGTGAGGTGTGGGTAAGCTCTGAGCAGGAGTGTCTTAGCAGTCAGGGAGATGTGTCAGCGAACAGGAGATGAGTTAGCAGTCCGGCTGGGGTGTGGGTCAGCCGAGCAGGTAGCTGTGTTAGAAGTGATGCTGAGTATGTGGATCAGCCGGAGCAGGAGGGTGTTAGCAGTCAGGCTGGGCGTTGTGGGTCACGCGTTTCGAGGGTTGTTAGCAGTCAGGCTGAGGTGTGGTTCAGGCCGTTGCAGGAGTGTGTTAGTCAGGTGGGTGTGGTCAGCCGAGCAGGTGTGTGTTAGCAGTTCCGGCCTGGGGTGTGGTTCAGATGTGGGGCGTAGAGCAGGATTGAAGATTGAGACACTTATGCAGCTTATGGGAATCTTTATTCAGGAAAACGTTCGCACACCAAGTGGCTTCAATCAGTCCAATCAATGTGGAAGGCGTAGGAGAGGAGGAGAATGAGGTAATCAGTCCTCAACCTGGAGACGCGATGTGTTCAGTCCCATCACTCTAGCCCTTATACACGAATGTACCGCATTAGGGGCCGTAGACGTGGCTTATATTCTGTGGTGAGGTGACGTTGACAGAGGTGTGGTGGCGGGGTCATAGTGGTACATCCACTAGTCGAAGTAGGTCTTCGTCAAAGGTTATTGAACAAGTGTTGAAGATTCTTTGTAACATAGATCCATGTGCTGCAGTGTCTGACAGTTGTGATGAATGGTTTTTGTTTGAAAAACCGACCATGTGGAAGATTGAGACACTTATGCAGCATTTGGGGAATCTTTATTCAGGAAACGTTTCGCACACAGTGGCTCAGCAGTCCAATACAAAGAGGAAGGCGTAAGGAAGAGGAGGAGAATGTGGTAATCAGTCCCTCAAACCATTCATACAACTGTCAGACACTGCTGCATCATTGGATACTTGTTACAAAGATTCTTCAAACACTTGTCAAACCTTTGGACGAAGTACCTATTCTATTAGTGGATGGTACACATATGACCCCCGCCTCACCTGCTTCACGTCTACCTCACTACAGTACTATAAGCCAGGTCTACGGCCCTATGCTGTACATTCTACAAGTATTTGATAGGTTGAACACTCGACTCAGGTTGAGGGACTGATTACTCAGTTCCTCTCTCCTTACGCCGTTCCTCTTTCGTATTGGACTGATGAAGCCACTGTGTGGCGAACGTTTCTGAATAAAGATTCCATATGCTGCATAAGTGTTCATCTTCAACTGTCGGTTTTTTCAAACCATTCATCACAAAAGAGCAGGATAGTGTTAGCAGGAGGCTGAGGTGTGGGTCAGCGAGCAGGAGGGTTGTTAGCAGTCAGGTGAGGTGTGGGTCCAGCCGGGCAGGAGGGTGTAGCAGTCAGGCTAGGGTGTGGGTCAGCCAGGGCAGGAGGTGTTAGCAGTCAGGTGGGGGTATGGTCAAACCGAGAGGAGGGTGATTAGCCAGTCAGGCTGAGGTTGTGGGTCAGCCGAACAGGTGGTGGTTAGCAGTCAGGCTGAGGTGTGGGTCAGCGAGTTGGAGGGTTTTAGCATTCAGGCTGGGTGTGTGGATCAGCCGAGAGAATGTGTTAGCAGTCAGGCTGAGGTGTGGGTCCAGCCGAGCAGGAGGGGTGTTAGCAGTCAGGCTGAGGTGTGGGTAGCCGAGCAGGAGTGGTGTTAGCAGGCAGGCTGGGGTGTGGGGCAAGCCGAAGTAGGAGTGTGTAGCAGGCAGGTCTGGGGTGTGGGTCAGCGAGCAGGAGGTGTTTAGCAGTCAGGCTGGGGTTGGATCAGCCGAGCAGGAGTGTTACAGTCAGGTTGGGGGTGTGGGTCAGCCGCGCAGGAGTGTGTTAGCAGTCATTGCTGGGAGTGTGGAGTCAGCCGACAGAGTGTGTTAGCAGTGAGGCTGGGGCGAGGGTCAGCCGAGCAGGAGGGTGTTAGCAGTCAGGCTGAGGTGTGGGTCAGCCGAGCAGGAGTGTGTTAGTCAGGCTGTGGTGTGGGTCAGCCGAGCAGGAGTGTGTTAGTCAGGCTGGGGTGTTGGTCAGCCGAGCAGGAGTGTGTTAGCAGTCCGGCTGGGGTGTGGGTCAGTAGAGCAGGATTGAAGATTGAGACACTTATGCAGCATATGGGAATCTTTATTCAGGAAACGTTTCGCCACACAGTGGCTTCATCAGTCCAATACAAAGAGGAAGGCGTAAGGAGAGGAGGAGAATGAGGTAATCAGTCCCTCAACCTGGAGTCGATGTGTTCAGTCCATCAATCTTGTAGAATGTACAGCATAGGGCCGTAGACGTGGCTTATATACTGTAGTGAGGTGACGTGAAGCAGGTGGAGGCGGGGTCATAGTGGTACCATCCACTAGTCGAAGTAGGTCTTTCGTCCAAAGGGTTTTGAACAAGTGTGAAGAATTCTTTGAAACAAGATCCCATGATGCTGCAGTGTTGACAGTTGTGATGAATGGTTTGAAAAACCGACAAGTTGAAGATTGAGAAAACTTATGCAGCATATGGGAATCTTTATTCAGAAACGTTTCGCCACACAGTGGCTTCATCAGTCCAATACAAAGAGGAAGGCGTAAGGAGAGGAGGAGAATGAGGTAATCAGTCCCTCAAACCATTCATCACACTGTCAGACACTGCAGCATCATGGGATCTGTTAAAAAGAATTCTTCAACATTGTTCAACCTTTGGCCCAAGACCTACTTCGACTAGTGGATGGTACCACTATGACCCCGCCTCCACCTGCTTCAGTCACCTCACTACAGTATATAAGCCACGTCTACGGCCCTATGCTGTACATTCTACAAGATTGTGGACTGAAACACATCGACTCCAGGTTGAGGGACTGTTTTCCTCATTCTCCTCCTCTCCTTACGCCGTCCTCTTTGTATTGGACTGATGAAGCCACTGTGTGGCGAAACGTTTTCTGAATAAAGATTCCCCTATGCTGCATAAGTGTCTCAATTTCAAAGTCGGTTTTTCAAACCCTTCATCACAAAAGAGCAGGATTGTGTTAGCAGTGAGGCTGAGGTGTGGGTCAGCCGAGCAGGAGGGTGTTAGCAGTCAGGCTGAGGTTGTGGGGGCAGCCGGGCAGGAGGGTGTTAGCAGTCAGGCTAGGGTGTGGTGTCAGCCAAAGGGAGGAGGTGTTAGCGTCAGGCTGGGGTTATGGGTCAACCGAGCAGGAGGGTGTTAGCAGTCAGGCTGAGGTGGGGGGTCAGCCGAAACAGGTGGTGTTAGCAGTCAGGCTGAGGTGTGGGTCAGCCGAGTAGGAGGGTTTTAGCATTCAGGCTGGGGTGTGGATCAGCCGTAGCAGAAGGTGTTAGCAGTCAGCTGAGGTGTGGGTCAGCCGGCAGGAGGGTGTTAGCAGTCAGGCTGAGGTGTGGGTCAGCCGAGCAGGAGTGTGTTAGCAGGCAGGCTGAGGTGTGGGTCAGCCGAGTAGTAGGAGTGTGTTAGCAGGCAGGCTGGGGTGTGGGTCAGCCGAGCAGGAGGTGTTAGCAGTCAGGCTGGGGTATGGATCAGCCGAGCAGGAGTGTTAGCAGTCAGGCTGGGGTGTGGGTCAGCCGAGCAGGAGTGTGTTAGCAGTCATGCTGGGGTGTGGGTCAGCCGAGCAGAAGTGTGTTAGCAGTGAGGCTGGGGCGTGGGTCAGCCGAGCAGGAGGGTGTTAGCAGTGAGGCTGGGGTGTGGGTCAGCCGAGCAGGAGTGTGTTAGCAACCATGGCTGGGGTGTGGTCAGCTGAGCAGGAGGGTGTTAGCAGTCAGGCTGGGGTGTGGGTCAGCCGAGCAGGAGGGTATTAGCAGCGAGGCTGGGGTGAGGTTCAGCCGAACAGAAGCGTGTTAGCAGTCAGGCTGGGGTGTGGGTCAGCCGAGCACTAGTGTGTTAGCAGTGAGGCTGGGGTGTGGGTCTAGCCGAGCAGCAGCGTGTTAGCAGTCAGGCTGGGGTGTGTGTCAATCAAGCTCAGTGTGTTAATAGCCAGGCCGGGGTGTGGGTCAGCCAGAGCAGGAGTGTGTTAACGGCAAGGCTGAGGTGTGGGTCAGCCTAGCAGGAGTGTTAGCAGTCAGGCTGAGGTGTGGGTCAGCCGAGCAGGAGGGTGTTAGCAGTCAGGCTGAGGTGTGGGTCAGCCGAGCAGGAGTGTGTTAACAGTCAGGCTGGGGTGTGGGTTAGCCGACCAGGAGGGGTTGTTAGCAGTCAGGCTGGGGTGTGGTGTCAGCCCGGCAGGAGGTGTTAGCAGTCAGGCTGGGGTATGGGTCAGCTAGCAGGAGGGTGTTAGCAGTCTGGCTGAGGTGTGGGTCAGCCGAGCAGGAGTGTGTTAGCATTCAGGCGGGGTGGGTTCGCCGAACAGGAGGGGCGACAGGCTGGGGGGTGGGGAGCCAGCAGGACGTGTTAGCAGTCAGGCTGGGGTGCGGTTCAGCCGAGCAGGATTGTTAGAGTCAGGGGGGGGGTGTTGGGGCAGCCGGCAATGTTTAAACCCGTCCCGGCTGGGGGGTGGGGTCGCCGAGAGGAGGGTTTTTTAGCATGAGGCTGGGGGTGGTTCAGCCGAAAAAGGGGTTTTGGGTTTGGCTGGGGGGTGGGTTTAGCCGAACAGGAGTGTGTTAGAGTCATGCGGGGTGTGGGGCAGCCCAGCAGCAAAGGGGTTTTGCAGTCAGGCTGGGGGGTTGGGGGGCAGCCGACAGCAGGTGTTTGCTTTTAGCTGGGGGGTGGGTCATCTGGGACCAGGATAAGGGGCACTGCCAGACCCTTTAAAAGCTTTTTTCTCATTTAAACAATGTATGGGGGGTTTTATGTACATGCCCCCGGGGGTTTGGGGATGGGGGGAGTTTTCTTATGGTTTGATGGGTACCTTTGATATACCTTTGAAAAGGTTTGGAAATTTTCTCTACTCTCAGAGCCCGGCCATGGGCCAGGCTCATCTGGTGCTCGACTGTTCAACCAGGCTGTTGCTGCTGGAAGCCCGGTGCCCCACATAGCCATCACAGCCTGGTTGATCTGGCTCCTGGTGAAGAATATGTCCAGTTTCTTCTTGAACGCTTCTACACTTGTTCCAGCACTGTTTCTGATATCTTCTGGTAAGATGTTGAATAGTCTGGGACCCCGGATGTTGATATAGTGTTCCCTTATTGTCCCCACCGCACCCCTGCTCCTCACTGTGTTTATTTTACACTTCCTCCCATATCTCTCACTCCAGTATGTTGTTATGGCAGTGTGCAGATTTGGGTGCAAGAACAAGTGGTACAAGAACATGAAGTGTAAGAACATGAAGTGTTCCGGAGTGAACAGGAGTGTGTTAGTCAGGCTGGGGTGTGGGTCAGCCGAGCAGGAGTGTGTTAGCAGTCAGGCTGGAGTGTGGGTCAGTCGGGCAGGAGGGTGTTAGTAGTCAGGCTGGGGTGTGGGTCAGCCGAGCAGGAGGGTGTTCGTAGTCAGAGTGGAGAGTGGGTCAGTCGGGCAGGAGAGTCTTAGCAGTCAGGCTGGGGTGTGGGTCAGCCGGGCAGGAGGGTGTTAGCAGTCAGGCTGGGGTGTGGGTCAGCCGGGCAGGAGGGTGTTAGCAGTCAGGCTGGAGTGTGGGTCAGTCGGGCAGGAGGGTGTTAGTAGTCAGGCTGGGGTGTGGGTCAGCCGAGCAGGAGTGTGTTAGCAGTCAGGCTGGAGTGTGGTCAGTCGGGCAGGAGGGTGTTAGTAGTCAGGCTGGGGTGTGGGTCAGCCGAGCAGGAGGGTGTTCGTAGTCAGAGTGGAGAGTGGGTCAGTCGGGCAGGAGAGTCTTAGCAGTCAGGCTGGGGTGTGGGTCAGCCGGGCAGGAGGGTGTTAGCAGTCAGGCTGGGGTGTGGGTCAGCCGGGCAGGAGGGTGTTAGCAGTCAGGCTGGAGTGTGGGTCAGTCGGGCAGGAGAGTCTTAGCAGTCTGGCTGGGGTGTGGGTCAGCCGAGCAGGAGTGTGTTAGCAGTGATGGAAGGGGTGTGGGTCAGCCGAGCAGGAGTGTGTTAGCAGTCTGGCTGGGGTGTGGGTCAGCCGAGCAGGAGTGTGTTAAGTCCATCAGCCTACCTTTCCCGTAATGCCGCATGGGTTTGGAGCAGGTCGCTCCTGCCTCTCTCAGCTACTGGACCACTGTGTTATAGTCTTGGATGCATTGGAGGACACAGTGGGCACAGACACAGTCATAAACATGGCACTGTATCATTATTTGTAGATGGCACTAGAATTTGCATGAGCGTCATCCACTGAAGATCCAGTCAATCGCAAAGGGGATATAAATGGTCTTCCAGTGCGCCGCTGAAAACAATATTATGTTGAGTGAGGACAAGTTTGAGGACGTAAAAGCTAGAACGGAGTGTAAAATGCATTTTAACTACACAATTTGAGCGAAAAAGTAATGTGAAGGACTTTCTTACATTCAAGGATGAAAGTTGCGAAGAAAATGATAGGGTGGATAGAGGAGAACGTTCAAAACAAGTAATGCCAAGTCTTTAAGTCATTTGTTCTCTCTAGGCTGGAATACTGCACTACACTAACACCCTCATTTGAAGCAGGCGAAATTGCAGATCTAAAGAATGTACAGAGAACTGTCTGCGAAAGAGTGATGGGACGCCTAATTAACAAAAAAAAAAAAGACAGACTACAAATTACCAAGAATAAAATGGTGAGAGTGATCCTGGACCTGGTCCAAGAGAACATGTAGGCCAATATGAATTACAACAACTGGAAATGCTAAATACTGCAGACAAGGCAAGGCAGCTGAAGTAACTGATATAAAATTGCTCACAATCAGTGTCCAAAATATCTTGCTGCGAATTTTGTTAAGGCAGATTATAAAGCAAAACCAATGTTGCAGTAGGAGTTTGTAGTACTTACAGCTATACGTGAGTTGAACGGGTTGCTTGAATACGACAAGGCAAATCTCAGCATAAACCAACTTAAGAAGAAAACTAAAGAGTACTTAATGAATGAAGTCATAGACAGGGAGGAAAATGATTTCTTGCATAGTTACTTTCGTGTAAATGTTATACTCAGCTGATTCTCTCTCTACTCTTCGTGTAATTTACTCATTTGATTTTATTTCTATGGTATTTTTTGTTATTTAAACGTTTTCATGAGTCTGATTTACTCCTCATTATTTTTATTGTAATCTTGACAGAATTTTATTGCATATAATAATAATTAATTTGGCTACTCGTAATCATGTATTACAAGGATCACTTTGACTATTTTGGATTATCGTAAGTAATTTACACATATGTTACTATGTAAGACAAACGTAGTTACCCAAAAGTTGTGTAAATTTGACCTAAACCAACTTAATAAACTTCCCTCTCCCACTCCGTGTAGGAGAGGTCACCATGGCTGCCTCGCGGGACGACTTCTCTAAGAGTGAGGATGATGCTGAGGCTAGCATGGACGAGGAGAAGCAGAGTCCCCGTGAGGACACTCCTCCAGCCCCCTGCGCCGTCTTCTGTGGTCCCAGGTCCTGCTCCACCCTGCCACCAACACTACCCTTACAACAACAACAACAACAACAACAACAACAGCAGCAGCAGCAGCAGCAGCAGCAGCAACAACAACTGCAAGCACATGGTCAGTCTACTTGAGTTACCTCAGTACAGGTGACCGTTTTCTATTGTTGTGAAAGAAAATGTACGAGGTATATTTTCTTAAGGGATACTTTAAATAAGTTTATTTAGTTGCATTTATTTACCTTGTAGATAATCACAATTTTCTTTAATAATAACACATACGTAAATTACATATAATAACCCCTAAAAGTAAAAGAAAGTGAGTTATTTGCACTGGGGTTCTTGTAATTCTTTTCTAGAAAATAAAATAAAATAGCAGTGTTGTATTTCTTAGCATACAGTTCATGTTTAGTAGTTGCTAATTAAAGAGCCCCTTTGGGGCGGGGCAGATGGCAGACCAGAGGCTAGCTTCTTCTTCGTGCCCCGTGAGGCGGGGAATGTGGCTAGGCCTGGGGACACTTGGTCCCAAAGATGATGGGGTACTTGTACCTCCTCCCATGGGAGACTTAGGTCTCGAAATACTCCCCAGATAGGGAGCCAAGGCCGGGTCTCCACTACTTGGAAAAGACCCGGGCCGGAGAGTACCGGCGACTAAGAAAAAAAAAAACTCTCATAATACAAGATTTTGTAAGTAAAGTTAATATTAAAAATATGTTCTTATATAGGACAGTCAACAATTGGTTACAAAAGTATAAAATTTTAAAATGGTTATGAGAGCTCATTGATGTTGAGAGCATGTACTCACCTAATTGTGATTGCAGGGGTCGATTTATAGCTCCTGCGCCGCGTCTTCACCGGTGTGATAGGGGAATATCTTACAAGCGACTGGCACTAGCGAACTATTGCCAGAGGTCCAGTGAAGTGTTAATAACGGATAAGTAACTACTACAGTCATAAGATATGAAACGAGTGATGGTAGCATTGAGGTGCAGGGAATCACAGCATACATAAATTGAGCATACAACCGTTACCTCTACTAACCAGGAAAATAATCTTTTTCCTTAGAAGTGTTAGGGGAAGTTAGCGTAGGCCTCGTAAACTATAAATACAAGGATCCATTATAACGCAGTGAATAAAGTGTAATTTGAAAGAATACAGTGTACAGCCTTGAGATAAACAGTGTACAGCACTTACATAAAAGGAATTTAAATTGTTATAATAATAATAATAGTATAAAAAAAAAATATAGTGAAGTGTGGCAGTTGTGGGCAAGTCTGCCAGCTCACCACCCACCTGCACCACCACCCACCCTGACCACCACCCACCCTGCACCACCACCCACCCTACACCCACCACCCACCCTGCACACCACACCCACCACCCACCATACAACACCACCCACATACTGCAAATTGGTTTGTATTAATACATCTTGCATTATGTACTGGCACCAGCAAGAGAAAGGTTAAAGTTGGAAATCAGTTTTCTGTCGTGGCATACAGTTGTAGTAGGATACAGACAGGATGTCAGCACAGCATATCTGTGGGACATGGTAAACAAAATCCTTGGAAGGAAATACAGAATCACATGCAAACTATGCTCTTTCCAAAACCATATCTCTCTGTACTTGACTAAATACAGCCTCAAAAATGACCTCGAACTAGCAAGGTGCTTTGGTTGGCAAGAAAGTTGTAGAACCTTGGGGGCAGGTATCAGAAGGTACTAGGGAAGTAATAATGATAAACTAATCAGAAATCAAAGAGATGACCTCTTGGATAGTTTCTACCAAAAAATATATAAAAACATGGGAGAAAGAGATAGTGTATCAAAAATGCAGAGTCCATACACAACTGAGACTCGAAACGTATAGTCACCCACGTTAGTGCTAAAACCAGACCATCCCCCAGTCATTGCACTTATACCCACAGTGCTGGTGCTGGCCCAGGCTACCCCAGGCATAGCACCAATACCACAGTGCTGGTGTGCTGGCCCAGGCCTGCTGCTGACCCAGACAAGCCCCACCCCCCTAGCCCCAGTGCTGGACCCGTCCAGCCCCAGCCCTTACTGCAGCCCAGGACTCTCCTAGGGACACTACCAAACCTCACAAAAACAGTTAAAATATACAACCATCATTGCACAAGGACCGTTGCCCTCAGTACAGAGTTTGGAGAGGAGTCTCCTCCTTCTTCCTTACTGGGGGAACAGTAGATGGGGATCCAGGATGGGGTGCCTTGGTTGGATATGACGGATTATACGTGCAGTACCAGAGAACCTGCAGAAATGACAAACACCTCCCAAAACAATTCTCAACCAAAAGGTGAATTTGTGCAAACTCTTATGCTTGGGGGATCTGTAAGCATGGAATAACAGGTGGAAAAAAATGGGACATGCAACTTTGACCATCCCAAAAAATGTGTAGCGACTCCTCCTGTCTAAAGGAGTGTGTCAGTTCTTCTTCCTGTACTTTCTTTCACCCAAAAATGTGCCACTCTCGGTCCTCCTGAAGCAAGTGTTACAACATCGAGTGCCTGCATACCATTATAAAAGGGACCAGGAGGCAAAGACCCACAAGACAAACCAATAGTAGCTCGACAACCACTCAGGTGATTTTTTTTAGTGGCAGGAAAACGAAAAAGATAATGGAAGGAATAAAAATAGTCAACCAACTTTGAGCCTTGTTGGACTGGAGGCGCAGCTTGCTAGTGGCACCCATGGCCCTCCAGAATTACAACTATGTTGCCAATAATACAAGAATCCCCCAACAATCACAGAAAACAACTCGTTCATATTTGCTTATATACAGGGCCTTAAGCCATTCCACCAACAACAAAATACCCTATTATCAGTGGACTTCTTTTTTAGGTGTAGTCTAATGCATTGTTTTGCTGCCTTCACAGAGTCTACACATAAAGATCACTTTGACAGTGAAATAGGATAATGGTTACAAATTTTTAGTTGCGACAGAAAAACAGCAACAAGGGGGGGTTGGCCTGTATGTCAAAGAGTACCTTTCTGCACGGACGTTTGCTGAACACCACAAATGAGGTAGTTGAAGTTATATCAATAAAGATCGAGAACCAAAACCTAGTCATTGTGGTTGTATACAGCCACCAGATTGCAACTCACAACAGTTCAAGGAACAGCTACTGAAAATCGATTACCTGTTGGGAAATCCCTTCCAGCTCCATCCCAAACATCTTACGCTTGGTGATTTTTCAACCTAGGGCATACTAAAAATGGAAGATGTAGCAAATAATGTTATAAGTGGAAACAATTCCCGGAGGTAGCACTGTTGAAAGGTCACTCACACATGAGTACTAAGTCTCTGCGAAAAACACACCTTAACAGAGAATAATATGGAGCCACAAGACTAGAAAAACACACTTGACCTTATCTTCACAAATAATGAGGACATGTAAGAGACATAAGAATATTCAAAAACATCTAATTCCGCTCACAATCTAATAGAAGGCAGACGTACATGCATTAGGGTCCTGAAACAGCAGAATGCATGTACCTGTGAAGGTTGTCTTCAAAAATACTATTTCCAACAACAAGAACTTTAACTGGGACAGGTAACATGTCCTAAACGAAAAACATGTTGGGAAGATGTCTTAAATGACATGGATCCAAACCGTGCCTTGAAAGGATCAACTTCCTGGTAGCCGAAGCATGTTCTAGGCATATTCCCACTAAGAAAGAGAAGAGCAGGAGTAAATGGAGAGAAAAAGACGCTCCTATACAGAAGGACGCGAAGAGTCCTGAGCTCCTTCTGGTGTGCTAGAATATATTGATACACGAAAGGGAGGCGCTGGACCAGGGAAGTGGAACTTATCGAACTTAAGCTAAATGACTCTTACAGGAACCAGGAGAGGCTGGAGGAGCTAAAGCTAAGCTATTAAGTGAAAATTGAAAGAAATTCAAAAATATTTCTTTCTAATGCCAAAAACATACTATACCACTTATAGTATCGGGCACTTACTAGACAGATGGGACTTACACAGATGCACAGGGGAAACTGAGTTGAAATATTGAATTCCCAGTACGACGGTGTGTTTAGTGAACCAATATTCGGTCTGAGGATCGACGACCCAAATGATTTCTTCATGATTGGAGCCTCAAAACTCCATAAATGTACTGCCAGGTTTTCAGACATTACCTAATCCGATAGATTTCGAAAAGTCATTGACAACATGCCTATGCACTCAGCCAAGGGCCCAGGGACTCGTGGAACTCAGTTTTCAATTAAGAACTGCAGAAACCCCTCTGGTGCCCTAAGTACACTTTGGAGGAGGAGCTTGGACTGGGTTGATATTCCACAGTCACTTAAAACAAAGGATATAGCCACACTCCATAACGGTTTGGCAGCAAGCATTAGCTAAGAAATATAGCCATAGCTCTGAGTCCCACATCATATAAATCGTTTCAAGTGTGCTAAGAAGCAGGATTCCAAAATCTGCACAATCAGGGCAACTGGGTCTCAGGGCAGGTTTCGCTCTCCTGCCTCTCACCACTACTGGATCATATGACATGGCCTTGGAGACTGGAAGAGAAAATCAGAATGCAGGTGTAATATACAAGACTTTGCAAAAAGCTTTTGACAAATGTGATCATGGCGGAATAGCCCATTATATACGTGACTAAAGGTATAAACTGGGAAGTGGGGAGAGATCTCCAACTTCATGACAATCGCACACAAAAGAGTAGTGGTCAACGAGTTAAATCGGAGGCTGCATAGTGAAGAGCTCTGTTCCACCCAGGCCCAGTTACTCGCCCCCATTTATTCCTTATCCTCATACAGACATTAAACAGAGATATACACCACAGCACGATCATCACTTTGGGATGATACTAGGATCTGCATGAGGCTGTCATCTGTGAGGACGCGGTTAACTCAAGAAGATATAAACAAAGTTTTTCCAGTGGGCAACGGTAAACAATATGATGTTCAATGAGGAATATTTCCAACTACTCGTTATGGAAAACTGGAGGGGATAATAAAAGAGACAGTGTAGATACTACTGATCGGACATTCAATAGAGCGGAAAAAATAATGTAAGGGACCTGGGAGTAGTAATGTATGAGGATCTCACTTGAAGGATCACAAAACAGTGCCACGAACGCACGTGCAAAGAAAATGATAGGATGGATAATGGACTTTCAACGAGAGATGCCAAGCCATGATGATCCTTTTTCAAAGCACTTGTTCTCTCTAGGCTGGAATACTGCGGTACATTTAACTTCTCCATTCAAAGCAGGTGAAATCGCAGATCTAGAAGTGTACAGAGATCCTTTACTGACTATAAGTTTGTCAAGCACCTTACGACTGGATACGGCTTGGAAGCCACTAGACTTGTACTCGTTGGAACGCAGGAGGGAGAGTATATCATAATCTACACTTGGAAAATTCTTGGAAGGAATGGTCCCAAATCTGCACACAGAAATCACTCCCTACGAAAGTAAAAGGGACTGGGCAGGCGATGCAAAATGCCCCAATAAATAGTAGGGGCGCATAGGCGCCATTGGTTACAATAAGAGAAAACACCATAAGTGTCCGGGCCCAAAATCATGTTCAACAGCCTACCATAAGCATTTAGGGGAATTGGCAATAAACACATGGTTGCCTTCAAGAGAGAGCTGGACAGATACCTAAAGTCCGTGCCGGATCAGCCGGGCTGTGGACTCGTACGTTGGACTGCGTGGCGGCCTGCAGTAACAGCTAGGTTGAATCAGTCCCTGATCCATAGGGAGGCCTGGTAACTGGACCGGGCCGCGGGGGAGCTTGATACACATGAATTACCTCCAGGTAACCATCCAGGTCCTCCTCTCCCTGCTCAATGAGCTTCTCATTCCTTTTCTTAAAGCAACGTATGGATCCTGCCTCCACTACATCACTATCCAGACTTCCACTTCCTGGAAGTTGAAGGGGGACTCATTCATCGTTTCTTTACTTTCAGTTGTGACCTTGTTGCTGGTGTCCTATCTTGGTACCTTGCTGCTCTGTCCACCTCTCAGTATTTTATTATGTCGTTATCATGTCCCCAACCTTCTCTCTCATGTCCTCCCGGTGACGTCAGGTCGATTTCCCTTAACCTCTCCTCGTAGGACAATCCCCTTAGCTCTGGGACTAGTCTTGTTGCAAACCTTTGCACTTTATCTAATTTCATGACGTGCTTGACCAGGTGTGGGGTTCCAAACTTCTGCTGTGTGTATGTGTGTACTCACGTAATTGCGGTTGCAGGGATCGATTCATAGCTCCTGGCTCCAGTGTGTGTGTGTGTGTATACTCACCTGTTTGTAGTTGCAGGGGTCGATTCATAGTTCCTGGCCCCGCCTCTTCACTGGTTGCTACTGGGTCCACACACTCCCTGCTCCATGAGCCTTATCGTACCTCTTCTTAAAGCTGTGTATGGATCTACAGCCTTAGCCCCTATTGCAGATATAGTAGAGGAGTAGTCTTCTTCCTTGGGAAAATGTTGGCTTTCTGAAAACAGATGGCGATGTTTCTGGCTTGGCTATCGAAGACTGCAGTGCAGTTCTAGGATCTGCACAAATTGGGAGTACATCCACCATGAATTTTATCCAACCAAAAGCAAAATGGTGCAAATTCTATGCTTGGGGCATCTGTAAGCATGGAATATCGGTAAAAACAAATGGGACATGCAACTTTGAGCATCCCAAAAAATGCAGCGACCTCCTGTATAAACGTGTGCATCGTTCTTCCTTTTGTAAATTCTTCCACCCTGAGATTTGCCACTCTTCAATCCTCAAAAAACAATGTTACATCACCAACTGCCCCACATACCACTTTAAAAGGGGTCAGGCTCGGTACAGCGGCCCTTAAAACAAACCATAGTTACGACAACTCCACTAAAGTGATTTTTTTTAGTGGTAGGAAACGAAGAAAGAAAATGGAAAGAAATAACCAAAATAGTCACCCACTTTGGAGCCTTGTTGGACTGGAGGCGCAGCCAGTGGCCCCTCATTGCCCTCCAGAACAACGACTACTAATTCTAACAAAATCCCTCCAACAAACACCCAACACTTCATTTATATTTGCTAATATACAGGGCCTTTAACCATCCACCAACAACAATACCTTTCATCAGTGGACTTCTAGAGGAGTCTAATGCAATGTTTGCTGCCTTCACAGAGTCTCACACAAAAGATCAATTTGACAATGAAATTTATGGATAACTGAGATACAACTTTTTTAGTTGCGGATAGAAAGAAGAGGGGGATGGTTTATCTGTATGTCAGAGTCGCTCATTTGCCACTGTGGGCTGCTGAACACACACAAATGATGTAGTTGACGTTTCTAACAATATAAATCGAAAACCAAAACTTAGTCATTGTTCGATATAAACCATCAGATGCAAACTTTCCCAACAGTTCAAGGAAACAGTTATTGAAAAATTTGACTTACCGTTGGGAAAACTTAAAAAGCCCTGCACCAAACATAATTGCTGCTGTGGTGATTCAATCTAAGACATACAAAAATGTATAATGTAGCATAATACGTTGAAGAATCCCTGAGGCAGCTCAGGTGAAAAATCACACACACATGAACTGCTGAATTTCTGCAACAAACACTAAGTCAGCAGATAGTGGAGCCAACAAGACTGGACCTTATTTTCACAAATAATGAGGACCTGGTAAGAAACATAATATAAAAAACAACTAATTCAGATCAGAAGTCCAGACTTACATGCACAGGGATCTTGATCAGCAAAATGCATACAGCAACGAGGGTGTCTTCACCAAATTCAACTTCAACAACAAGAACATCAACTGGGACCAGGTAAACCATGTCCTAAATGAAACATGTTGGGAAGATATCTTAAATTACATGGATCCTAACCAGTGCCTTGAAAAGATCAACTTCCTGGCAGCTGAAGTATGTTCAAGGTATATTCCCCTAAGAAAAAAGAAGAGAAGTAGTAAACTGGAGAGAGAGAGAGAGAGAGACCCTGTACAGGAGAAGGCGAAGAATCACCGATCCCCCTCAAGAAGGTTAGATTATCTGAAACACGGAAGGAAGCGCTAACCAGGGAAGTGGAAAATACTGAGCTTAAGTTAAAGGACTCATACAGGATCCAGGAGAGACAAGAGGAGCTTAAAACGATCAGTGAAATTGAAAGAAATTCAAAATACTTCTTTTCATATGCCAAAAACAAGACAAATACCACATCTAGTATCAGTCCCTCGCTCAGGCAAGATGGGACTTACACAGATGACAACAAAAAAAATGAGTGAGAAACTGAAATCTCAATATGACTGTGTTCAGCGAGCCACTAACCAGTCTGAAGATCAACAATCCAAATAATTTTTTCATGAATGAGCCTCGAAACCCTGTGAATGTATGCCAAATTTCTGATATAACCCTAACTCCACTAGACTTTGAGGAAGCCATTGACAACATACCCATGCACTCAGCCCCAGGCCCAGACTCGTGGAACTCTGTGTTCAATAAGAACTGCACGAAACCCCTTTTGCGGGCTCTAGGTATGCTATGGAGAAGGAGCATAGACACAGGTGAGATTCCACTGTCACTAAAAGCAACGGATATAGCCCCACTCCATAGAAGTGACAACAAAGCAATAGCCAAGAACTATAGACCAATAGCTCTAATATCCCACATAAAAATCTCTGAAAGAGTTCTAAGAAGCAGGATTTCAAACCACTTGAATTCCCAACAGTTGCACAATCCAGTCGCTCCTGCCTCTCGCAACTACTGGACCACTATAATATGGTCTTGGATGCACTGGAAAACAAACAGAATGCAGATTTAGTATACACAGATTTTGCAAAAGCCTTTGACAAGTGCGATTATGATGTAATAGTATACAAAATGCGTGCTAAAGGGATAACTGTCACTTTAAAGTGGGCAGATGGATCTTCAACTTTCTAACCAATTGAACACAAAGATAAATCGGAAGCTGTCATAAAGCACAGTACTCATACCTATCCTGTTCCTCATACTCATATCAGACATAGACAGAGATGTAAACCATAGCACTGTATCATCCTTTGCAGACGATACTAGGATCTGCATGAGAGTGTCATCCATTGAGGACACGGTAAATCTCCAAGAAGATGTAAATCAAGTTTTCCAATGGGCAACAGAGAACAATATGATGTTCAATGAAGACAAATTCCAACTACTCCGTTATGGAAAACCGGAGAAAATAATAGCTAGAACTGAGCATACTACAAACTCTAATCACACAAACAGGAAAAGTAATGTGAAGGACTTGGGAGTGGTAATGTCTGAGGATCTCACCTTCAAGGATCACAACAATGCCACTACCACATCTGCGAGGAAAATGATAGGATGGATAATGAGAACATTCAAAACAGGTGATGCCAAGCCAGTGATGATCCTTTTCATTTCACTTGTACTCTCTAGGCTGGAATACTGCTGTACATTAACATCTCCATTCAATGCAGGTGAAATCGCAGACGAAGAGAATGTACAGAGAACCGTTACTGCACGTACAAGTTCAATCAAACATCTTAACTACTGGGAATGCTTGGAAGCACTTGACTTGTACTCACGAGAGCGCAGGCGAGAGAGATGTGTCATAATCTACACCTGGAAAATCCTAGAGGGACTGGTTCCTAATCTGCACACTGAAATTACTCCCTACGAAAGCAAAATACTTGCCAGGCGATGCAATATACCCCCAATGAAAAGTTGGGGTGCCATTAGAACACTAAGAGAAAGCACAGAAAGTGTCCGGGGCCCAAGACTGTTCAACAGCATCCCACCAGCCATAAGGGGAATTACTAATAGACCCCTGGTTGTCTTCAAGAGGGAGCTGGACAGATACCTAAATTGTGTGCCGGATCAGCCGGGCTATGGTCCGTACGTTGGACTGCGTGCGGCCAGCAGTAACAGCCTAGTTAATCAGGCCCTGATCCACCGGGAGGCCTGGTCATGAATCGGGCCGCGGGGGCATTGATCCCCGGAATAACCTCCAGGTAGACTACACCACTCTCCAGACTTCCACTTCCTGACAATTCTGTGATTGAAGAAGTACTTCCTAACATCCCTGTGACTCATCTGAGTTTTCAACTTCCAGTTGTGACCGCTTGTTGCTGTGTCACATCTCAGAAACATTCTAGCCCTATCCACCTTGTCACTTTCCCTCAGTATTTTATCTGTGGTTATTATATCCCCTCTGTCTCTCCTTCTTCCAATGTTGTCAGGTTGAGTTTCCCTAACTTTAGCTTTGGGACTAGTTTGTTGCAGACTTTTGCACTTTTTCTAATTTCTTGAATTGCTTGACCAGGTGTGGAATCCATACAGTTGCTGCATACTCCAATATGGGCCTGACGTACACGATGTACAGTGTCTTGAATGGCTTCTTACTCAAGTGTCGAGACGCTATTCTTATGTTGCCAGGGACCCATGTGCTGCAGCAGTTATTTAGTTGATGTGAGCCTCAGGGGATGTTCTCCGTACGATGTGTGTGTGTGTACTCACCTAATTGTACTCACCTAATTGTGGTTGCAGGGGTCGATACTCAGCTCCTGGCCCCGCCTCTTCACTGATCGCTACTAGGTCCTCTCTCTGCTTCCTGAGCTGTATCATACCTCTTCTTAAAACTATGTATGGTTCCTGCCTCCACTACTTCACTTGCTAGGCTATTCCACTTCCTGACAACTCTATGACTGAAGAAATACTTCCTAACGTCCCTGTGACTCGTCTGAGTCTTCAGCTTCCAGTTGTGACCCCCTTGTCCCTGTGTCCCCTCTCTGGAACATCCTATCTCTGTCCATCTTGTCCATTCCCCGCAGTATCTTGTATGTCGTTATCATGTCTCCCCTGACCCTTCTGTCCTCCATTGTAGTCAGTCCGTTTTCCCTCAACCTTTCCTCGTACGACATTCCCCCTGAGGTTGGGACTAGCCTTGTTGCAAAACCTTTGTACTTTCTCTAACTTCTTGACGTGCTTGACCAGGTGTGGGTTCCAGACTGGTGCTGCATACTCCAGTATGGGCCAACATACACAGTGTACAGTGTCTTGAACGTTTTCCTTATTAAGGTATGGGAAAACGCTATTCTCAGGTTTGCCAGGCGCCCGTAGCTGCAGCAGTTATTTGTTGATGTGTGTTTCCCGGGTGATGTGCTCGGTGTTATGGTCACCCCAAGGTCTTTCTCCCTGAGTGAGGTCTGTAGTCTTTGTCCACCTAGCCTATACTCTGTCTGCGGTCTTCTTTCCCCCTCCCCAATCTTCATGACTTTGCATTTGGGGGATTGAATTCGAGAAGCCAGTTACTGGACCACATGTCCAGCCTGTCCAGGTCTCTCTGCAGTCCTGCCTCATCCTCATCCGATTTAATTCTTCTCATTAACTTCACATCATCTGCAAACAGGGACACTTCAGAGTCTATTCCTTCCATCATGTCGTTCACATATATCAAAAATAGCACTGGTCCTAGAACTGACCCCTGTGGGACCCCGCTCGTCACAGGCGCCCACTGTGATACCTCTTCACGTACCATGACTCGTTGCTGCCTCCCTGTCAGGTATTCCCTGATCCATTGCAGTGCCCTCCCTTTTACATGCGCCTGATCCTCCAGCTTCTGCACTAATCGCTTGTGGGGAACTGTGTCAAAGGCCTTCCTGCAGTCTAGGAAAACGCAATCTACCCACCCCTCTCTCTCGTGTCTTACTTCTGTTACCTTGTCATAAAACTCCAGGAGGTTTGTGATACACTATTTGCCTTCCATGAACCTATGCTGGTTTTCATTTATAATCTTGTTCCTTTCCAGGTGTTCGACCACTCTCCTCCTGATAATCTTCTCCATGACTTTGCACACAATACATGTCAGAGACACAGGTTTAGCGCCTCGTTTCTGTTTCCTTTCTTAAATATGGGGACTACATTAGCTGTCTTCCATTTCTCAGGTAGTTGCCCAGTTTCAAGGGATGTGTTGAAGATTGTGGTTAGAGGCACGCACAGCATCTCTGCTCCTTCTCTAAGGACCCATGGGGAGATGTCCTGTCCCATCGCCTTTGAGGTGTCAAGGTCACTTAGGAGCTTCTTCACCTCCTCCTTGGTTGTTCGTATGTATTCCAACACTTGTTGGTATATTCCCTCTTGATGTTCCTTTCTGTGCTGTCTTCCCACAGCCCTTCCTGTCTCTACTGT
>NC_069399.1:84954798-84967298 GCF_026875155.1 Cherax quadricarinatus | reverse complement strand
CCCCCCTCGATCACAACCTCCCTCACCTCACCCCCCCACTCACCACCCCCTCACCTCACCCCCTGCACCGCACCCCCTCACCTCGCCCCCTCACCTACCACACCTCACCTCAAACCCCCGTCACCTCACCCCCATACCTCAACCCCCCTCACCTCGCCCCTTCACCACAACCCCCCTTCACCTCACCCACTACCCCCTCACCCCCCCTTACCTCACTCCCCCCCCTCACCCCCTCACCCCCCTTACCTCACCCCCTCACCTCACCCCCCTCACCTCACCCCCTCACCTCACTCCCCTTACCTCGCCCCCCTTACCTCACCCCTTCACCTCACCCCCCTCACCTCACCCCCCTCACCTCACCCCCCCTCACCTCACCCCCTCACCTCACCCCCTCACCTCACCCCCTCACCTCGCCCCCTCACCTCACCCCCCTCACCTCACCCCCTCACCTCACCCCCTTACCTCACCCCCCTCACCTCGCCCCCTCACCTCACCCCCCTTACCTCACCCCCCTATACCTCACCCCCCTTACCTCACCCCCCTCACCTCACCCCCCTTACCTCACCCCCCTCACCTCACCCCCCCTCACCTCGCCCCCCTCACCTCACCCCCCTCACCTCACCCCCCTCACCTCACCCCCCTCACCTCGCCCCCTCACCTCACCCCCCTCACCTCACCCCACTCACCTCGCCCCCCCTCACCTCGCCCCTCTCACCTCGCCCCTCTCACCTCGCCCCCCTCACCTCACCCCCCTCACCTCGCCCCCCCTACCTCCCCCCCCCTCACCTCACCCCCCTCACCTCACCCCCCCTCACCTCACCCCCCTCACCTCGCCCCCCTCACCTCGCCCCCCTCACCTCGCCCCTCTCACCTCGCCCCCCTCACCTCACCCCCCCTCACCTCGCCCCTTTCACCTCGCCCCCTCACCTCGCCTACTAATTAAAGTGTGAAGGCAGGTTATATAATTTATTATTGTTTGGCTTTGCAGGAGCGTGTGAGCCCAAGCGTCGCCGTCTTTGGGGTTTGAGAGGTCTGGTGAAGATGTTCCGACGTCGTGTGCGACGTCGTGCAGGAGAGAGTGTCGGCCCACAGCCTCCCCAGCCCACACTCAGAGCCAGGTCCACCTCAGAGTTGGCTGTTGACATCCAGCACGGGTCAGTCTACTCCACTACACAACAGTGTTCATTGCTATTTTACAAACTGGAAATGAATAACCGATGACATTTCATTTCCTATTTGTGAGTTATGAATTATTTCAGCCGAGGTACTGTGACTGTCATTCTTCACAACATAGTTGTAGCCGCACAAACACCACAAACAATAATGTACAGCTGTATACAGCTATTAGCAGTTGCATAGAAAATACAAAGGTAACTAGAGTGGTTGTTACGATAATTTGCACTACACCTACATAGTTTAAAAATGCCAGCCTAGCTACTAGTGTCAGACTTAGGTGCTTCTACGTATTCGCCTCTTAAACTAGATACATAATTTAGAACTAAGACTGATATGTTGTTCTGAGGAGCAGTTGCAAGCTAGCTAGACAAACCATACCCCCGGCCGGGATTGAACCCGCGGTCATAGTCTCAAAACTCCAGCCCGTCGCGTTAGCCACTAGACCAGCTAGCCACAATAAGATTCATCCAACTAGGAATATTTCTACACCATAGGAAGGTTAGCACAGGCACCACTTTGACCACAAATGCAAGTTTTTACAGACGAATCTCCAGCTAGCGTGGCCGTGACGAACTCTAGCTCAAGTCCCTTCACTGTAATGGCTTGATAAAGCTCCTGGAGAGCGAAACGTTGCCACAATAAATGTCACATTAGTTGCACTTGTGTCCTTTTACTTTACATGACTCAAGAAATCGTAATGACACGATTGCAAACAAACCATACCCCCGGCCGGGATTGAACCCGCGGTCATAGTCTCAAAACTCCAGCCCGTCGCGTTAGCCACTAGACCAGCTAGAGTTCGTCACGGCCACGCTAGCTGGAGATTCGTCTGTAAAAACTTGCATTTGTGGTCACAGAGGTGCCTGTGCTAACCTTCCTATGGTGTAGAAATGTACCTAGTTGAATGAATCTTATTGTGGCTAGCTGGTCTAGTGGCTAACGCGACGGGCTGGAGTTTTGAGACTCTATGACCGCGGGTTCAATCCCGGCCGGGGGTATGGTTTGTTTGCAATCGTGTCATTACGATTTCTTGAGTAAAGTTAGCTAGACAAGTGTAGTCGTCCACAACCGTTGATAATAAAGTTCTGGTAGACTGTACTGTTTGTATTGTCTAATATTATCTCAAAGAAACCATTCATCTTGCAGTGTCAGGTGCGATTCACTGTAGTTCCTACTCACACCCCTACAGTGGTAGTGGGTGAGGAAGAGTACAGTGGTAGTGGGTGAGGAAGAGTAAAGTGGTAGTGGGTGAGGAAGAGTACAGTGGTAGTGGGTGAGGAAGAGTACAGTGGTAGTGGGTGAGGAAGAGTACAGTGGTAGTGGGTGAGGAAGAGTACAGTGGTAGTGGGTGAGGAAGAGTACAGTGGTAGTGGGTGAGGAAGAGTACAGTGGTAGTGGGTGAGGAAGAGTACAGTGATAGTGGGTGAGGAAGAGTTACAATGGTAGTGGGTGGGGAAGAGTTACAGTGGTAGTGGGTGAGGAAGAGTTACAGTGGTAGTGAGTGAGGAAGAGTTACAGTGGTAGTGGGTGGGGAAGAGTTACAGTGGTAGTGGGTGAGGAAGAGTTACAATGGTAGTGGGTGGGGAAGAGTTACAGTGGTAGTGGGTGAGGAAGAGTACAGTGGTAGTGGTGAGGAAGAGTACAGTGGTAGTGGGTGAGGAAGAGTACAGTGGTAGTGGGTGAGGAAGAGTACAGTGGTAGTGGGTGAGGAAGAGTACAGTGGTAGTGGGTGAGGAAGAGTTACAATGGTAGTGGGTGGGGAAGAGTTACAGTGGTAGTGGGTGAGGAAGAGTTACAGTGGTAGTGAGTGAGGAAGAGTTACAGTGGTAGTGGGTGGGGAAGAGTTACAGTGGTAGTGGGTGGGGAAGAGTTACAGTGGTAGTGAGTGAGGAAGAGTTTACAGTGGTAGTGGTGAGGAAGAGTTACAGTGGTAGTGGGTGAGGAAGAGTTACAATGGTAGTGGGTGGGGAAGAGTTACAGTGGTAGTGGGTGGGGAAGAGTTACAGTGGTAGTGGATGAGGAAGAGTACAGTGGTAGTGGGTGAGGAAGAGTACAGTGGTAGTGGGTGAGGAAGAGTTACAATGGTAGTGGGTGAGGAAGAGTACAGTGGTAGTGGGTGAGGAAGAGTACAGTGGTAGTGAGTGAGGAAGAGTTTCAGTGATAGTGAGTGGGGAGGAGTTTCAGTGATAGTGAGTGGGGAAGAGCTTCAGTGGTAGTGAGTGGGGAAGAGTTTCAGTGGTAGTGAGTGGGAAGAGTTTCAGTGGTAGTGAGTGAGAAAGAGTTTCAGTGATAGTGAGTGGGGAAGAGTTTCAGTGGTGGTGAGCGGGGAAGAGTTTCAGTGGTAGTGGGTGAGGAAGAGTTTTAGTGGTAGTGAGTGGGGAAGAGTTTCAGTGGTAGTGAATGAGGAAGAGTTTCAGTGGTAGTGAATGAGGAAGAGTTTGTGGTAGTGAGTGAGGAAGAGTGTCAGTGGTAGTGAGTAAGAAAGAGTTTCAGTGGTAGTGAGTGGGGAAGAGTTTCAGTGGTAGTGAGTGAGGAAGAGTTTCAGTGGTAGTGAGTGAGGAAGAGTTTCAGGTGTTAGTGAGTGAGGAAGAGTTTCAGTGGTAGTGAGTGGGGAAGAGTTTCAGTGGTAGTGAGTGGGGAAGAGTTTCAGTGGTAGTGAGTGGGGAAGGTTTCAGTGATAGTGAGTGGGAAGAGTTTCAGTGGTAGTGAGTGGGGAAGAGTTTCAGTGGTAGTGAGTGAGGAAGAGTTTCAGTGGTAGTGAGTGGGGAAGAGTTTCAGTGGTAGTGAGTGGGGAAGAGTTTCAGTGGTAGTGAGTGGGGAAGAGTTTCAGTGGTAGTGAGTGGGGAAGAGTTTCAGTGGTAGTGAGTGAGGAAGAGTTTCAGTGGTAGTGAGTGGGGAAGAGTTTCAGTGGTAGTGAGTGGGGAAGAGTTCAGTGGTAGTGAGGAAGAGTTTCAGTGGTAGTGAGTGGGGAAGAGTTTCAGTGGTAGTGAGTGGGGAAGAGTTTCAGTGGTAGTGAGTGAGGAAGAGTTTCAGTGGTAGTGAGTGGGGAAGAGTTTCAGTGGTAGTGAGTGGGGAAGAGTTTCAGTGGTAGTGAGTGGGGAAGAGTTTCAGTGGTAGTGAGTGGGGAAGAGTTTCAGTGATAGTGAGTGGGAAGAGTTTCAGTGGTAGTGAGGGGGAAGAGTTTCAGTGGTAGTGAGTGGGGAAGAGTTTCAGTGGTAGTGAGTGGGGAAGAGTTTCAGTGGTAGTGAGTGAGGAAGAGTTTCAGTGGTAGTGAGTGGGGAAGAGTTTCAGTGGTAGTGAGTGGGGAAGAGTTTCAGTGGTAGTGAGTGAGGAAGAGTTTCAGTGGTAGTGAGTGGGGAAGAGTTTCAGTGGTAGTGAGTGGGGAAGAGTTTCAGTGGTAGTGAGTGAGGAAGAGTTTCAGTGGTAGTGAGTGGGGAAGAGTTTCATTGGTAGTGAGTGGGGAAGAGTTTCAGTGGTAGTGAGTGGGGAAGAGTTTCAATGGTAGTGAGTGGGAAGAGTTTCAGTGGTAGTGAGTGGGGAAGATTTTCAGTGGTAGTGAGTGGGGAAGAGTTTCAGTGGTAGGAGTGGGATAGAGTTTCAATGGTAGTGAGTGGGAAGAGTTTCAGTGGTAGTGAGTGGGGAAGAGTTTCAATGGTAGTGAGTGGGGAAGAGTTTCAGTGGTAGTGAGTGGGGAAGAGTTTCAGTGGTAGTGAGTGGGGAAGAGTTTCAGTGGTAGTGAGTGGGGAAGAGTTTCAATGGTAAGTGAGTGGGGAAGAGTTTCAATGGTAGTGATGGGGAAGAGTTTCAGTGGTAGTGAGTGGGGGAAGAGTTTCAGTGGTAGTGAGTGGGGAAGAGTTTCAGTGGTAGTGAGTGGGGAAGAGTTTCACATGGTAGTGAGTGGGGAAGAGTTTCAGTGGTAGTTGAGTGGGGAAGAGTTTCAATGGTAGTGAGTGGGGAAGAGTTTCAGTGGTAGTGAGTGGGGAAGAGTTTCAATGGTAGTGAGTGGGGAAGAGTTTCAGTGGTAGTGAAGTGGGGAAGAGTTTCAATGGTAGTGAGTGGGGAAGAGTTTCAGTGGTAGTGAGTGGGGAAGAGTTTCAATGGTAGTGAGTGGGGAAGAGTTTTCAGTGGTAGTGAGTGGGGAAGAGTTTCAATGGTAGTGAGTGGGGAAGAGTTTCAGTGGTAGTGAGTGGGGAAGAGTTTCAATGGTAGTGAGTGGGGAAGAGTTTCAGTGGTAGTGAGTGGGGAAGAGTTTCAATGGTAGTGAGTGGGGAAAGTTTCAGTGGTAGTGAGTGGGGAAGAGTTTCAATGGTAGTGAGTGGGAGAGAGTTTCAGTGGTAGTGAGTGGGGAAGAGTTTCAATGGTAGTGAGTGGGGAAGAGTTTCAGTGGTAGTGAGTGGGGAAGAGTTTCAATGGTAGTGAGTGGGAAGAGTTTCAGTGGTAGTGAGTGGGGAAGAGTTTCAATGGTAGTGAGTGGGGAAGAGTTTCAATGGTAGTGAGTGGGGAAGAGTTTCAGTGGTAGTGAGTGGGGAAGAGTTTCAATGGTAGTGAGTGGGGAAGAGTTTCAGTGGTAGTGAGTGGGGAAGAGTTTCAATGGTAAGTGAGTGGGGAAGAGTTTCAGTGGTAGTGAGTGGGGAAGAGTTTCAATGGTAGTGAGTGGGGAAGAGTTTCAGTGGTAGTGAGTGGGGAAGAGTTTCAGTGGTAGTGAGTGGGGAAGAGTTTCAATGGTAGTGAGTGGGGAAGAGTTTCAGTGGTAGTGAGTGGGGAAGAGTTTTCAGTGGTAGTGAGTGGGGAAGAGTTTCAGTGGTAGTGAGTGGGGAAGAGTTTCAATGGTAGTGAGTGGGGAAGAGTTTCAGTGGTAGTGAGTGGGGAAGAGTTTCAGTGGTAGTGAGTGGGGAAGAGTTTCAGTGGTAGTGAGTGGGGAAGAGTTTCAGTGGTAGTGAGTGGGGAAGAGTTTCAGTGGTAGTGAGTGGGGAAGAGTTTCAGTGGTAGTGAGTGGGGAAGAGTTTCAATGGTAGTGAGTGGGGAAGAGTTTCAGTGGTAGTGAGTGGGGAAGAGTTTCAGTGGTAGTGAGTGGGAAGAGTTTCAGTGGTAGTGAGTGGGGAAGAGTTTCAGTGGTAGTGAGTGGGGAAGAGTTTCAGTGGTAGTGAGTGGGGAAGAGTTTCAGTGGTAGTGAGTGGGGAAGAGTTTCAGTGGTAGTGAGTGGGGAAGAGTTTTCAGTGGTAGTGAGTGGGGAAGAGTTTCAGTGGTAGTGAGTGGGAAGAGTTTCAGTGGTAGTGAGTGGGGAAGAGTTTCAGTGGTAGTGAGTGGGGAAGAGTTTCAGTGGTAGTGAGTGGGGAAGAGTTTCAGTGGTAGTGAGTGGGGAAGAGTTTTCAGTGTAGTGAGTGGGGAAGAGTTTCAGTGGTAGTGAGTGGGGAAGAGTTTCAGTGGTAGTGAGTGGGGAGGAACAAAACTCTTCCTTTTATTTTCTCATTTGATGTTTGATTAGCGAAGTACAGTAGTAGTAGTAGTAGTAGTAGTAGTAGTAGTAGTAGTAGTAGTAGTAGTAGTGTTGTTGTAGTGTTTGTAGGTAGTAAGGACACATTAATAATTATAATCAGTACTGGGTAATAAAATGCTTCCTTCACTACGTCGAACTTGACTAGTCACTCAACTATTGACTGAATAAACAGAAAGAATCTGACAATAATAGTTATTTTTCGAGCCTCACACTAGATAAAAACGATCTCCTTTTATATAGGGAAATTGATAATTTTTTATCTCGTGAAGTTAGTAGAGATTGACAGTGAAGTTACTAAGAGTGCTGACTGACGTAGTCCTCCCTTCCCTCCCCCTCCTCCCCCAGGAGGAGCAGTGGGGGTCCCTACAACCAGGGGTTGAGTGTGTCTCACGACTCAGTCTTCAGTCCTGACGCTGCTGCCGACGCCCACCACGCCCACCACTCCCACTCCACGCCCCCCGCCCTCGCCATCGCCACCAGAGGCGTCAATATGGTGAGTAGGTGTTAGTGTTGCCCTTACCTATGTATACTGTGTCCTGGGTAGGTGCTGACCTTGTGTATATTGTGTCCTGGGTAAGTGCTGGTATTTGCCTTACGTATGTATACTGTGTCCTGGTGAGGTGCTGACCTTACTTATGTATATTGTGTCCTGGGTAGGTTCTAACCTTTCTTTTGTATACTGTGTCCTGGTGAGGTGCTGGTGTTGACCTTCCTTAACCTTCCTCAAGACGGTCACTGTATACAAAACCCTAAAGGATTATAAAATAGAACGAAAGGAACACGTGAAAGACATGGGAGTAATTATGTCAGCTGAGCTTTCTTTCAAAGACCACAACAAGACCAGTGTCAGGACAGCCAGGGACATAACAGGGTGGTTAATGAGAACTTTCAAAACAAGGGAAAAAATGCCATTGGTGACACTTTTTGAAATCGATGGTGGTGTCTCATTTGGAATATTGTTCAGTGTTGACGGCCTCGTTCAAGGCAGGACAGATATCAGATTTGGGATACAGAGATCGTTTACAGTCCGCATAAAGACAGTAAAGCATTTAAATTACTGTGGATGCCTTAAAGCAGTGGTTCCCAAACTGGGGGTAAATTACCCCCTGGGGGTAATTTAACCATTTTTGGGGGGTAATGGAGGGGTGACAGAAAAAAAGTTATGAATTCTGAAAATCAAGAAAACAATGCGGTACCCGGTATGAGGATTATTGTTAACTTTGTCTTAGTATATAAAGTTGTAAAGTAAACCTATTATAAGTAAGTAATAAAGTTAAACCAAATAACAATAAACATCAAAAACTAATATACAGTATTAGAAAAGAAGAAATATATAGCTAAGTGTGTGGAAACCCAAAAGTATTTTGACAAGTATGCTTCAGGACAAAAGTCACTCGGTAGCCCAGATCGACCTGTCCAGTACGCGTCACTCACTTCCTGAGGCTGCCTCTATTTCACACTGTCAGTTTATCTGTGAGCATCAGCCGAGGTAGACATAAGCTGGTATGTATGTGTACTGCCCTGTGCAGTATATAGTTAGTATTTACCCACTGTTACTGTGAATTTGTAGCTATTATTAATTTTATATATAATGTATGTGTGGTTCTTACGTTTTCAATGGTTTTGCTAGGATTAGCAGAGTATGCGAGGCTGTATACGTTCACGTTTAGCCATATATATCAATAATAACAACATTTTGTGAAAGGGGTAACATGCTTTATGTGGCATGTTAAATTGGGTAACAAGCTGAAAAAGTTTGGGAACCACTGCCTTAAAGTCTTAAATATGTACTCACTGGAGCGGAGGAGAGAAATATACATGGCAATATATACCTGGAAAGTACTTGAGGGCCTGGTCCCATATCTGTATACTACCGTAAAAACATACTGGAGTGAGACATATGGGAGGAAGTCCAAAAATAGACCCAGTGAAAAGCAGGGATGCAGTGAGCACAATAAGAAAACACTGTATCAACATCCATGGCCCCAGCCTATTCACCATCTTACCAGAAGATATGAGAAACACTGTTGGAACAAGTGTAGAAGTCTTCAAGAGAAAACTGGACAAATATCTTCACCAGGTGCCAGATCAACCAGGTTGTGATGGATATACGAGTCAGCGGGTCAACAGCAGCAACAGTCTGTTGACCAGGCTAGCACCAGACGAGCCTGACCTATGACCCGGCTCGGGAATAGAAAAACTTTTGGAACTCATCAAAAGGTATATGAAAGGTGAGCTTGTATGGATTCCCTCTCACATAGACCTCCAGCAACATGACAGAGTTGATGATTGAGCTTAACAAGTATTAAGTAAAGAAAATGTTGAGTATAATTTTTTTAAACAGAAATTTACGAAACATTGTCAGAAAGGAACTGGCAAACGAGCTTGAAGAAAGTGGAACAGTACAGGTAGGATCTAGCAGATCCATTATCCATCAATCATAATGAAATTTGCAATGTTAAATATATCGGAAGAGAAAGGTAACAAGGTCAGTAGATTTCAAAATGTTACTATTAGACTAAGACAAGACTCTAAGTATCTCTCGCAGTGCGATATGTGTGTGGAGATGTTAATGACGAAATACAAAGTATGTGGACAGAGACGGGGCCATACACTGGTGTGTGGGCAGAGACGGGACCATACACTGGTGTGTGGACAGAGACGGGACCATACACTGGTGTGTGGACAGAGACGGGACCATACACTGGTGTGTGGACAGAGACGGGACCATACACTGGTGTGTGGACAGAGACGGGACCATACACTGGTGTGTGGACAGAGACGGGACCATACACTGGTGTGTGGACAGAGACGGGACCATACACTGGTGTGTGGACAGAGACGGGACCATACACTGGTGTGTGGAGAGAGACGGGGCCACATACTGGTGTGTGGACTGAGACGGGACCATACACTGATGTGTGGACAGAGACGGGACCATACACTGGTGTGTGGACAGAGACGGGACCATACACTGGTGTGTGGACAGAGACGGGACCATACACTGGTGTGTGGACAGAGACGGGACCCATACACTGGTGTGTGGACAGAGACGGGACCATACACTGGTGTGTGGACAGAGACGGGACCATACACTGGTGTGTGGACCGAGACGGGGACATATACTGGTGTGTGGACAGAGACGGGGCTATATACTGGTGTGTGGACAGAGACGGGGCCATATACTGGTGTGTGGACAGAGACGGGACCATACACTGGTGTGTGTGGACAGAGACGGGACCATACACTGGTGTGTGGACAGAGACGGGACCATACACTGGTGTGTGGGCAGAGACGGGACCATACACTGGTGTGTGGACAGAGACGGGACCATACACTGGTGTGTGTGGACAGAGACGGGACCATACACTGGTGTGTGTGGACAGAGACGGGGCCATATACTGGTGTGTGGACAGAGACGGGGCTATATACTGGTGTGTGGACAGAGACGGGGCTATATACTGGTGTGTGGACAGAGACGGGGCTATATACTGGTGTGTGGACAGAGACGGGGCCATATACTGGTGTGTGGACAGAGACGGGACCATACACTGGTGTGTGGGCAGAGACGGGACCATACACTGGTGTGTGGACAGAGACGGGACCATACACTGGTGTGTGTGGACAGAGACGGGACCATACACTGGTGTGTGTGGACAGAGACGGGGCCATATACTGGTGTGTGGACAGAGACGGGGCCATATACTGGTGTGTGGACAGAGACGGGGCCATATACTGGTGTGTGGACAGAGACTGGGCCATATACTGGTGTGTGGACAGAGACGGGGCCATATACTGGTGTGTGTACAGAGACGGGGCCATACACTGGTGTGTGGACAGAGACGGGGCCATATACTGGTGTGTGGACAGAGACGGTGTCATACACTGATGTGTAGACAGAGACAGTGTCATACACTGATGTGTGGACAGAGACAGTGTCATACACTGTGTGGACAGAGAGTGTCATATACTGTGTGGACAGAGACAGTGTCATACACTGGTGTGTGGGCAGAGACAGTGTCATACACTGGTGTGTGGACAGACAGTGTCATACACTGATGTGTGGACAGAGACAGTGTTATACACTGGTGTGTGGACAGACAGTGTCATACACTGGTGTGTGGACAGACAGTGTCATACACTGGTGTGTGGACAGAGACAGTGTCATACACTGGTGTGTGGGCAGAGACAGTGTCATACACTGATGTGTGGACAGACAGTATCATACACTGATGTGTGGACAGAGACAGTGTCATACACTGGTGGGTGGACAGACAGTATCATACACTGATGTGTGGACAGACAGTATCATACACTGATGTGTGGACAGAGACAGTGTCATACACTAGTGTGTGGACAGAGACAGTGTCATACACTGGTGTGTGGACAGAGACAGTGTCATGCACTGGTGTGTGGACAGACAGTATCATACACTGGTGTGTGGACAGAGATAGTGTCATACACTGATGTGTGGACAGTGTCATACACTTGTGTGTGGACAGAGACAGTATGATACACTGATGTGTGGACAGAGACAGTATCATACACTGATGTGTGGACAGTGTCATACACTTGTGTGTGGACAGAGACAGTATGATACACTGGTGTGAGGACAGAGACAGTATGATACACTGATGTGTGGACAGAGACAGTATCATACACTGATGTGTGGACAGTGTCATACACTTGTGTGTGGACAGAGACAGTATGATACACTGGTGTGTGGACAGAGACAGTGTCATACACTGGTGTGTGGACAGACAGTATCATACACTGGTGTGTGGACAGAGACAGTGTCATACACTGGTGTGTGGACAGAGACAGTGTCATATACTGGTGTGTGGACAGAGACAGTGTCATACACTGGTGTGTGGATAGAGACAGTGTAATATACTGGTGTGTGGACAGAGACAGTGTCATACACTGGTGTGTGGACAGAGACAGTGTCATACACTGGTGTGTGGGCAGAGACAGTGTCATACACTGGTGTGTGGGCAGAGACAGTGTCATACACTGGTGTGTGGACAGAGACAGTGTCATACACTGGTGTGTGGGCAGAGACAGTGTCATACACTGGTGTGTGGGCAGAGACAGTGTCATACACTGGTGTGTGGACAGAGACAGTATCATACACTGGTGTGTGGACAGAGACAGTGTCATACACTGGTGTGTGGACAGAGACAGTATCATACACTGGTGTGTGGACAGAGACAGTATCATACACTGGTGTGTGGACAGAGACAGTGTCATACACTGGTGTGTGGACAGAGACAGTGTCATACACTGGTGTGTGGACAGAGACTGTGTAATACACTGGTGTGTGGACAGAGACAGTGTCATATACTGGTGTGTGGACAGACATCAAACACTGGTGTGTGGACAGAGACAGTGTCATACACTGGTGTGTGGACAGAGACAGTGTCATACACTGGTGTGTGGATAGAGACAGTGTAATACTCTGGTGTGTGGACAGAGACAGTATCATACACTGGTGTGTGGATAGAGACAGTATCAAACACTGGTGTGTGGACAGAGACAGTGTCATACACTGGTGTGTGGATAGAGACAGTGTAATACTCTGGTGTGTGGACAGAGACAGTATCAAACACTGGTGTGTGGACAGAGACAGTATCAAACACTGGTGTGTGGACAGAGACAGTGTCATACACTGGTGTGTGGACAGAGACAGTGTCATACACTGGTGTGTGGACAGAGACAGTATCATACACTGGTGTGTGGACAGAGACAGTGTCATACACTGGTGTGTGGACAGAGACAGTGTCATTCACTGGTGTGTGGACAGAGACAGTATCATACACTGGTGTGT